>CANTUV010000035.1:37820000-38445000 GCA_947685225.1 Garcia nutans
GTATATTTTATACAAAAGTTATTAAATATTATTGTGGATATTGTGAGAATAAAAAATTTAAAAATAAAATTTAAAAAATTTTAAAATATTATATAGGTGTTGTAGATGTTGTTTGCATTATTATGTGTATTTTATATGTATTATATATATGTTATGTAGATATTATGTATATATTTATTTTTCATGTGTATATTGAGAATAAGATATTAAATTTTTTTTAAATATAAAAATATAAATAAAAATAAAAAATAAAAAATAAAAAAAGCAAAAAAGCAAAAATCACCATATGAAAAAGTTATAACTGAAAAAAAAAAACTCGATACAGTACAAATAAAAAAAAAGTAATTATCTCTTTTATAAATTTACTAATACAACTTTTCTGTTTATTTTTAATTTTTTTGAGCAACTGTTTATTTTTAATTTAGTAAAAAGATATTTTTAGCATTCATTATACGTAAAGTATGGTTGCTACATCTTGAATATTTTAAGAATAAAATTCTTTTTTTTTCCTTTTGATAAATAACTAATTTAATTTTTTTATATATCTTTTAACATCTTAAATACCTGATTTCAATTTTTATTGATGTGATGATATATATATTAGTATAGTTTTTCTTTTGAATTGTATTTTTAGTATAGTTATTAATTTAATCAATAAATTTTATTTAATTATTTTAAAATAAATATCTCATATCTTAAAATTTTATTTCACTTGAATTCAATTTGTGAAAAGAATCTATGTCCATCAAACAATTATACACTAATAAAATGGTTTAAGACGCTGCTTAGAAAAGTTCATGTCAGTTAAATTTTATTTATAGAATTCGATTATTTAATTATACCAATCATATTTTTGAAATAAATTTTAAAATAAAAATTTATTAATTTTTATTATTTAAAATAATTGAAAACTTATAAATGTACTTTGTAATATCTCTAATTTTTGAAAATTTTTAATTTTTAAAAATTTAAAAAATAAATTATAATTTAATTGAATAAATTAAATAAATAATTTTAAATGAAAAATGAGAGAATTTTAAATGAAAAATTGAAATGTATATGTGATATATATACAAAATATATATAACATATAAAAAGTCAACAAAAGTTAATTTTTAAAAGTCAAAAGTCATAGGTCCAAGGGTATTTTTATAATTAAATTTTAAAAATTTAAAATTATTTAAATAATTCAAAAATAAATTATTTTTAATGAAAGATAATATTTTGGGGTTTTAAATAAATAAATAAATAATATATATATATATATATATATATAAGGTTATAAAAGAAAGTGAAAGAAAAGAGAAAATTAAAAAAATTATCATCTTCTTCTTCTTCCTTCTTCAAGGCCGATTTTTCATGGATGTCCTAGAGAGGAATTTGCTTCTTCTAAGCTCTCAAAATTGAAGGATTTCAAGTGTTCAAATTAGATTTTTAAGGATTTTCTCCATATTTAATAAGCTTTTTAACTTTTTTCTTGGTTTTCCTTAAAGTTTTGAATATGTATGTTTTGGGTTGTTGAAGTATTATGATTTAATTGTTGGAAATGATATGTATGAAGCTATTTTAAGTGGTTAGCAATGATTTTAAGATTGGATTGAAGAAATGGTTAAGTTTGAATAAAGATTGGTGAAGAGAGAAAATTTAGGGTTATGAAATTTTAGGATTTATGAAATCATAGGTTTTAATTGTGTAAATTAATTCTAAATAAGTTATTTTGATGTATAAACAAGTACTTTAAAGTCAAATATTGAATTTGGCTAAGTTTGACTAGAGTTTAGTAATGAAAGTGTTGATTTAGGGTTTTAAAAAAAAGATTTTTCAAAGTATGTTAAATTGTTTGATTTTATTGGTTAAAACATGTTCTTTAGTGATAAAAGTAATGACTATTAGCTTGAAATGATAATTGGATTGTGGTAGAATAAAAAATCTTCAATAGTGAAGGTTATGCTATTTTAGGATTTTAGATATAAGTGTATATTTATGTAATATAATTATTTTAAACATGTTATAATATATTTTTAATAATATAAATAAGCTTAAAACATCAAATTGAATGGTTTAATATGGTTTTTCAAAGTTAAAGTGAGGTTAACCTTAACTTTGAAATTTTAATTTGAATGATATTTAATTATGGTTTAAGATTGGAAATGCCTTTAAATGTAATACTAAATGATTATTTGTGATCATATTTGGTATGAGGATAATTTATTTGCCCAATCCAAGTACTGAAGGGCAAGTTAGAAGAGAAGATTGGTGATAGTTTTTTGACTTGCTTTTGGAGGCTTTTATATATAAGTACAAACTTTTGATTAATTAGATGTGTTGGCAATAATTTGGGCTTAATACATTTTAGTTGAAAAAATGTGTTAAGCTATTTGATGCATTAAACATGCATGACTTTATGCTATGTTATGTGATTTGTTATGAATGCATTACATGTATCATGAAAACCCATTGTTAATGGCTAAATTAATTAAAATGTGAAATATTTGTATTATGTGAAAATGATCCAAAGTGGTTGGGTAATGCCATTGGTTATGTATGCATTATAAGTATTGTAAAAAGCTATTGTTAATGGCTAAAGTGTATAAAATGTGATTTATATGTGAATTATGTGAAATTACCCAAAATATTTGAGTAATGAGTTTTAAGGTAAAATGTGATGCATTATGATGATATGTTGAAATATGATGGAATGAAATAAATTGATATTGATAAAAATGTGAAAAAAAATGAGAAAAGTGAGAAAAAAAAAGAGAAAATAAGGCAATGTGCCTAATTGATTATGAGAAAATGAGAAAGAAATTGATAATGAGAAATATGAAATAATTGTGTATCTAGTATGTTATTTAATTTTTAGAATTTTGTGTTTGGTGACATGCCTATGAGGTTATCCTCGTTATTTACCTTTGGGGCTAACTTTTAAATAATTATTTGATTTACCTTCGGGGCTAGACGCCTAGCATCACTATGATATGATTTACCTTCAAGACTAATTTTGAGCAATTATTATGATTTGCCTTTGGAACTAGACACATGGTCTCAATATGGATCAGAATAGTAACTCTGAGATTTAAATAATATATTAGATACTTTGGGCTCATGTTTATGTTTGTTTTTATGTGAATTGTAAAATGATTGAAAAATATGTTTAAAATAAAATGGTATGTCACATAGCGGCATGATATACATAGACATTGTACATTGACATTGCATATAAGTTTTATGGTTATCAAAGTTTGTACTGCTAGGCTTTTGGCTTAGCGCGATTATAACTCATCACCAGTTGACAGAAGAGATTCGATAGAGCCGAGAGTTCTTCTAGATCGGGTCGAGTCTAGATTTGAGGTCTTGATTGTAAAGTTGATTTTTGGACACCAAGATCAGAGATACTGACAGTATGTATATATTTTATATTATCATATATTTTTACATTCTCTATATATTATATTATGTTTTGGATGTCTATATATTGTAAATTATAAAGAATGAGTTAAAAAATTTTATAATGTGAGTTTATATGTATTTTGATATATATATATATATATATGTATATGTATAAATATTTTGAGAAACTTGGAGAAATTGAGGAGCATGAGTGAAATGTATAAATAATTTTTATTGGGAGTATTTTTTCTTTGTAGGTTGTGTTTTATTGATAATATGGGAATGTCCAAATTGCAGACAAAACTCTGACAAATTTTTTTTAGAGATTTTTTTAAATGAAAAATGCTTATTTTGAAACCTATGATTTCTAATAAATATTTTATTTGTTATTTAAAATTACATTTTTAAGTATTTAAGTTTTAAATTAAAAAAGTAAAAAATTTTATTAAACCGAATCATGCTATTTTTATACCGTATATGCATATTATATATATACTGAATATATATATTATACGTATATAGAATATAAGAGTATTATATACTTGCTTTATTAATTTATTATTATGCAAGACTCAATATTTAATTTAATCATTTTTGTTATTTTTACTAATATATTTTCATTAAATAAATTAAATTTTTGTATATTCCTTCAATTTTGATATAATTTCATTTTTAATTAAAAGAATTAGTTGGGGGGTTTTTGTTTTACTGAATTTTTATTCTAATTATTTTTTATTTATCTTTTGCTTTCTTAAATTATTTTAATACATATAAATTATTATTATTACTTTATTACATTTAAAAATTATTAGCTGATAATTTTAAATATTAATATAATTAAATATATCAAGAATATTTATATAGATAATCTAGTATAATAATAAAAAGCTATCATATATCAGAACATATAAAAACATAATTATGTGGAAAATTTTAATAAGATAACTTCATATAATTTTAACTTTTAAATGATTACTTATAAGGTATTTTTTGTTTTTTTTTTAATTTTTAAATACTTATTTTTTATTTAGAAAAAACAAGCTTTAAACAACTACAACTTTTTCTTAGGTCAAGCTCAGTTCCCTTTACTCAGAGCATATTTGACTTAGCTTATAAGCAGGTTAATATAAACTGCAAATTTAAATTAATCTCTTTATAAGCTTATAAATTCAGCTTATAAGTTAAAAAAAAAATTGGGATAGACCAGTTTATTATTTTGCTTCTTATAAATATCTGGTTTATAAATTAGTTTGATCAAATAATTTATTATATTATTCATATTTATTTTAATAAATACTATTTGTAATATAACTTTTTATCATTTTTAGTGATTTTAATAATAAATATACTTATAAGCTTATTTTTGCTAAATATATTAGATTTTTCAGCCACTTATAAATCTTTAAAATAAACATATATTCCCTCCGTTTCAAATTGATATATTTATTTCTTATTTCATAAAAATAAAGAAAAATTAATTATTTTTATTAGATCTATAAATAAGTAAATGTGTATATATTTTTTTCTATTATATCTCTAATTTAATATAAGATATAATTAATAAATGGTAAATAGGTTATAATTTCGGATGAACAAAAAATGAAAATAAGCCTATTTATTGGGAATGAAGGAAGTAACTCCTTAAAATTTTAAATGCTTATAAACTAATATTAATTTATAAATACTTAATATTTATAAGTTAATTTTTATAAATTAAGTCAAACAATCCAGCGGTGTTTTGTCTTATTTGCCTTTTGGGTACATAGAGTTAGTTGAAAAATTCTCAATAGCTGATATTTTAGACTTTTTCTTTCTCAAGCTTGGTTACCTTTGCTACCCTAATCTATTTCTTTCTTTCTTTCTTTCTTTCTTTCTTTCTTCATTAATTTTCATTTTATTTGAATTTTGGTTCACAATCTTATAGAATCAGTGATGACTTTGATACCACTTTAATTAATATATGAATATATTTAGTATACTTTTAAAACATTATTTTGAATTTTAACTGCAACCATATATGAAATGACATGCATTCTAAAATTAATCTTCATATTTACCGAAACCCTTTTCAAATATTTAGTTTTATGTATTTTTTTTAAAGTCTTTTACATAGTTTATAGATGTTAAAATTTTTTAAAATATATTTTACACATTTAATTTATGCACTTAAAAATTAATTATTTTCTAAATAATGGGAATTGAGTAATGGATATTACCACTTTAGCATGTGATAATCATTTAATTATGACATATTTTATTATATTTTCCGTACGTTCGTATTGGTGATTGCAAATTAATTATGAAATGTTAAATATGTAACAATTCTTAATTCTTAATTATTTATTAATAATTACTTTTGAAATTAGTATTGCTCCAATTTTTTGCTATATTTTTCATGTTGGTTTTTAGATCAAGTCTCCATATGATGGATGGGTATAGACCCATAAATCCAATAATATCTAAATATTAATTATATAATAAATTTTATATAATAGATAATATTTAGATAAGCAGAATTTGAATAGGATTTGAATTTCCTATTTGAATTTGATTTTCATAATTAAATTATTATAATTATCTTAAAAATAATTAATTATATTTTTAGTTAGTTAAAAATAGAAAAAGTACAAATATGATCTTAATGTTTAGGCTCAAGGGCATTTATACACCTCATATTTTTTTTTGTCTCAAAAATATGTAAAAAGTTAGGAAAAATTGTAAATATAGCTATGATATTTAGGGTTAGGAGCACATATATATATTTGTCTAAAAAATATAAAGCAAAATTGTAAAATAGAGCAAATATGCACAAAAATTAAAAGAAAATTACATAAAATGTTACTTTTTTCTTCAAAATTTCATTTTTACAAAGTGTTTTTTTCAATATACAAAATAGCATTTTTTATATTCTTACAACATATACCAAAAATATGATCAACATGTACCAAAAATATATTCAACATATATAAAAAATATACTATATTTTTGTAAATTTTTGATATATGCATAATATTTTTGTAATTTTTTAATTGCATACTATTTTTATAAATTTTTTTAAATTTTTGGTTGCATATGTACTTTTGACATGGACTTTTGTTAATTTTTGAGGAATTTACAAAAGTAACCTAAAAATGAAAAGTTTACAAAAATATTATGCAACAAAAAAATTACAAACATGTTGTATATATACCAAAAATTTACAAAAATATGGTATATCTTTTTAGTATATGTTGAATATATTTTTGGTTCATATTGTTAAAATATAAAAAAATAAAAAATTTTTGTAAATTGAAAAAAAACACATAGTAAAAAATGACATTTTGAAAAAAATGTAGTATTTTATGTAATTTATTTTTAATTTTTGTGTATATTTGCTCTATTTTATAAACTTGCTATATATTTTTGAAATGAAAAAAAAAATATGAGGTGCATATATATTTCTAAGCCTAAACATCAGAGTCATATTTGCACATTTTTCTCAACTTGCTATATATTTTTGAGACAAAGAAATATGAGATGTATATGTGTCATTGAGTCTAAATATCAGTATCATGTTTGCACATTTTCCCTTAAAAATCATATCAAGAAAATCGTAAGTATTTTTTCTGTGCTCTCTCTCCCAAAAATATTATTTCTTTTGCTCTTCCAAAGAAAAATATTTCTGTGTGAGTTTAAAAAGAATCTATGGGTGAGTTTGAGTGCAAACCGCGAGAGAGTTTGAGCTTCTAGACTGTCGTAAGTAAACGTTTTCCCGTTTTGATGATTCTATTCTTGATGGTAGCACTAGCAGTAATTAAAGTCTTCTTGGACTTAATTTGAGGTAATATCTACCCATATGAATATGTTACAATATATTATTATCAAACATCCAAAATATGATTAAGAAAATCGAAATGCCAATTATATGGATTTCCATTATAGAAATATAAATTATTAGTCGAAAAACTATTTAAAGTTGGAATCTATGGTCTAACATATGTATAATTAAGCTTGTGATAATAGGAATTGAAAACATAATCAATTTCCATCACTCAATGGGAATCTTTGGTGATATTTCTTCGAAGCCAGTGAATTTGACGTACAGTTATCCACAGTAAAAATTGAGCATTTTCGCATTAAAATTCTATAAATATAAATTTTGACGTGAAAAGTCAGAATTATATTGATGTGAACGGCCACTTTTCAACCCTTTCCTTTCTAGTGGTTGCAAAAAAATATTTAGATGCTCCTACAATCTTATGTGCCTTCTTTCATTCCTTGATATCTAATATCTCCCTCTCTCTCTCTCTCTCTCTCTCTCTCTCTCTCTCTCTCTCTATATATATATATATATATCCCACTATCTTTCTTGTCTAATCATAATTTTTTTTTCAAGAACTTAATAGTTTTTTTTTCAAAATTACCCTCATCATTTTTTTTTATTGTTGATAAGAGATTGATGAAGAATTATGGTAATATATATAGATTAAATGTGTACAATTATAACTAAGTTCCATAAATTTTTCTTCCTTAAAAAAATTTAAGAAATTGAATATTAAAAAATTTTAAATATTTTTTGGTGAATAAGGTTGTAGGTTTTATTTTATGAAAAAAGATATGTATCAGCATAATTGACTATCAAAAAAATTTAAATTTATTAAATTCAAACTCAATTCATAAATAATTTCACTCATATAATCTTACTCTCTCCGTTTTATTTTAAGTGTCGTGTAAGAACGGTGTTCACAAACCCAGAAAATAATTAGCTATTATAAATTTTTTAAAAATTTTATTATAATTTATTTATATATCATTTCTCATCTTTCTAATTTCACTTATTCATTTTCATTAATTAATAGGGATAATATTAAAATTTTTAATTAATGTTCTCTTAAATTTTTAAAAGTAATATAAAATAAAATAAAAAAATTTCTTATATGAAATTTAAAATAAAACGGAGGGAGTATAATATAATATTATGCTACATATATTCAAAATGATTTAGTTTCTGTTTCAAATAAAATGACATAAATGAAAGGAAACAATTAATTGTTAACTTGTAACTTGTGGCAATTGAAGAGATTTGAACCAAAGGCTGCAACAAGTTATATTATAATGCCACACCCATTACAATATAACTTGTGGCATTTGTGCAATTCGAGAGATATGGTACGCACATTATATTAATCCAAAAATTTACGTAAAAGTTTGTGCAAATTTTTGGAGGTTGCTATATATCTTTCATTTAGGGACATTATTGTTGTACATGTGTGACATATAATATATGTATATATATATATATATATATATATGGACCCAAAAGAGCATTTTAATAGTGGAAAACAGCATTTATCTTTGTTTGGAAAAAATATGCATAATGACATTTATCTTTGCTATCCAATTATGTTTTTGCTTGACTTTATCTTATGCTTCATGACTTGTTTGAAAATTGTGGCCACACATACATAAAGAGTCCGTTAGGCTCAGAAATTGAGTTTATTGAAAGGGGAAGAATAACTTAATTCCCTTAAAATCTAAAATATGCATAGATCACTAGATTATTCAAATTAAATTGTAAAGGGCAGAATTGCGTACCTGACATCATCGTATGTTGATGTTGAAGACGATTCTGGGGTTTGTCGCCTTCTAGGGGATACACACTTTAGGTTATGCGGAAGTACTACTGAAGGAACGTAATGTTCTCTAAAATTGTTATGTTCCCCCGGAGACCACGACCCCTTATTTATAACTGAATAAATTGATTAATTTCTATTTTGGTCCTTCAACAAAATAGAAATACTTAACGGTCTCTACACTTATAATCCTATTACGAGTATGACACATCAATAGTCAACAATCCTAATTTGATCAAAACTTTAATTTGACTATCTTAATTTGACTGCAATACACATTTAATATTTAAATATATTTAGACCAAACTTATGATTTAATTAGAGGATTAATTTTAACAATATAAAATTAATTCTAACAATCTCCCACTTGGGCTAACATATATGAAATGTAAATGTATATACCTTAATGAGCTCATAAAAGCAGTCATACTGAAGGTGTCTCAAACAATCTCGTCCATTGATTATATCGATAAAGGACTGAAGGGCCAGTCGCCACATTCATCGTGACTCAAACCACCATCAATCACATTACCAATACTCTCAAATGACATAGATCAATAATAGGAGTGTAGCATGGAAACTACATGTAATGTGATCTAATCATGCCTGTTTCCAACTGGTCAATCTTAAGTGAGATCAAACATAAATATAATACATAGTGTAAAACAAATAATAAAATGAAAGAAAAACTCATTTTTTCTGCAGAAACTGAATGTACTTTATAAAATATATCCAATGTCAAAGAGAGCATAAATAAAATTTAATGCAAACTTAATGAACAAACTCCCACTGAAACTAAATAGTCTCAAATAATGTGACACCCATATGAGCAGTGTGCTCATGAAAAACTTTCGGTATCACAGCCTTAGTGAGCGGATCCGCAATCATGGAGTTCGTTCCAATATGCTCTATGGATATCTGTCCACTCTGTACTCTCTCCCTCACATCCAGAAACTTAATCCCAATGTGTCTCGATCGAGAAGAGCTTCTGTTGTTGTTGGAGAATAAAACTGTTGAGTTATTATCATAGTATAACTTTAATGGCCTTTCAATGCCATTCACAATGCGTAGCCCTGTGACAAAGTTCCTCAGCCAGATTGCCTAATTGGATGCCTCATAGCTTGCTACAAATTCTGCTTTCATGATGGAGGTAGCTACTAGAGTTTGTTTCACACTCTTCCAAGAGATAGCACCACCAGCCAAGAGATATATGTAGCCTGAAGTGGATTTCCGACTGTCTTGGCATCCCTCGAAATCAGAATCAGTATACCCAATGATCTCAAGCTGATCTGATCTACTGTATGTGAGCATATGTCCCTTCGTTCTCTGAAGATATCTCAAGACTCTTTTGGTTGCTTTCTAATGATCCATTCCTGGATTGCTGAGATATCGCCCTAACATGCCAACTATGAATGAAATATCTGGACGAGTGCAAACTTGAGCATACATCAGACTCCCAACTGCTGACGCACACTACAAAAAAAAACGCTATCTGCAACGGACAGAATCCGTCACAGATCCGTCGCAGATCGGTCGCAGATCTAGATTTGCGACCGATCTGCGACGGATATGATCCGTTAATAAAAAAGGCGTCGCAAATTTCAATTTGCGACGGGCCATCGCAGATTTGCGACCGATTTGCTACCACTAGGCGGTTGCAAATTTGCCGCTCAAATTTTCGCGGGCAAACAGTAACCGTCGCAAATCCGTCGCAGAAACCGTCGCAGATTGTCGTTGTAGATTTTTCGTCGCAGATTTCGTCGCAAAACTCATCGCAAATCCGTCACAAAAGCCGTCGCAGATTGTTCTGGAGTATACATGCCGTGGTGTTTTCCGTCGCAGATGCCGTCGCAGATGTTCTGGAGTATATATGCCGTGGTAATTTCCGTCGCAGATGCCGTCGCAGATCCGTCTCAGAAAACCGTCGCAGATCCGTCTTAGAAAACCATCGCAGATTGTCGTTGTAGATTTTCCGTCGCAGATTTCGTCGCAAAACTCGTCGCAAATCCGTCATAAAAGCCGTCGCAGATGTTCTGGAGTATACATGCCGTGGTGTTTTCCGTCGCAAATTCCGTCGCAGATGCCGTCGCAGATGTTCTGGGTATATATGCCGTGGTAATTTCCGTCGCAAATTCCGTCGCAGATGCAATGAATTTACAATTTTTGTGTCATTATATGGATTTTTAATATAAAATACACACATGTAGTAATAATATTTACAATTTAATTACATAAATCTAAATTTATATCAATTTTCATTTATATAAAATGCAATAGTTAGTTAAACTAACATAATTCAAAAGTCATTACAATATATAAGTTTTAAACATTTCAAAGTATTAAACAAAAAACACTGTCAAAAGTAAAAACTAAGCCGAAGGCATACACTAGTCATCATCTGGATGTTCTGCTGTTACTTGATCTTCTGCTGGTGGGGTTGGTTCTGTTGGAGCCCATCTAGGAGGTTCAGTTGGCCGTCCTAGTAACATATTTTGAATCCAAGTCTGGTTCTCAACCAAAAATTGAGTCATATCTGCAATTTTGGTCTCTAATTTGCTCTCTATATGACTAACTTTATTGCTTATCTCATCACGTATCTCAATTAACATATTTTCATTCACTTGTTGAGATGTACTTCCACTGCCCTTAGAGATGTGAGAAATCGCTAAATTTCCCAACCCATATAATCTGGCCTTCTTTGTTCCTCCTGCCACTTCAACAAATAAATCATCATCATCCTTAGTACAAGATTGAACTTCCTCTCCATTTGCCTCTTCTGTAGACTGTGATGCTTTCAATTTCTGAAAGCTTTCCTAAAAAAGAAAATCAAAACAATGTTAGAGTCAAAAGAATCCAGTAACCAATACACATAATTCACAAGCAATATTCATAAAAAAGCATGTTAACAAACCAAGCATGTTAAAAGTATGTTCTTAATAAAAAAATATAGTACTAATAAAAAAACACTTGCTGCACCAACGTTTCTAGAATTACAGCAGAAACAATCTTTTTTTGTTACAATCAAATTGCTCCTATTCACAGCAGAAACAATCTTGTAAGCGCAATAGAATTACAGATATATTATGCCAAAATAGATGTCCTCAGAATATTGTATAATAACCGCCTAAAACATTTCAATACTACCCAATCCTTGTTTTTCTTTTCACCTAAACTAGAAGAAATTCAATTACTATTCATCCAATGGCTGTAGATCTGTAAAGACAATGGAAAAAAAGAAGGCTTAGATGGGATAACCTGATGAATAATTAATTGGAAAAAAATTAAATAGAATTAGTGATTCTGAAGCGCAAATGCAGATGCGACTGCAGTGCTTCCCAAAGCAATTGGACTTTGCAGAGTTGAGGAATTGAGGGAAGAACAAGTAAACAAATTATAACATAATTAGATTTGTATCATATAACAAGATTATGAGAAAAGGAAAAGACAAGAAGTTGATTAGTTGCTTGCTTATTCTTTCTTGTTGAGTATTCTAGCTATATATATATATATTTTTCTATAAATTATTTAATAATTTTGCATAATTTAATTATTTATCAATAATGGAAACTTATTGGAGAAGAAATAGTGATATATTAAGTGATAAAAAAAGAAAACAAAAAAAAGAAGAAGCATGATTCTTCAATTGTATATATTCATATATTCTAGATGAGTCAAAAGTGGATTCCAAGATTTTGGACGACTGGTAGGAAGAATGATCAAGTCAATAATTATTGCGTAATATGACTTCTAAGCTAATTAAAGGGCAGAATCAGCAAAGAAAACGATGCCTTGTATAGCTTTTAAAATATAGGAAATTTCGCTGCACATAAACAAGAATGCAGGCTCCAATTAACGAAGAGAATTCCTATGAATTGAATTACCTTAATTTTTTTTATCAGAAAAGAAGAAATATCATTAATGAATTACCTTAATTAGAGATATATCACATTGTCACATAGTATTACTTCTTTTTTTATATTCAAATATGAAAACAATTGCATTTGTGATTTGCTAATAAGATATCCAAACGAAACATGTTCTAATCTTTGGTGCTATAATCATATAGTTGCGTAAGTTTTTCTTCTCTGCTAATCTGGGTATGCATGGTTGAATTTCTATCCTTAATTCTTAATTAATTCTAAGTAACATAATTTATTAATTTCGTTTAACATTATTATCAAGCTAAAAAGGGGGACCAAATGTTATAATATAAAAAACAACGCAAAGGTCTCAAAAAATCTAAGATAAACTAGCAGAGCTGTTAGAGGTTGTCTTTGCAGGAAAGAAAAGACTCATCTAGAACACTGTCTGCAATGTCCTTTGATGTAGACCTCTCCTTTTTTCACTTCTTCTGAGAAGAATAGTAAACGGGGTCCTCAACTGGGGCATCTATTGATTGTGAAACTTCAACACAGAAAGATTAAGAATTTTACTATTTTTTCTTGCAAAAAATAAGAAGATGATTCAGAGAATAATGGAGTTTGTATTCAATTAGGGTAATGGAAATGCAAGCCAATTTGTACATATGTAAAATTAACATGCAAACTATACAAATGTATATGAATTTTATTTTTTACACACAAAGCAGTAATTTTACTACTATTTATCTCGTAATATAAAATTTTTTAAAAATATTTTTTCCCTAAATATTATATTAAAAAGAGGAAATCGATTCTAAATTTCTTGCTTAAAGAAGATATATTTATTACTAAACTATATCTCGACATACTCTTTTAAATGTTATTTAATTGATTTATAATATAACAAGTTAGAATTAAAATTCAAATATTAACTATTATTTTTTGATCTGTATAAGAAAGAAACCTACACATGTCAATACCATTAACAATAGCAAATGCAAGAAAATATCAAAATAAATAAAGTGACAAGAAGCTTAATGTTTGTCCATGTGAAGACATACCTAATAAATAGTTTTCTTCAATAAAATATGTTCAATTCTCTTTCTCGGCAAGCAAATTTTCTTCACTTATATATATATATATATTATACATGTGATCCAAATTATTGGGTTTTCTTTCTTTCTAAATTTTTCATTGTTAATGTTTTTACAACTTGTTAATGTTTTTACAACTATGAAATCAAATTGCCTATATTAATTGAAATCAACACATTTGAAAGAGGGTGTATACATTCTGCAATACCAAGTAAACCACACACCATATCAATCATATTTTCAACAAAAACATTATAAACTCATCCATAAAATAATGTAAATACAATATATTAACTTACATGAACAAGTTCCGATCTCTTATCTATAAACTTCCCCCGATCTTTTTTACTTGTATGGCTATGCTTGAACAATTCATAGTTTCCAAGAAACTTTCCCCCATTTGCTGCAGCCTGTTTAAATCAATATGAAACACAAACATATGATGAAAAAAATAGTCAATTTATTTAACAAAATAAGATGTAGATTTCATACCAAATCCTTCGCATGCTCTTTCATCGATTTCGACCCACAAGTGTGAGTAGATGGCCCTGTTCCTGGTCCAGCAGGCTCAGACAGTCTATTATATTATGAGGTGTTCTTCCATGTACCTAGCTTCCATTTTAAATTAATCACATATTTATTTTGGTAGATGGGTGGAAGGCAGAACTAAAAAGAAATGAAGAATAGGAAAATAAGATAGTATGTGATACTCATGGATTGCAAAAAAAGAAAAGATAATAAAAAAAATTTGAATGCTATTCTATTTTTCATTATTTTTTGTAAGATAGTTTGTGCTTTTCCATAAGTAAGATTTGAATGCAAGTCTATTTTTCATTATTTTTTGTAATAAATTTATTTTTGATTAGAACTCACATTAATAAAGTTTATGGAATTGGAAGTTATATTATTATTAAACCAATGAAGTTATATAATTTACCAATGACATTATTAAGTAAATAAAATGAAACAATCATTATACAATGAAAAATGTACCTACATTGTCAGCCACTTGGCAAGATGAGCAGCTGATGGATTTGATTATTTTGTAGAACAGAGTGCAAAGAAACGACTGAAACTGAAATCTGATCACAGCAAAATGCATGGAGCATGAGACACTAAATGGCAAGAAAATTGATGCTTGACTCTATTTGATATCAATTAATTGGTTATACCTAAGTGCATAGTAAATTATCCTTATATAATTAGCCATGACTTCGTGTGCCATAAGCCTAAAGATGTCAAATAACTCATTACTTTATACATGCTCTAGATCAAAGAAAAACATAATGTTTAGTAAACCTAATTAATCCCGCTATTTAATACTTTTTAATAGTAATATTTAAATGGAAAGCATGCTCTCAAATAGAATTTGTCTCACAACTCTCATATTTCCTTCTGCAATTCAGATCTTTAATTTGGGGAGGCATTTTCTTAGCTCTATTTGTTATTTAAAGTAGAATACTTGAAGTAAATAATGTAGATGCGATCAATGCTTCGTAAAATTTACATATCCTAGCCCTTAAAAATTCGATCTTTATGTTTAGCCTTGAATTATATCAAACAACCCCTGCCTCATTAAATTAGATTAGCCTTTTTCAAAAACGGTTAATGCTTCTAAAGAAAAAGCAGGCATAACTATAAGGGAGAAAATACTACATATAAACAGGCATGTCAAACATTTTATCTAACAGATAACAAATCAAATATCTTGTTAAAATAAGTACAAACATTGCAACTTTTTGATGTCTAAATATGAGACTGGAAGCATATATGATAAAAGCACCCAAGTTCTCGGCATACCCAAATTTGAGATTGTCCAAAAACTGTTGTATATGCAGAAATATATGAAAGTTTTCGGCAGTTGGTAATAGGGAAACAAGTGACAGAAACATATTCAATAGTGAAATGTTAATTAGCAAAAGGAAGACCAAGCATTTACACAAGTCAGAAGAAAAAATTGAAAAGTATAGTTAATGGAAGGAAAAACTCTATAATCTCCTTAATACAGAAATTCACAACAGGAAAGAGGCTTAATTTATACTTTAAAAAGCAATGATTTTGAGTTGTAATCTTAAATTCAGCAGGTTTATGTCCTACTATTCACTTGGAAAGTATGCCAAGCCGAAGGAAGTTGAAGAAATGATTACTAGAGAGACAAAGAGAGGAAGAGAGCATTTAGAAACAATAAATAGAAAAATTCAGTAGAATATATGAAGTAAAAAAGAAAAAGAAACCCAAGTTTTGACTGTAGCATAAGAAAATGAAGTGACTGTAGCATACTTTTTTTCTACATTCAATTCATATTAGTTGAAGTCAAAAGAATAATTGAGAAAAAGAAAATTATATTATATAAAGACAAGTCAAAAGAATTTGCCTTCTGGAGGATGTTTAAATCCAGAATCTACAATGGCTCGAAGAAGCTCTGGCTTCAACAGGAAGTCTCTGAATCCTGAACTGTGAATTCCAACAGCCCCTGGCATTGTTCAAAAAATAAACCAATATCAACACAAGAAACATTTTAATTGCAAAGTGAAAACAAGAGGAATTTCCCCAGTGTAGAGGAAAAACCAGAAACTGAATATGCTACAAGAGTTCTATCAAGAATTACAAAAGCCAGAAACAAAGATCTAAGAAAACATTAAGGCTATACATAATCAAAACAAATTAAAAACGAGAAACCCAGATCAAATTTCTAATACAAAGTGAAAAATGATTTACAAAGAGGTTAATTCATACCAATTACATCACCAACTTGGAAAGTTTTAGTAGCTGCCCACTATTTTAGTCAATATTACCAATGGTGGTCCAACCAACAGAATCGCCAACCTTGTAAACAACAGTATCGAACACCTGAGACATTAATGACATTATTAATAGCGTTAGCAGAACCAGAGCTCTCTTCACCAATTCCATGGCTACCAAACACTGAATGGAGGAGTTAATTTGGGGTCTGAGAACTGGAGGAGTAATAGCCAAGGTTGATTCGAAATGGAGATTTGTACTGCTAATAAAGAGTCATATTCAAAATGGAGATGGTGTGTGGAGGACATACCAGCAGGCTGAGATGAAGATGGAGGTGCCGATGACGGCGGTGACCTCTCTGTGAAGGCGAGAGGAGGCTGAGATGAAGATGGCGAGCTGCGATGGTGGGCGGAGATGAAGATGATGGCTCACTGCAGAGAGGAGAAGTGAGGGAGCGGCGCAAATGGGAGAGTGAGGATTCTGAGATTAGGTTAGGCAGTAAAAGCTTTCATACATTAACCCTTCGAAAATATATCAAAAATTCAATTTTCTTTGTAAACTTTAAAAATATCATTTTTTCAAATATTTATTTAATTTATTAAAAAATATATTTTATTTTTAAATAGACATAGATTATATATTTAGTATATCAAGTGCATTTCCAAAAACAATATTGTTTTAAAAAAAATATAAATTGTGTTATACAATATAGTTTCTTAAAAAAATCAGAATTATCTATATTTATATTTATTTTATTTTGAAGTTAAATTAAAATATATTTTAATTATTTATATGATGATAAATATTAGACCGTAAATTAGTATAATAACATATAATTTTATACTATTAATATGTTATACTATTAATTTTACTATTTTAATTTACAAAACACAATTCATTATATTATTAGTACTATTAATACTGTTTATTGCTTAATAACTAATAAGTATTTATTATAACCACTAAATACGTAGATCACTTAATAAAAATATCATTTTAATTTAATAAAATAATTCGTAAATTTGAATTACGAATATGATTCTATCATACTCCACTTTAAGATAATGAATTGCACAAAAAAAAAAATTAAATACTAATTTAAAATTTTATATTAGTGATAATAACAAGTAAATTTAATTTGTCATTATAAATTATTAAATTAATATCAATGTAATATATAAAATATTTAAATGAAGCTATACAAATAAATCGAATTGTTGAAATCAAAATATGCTTTAAAATAATTAAACATATATACTCAAATATATCATTCATGCTATACGATAAATACAGAGAAATGAGATAAAATAAAATGCCTATAACGAAATTATATAAAAAACAAAAATTAGTATTTTTTTTTATATAAAATAAGTCTTCTAACTTATTTCAAATAATTATAATTTCTTTTTTGGGCTCCCAATAAAAATTTCCTTTTAGATTTACGACCAAAATTTTTTACGGCTATTTTCTGTCGCAAATTTGCTACAGATTTGCCATCGATTTGCGACGGATACATATATATAGTCAAATTTTATTTTCGTCGCAAATCCGTAGCAAATGGGTAGCAAATTTGCAACGAATCTGCGACGGTACAAATTTTCAACGAAAATTCTTGGAGGGAATAATCCCGCCAACTTTAGCGACGAAATTTGTGACGAACAAAATTCCGTCGCAGATTTATTACGGATTTGCAACCGATTTGCGACTGATTTTGCAACGGATTTGCGACCAATTGCTCAAAATTCCTCTGACTTGTCCTTCCGTCGCAAATCCGTCGCAGATACGTAGCAAATTTGCGACGGAAACGTGTCCGTCGCAGATTTCCGTCGCAAATGGTGTTGATATTTTTATAGTGAAATTTGCGACGGTAATAGACAGTAGCAGATCTGCGTTGCAAATTGCTTCTTTACTGTTTTCTCTTTCGCGCCAAGTTTACGCGCCAACTTTTGCGACGGAAATCTGCGACGGAATGATTTTTGTCGCAGATCTGCGACGGATTTGCAACGGATTTGAGACCAATTGCTCAAAATTCCTCTGACTTATCCTTCCGTCGCAAATTCGTCGCAGATCCGTAGCAAATTTGCGACGGAAACGTGTCCGTCGCAGATTTTCGTCGCAAATGGTGTTGATATTTTTATAGTGAAATTTGCGACGGTAATAGACGGTAGCAGATCTCCGTTGCAAATTGCTTCTTTAGTGTTTTCTCTTTCGCGCCAAGTTTCCGCGCCAACTTTTGCGACGAAAATCTGCGACAGAATAATTTTCGTTGCAGATCTGCGATGGATTTGCAACGGATTTGCGACCAATTGCTCAAAATTCCTCTGACTTGTCCTTCCGTCGCAGATCCGTAGCAAATTTGCGACGGAAACGTGTCCGTCGCAGATTTCCGTCGCAAATGGTGTTGATATTTTTATAGTGAAATTTGCGACGGTAATAGACGGTAGCAGATCTCCGTTGCAAATTGCTTCTTTAGTGTTTTCTCTTTCGCGCCAAGTTTCCGCCCCAACTTTTGCGACGGAATTGCAACGGATTTGCGACCAATTGCTCAAAATTCCTCTGACTTGTCCTTCCGTCGCAAATCCGTCGCAGATCCGTAGCAAATTTGCGACGGAAACGTGTCCGTCGCAGATGCCGAATATTTTTGTAGTGGCATAAGGAATCTTCTGCATCTCCTGAATCTGAAGTTCACCCTTTGGGCATTGATCAAGATTGAATTTATCTCCTTTAGCAACTGGGGTATCAATTGGTCTACTGTTGTGCATACTAAATCTCTTGAGCACTTTCTCAATATAGCCCTTTTGTGATAATCCAAGAATACCTCGAGTACGGTCTCGATGTATTTGAATCCCTAATACAAAAGAAGCTTCACCTAAATCTTTCATCTCAAAGTGTTTTGAGAGAAAGACTTTGGTCTCGTGCAGCAAATCCTTACAGTTAGTAGCAAACAATATTTTATCCACATATAAGACCAAAAAGATAAACCTACTCCCACTGAACTTGTGATACACACAATCTTCCACAGCATTTGTCTCAAAACCGAAAGAGACAACTACTTCATGGAACTTGAAGTACCACTGACGAGAAGCCTGCTTGAGTCCATAAATGGATTTCTTTAATCTGCATACCAGTCGCTTTGGGTCTCCAGACACAAAGTTTTCTGGTTGCACCATATAGATGGTTTCATCAATGTCTCCATTGAGAAACGCAATCTTCACATCCATTTGATGTAACTCAAGATCAAAATGAGCAACTAGAGCCATGATTGTCCTAAAAGAGTCCTTCGATGAAACCGGAGAGAAGGTCTCTTTATAGTCAATCCCTTCCTTCTAAGTGAAGCCCTTAGCTACAAGACATGCCTTATATCTTTTCACATTACCTTTAGAATCCCTCTTGGTTTTAAATATCCATTTGCAACCAATAGGTTTCTTTCCTTCAGGTAATGGAACAAGATCCCAAACTTGATTGTCTTGCATTGACTTAAATTCTTCACCCATTGCCTCAATCCACTTCTGAGAGTTGGAATCCTGCATGGAATGATGAAAGCTGATAGGATCATCTTCTACCATGTCTACAGTGTCCTCATGTTCCTGAAGATATACTACATAGTCATCCGGAATAGCATTTCTTCTTTATCTAGTGGACCTTCTTAAAGGCACAGGTTTTGGCTCAAATTCTTGAGGTTGTTGAGCTTGTACTTGAGGAAGAACAACTTCTTCATCCTGATGGGGAAGTTGATCAACATTGTCTTGTATTGGATCCGGAATTGCTTCTGGGATATTAACAATTCTAGGAACCTGAACAGTCCCAGGAGCAAAGATAGGAATCGACACTGAGTGTTCCTGACTCGATCCCTCCTCAAAGACAATGTTTCTAACCTTATTTCTCTCCCCAAACTCAACATCCTCAAAGAATGTTGCAATTCCCATCTCAAAAATAGATCTGGAAGTAGGATTATAGAACTTAAAACCTCGAGATCGCTCTGAATAACCAACAAAGTAGCTACTAACAGTTTTGGAGTCCAATTTTGTTTCATTAGGCCTATAAGGCCTAGCCTCAGCAGGACATCCCCAAACATGAAGGTGCTTTAGACTGGGCTTGAGTCCAGTCCAAAGCTCATAAGGTGTTTTTGTAGCTGCTTTAGTTGGTACTCTGTTAAGAAGATAGATTGCTGTCTTTAATGCTTCTCCCCACAGAGACTCAGGTAAAGAAGAATGACTAATCATACTTCTAATCATATCCATAAGAGTCCTGTTACGTCTCTCAGATACACCATTCATGCTGGGTGTACCAGACATTGTGTATTGAGGGACTATACCACAGTCCTGCAGCAAAATAGCAAATGGCCCTGGACGTTGTTCACCTGAACCGTCATATCTGCCATAGTACTCACCTCCACGGTAAGATCTAACAGATTTAATCTTCTTTCCGAGTTGATTTTCAACTTCGGCCTTATAAGATTTAAAAACGTCCAGAGACTTAGATTTCTCATTAATGAGATATAGGTACCCATAACGTGAGTAATCGTCTATGAATGATATAAAGTATCTTTGACCATTCCTAGTTGCTGTAGGGAATGGGCCACAAATGTCCGTATGTATCAACTCTAAGACGTTTGATGACCTATTGGCACCTAATCTCTTTTGTTTGGTCTGTTTACCTATAATACACTCAACACATGAGTCCAAATCTGTGAAATCAAGTGTATTTATGATATCATCTGACACAAGATGCTCTATTCTAGATTTGGATATGTGACCCAAACGTCTGTGCCATAGAGCAGCTGAGTTATCCATATTTAACTTCCTTTTGGTACCTATAGTACTAACTTGCAGGGTCTCATTATAAGAGGCATCAATATCTAACATATATAGATTATGAAGTGCATACAAGAAACCAATACCTAAAATTTTTGAATCCATAGATAAAGTAACTTTATTTTTTCCAAATGAAAAAGTAAAACCAGATTTGTCCAAATGGGAAACAGAAATTAAATTTCGCCTAAAAGACGGAATAACAAAAGTATCTACTAGATCTAAAAAATTTCCAGTTCTTAAACGTAATCTAAAATGTCCTATCGCCTCTACTTCTACCGGTTCGCCAGTTCCCATATAAACGTATCTTTCACCGTCAATTGGCTTTTGGTAACTTAGGCAACCCTGCATTGAAACACTTATGTGACTAGTAGCACCAGAATCTATCCACCAAGTGTTTCTAGGTACCGAAG
Organism: Garcia nutans; assembly: GCA_947685225.1. Taxonomy (NCBI): domain Eukaryota; kingdom Viridiplantae; phylum Streptophyta; class Magnoliopsida; order Malpighiales; family Euphorbiaceae; genus Garcia; species Garcia nutans. The sequence goes on from CANTUV010000035.1 coordinate 37,841,923, forward strand.
TTAAATTAACTTCAGAACAGACTAAAACCAAATATTTTCCCTTATTAGCAGTCTTATTATCAGTATTTTCATTCATAGGGACAAAGTTGGGATTACACGGCATGCTAGCTGAATTCAGAGAAAATAAATAATAAATAAATGACATAAGCTCACAATCCACAAAAAATTGAAACAAATCACAGAAGTAGAGTTCAAATATTGGAAACAAGATACCGGACACAACATTAATATTCTCATCTTTGGACATAAAATATTAACTGTAATTGGTATCTCAACGCAGTAATCAAATATTGACAATTCAGTCCTGTCAAATAATAAACCTTCCTTTGGGCCGATTTATTATCCACATGGATGAACACATAATAATTATCACATATTTATTACCGCAATGTATTCTCAATTCAGCCAGATAGCAACCTTCTTTTGGGCCGGTTTACTACCCGCAGTGAATTTTAATACACCTGTCTAATATCCCAAATAAATTAATTTACACAATAGAGGTCACTTTGGTAACTTTTTGTATCAATTAATTTATTATCAAAAATATTAAACACAATCAGGACTAAAATACCAAAATTTAAACTCAATTTAATAAATTCTCAATTAAAATTTAATATTGTAATAAATATAAAATTAAACTTTAATTGAACTGTATTTCTTAATAAATTAATTGCAATATTTAAATTTAAGCTCAATTAAATATTGCAATAAACTTTAATTAATTAATTAAAATAAAAAAAAATTTATTACGAAGAACACTTCAATCAAGGACTCGTGTTTCTTGAGTAATGTAGACAAGACAGGAGTACCAGAAAATGGAAATGACGCAAGGCAATCCAGAAAGCTTAGGCTAGCAATTGCTTTGCTGATCACATTGACAGTGGCAATGGTGATTATGGGGACAATTGCAATTATCCACGCACGAAGAACCATAAGAGATGATGGTGTTTAAAATTTTTTTTATTTTAATTAATTAATTAATATAATTAATTAACCAAATTAATTAATTCCAGAATAAATCACAAACCAAAATTCAAGTCCAAAAAAATTCAATTTTTTCAGAATTAATTAAACTCAGTAATTTAATCTAAAAAATAAATCAAACCAAAATTAATTTCAGATTACTAATTTCGATTCCAAATTAATTCTCGAAAATTACAATCACCGAATTAATTTTCTAGAATTAAAATAATAAACAATACCGCAATTTAATCGGAAAATCTAGCAACCTAGCACATGGCTCTGATACCAATTGAAAGGGGAAGAATAACTTAATTCCCCTAAAACCTAAAATATGCATAGATAATTAGATTATTCAAATTAAATTGCAAAGGGCAGAATTGCGTACCTGACATCATCGTATGTTGATGTTGAAGACGATTCTGGGGTTTGTCGCCTTCTAGGGGATACACACTTTAGGTTATGCGGAAGTACTACTGAAGGAACGTAATGTTCTCTAAAATTGTTATGTTTCCCCGGAGACCACGACCCCTTATTTATAACTGAATAAATTGATTAATTTCTATTTTGGTCCTTCAACAAAATATAAATACTTAATGGTCTCTACACTTATAATTCTATTACGAGTAGGACACATCAATAGTCAACAATCCTAATTTGATCAAAACTTTAATTTGACTATCTTAATTTGACTGCAATACACATTTAATATTTAAATATATTTAGCTCACACTTATGATTTAATTAGAGGATTAATTTTAACAATATAAAATTAATTCTAACATTTATAGCATATCAATTTCTTATGCCGACTACGTACAAATCCTTTATTGAGTCAGTGGCCACTAAAATGTCAATATGCCTTTAGTCGGCGTAAAAACGCACCTCATTGTTTAACTGTCTTTATGTTTGTACAAAGGGAAAAAAAGAACAACAATGGAAGGAGAATTAATTGACATTGGATTAGTTTAGATAGTGTATATCCTAAGTGTTACATGTTTTTATTTGGAAACGGCCATTACAGCTTTTGTAGCATAATGGGCAATTGTTTTAGTTTATTTTTATAAAAATAATTCCTATTTTATTGGAATATAATTACAAAATAATCCCTATTTTATTGAAATACAATTACTTTATATATCAAGAGAATATGTGAAAGGTGGTTACTTTCTTAAAAAAAAACTCTCTTTCTCTTGCGCTAAAGAAAAAAAATCATCAGAAAAGTCTTTTGAATTTGGGGCATGACTAATTTTCCACAACTCTAATAGCCACTAGATTTATTGAAGATTGACACGCTAGAGATTTATAGCAACCTGAAATTACCAATGCTTCTACAACAAAATCAGTCCTAATTTTCTATAGGTTTGTCCATGATTTCATATTATATTATGCCAACATGATGTTGATCTTATGCTTAATATTTGGTGCAAAGTAGATTTGCTTTTTATGAGATACTGCAATTTTTTTTTATTAATTTTGAGTTTTAATTATATCTCCATGTGAAATGATCCAAATTTCAAGAAATTTTAGCCATGGCTCCTCAGTATATGATGATTTGGTTTGGAAAGTTTCATAATTTCTTTTTGGGGGTGGGGGATGTTCAGTTCTAAAAATTTGGAAATCGATGTATAAAACAGATTAGTATTTTGAATTATTTTAGTTGCTAATTGGTTTAGGAAGTTCTTAAGGTAAGAGAGATATGTTCCCCCAAATTGTGTATTATGATAATTAAATCATAAAGATTTCTAATTTATGTCATTTGTGATGATTATGGGCCTAGCGGAATTTTCAAACTTATGTTGCAAATGATGAAATTGTGCCTTATATATATTTTGATATATACTTGTAGATTTGGCAATAAAAGATTATATGATTTGTAATGATGATAACTAGTGACAATAATTTAGTCGCTAATTATGCAGAAAGTGAAGATTAGTATTTAATTATAATGGGGTACATTCCTAAAATAAATAATTTCGATGATGAAATTATTTAAGGATGAGAAAATTGCAATGTCCGTAATCTTGGAGAAATTAAATAAGTATTTGAAGTTATATGAGTTATATATACCTAACGTATATCTAGTGTATACATAGTATATACATATTATACACATAATGTATGTTGGTTATATGTATATATATATTATATACTTGATATATATATAATATATGTATATGGTATGCTTGTAGTGTACATAGGGCACACATGATATATATATATATATATGCATGTGGGTAAATATATATATATTAAATATACATTATATATACATAACATATATACATTACATAAATATGTATATAAAGTATATGTAACATATAAGTAATATATATATAACTAATACATATACATAGAATATATGCAACACATAAATGGTATATATATGTATATATACATGTATAATTTATGATGTAAGATGATAAACAAATAAATAAATAAGAAAGAAAAAAAGTTAAAATAAGGAAGAAGTGCTTAGTGGAGATTAAAAGTAAATTAAATAAATGATTAAATTTATAATAGATGTAATATATATGTTATATATACTTGAAATATATGTGAAATATAAATTGAATATATAAGACATAAATATACATAAGATATACAATATATATATATATATGAAGTATAAATTGGTGTATAAAAAATTGATGATGATGATAATAATAATAATAATAATAATAATAATAATAATAATAATAATAATAATAATAATAGAAGAGAAAAAGTCAAAGAAGGAAATAACATGATTGGTGGAACTTAAAGGTGGAAAAAATAAATATCAAAGTGTTTAATTATATTTTATTTAAATTAATATATTATTAATTATATTTGTGGCTAGGAAAAAGGAAAATAAAGGGTGTATTTTCTTCTTTTTCTTCTTCTTCAACGTGGGCCATTGAAGAGAGGGTGAGAAGAGTGTATTTTTTCTTATATATACAAGGTATTTAAAGAATATTTAAGTTGATTTTGAAGAAAGACTAAGATACCAAATAAGTATCCTCTCTTTAAAGCTTTAAATTCTTAATTTTATGGTTATGTTTGAATTAGTTAGAGAGAGAAAGTTGTGTTTAATTGCTTAAATTGATAGAATTAAAGCTAAAAGGATGAGTATATTATGATTTGTGGATTGGTTGTTGGAAATAAGAATAGATAATGGAAGTTGAGCATGATGATGAATATTCGTAATTAGGGTTTCTAATATGGTTGATTATAATTATGGTAATGGATGAATTTAGTATTGTTTTATTATATATGTAATGATTTTATGATTAGAAATTGATTATGAGAGAGTTTTGGTTAAGTTTAGGGTTATGGACCTATTATGTGTAAGTTAAGATTTCTAATATGGATATTGATAATTATTTTAATGAGATGGATTAGTGTTGTTTTAATGTAAATGTTATGATTTTGAGATTGAAAATGTGAAATGAGTAGGTTTTGGTGAAGTTAATGTTAATAATTACATTATGTAAAATTTGGATTTTTGAAAGAGATTTCCATAATTATGGAAGTGAATTGTTTTAATGTTATATTGATGTATAAGTGATGATTTTATAGTTAGATGTTAAAAATAAGCTTGATAGAATGAAGCTTGAATAAGATAATAATGGTGAAAATAGTGTTTTAGTGGAATTCTTAGTGGAATTGATGTAAATGATATTTGAATGTTTAAAGTGTATTTAAATGAATTGTTAATGCTAAATTGGAAATTATAATGTGGTTTAAGGCTGAGTAAAGGAAAGTTACAAAATAAAAGAGATGAAGGACAATTGGTGAAATAGGATTTGGGAGGTGAATTGACATTGGGTTTTGGTATAATTGAGGTTAGTACATATTACTAAACATTGTTACTAAATATTGGGTTTTGGGTGTCACATTGGTAATAATCCAATATATATATATATATATATATATATGATACATGTGGTGTGTTGTCCAATGTGGACATACTTATGACTTGTGAGCAAATGTGGGAGATGAGTCACATTGTAAATGTGACTCATGGATAGGTTATTTGATGAACGAAAAATATGAAAAAGGATAAAATGTGGAATGTGGGTAATAAATATAAAAATATGAAAAATAGTTAAAAATAAGAAAAATATGGAAAAAAGAATGATTGTTATAAAATTGATAAATGTAATATAAAAGTGAAAATTAATTGTGTAATATTGAGAAATTGACAAATTAAATGAGAATATAGAAATGCAATATGAAAGTGATCATAACATATGATAATCACTTAATAAATATGGAAAAGGAAGGATGAATAAATGATATTTGAACATGGGGAGATGATATGAGAAATATAAATAGAAATGGTAAATGAATAAGTAATGTGATATGTAATATGTATATGCTTGTGAAAGGTGTTAAAATGTGGAAAGAGTCACATTTACAAGTTATATAATGAGATGCAGTATGAAAGTGATTGTAACACCCCCACACCCAATACATACACACTACATACACCACAATGTAGTATACATGTATCGAATATAGGAATGCTACGGATTTTCTTAACGTTCAAAACATTTTAAACTTGATACAATACCCTTATCGTTATATATTATAGAAAAGTAAATCATTTACTTATAAACAAAACATATTAGATATATATATACATACATTTAAATATTACGCAGAGGAATATAGAAAACATTTACATATATGAAAGCATTTGAATACATATTTACAATTATACATATATTTACAATATAACCCATATTTACAAAATATAAAAGAGTTATACATGATTGGCAAGTCTCCTTTGATCTTTAAGTTCCCAAAATCAACTCTTCACTGTCTACCCTCACTCGGTCTCGAAGAGCTCTCGGGTTCAACCCTATTACCTGCGCGATCAAACACTATCGCGCTAAGCCAAGGGCTTAGTAAGACAATTCATGCTAATGTTATGCTTTAGTGCAATGCAATGTTTCACATTTGTATTAATAAATCAACATCAATGATACACACACAATTAGTAAAGATCATACTCAACAAACAATATTCCGTGAATAGTCCGTTTCATCATATAAGTAATATTAACATTTCATTACATTAGAACAACATTTATGTTATACATAAAACCTAGACACCTATGGACCCATCAAGTACTTAATACGATATTCAGAATTCAGAGTTACTGCTTTGGTTCATAAACACCATTATCAAGCCCGTAGGCAACATATACATATATATTTATCTCTATCCATGGATAGCGTAACAGACCCGGTCTCTTGGATCATCAACTCATCTAACTCGAGGATATCCTCAACCCGGCAAGACTGTTACAAATCAAATATCTCATAATATCAATTATCATAGTGTAACAGACCCAGTCTCTTGGACCTCAATTCAACTCAATTTGAAGAGATCCTCAACCCGGCAAGACTGTTACCTTTCATTAAGTAGGCATGCCTCCAAAAACCAGAACTCTGAAATTGAATATCATATTAAGCATACACTTATTTCATTATTCTCTTTATCAAACTCTTTCTCAATCTTTCTCATCAATTAGGCAAACATGCCATACATCATTCAATTATATCATCATAGCCAATCACAATGGCTCTATATTCCATTTCATCTCAATTCACAACATAACATTTCAATCTTTCATAAACACATTCATTTGCATCATCATGTCATTCACATTATTCATATATATATATATCATCAGTGATATAAACATAACAATACACATTGCTCAAATAAATTAACAATGTAATAATGCCACATTTGAACTTACACACAATCATATAGGTTTTGTACTTACCTCAAAAACAAATCACACTACTCTTAATACTTCCTTGTTCAAGATCCTTCTATCTCTTAAATCAATGATTAATCACTATCTTCAAGACCTAAATCAAAAGTAATAGCATATACTTGTTTAGGGATACACAAGAGATAATCCAATTAGGAATTAATTAGGGCAAACCCTAACCCTGACACGCTCACCCACACGGGCGTGTCCATGACCGTGCCCTAACTCCACAACACAGAAGTATTTACACGCTCAACAACATGGGCGTGTTTCTGGGCGTGTAAATTCTCAAATCTCACAGTAGCTATGACACGCTCAATAACATGGGCGTGCTACTGGTCGTGTCAAACCTACTGCCTCCAACACAATTGACACGCCTAAAGACCCTGGACGTGCTCATGGGCGTGTCCGGCCACAAATCAAGATTCCGACCAAAACAACCAAACACTCAACAAAACACTTTTATCCAACAACATCCACTTCACACCATCTTAACAAAACATACTCAAAACTCATCTAAAACTTGCAACACACCAAAACAAGCCAAACACACATCAAGCACAAAACACAAAATCATCTCAAAACCCTCACCACATATACAACATCATCTCTTCCAACCACTTACTCTTTTCTTCAATCCATACTCAACATCCATCATCCAATCACTCAAACACTTCTCACATCTCAAAATCAACCAACACACTCTTAAAAATCTATCAAACTCAAATATCATTTCAAATAAACACAAAGATCACAAGAGAACTTACCAAAGTTATAAGACTTCTTGTATCACCCACTAGATCACTTCAATCTTCCATCAATTTGAGCTTAACACATCAAGATCTTCACTTTGTCTCTTGTTTTCCTTTGTCTATGAAGAAGCCGGCCACACAAAGAAGAAAGAAGAAATGAACCACAAAAATAAAGTCAACTCTTCTTTTAATCTCCACCAAGTGTTCCAATTCAAACAATTACCAAATCACCCTTTTATCATTTGTTCTAGCTTTCTTTTTAATCCAATGCCCTTAATAGTCATTTCACCAATAACCAAATAAATATCTCTACCCCCCTTGACTCTTCATTTGACCAATTTATATGTTATATATATATCATCATATACACAACATATACCATTCTCTCTAAACCCTATTTTCTTTCCCAATTTCTTTTCTCTTGCAATTAACACATATATACAATCCAATATAACAACAACAACAATAACAATAACATAATCAAAACTTCTAGAGCATATATGAGGATATTACAATTCTCCCCCTCTAAAAAAAAATTTCGTCCTCGAAATTACCTGATATCAAAGCTGAAACAACTGAGGATATTGCTCTCGCATGGATTGTTCACTTTCCCAAGTTGCTTCTTCTTTTGCATGATTCTTCCATAGAACCTTCACAAGTGGCACTCTCTTATTTCTTAATTCTTTCACATCACATGCCAAGATAGCAACTGGTTCCTCTTCAAATGTCAAATCTTGATTTACCTCGATAGATTTAATCGGCAACACATGAGATGGATTCGATCTGTATCTCCTCAACATAGAAACATGAAATACATTATGAATACGATCCAACTCAGGTGGCAAAGCAAGTCGATACGCAACTGGCCCAACTCTTTCCAAAACTTCATACGGTCCAATGAAACGAGGACTCAATTTCCCTTTCCGACCGAACTTTAAAATCTTCTTCAAAGGAGACACTTTCAGAAATACCTTATCTCCAACATCAAACCCTATGTCTCTCCTTTTCAGATCTGCATAAGACTTCTGTCGGTCTGAAGCTGTTTTTAACCTGCCTCTAATCAACTTTACTTTTTCTTCAGTTTCTTGAATCAAATCAGGACCAACCAACTTATTATCTCCAAGCTCATTCCAACAAAGAGGTTTCCTACACCGTCTGCCATACAATGCTTCAAACGGTGCCATACCAATGCTGGATTGGTGACTGTTGTTGTAAGCAAACTCCACAAGAGGTAAAAACCTATCCCAACTTCCAGAGAAATCGATGACACAGCTTCTCAACATGTCCTCAATAATCTGTATCACCCTCTCTGACTGTCCATCCGTCTGTGGATGAAAAACAGTACTGAAGTGTAATCGAGAACCCAAAGCACTATGCAAACTCTTCCAAAATCTTGAAGTAAACCTGGGATCTCGATCAGACACTAAAGAAGTTGGAACACCATGCAACTTCACAATCTCATGGATATACAGCTCAGCTAATCTCTCCAAAGAGTAATCCATCCGAACCGGAAGGAAATGAGCTATCTTAGTCAATCTATCCACAATCACCCATATGGCATCATGCTTCCTTTGTGTCAATGGCAAACCAGACACAAAATCCATCGTCACTCTATCCCACTTCCATTCTGGTACTGATAATGGTTGAAGCAATCCAGTTGGAACTTGATGCTCTGCTTTTACCTTCTGACAAGTGAGACATTTCGATACAAACTCAGCAATGTCTCTCTTCAAACCAATCCACCAATAATGCTGTCTCAAATCATGATACATCTTTGTATTACCCGGATGCATAGCAAACACTGACTGATGTGCTTCTTCCAAAATGACTCTTTTCAAATCAGCATCATCGGGTACACACAATCGGTTCTTAAACCAGAGACTCCCATCACCTTTCACAATAAAATCTCTAGTCTTCCCATTCTTGCAATCTGAAATAATCTTTTGAATCTTCATATCAGTCAACTGAGCCTCTTTGATCTGATCCGATAAAATTGGTTTCAAATGCAACTGTGCCAACAATGCACCATCGTCACAAGCTACAAAACTGGCATGCAAAGCTCTCAACTCAACAAGCAACGAGAGTGAGTAAACAGTTAAACCAGCTAAAGACTGCCGACTCAAGGCATCAGCAACAACATTTGCTTTACCTGGATGATAATCAATCAAACAGTCGTAGTCTTTAATCAATTCCAACCATCTCCTCTGTCGAAGATTAAGTTCTTTCTGGACACCCAAATATTTTAAACTTTTGTGATCAGTGTAGATGAAACATTTCTCCCCAAACAAATAGTGTCGCCAAATCTTCAATGCAAACACAATGGCTGCTAGCTCCAAATCATGGGTCGGATAGTTAAGCTCATGCGGTTTCAACTGTCGAGAAGCATAAGCTATCACTCTACCTTCTTGCATCAGTACACAACCCAAACCATTATGTGAAGCATCACTGTAGATTACATATGGTTTGTCTTCTACAGGTAAAGTAAGAACAGGCGCTTGAGTCAACATTTCTCTTAACTGATCAAAACTAGCCTGACACTGATCCGTCCACACAAATCTCACTCCCTTACGAAGCAATCTGGTGAGTGGAGTAGCTATCAAAGAAAACCCTTTCACAAACCGTCGGTAATAGCCTGCCAAACCCAGAAAACTTCTAACCTCTATCACCGACTTGGGTGGACTCCAATTCAATATAGCTTCAACTTTGCTCGGATCAACTCTAATGCCTTCTGCTGAAACAATATGTCCGAGAAAAGCGACTTGATCCAACCAGAACTCACATTTCGACAATTTGGCAAACAACTGCTTCTCTCTCAAAATCTGCAACACAATCCGCAGATGCATATCATGTTCCTCTTCATTCCGCGAATACACCAGAATGTCATCGATGAAGACCACTACAAACTGATCCAGATAGGGCCTGAACACCCTATTCATCAAATCCATAAAAGCTGCAGGTGCATTCGTTAGACCAAAAGGCATAACTAAAAATTCATAATGCCCATACCTGGTCCGAAAGGCGGTCTTGGAAATGTCTTCAGCTTTAACTCTCAATTGATGGTACCCAGATCTCAAATCAATTTTAGAAAACACAGCTGCACCCTTCAATTGATCAAAGAGATCATCGATTCTAGGCAAAGGATATTTATTTTTAATAGTCACCTTGTTCAATTGCCTATAATCGATACACAACCTCATAGTACCATCTTTCTTTTTCACAAATAGTACAGGAGCTCCCCAAGGAGAAACACTGGGGCGAATAAATCCTTTGTCCAACAACTCCTGTAATTGCACTTTCAATTCCTTCAATTCTGCTGGTGCCATTCTATAAGGAGTAATAGAAATAGGAGTGGTACCAGGCAACAATTCAATACCGAACTCCACCTCTCTCTCAGGAGGCAATCCTGGCAACTCCTCTGGGAATACATCTGAGAACTCTGCAACTGTGGCAATGCTATCAATAGGAGAACCTCTTACTCTAGTATCTTCCACATGAGCAAGATAAGCATCACACCTTTTTCTAATCAACCTCCTAGCTGCAACAGCTGAAACAAATAAGGAGGCTAACTGTTCCTGCTCATTAGATACTATCACCTCTCTACCATCACCAGTTCTCAAAGAAACAATTTTCTTTTTACAATCCACCACAGCTCCATGTCGAGATAGCCAGTCCATACCTAGAATCACATCATATTCCTTAAATGGCATCTCAATCAAATCTCCAAGGAACTCCTCACCTTGCACCCTCACTGCACTATCTCGGTGCACCTTACTCACAATCACACTATGCCCTAACGGATTTGTCACCAACACATCAAATCCTAGGGACTCAGCATGCATATCAGACACAGGCAAAACAGATGCACTAATATAAGAATGTGTGGAACCCGGATCAATCAAAGCAAGCACTGAAGTATCAAATAAAGAAAAAGTACCAGCTATGACTGCCGATGCATCTGGCTGCCTCTGCATAACATACATCCTCTGGGAAGATCCAACCTCCTCTGGTCTACTCTCCCTGGATGTAGCACCTCCTCTAGCACTGAACCCAGATCTGCCTCCCCGGCTGCTACCTCTGCCTGCTCGACCTCCCCTCACACTAGGTCGAGAAGCTGCAGTATCAACTGACATCCGCTCCTGTCTCTCTGGACAATCTCTAATAAAATGCTCAGGAGATCCACATCTGAAGCACACAGCTGACCCACTATACCTCCAACAAGCACCCCTATGTGATCCACCACACTGAGCACACACAGGTAGAGCGGATCTCTGAGTCACTGGGGTCGGAGCACTCGCCACTGAAGCTGTAGGTCTAAATCTCTATCTCTGAAACTGCACTGACCTACCAGCTGACCTCTGACTCCTACTAACTCTAGGAACAAAGCTTCCTTTACCTCTCTTAACAGAAGAAGACCCTGCCTCAAACTGGGGCCTCCTAACCCTAACCTCTTCCTCTGAAGCAGCTGCAATAACTTGAGCTCGCTCCACACTCCGAGCTGCTGCCACAAGCTGGGAAAAATCATGATATCTAGATCCAGCCACTAGACACATGATAGAGGGCCTCAATCCCTCCTCAAATCTCCTGCATCTATCTATCTCATCAGCTATAATGCCCCCAACATACTGGCTCAATCGAATAAACTCAACCTCATACTCAGTTACAGTCTTGCTATCTTGCTTCAAGCTTAAGAACTCCATCTTCTTCATGTCTTTGTACTCCCTAGGAGTATACTTCAACTCAAACTCTCTCAGAAAATCTGCATATGACAAGATCGGTGGATCATCCATAGAATGGGGCACTGTCCTCCACCAGTCGAATGCATCCTTCTGTAGCAATGATCTTGCATAATCAAACTTTTCCTCTGGGGTGGCTTGCAACTGAATAAAGATCCTCTGTACTTTGTCAAGCCACTGTTCTGCTACAGTTGGATCAGTAGTACCAAGGAAATCCTCTGCTCCATACTTCCTTAGTTTATCATAGTGCCTCACTGGTACCACAGGCTGAGGGGGTGGCGGCGGTGGTTGCACTGGTGCTTGTCTCAAAGCCTCTATCACATGCCTAAGCCAAGCTGGCGGAACCTCCTCACCAACTGGTCTCCACGACACCGAAACAGGTGCCTCCCCAGCACTATCAACTCTAGCTCTATCCTCCGGAGCTACACTCTCCTCACTACCCTCAACTGACTGACGCAAATGAGGATCCATCACAACCTATTTTTGCAAACACAGCAGAATACATCTTATTAAAGATCAGAGATTGCCAATCCCAACATATATTTTATTCAAAAACCACTTTTTAAAATCAAAATAGTCTTTTTCTTACATTTTACCTAGGTTGAGAATCTCAAACCTAGGCTCTGATACCAAAACAATTGTAACACCCCCACACCCAATACATACACACTACATACACCACAATGTAGTATACATGTATCGAATATAGGAATGCTACGGATTTTCTTAACGTTCAAAACATTTTAAACTTGATACAATACCCTTATCGTTATATATTATAGAAAAGTAAATCATTTACTTATAAACAAAACATATTAGATATATATATACATACATTTAAATATTACGCAGAGGAATATAGAAAACATTTACATATATGAAAGCATTTGAATACGTATTTACAATTATACATATATTTACAATATAACCCATATTTACAAAATATAAAAGAGTTATACATGATTGGCAAGTCTCCTTTGATCTTTAAGTTCCCAAAATCAACTCTTCACTGTCTACTCTCACTCGGTCTCGAAGAGCTCTCGGGTTCAACCCTATTACCTGCGCGATCAAACACTATCGCGCTAAGCCAAGGGCTTAGTAAAACAATTCATGCTAATGTTATGCTTTAGTGCAATGCAATGTTTCACATTTGTATTAATAAATCAACATCAATGATACACACACAATTAGTAAAGATCATACTCAACAAACAATATTCCGTGAATAGTCCGTTTCATCATATAAGTAATATTAACATTTCATTACATTAGAACAACATTTATGTTATACATAAAACCTAGACACCTATGGACCCATCAAGTACTTAATACGATATTCAGAATTCAGAGTTACTGCTTTGGTTCATAAACACCATTATCAAGCCCGTAGGCAACATATACATATATATTTATCTCTATCCATGGATAGCGTAACAGACCCGGTCTCTTGGATCATCAACTCATCTAACTCGAGGATATCCTCAACCCGGCAAGACTGTTACAAATCAAATATCTCATAATATCAATTATCATAGTGTAACAGACCCAGTCTCTTGGACCTCAATTCAACTCAATTTGAAGAGATCCTCAACCCGGCAAGACTGTTACCTTTCATTAAGTAGGCATGCCTCCAAAAACCAGAACTCTGAAATTGAATATCATATTAAGCATACACTTATTTCATTATTCTCTTTATCAAACTCTTTCTCAATCTTTCTCATCAATTAGGCAAACATGCCATACATCATTCAATTATATCATCATAGCCAATCACAATGGCTCTATATTCCATTTCATCTCAATTCACAACATAACATTTCAATCTTTCATAAACACATTCATTTGCATCATCATGTCATTCACATTATTCATATATATATATATATCATCAGTGATATAAACATAACAATACACATTGCTCAAATAAATTAACAATGCAATAATGCCACATTTGAACTTACACACAATCATATAGGTTTTGTACTTACCTCAAAAACAAATCACACTACTCTTAACACTTCCTTGTTCAAGATCCTTCTATCTCTTAAATCAATGATTAATCACTATCTTCAAGACCTAAATCAAAAGTAATAGCATATACTTGTTTAGGGATACACAAGAGATAATCCAATTAGGAATTAATTAGGGCAAACCCTAACCCTGACACGCTCACCCACACGGGCGTGTCCATGACCGTGCCCTAACTCCACGACACAGAAGTATTTACACGCTCAACAACATGGGCGTGTTTCTGGGCGTGTAAATTCTCAAATCTCACAGTAGCTATGACACACTCAATAACATGGGCGTGCTACTGGTCGTGTCAAACCTGCTGCCTCCAACACAATTGACACGCCTAAAGACCCTGGACGTGCTCATGGGCGTGTCCGGCCACAAATCAAGATTCCGACCAAAACAACCAAACACTCAACAAAACACTTTTATCCAACAACATCCACTTCACACCATCTTAACAAAACATACTCAAAACTCATCTAAAACTTGCAACACACCAAAACAAGCCAAACACACATCAAGCACAAAACACAAAATCATCTCAAAACCCTCACCACATATACAACATCATCTCTTCCAACCACTTACTCTTTTCTTCAATCCATACTCAACATCCATCATCCAATCACTCAAACACTTCTCACATCTCAAAATCAACCAACACACTCTTAAAAATCTATCAAACTCAAATATCATTTCAAATAAACACAAAGATCACAAGAGAACTTACCAAAGTTATAAGACTTCTTGTATCATCCACTAGATCACTTCAATCTTCCATCAATTTGAGCTTAACACATCAAGATCTTCACTTTGTCTCTTGTTTTCCTTTGTCTATGAAGAAGCCGGCCACACAAAGAAGAAAGAAGAAATGAACCACAAAAATAAAGTCAACTCTTCTTTTAATCTCCACCAAGTGTTCCAATTCAAACAATTACCAAATCACCCTTTTATCATTTGTTCTAGCTTTCTTTTTAATCCAATGCCCTTAATAGTCATTTCACCAATAACCAAATAAATATCTCTACCCCCCTTGACTCTTCATTTGACCAATTTATATGTTATATATATATCATCATATACACAACATATACCATTCTCTCTAAACCCTATTTTCTTTCCCAATTTCTTTTCTCTTGCAATTAACACATATATACAATCCAATATAACAACAACAACAATAACAATAACATAATCAAAACTTCTAGAGCATATATGAGGATATTACAGTGATCATGAGTGAGTTGATCACTTGATAAATGTGAAAAAATAATGAAAAGAAAATGAGAATATGGAATGTATTGAAATGATAGAAAAAGACACGTAAAACAATAAAGAAAAACAAGTTTGGTTATGTTATGAGAAAATGTGAAATAATGTGTGTTTGCCTTGTATAGTATCTTATTCTAGAGAATTATTTTTGGTGCTATTAATATGATTTGCCTTCGGACTAGATGTTGGACATCATTATTATTTATTTTTGGGCTAGATATTGGGCATCACTATTATTTGCCTTTGGGCCAGACGCTGGTGTCGCTATTATTTGCCTTCGGGGCTAGACACAAAAGTATCATTAGGGGACAGTTGCGACACTTAGATTTTCGGTGTCATGATAGACCATAACAATATCTCTGAAACTAGAATACTATATAGGGTCTTTGGGCCTAATGTGTGTGTGTGTGTGTGTGTGTGTGTTTGTGATAAGTTTATGTGTATATGTGTATTGTATTATGGAAATGGAATATAATGAATGGAGTGTGAAATGAGTAATGAGATGTGATTAACAATGCATATGATGATAGACCTAAGCATAGTTGGGTCTATAGAATGAGGTAATCTAAAAAGAATTAGGTCACGAAACTTGATATTACGTATAATGGATTTGATAATTAAGATGTATGAATAAAAAAATATACCTGATAAATAAAATAAAAATTAAGAATGTTTATGTTTATAATATTTATTATTTTTAAATATGTACCTCTAAGCTATAAAGCTTAGCGCGGTAATATGTATCGCGCAGGTAATTAGAAGTGTAACACCCTTATACTTTATATACGTACAATACATATTTTCAGCATATATAAAATATGCATATACAGTATAAAAGTGTCACAGACCGATTTAATAAAATTTTTTTACATTTCTGTTTTCAGATTTCAAATACTAATATATAAAATAAATAATATATAAATATTCTTTGCTTGTTATAAGAATCCAAAATAAATATTTTATATGAAAATCTCTGGAAAAAAATTCGCCAGAGTTTTATTTGTAATTTGGACGTTCTCAAAATTTAGCAAAATACAATCTGCATAAAGCAAACACTCCCAATAAAAATCAATTTACTATTTTACCAATACTTCTCAATTTCTCCATATTTTCTCAAAATACTTATATATAGATATATAAATTAACGACACATATAAAATCCTATCTGAACAAATTATTCAAAATATTCTTTACAATTTATATTATAAACTTCCAAAAACATATCATAACATATATAATATCAAAATACATAGTAATATCAAATATTTATATGTTGGCAACTGGCTCTGATCTTGATGTATCCAAAAATAACTCTTCAAGCTCAATAAATACAAACCTAGACCCGACTAGGTCTAGTAGAACTCTCTGGCTCTACCAAATCATCCATGACACCTGCATAACGAATTACAATCACGCTAAGCCGAAGCCTAGTGGTACAAACTTTGATAATAACAATAAAACTCAATGCAATGCCAATGCACAATGCATATAGATGTCACATCATTCTACTTTCTTATATTTTTCAAATATTTCATAATCACAACTCATAGCATTATATTGCTCAATTGTATCACAATTCATAATTCATATTAAAGCAAAGACAAGCATGAGCCCAATAAGGATCTAATATGCTATTTAAATTTCAGAGTTACTGCTTTGGTCCATAATGACACAATGTGTCTAGCCCAGTAGGTAATATATCCATGGTTAATGTAACAGCCCCAGTCTCTTAGACCTCAACCCGGCTAGACCCTTAGGCCCCAGTATCATGGTCCTCAACCCGGCTAGATTGCTACAGTTTTTGAGGCTTACGACCCAATCTCTTCACCCCAAAAACATCATATTTATCAGCTGGCCTGGCTTACGACCCAGTCTTTTCACCATTCCAGCGTTTAGCCCCAGAACTCTGAAAATTGAATAACATACTAGGCACACAATTTATTCATATTTCTCCTTATCAAATTCTTTCATAATTCCTTTATCAAAACTTTTCTTATTTTCTCATGATCAAACTAGGCATATTACCTTATTATATCATATTTTTCTCATTTTTTTTCTCAATTTTCTCAATTTTCACATCTTTCTTATTTTTCTCACTTTTCTCATTTTTCTCATTTTTATCAATATCAATTCATTTAATTATTCCACATATCTCATTTTTGCATTCACAACACATTACCCAATTACTTTGGGTATTTTCACATAATATACATATTTCACATTCTACACAATTTAGCCATTATCAATGGCTTTTCATAATGCATTTAACACATATATAACATTACAAATGTCATAGCACATTATTCATACTCAATCAATGAACCAAGTAACTTAACACACTTTTCAACCAAAATGTGTTAAGCCCAAATGTCATGCAAATATAAATAATATATTCAAAGTTTGTACATACCTCCACTAGCAACCCAAAGCAAGCTTAACACAACCTCCAATCCTATCCTTCCAACTTTCCCTTCACCACTTGGATGAAGCAAATCAACCTTCCTCAATGCCTATACCAAATGTGATCATACATAATCATTTAATATCACATTCTAAGGTATTCTCAATATCAAACCATAATTAAACATCACTCAAAACTAAATTCCAAAATTAAGCTTCACCTCACTTTAACTTTGAAAAACCATATCAAGCCATTTAAATTAGTTTTTTAAGTTTTTTAATATCATTAGAAACATGTTTTAGCATGTTTAAACCAATTACATTAATTAACCACATGCTTATGCTCAAAACCCTAAAATGGCATAACCTTCATCATTGAAGGATCTCCATTCCAAATCAATCCAATTATCATTTCAATCTTATTTCCACCACTTATATCATTAAATAACATGATTTAAGCATTAAAATAAAATAATTAATCATTCTTTGAAAATTCACTTTTCCAAAACCCTAAATCAATACTACCATCTTCAAACTCTATCCAAACTTAACTAAATCCATCATTTGATTTTAAAATTCTTGTTTATGCATCAAAACAACACATTTGAAACCAATTTTCACAATTAAAACTCATAATTTAAAAAACTCAAATGTTTCATAACCCTAAATTCTCTCTCTTCACCAAATTCAACTTAAATTCAACCATTTCTTTAATCCAACCTTAAAATCATTGTTAACTACCCAAAATAACATCATAAACACCCATTTCAATAATTATAACATACTACATCAAAATCCCAAACTCAACATAATCCAATTTTCTATAGAATTCAAAGAAAAGAGTTGAAAACTTACTAATTTTGGTGGAAATCACCAAAAATCTACTTTGAATACTTGAAATTCTTTAATTTTTGGAGTATGAAAGAAGCAAAATCTTGGGCTAGACAACCGTGGAGGTTTCGGTCATGGAGAAGAAGAAGAAGAGATGAAGACTTTCTTTTTTTTCTTTTTCTTTTCATCTTTTATTTGAAACCATATATATATTTAAATAATTTAATAATTAATTAATTAATTATTTAATAAATTAAAAGTCATAAATTCTCTCTTCCATTTAAAAATAATTTATTTTTGAATTATTTTATAAATTTTGAATTTCTAAGATTTAATTACCAAAATACTCTTTTACTTTGACTTTTCTTTTAAAAAGTGTTGACTTTTATACGTTATGTATATTTTACATATATATCGCATATATGTTCGACTTTTTTTATTTAAAACCCCTTCATTTTTTATTTAAAACCATTAATTTAATTTATCCATTTAAATTATAATTTATTTTATTAAAATTTTTAAAATTAAAACTTTTTAAAAATTTGGGAAATTATACATATGCATAAGTAATGTGTATCTTATATACACATCAAATGTACCTTATATGTGTATTAAATATTAAGTATATAATGTATTAATCCAACATATATAATTAATATACCATATGTATATGTTATATATACTCTAGATATATATATATATATATATTAAGTATATACAATTTATATCTCCAAATACTTATTTAATTTATCCAAAATCACGGATGTTATAATTTTCTCCCCCTTAAATAATTTCATCCTCGAAATTATCCAGTATGGAAATAAATCATCCAAATCATTATTTTACCAAATTATATAATTTCTATTCTTCCTCTTAGGTTCATTCTTAATTTACTTTTTACCATTTTCTAACACATCATTATACTGTCTATTTACTCAAACAGTTACAATAAATTATTATATCATCAATCGAATTGTCATTAGACAAAAATTAGTTCATCACTTTAAAATATATACCCACACACCTATTTCACTCAAGATAATTGATCACTTCATTATCTTAAAAATATACTGTCATCACCTTAAATTTAAATGTTGATAACTTTTATCTTAACACAATAATTTTATACATCTTCACTTTGATCCTACTCTTTATACAATTACCACATATTAATTTGACATCACCATTATACAATAGCAAAATCTTATTTCCTTAATAAGATTCATTCCCATTATACTATAATTAACATTTTTTTCTTATAATTATTTGAAACTAATATAACTTAGCTCCTTTCATATGCATATACATATCAGAATGTTGTATTAAACACATTATCATATAGCTTGCATATTCTTAATACAACTACACACATTGAATTTCAATAAATATTTGTAAACTTATACATTTTGGATCAATTGATCTAACTATCACAATATGACCATCACAACCTTATTCTATTATGACCAACCTTTAGTCTATTTTAAATTCATCAATCTGTTTTCAATTCATGACCTAATTCTATTAGATCAAATTTATTCTCAAATTTTAATTCTCTTCGAATTCATCATTACAGATAATATTCACTTTCCTTAGTCTCGTTTACTTTACACATCATTTTCATCAACTTATTTATTTTATACCACTTTCAAACACATGCATTATAACTCTTACTCACATTTCATAATTCCTTTCATTTACCATTTTCTCACATTTCTTATCGTTACCCTATTTATACAAATCACTTTTCTTACACATTATTTAAAGCTCATCATATTTTCACAATTCTCTTATGTTTCCACACTTTCTATAATTATAAATAAATTTCTAGTATAAAATTATAAGATACAACTATGCAAACCATAAGTATTGACCATGTTTCTAGAAGCATAATGTAAAACCCCTCGGTTTTATAATATTTGAATCCGGGGGCAAAATGGTAATTTTGCGCTTGAGGGGCAAAATGGTCATTTTGCACCCTTATATTTTGTTTGAACGTATTTGAGTGATTTGGTGCTCTGTTTGATACTCGGGACGATGTGACGATCGTTTTGAGTATAATATTGTATTTTTGTGTTCGGGGGCATTTTGGTCATTTAAAATAATTACGGTGTTTAAATGGAAAAAAATATTTTTTTATTTTTTTATTTTAAAAATAAATACTGAAATCTATTTTGTGTTAAATTTAGTGAAGAGGGATTTAATTGTGAGTTTTAAGTTTGGGGGGTGATTTTTAATGGTTAAATTGATATTTGAGGTTAATTTAAATAAAATAAATTGAAGTGGGGTTAAAACACAATTTTAGGAAGTGTTTGTGTTATAAATAGACCCTAATAAGCTAGGTTTAGAGTTGGAGACACTCACAAAATCGGGTATTCAATTTAAGAGAATTTTAGAGCAAAATTCGTAGCACCGTCGTTTTGATCCAGCCGCCCGAGGAAGCCATTGTCGTTCGGCAAGTGAGCATCGGTCGTTCGGCGAGCCACGCGAGCGAAGCCTCCTGTCGTTCGGCGTGCTGCGTGCGTCATTCGGCGTGTGGCCACTGGTTCTCGGCCTGCCGTTTTGCCTGGCTCCAGTTTCAGTTTTCAACGTTTCTTTAATTTTTGAGGTTTTTCATTTATTTCTCTTCAATTCTAATTCGATCTTTTTCCACAATCACATTCTAGGGTGTTTTTAGGTCTGATAAAACATATTTTGCATCGGATTTAAATTTATTTTCTATTTTTAATTAATTTTCAAAATGGGAAAAATCTGTAAGTGTTTTTGATAGATTTAACGGTTTTTGATTTAATTAACATACTTACAGTAATAGATCACGCCTAAAATTTATTGTATCTTTTTCTAGGGTTTCTAAGGGATGCCTGTATATTTATTTTATATTTTTAGGATTCGTATTTTATTTTTAATTAAATTTTGAATTGGTATAATTTGCTGTCTGGAATTACTGAAAATTCCAGAAACTTTGATGAATTTTTATAAATCGTAGGTGATGGGTATAAGTCTGAAATTTTAGTATGTTCTGTATTCAGATGTTATTTACATATGGTAATTTTTGTAGATCCAGAATCATAATATTTGTTGGGTAAATAAATCATAGACCTGGTCACTACCAGAATGGATCTACTGGTCAGTCCATGTTGGGTTAATTGTTTGAGGGCTTTTTACGTACTGGATATTTACAAAATTTGGGTATGTTGTATTTTATGAAGTAAATTTAATGTTAAAAATATTTGGGGAATTTTTATATAATTTTGTGTATGTATTTATGCATATGTATCCTACTGCCCATTTTAGTAGTTATGGATCGAGCAGTATATCGCAAATCGATTTTGGGGGACTAAATCATTTTGTATGGACCTGAAATTTTATACGGTCGTCTCTGGAAGGGTGAGGGACCTTCTGGAATTTTTCCAAAATTTTTTTTAACAGCAGGATTAATTTATATTAAATTTCCAAAATTACCCTTATTTCACTAAATACATCGATATTGTGGAAAAAAAACTAAGTTTCGCTTTTGGAAACACTTTGCTACGTTTACGTAAGACTTAGGGGTGAATGTTTTTGCATGAGTATGGTCTGCAAATTTAAATTAAATCATGAGTTGTATGATGGTTGATTAAATGGTCAATTGGTTAGGAAAATGCATTAGGGGTAAAATGGTCATTTTATTGAATAATACTCGATTGACTGTTATTCATGGCATACATGGCATACATTACACTTCATGTGAGTGAGACGGATTCTGATGAATGATATTGTTGAATCGTATACTTAGGTGATATTCAGGTCGGTCCTCGGGATCAATAAGATCGAGGAGTTTGCTTATCTCAATAAGTCTGCATATCAGGTAAGTTCATGGGTATGATTGTTTGTTTGTGATGTGCTGATGTTTGACTAACAAATGTATATATATATATATTAAGCCCTTCTTATATACTATTCTTTCTCTTTGGTATTATATTCCTTCAATACCCGAGCCTTTATATGAATGTTTGGGAGACAGAGGAACGTGCTTGTGAATGCTAATATTGTGAATATTATGTTGTTGAAACTTTTCTTGTGTTGTGTGGTGGTATGTCATACGGGGACGGAGGATCAATTGTGGAAATACTGTAACTATTATTGCATTTGTTTATGAGGTTAAAAACCTCCACTGTACTGATATTGATACTGAGGTTGTTATAAGGGTGGATTGTTATTGTTAATTATTACTGATACTGTAACTGTTATTGAGGAGGAATAAGGGAGGATGAATTATTGATATTGGTAGACCCCGACATACCATCTTGATTGAATTAATTGTATTTGAGTTACTTGATATTTATAAACTGCTTATATAGTTGTGTTTCTCTGCCTCACATGAACTTACTGAGCGCCTATATATATAACGCTCACACCCCTATAGACTGATTTTGCAGGTTGAGGTCCACTGGTAGCATCAGTTGTTTATTTCCATTCTTTCGTTCTTTGGAATCCTAAAGCTAGTAGGTTAGTGGAGATGTTTCTTCCTTTATAGATTTCTGGATAACCTAAGGGCGGACTGAGTCTGAACCCGTTTCCTTGTAATAATGAGATTTAAACATTTGACCATTTTCAGTTAGACGGTATTGTGTTGGCATTGAATAATTGGAACACTTTATATATTGCTTTAGACTAATAATTGAATTTATGAGCATAACTTACACTATTTTCCTTTAAGGCATGATCTAACTATTGTTGTCTTAGGCTTGTATAGTTACACGTGAGTGTAACTGTACGCCGGTCACGGTCCCTAGTTGGGTCGTGACAAAAGTGGTATCAGAGCTCGGTTTTGATATTTGTGTTATCCAGAAATCATTAGGGTATTCTTAAGTTTTTCTTGTTTTCTTTCAGCGTTAATCAATTGCCCTCCATATCAGGTGCAATGTCTCGTAGAGGCACACGTCTTCTTTTAACTGGCGAAGCTAGTAATGCCCAAGGGGCAAGGAACAGTGGAGAGGATCCAATTGGAAGTGTTCGGGAGCAACCTTTGCCTAGGGGGCGAGGAAGACCACGCAGAGTGGTGGACAGAGGTGGACAGGGTCAGCAGAGCCAAGATCTACCATCCAATAATGAAAACTTTGAGGACATACCGGAGGATGATGTCAGAGATCCACCACCAACTCTAAGGAATGAGCCTGTACCTGAGGGTACAACAGCAGCTCCAGTGAGTCAGGAGCAATTCATGGCCACCATGGCAACCTTCAGTCAGACTATGGGAGCACTTGCAGCTGGATTTACCCAACTTGTCCAGAATATGGGGCAGAACAATGGGCAGGACAACGCACCACAGGCGGGAGTGCCAGGATATGTTAAACTACATGAGTTTATCAGGGTTGACCCACCAGAGTTTTCAAATGTTGCGACAGAAGACCCAATGTTGTTTATTGATGAGGTCAAGAGAATATGTAACGCCTTGCATTGTTCAGAAGAAAGATCTATTGAGTTGGCAGGTCACCAAATGAAAAAGGCTGCTAGGGTTTGGTTTGATAGCCAGATAGTTGATCGAGTACATACCTGGGAGGACTTCAAGCTGAGATTCACACAAACCTTCCTACCTAAGAATATTTTGAAGGCCAAGGCTAGAGACTTTGAGATGCTCAAACAGGGAAGCAAGACTATTGCTGAATACTGGGAGAAATTCCAGGAGTTGAAACCCCATGCTACACACTTGCTGCAAGAAGAGGAAGTTATGACGGAACGATTTGTTGAGGGGTTGGATGACAGGTATTATGATGTGATTGCTAGCCATAACTACAAGGAGCTTCATCTGGCAGTCAATGCAGCTATTGGTATGGAAAACAGAAGAAAACCTGATAGAAAAACTGATATGGCTGAGCCTAGCAGGAAGAGGAATAGGCCTAATGATCAAATGAATTATCAGGGGCAGTATCAAGGCCACAGAGGTAGCAATGGAGGAGGCCGATTTCAACATCAACAGCAGGGGCACAAAGCTCCTATTTGTGATTTTTGTGGTAACCGACATGGGGGTGAGTGTTGGAAAATGATTGGTGCATGCCTGAGCTGTGGTCAGAAAGATCATCAAGTGAAGGATTGTCCTAATTCTAGAAGGAATCAGAATCAAGCTGGACAACAAACACAAAGGCAAGTAGGCAATCAGGGGTACTATGGACATAATCAGAACGGAAATGGCAATGGAAGAGGATATGGTGGACGTGGTAACTATGGCGGCCGAGGCTATCATGGAGGTCGAGGTAATGGCCAGCAGGGCCGAGGTTTCTATGGCCAGCAGGGCCGAGGATATCAGGGCCAACAGGGCCGAGGTTATCAGGGATATCAGTATCAGCAAGGCCGTGGTTATGGTGCTGCAAACAACGGAAACCAGCAAAACAATCAAGGTCAGAATGCTAAAGCAGTGCAGCCAGCTGGGCAAGGGAATAATCAGAATCAGAATCAGAACCAAGGGCAGAACCAGAATTATGCCCGTGTGTTTAATTTGAACAACCAGCAAGCCCAGACTGATAATAATGTGGTGCAAGGTACTCTTTCTATTTGTTCTTTTGATGCTCATATTTTAATGGACCCTGGTGCTACACATTCTTTCATATCACCTAGTTTTGCATCTAGATTGAGTATTACACCTGAAACTATGGATATGCCTTTACTTGTTCATACACCCTTGGGGGAAGAAGTTGAATCTGTCAATGTTTATAAGGGTTGTATGGTTCAAGTGAGAGATGTGAATTTGCCAGCAGACCTAGTTATTCTAGATGTGATTGATTTTGATGTTATATTGGGAATGGATTGGTTAGCTAAACATGGAGGAAAGATGGATTGTAGGAATAAAACTGTTATATTTGACTATGAAGAAGGTAAGTCAGTGACTTTTGTTGTTTCAAAGATAGATGGGCCTAGTCGACTGATTTCTTCCTTGAGGGCCAGGAAGTTAATGAGGAAAGGATGTGATGCTTACCTAGTATCTATCCGAGATGTAAGAAAAGAGGAAGCAAAGCTTGAAGAAGTTCCGGTAGCGCGAGACTTTGTGGATGTGTTTCCGGACGATTTGCCCGGTTTACCTCCGGAAAGAGAAATTGAATTTTTTATTGATCTTGTACCTGGAACAAATCCCATTTCTATGCCTCCTTATAGAATGGCACCTGCCGAACTGAAGGAATTGAGGGAGCAGTTAAATGACCTGTTGCAGAAAGGGTACATCCGACCGAGTATTTCACCTTGGGGAGCTCCGGTGCTTTTTGTGAAAAAGAAAGATGGTACAATGAGACTATGTATTGACTACCGACAACTGAACAAAGTGACAGTGAAGAATAGGTACCCGCTACCTCGGATTGATGATTTGTTTGACCAACTGCAAGGAGCCCGTTTCTTCTCTAAAATTGATCTTAGGTCTGGCTACCATCAATTGAGGGTGAGAAAGGAAGATATACCAAAGACTGCTTTCCGAACAAGGTATGGGCATTATGAATTTCTTGTTATGTCCTTTGGACTCACTAATGCACCTGCAGCTTTTATGGACCTGATGAACAGGGTGTTTAGTCCTTACCTTGATCGGTTTGTTGTTGTATTCATTGATGATATCTTGATTTACTCGAGAACCAAGGAGGAGCATGAACAACACTTAAGGTCAGTTTTACAGACATTGAGGGAACATCAGTTATATGCTAAGTTTTCCAAATGTGAGTTCTGGTTGGATCGAGTAGTGTTCTTGGGACATGTGATTTCGGCAGAAGGTGTGCAAGTCGACCCCAAGAAAGTGGAAGCAGTTATGGACTGGCCTAGACCTAAAACGGTTACTGATATACGGAGTTTTCTCGGTTTAGCAGGCTACTACAGAAGGTTTGTGAAGGATTTTTCCAGAATTGCTGCACCATTGACGAAGCTAACTCGCAAAGGTGTAAAGTTTGTTTGGAATGACACCTGTGAGGAGAGTTTTACAACACTTAAGGAGAGATTGACTACAGCACCAGTACTTATTTTACCCGAAGGCACGGAAGGTTATGCTGTATATTGTGATGCATCAGGTATTGGTTTGGGTTGTGTTTTGATGCAGAATGGCAGAGTAGTTGCCTATGCTTCAAGACAGCTTAAGAAGCATGAGGTTAACTATCCTACTCATGATTTGGAAATGGCGGCAGTTGTGTTTGCGCTAAAAATCTGGAGGCATTACCTGTATGGTGTCACATGCGAGATATTCACTGATCACAAGAATCTCAAGTATGTATACGCCCAGAAAGATTTGAATTTAAGGCAGAGGAGATGGGTGGAATTTCTTGAAGATTATGATTATAGCATTCAATATCACCCTGGGAAAGCAAATGTTGTAGCTGATGCTTTGAGCCGTAAATCTTTGGGTAGTTTATCTCATATATCTGCACACAGAAGGCCGTTGATTTCGGATATTCATCAGTTGATTGGTGATGGTTGGATTTTCCTTTTGTCAAATAAGGAAGTGGTTGGACATACAGGGGTGTTTTTAGCTAATCTGGTTGCTAGACCGAGTTTTCTTGACAGGATTGTCTCAACTCAGAGCAAAGATACAGAATTAGAAACTATTCGACAAAGGGTACTGAAAGGTGAAGATAAGGAGTTTCGTATTGATGAGCAAGGGGTATTGAGGTTTGGATCTAGGTTGTGTGTGCCCATGATTGATGATCTGAGGGAGAGTATCTTGAAAGAAGCTCACTCTTCAAGGTATACAGTACATCCCGGCTCCACAAAGATGTATCATGACTTGAAGCAATTATATTGGTGGAAAGGAATGAAGAATGATATTGCGACCTTTGTATCTCAGTGTTTGCCTTGTCAGCAGGTTAAGTACGAGCACCACAAACCAGCAGGATTGCTAAAGGAGCTACCACTACCCGAGTGGAAGTGGGAGAGGGTGACAATGGATTTTGTGGTTGGTTTGCCAAAGACACTAGGTGGCTATGATTCTATTTGGGTTATTGTTGATAGGTTGACAAAGTCAGCACATTTTCTACCTGTGAGTACCAAGTATACAGCAGCGCAGTATGCAAAGTTATACCTCAATCGTATAGTGAGTCTTCATGGGATCCCAGTCTCTATTGTTTCTGACAGAGGTACTCAGTTCACATCGAGGTTTTGGCAGAAATTTCAAGAAGGGTTAGGTACCGTTCAACATCTCAGCACAGCTTTTCACCCACAGACAGATGGGCAGTCAGAAAGAACTATTCAAACTTTGGAGGATATGTTGCGGTTGTGTGTATTGGATTTTGGTGGTAGTTGGGCGGATCATCTTCCATTGGTTGAGTTTGCATATAATAATAGCTACCACGCTAGTATTGGTATGGCGCCTTTTGAAGCTTTGTATGGTAGGAGGTGCAGAACTCCTTTGTATTGGGAGGAAGTAGGCGATAGAAGAATTGAAGGCCCAGAGATTTTACAGTATAGTTCAGAGAAAGTGCCAGTCATCCAGAGCCGTATTATAACTGCTTTCAGTAGGCAAAAGAGCTATGCAGACCTTAAGAGGAGACACTTAGAATTTGCTGCAGGAGATAAGGTGTTTCTTAAAGTGTCACCTTTCAAGGGAGTTATGAGATTTGGTAAAAAGGGTAAGCTAGCTCCGCGATTTATCGGTCCGTATGAGGTGTTGGAGCGTGTGGGAGAAGTGGCATATAGATTGGCATTACCACCAGCATTAGAAGCGGTCCATTCGACTTTTCATGTCTCTATGCTGAGGAAATATGTTGCAAATCCTGAGCATGTGTTGGCTCCAGAGACGATAGAGATCAGTAATGATTGTTCCTATAAAGAACAACCTGTTAAAATCTTAGATCGTCAAGTGAAACGACTGCGCAACAAAGATGTAGTATCCATAAAGGTTTTATGGCGTAATCACTCTATTGATGAGTGCACCTGGGAATTGGAGGAAACTGTGAAATCTACATACCCTCATTTGTTTGAATCCTCAGGTATTTTCTAAATTTCGTGGGCGAAATTCTTAAAGGGGGGTAGAATGTATATTTGGAGTGATAGAATGCATAGTATACATAAACATTAACATACATAAGCATTGTCATAACATCATAGTTGTGCATGGCATTTTTGTATTTTTGACTATTGATGCATTTTTGCATTTTGGACTTTGGACTGTTGATATTGCTATTGATTGAGTTGTCTGACTGATATCGATTGATTTGACATTGATTGAGTTGGGTAATGACGAGTTGAATAGCAGGTTGATCGAGTTATGTATATTGTTTACATAGTATTAATATTGTTATTGGTCGTGATATTTTATTTGGTTTTGGAAATTGTGTCTTAATGTCATAATGAACTTAACAGGAGCAAAGCTGGAATAGCCTTTAGTGCTTGGTATTGTGTGGTTATGGTCTGGCCAACCATAACAACATGTATCAGGTAGTCGATGCTTTTCAGTTTTGTGTAAAACCGAAGTGATAAGGGTTGTCTTGTGGTTATTTTGTTTTGAAATTTCGAGGACGAAATTTTATTAAGGGGGTAAGATTGTAAAACCCCTCGGTTTTATAATATTTGAATCCGGGGGCAAAATGGTAATTTCGCGCTTGAGGGGGCAAAATGGTCATTTTGCACCCTTATATTTTGTTTGAACGTATTTGGGTGATTTGGTGCTCTGTTTGATACTCGGGACGATGTGACGGTCGTTTTGAGTATAATATTGTATTTTTGTGTTCGGGGGCATTTTGGTCATTTAAAATAATTACGGTGTTTAAATGGAATAAAAATATTTTTTTTATTTTT
The DNA here is from genome assembly GCA_947685225.1 of Garcia nutans. Classification (NCBI taxonomy): domain Eukaryota; kingdom Viridiplantae; phylum Streptophyta; class Magnoliopsida; order Malpighiales; family Euphorbiaceae; genus Garcia; species Garcia nutans. The sequence continues at coordinate 37,871,393 of CANTUV010000035.1, forward strand.
TTTATTTTAAAAATAAATACTGAAATCTATTTTGTGTTAAATTTAGTGAAGAGGGATTTAATTGTGAGTTTTAAGTTTGGGGGGTGATTTTTAATGGTTAAATTGATATTTGAGGTTAATTTAAATAAAATAAATTGAAGTGGGGTTAAAACACAATTTTAGGAAGTGTTTGTGTTATAAATAGACCCGAATCAGCTAGGTTTAGAGTTGGAGACACTCACAAAATCGGGTATTCAATTTAAGAGAATTTTAGAGCAAAATTCGTAGCACCGTCGTTTTGATCCAGCCGCCCGAGGAAGCCATTGTCGTTCGGCGAGTGAGCATCGGTCGTTCGGCGAGCCACGCGAGCGAAGCCTCCTGTCGTTCGGCATGCTGCGTGCGTCGTTCGGCGTGTGGCCACTGGTTCTCGGCCTGCCGTTTTGCCTGGCTCCAGTTTCAGTTTTCAACGTTTCTTTAATTTTTGAGGTTTTTCATTTATTTCTCTTCAATTCTAATTCGATCTTTTTCCACAATCACATTCTAGGGTGTTTTTAGGTCTGATAAAACATATTTTGCATCGGATTTAAATTTATTTTCTATTTTTAATTAATTTTCAAAATGGGAAAAATCTGTAAGTGTTTTTGATAGATTTAACGGTTTTTGATTTAATTAACATACTTACAGTAATAGATCACGCCTAAAATTTATTGTATCTTTTTCTAGGGTTTCTAAGGGATGCCTGTATATTTATTTTATATTTTTAGGATTCGTATTTTATTTTTAATTAAATTTTGAATTGGTATAATTTGCTGTCTGGAATTACTGAAAATTCCAGAAACTTTGATGAATTTTTATAAATCGTAGGTGATGGGTATAAGTCTGAAATTTTAGTATGTTCTGTATTCAGATGTTATTTACATATGGTAATTTTTGTAGATCCAGAATCATAATATTTGTTGGGTAAATAAATCATAGACCTGGTCACTACCAGAATGGATCTACTGGTCAGTCCATGTTGGGTTAATTGTTTGAGGGCTTTTTACGTACTGGATATTTACAAAATTTGGGTATGTTGTATTTTATGAAGTAAATTTAATGTTAAAAATATTTGGGGAATTTTTATATAATTTTGTGTATGTATTTATGCATATGTATCCTACTGCCCATTTTAGTAGTTATGGATCGGGCAATATATCGCAAATCGATTTTGGGGGACTAAATCATTTTGTATGGACCTGAAATTTTGTACGGGGGTCTCTGGAAGGGTGAGGGACCTTCTAGAATTTTTCCAAAATTTTTTTTAACAGCAGGATTAATTTATATGAAATTTCCAAAATTACCCTTATTTCACTAAATACATCGATATTGTGGAAAAAAAACTAAGTTTCGCTTTTGGAAACACTTTGCTACGTTTACGTAAGACTTAGGGGTGAATGTTTTTGCATGAGTATGGTCTGCAAATTTAAATTAAATCATGAGTTGTATGATGGTTGATTAAATGGTCAATTGGTTAGGAAAATGCATTAGGGGTAAAATGGTCATTTTATTGAATAATACTCGATTGACTGTTATTCATGGCATACATGGCATACATTACACTTCATGTGAGTGAGACGGATTCTGATGAATGATATTGTTGAATCGTATACTTAGGTGATATTCAGGTCGGTCCTCGGGATCAATAAGATCGAGGAGTTTGCTTATCTCAATAAGTCTGCATATCAGGTAAGTTCATGGGTGTGATTGTTTGTTTGTGATGTGCTGATGTTTGACTAACAAATGTATATATATATATTAAGCCCTTCTTATATACTATTCTTTCTCTTTGGTATTATATTCCTTCAATACCCGAGCCTTTATATGAATGTTTGGGAGACAGAGGAACGTGCTTGTGAATGCTAATATTGTGAATATTATGTTGTTGAAACTTTTCTTGTGTTGTGTGTTGGTATGTCATACGGGGACGGAGGATCAATTGTGGAAATACTGTAACTATTATTGCATTTGTTTATGAGGTTAAAAACCTCCACTGTACTGATATTGATACTGAGGTTGTTATAAGGGTGGATTGTTATTGTTAATTATTACTAATACTGTAACTGTTATTGAGGAGGAATAAGGGAGGATGAATTATTGATATTGGTAGACCCCGACATACCACCTTGATTGAATTAATTGTATTTGAGTTACTTGATATTTATAAACTGCTTATATAGTTGTGTTTCTCTGCTCACATGAACTTACTGAGCGCCTATATATATAACGCTCACACCCCTATAGACTGATTTTGCAGGTTGAGGTCCACTGGTAGCATCAGTTGTTTATTTCCATTCTTTCATTCTTTGGAATCCTAAAGCTAGTAGGTTAGTGGAGATGTTTCTTCCTTTATAGATTTCTGGATAACCTAAGGGCAGACTGAGTCTGAACCCGTTTCCTTGTAATAATGAGATTTAAACATTTGACCATTTTAAGTTAGACGGTATTGTGTTGGCATTGAATAATTGGAACACTTTATATATTGCTTTAGACTAATAATTGAATTTATGAGCATAACTTACACTATTTTCCTTTAAGGCATGATCTAACTATTGTTGTCTTAGGCTTGTATAGTTACACGTGAGTGTAACTGTACGCCGGTCACGGTCCCTAGTTGGGTCGTGACACATAACTATCAATCTCACCAAAACTATCCAACGGTCATGCCATAATAATGGTCACGCCTGTGGCTTATAAATAAATACTGCTCCTCTATCATTCTTCTTCAAACATTTCCAATCACAATTTTAAGTTCGTATCGCAAAAATCACATATTCATTTTTTAATCTTTTGCTACACAAAAAGTTAACACATTTCAGCTCTGTTTCAAAGCAATTTACTCTTGATCACTTGAACATCCTCAGCCTAACTCATGTTTCAACAATATTATCATTAACATCTCTTATATATACACATTCGATCATATGCTAATTTACACAATTTTCATTTATTACTCCATTTCTAATCTATCTCTTATAAAAATTTTCATTCATATATATATATATATTTTCATTTCCATACTTTCTTCATTATACTTTCCTTTTCCTTAAAATCTCTTATTTATATGCATATACTTTAGGTCCAAAACACTATACAATCATCAAGTTCAGTTGTTAAAATAACAATTTCACCGTCCAACTCTGTTCGGGTCCATTTTCAATCTCAATTCATCACATGACCTAACTCTACGCAGGTCAAGACCTAATCTCTCTTAGGTCTATTATTACATGCAATATCATTCTCGATATCACCAGACACGTATTTGTATAAGGTAGTAAACACTCGATAACATTTTTTTTAATCATCCACATACACCTTCGTAAGTCATAATCACAATGTGACTTACTTTTCACATTTTCTTATATATCATATTTGTGTTCATATTGAAAAAAATCTCATCACACAAATCATACAATTATACTCAATTCCTTTTTTACATACAACCTATACAAAGTTAACATTTATCACCTTTCAGAGAACATTATCATTTCTCATTCTTTTGATATTACTTAGGTTATTCATCAATTCAATATATATATACACTTTGACCACAACATAATTAACATCTTCCTTATTTAATCACCCATTTCTTAAATAAGTTTCTTATTATATATATATATTTAACACCTCACATAAATCTTAGTCACATTTTCAATGTGACTTCTCTCTCACATTTTTTTTATGCATTTATCATACCCTTCATATCCCTTTTCATCATTTCCAATTCAATTACCTAAAGTAACTCATTTTTATTTACTTAATCATTTCCCTTTTATTTCATAACAAATTTCTATATTATCAACCACATTACACATTATATGATATTTTTTATAAATAATATTACTCATTCAAAATTACTCTCATGCTTATTAAACATTAAACTATCAACATCTAAACAATCTTCATCAAAATTCTCTTACAACCTAAATTTTCAACTTACTACTTTACTTAAACTTCATTATATTAATCTCATTTTCAAGAGCTAACTTTATAAACTTTATTTTTATAATAATAAAACATCAAAACACATCACTTTCACAATTATGGAAACCCATTCCAAAAATTCAAATTTCTTATATTGCAACTAACAATATGAACCTCACCAAATCTCATCCATGTCACATTTCCAATCTTAAAATCATAACATTTACATTTAAACAACACTAATTCATTTCATTACACTAATTAACATCATCCATTTAGATGCTTTAATTTTACACACTCAACCCTAAATCATGCATCATTATTCCATAATAAATAATTTGCTATCATATATGATTTCACTCTTTGATTTTAATTATGAACTCTTTGTTGCAAATTATTAAAAACTCCATATTCCTTCTATACTTATACCCATATGCATATAAATGTTTATAATTTTCTTCATTCATTTATCTCATAAAATTAATTTATTACTTACTTACACAAAACTGCATGACTTCCTCAGTTTTATGTTAATCTCACTTTCAATTTTTATATTCCTTACCAATTCTTTATAAAAGCTTGTAAAATTTTATCCATGTGCACTTGACACATATATGGACATATATTTAAAGTTTTATATTTTTTCAAGCTGATTTAATATATTTAAAAATTAAATCTTCCAAAATCAGAGAATCTGTCTCTTTAATAATTTCTCTGGCAGCACTTGGTTGTCCATTTTTTTGAGGTATCAAATCTTAATAAAAATTCATAAAATTTTAACCATATGTTATAGGAATACATAAGATATTGTGTGTAAATTTTCAGATTTTTCTAGGTTGGTTTACCATAGTTTCTAAATTTATTTATTTTCTCAATTTCTATAGATTATGAGTTGCTGGAATTACTCCAACAATCTGTCTTCTTCTATTTTTCTTAATTAGAGATCCATCTTTAAAATTTATAAAATTTTATACATTCGATTCTAACATATAGAAAAACTTTCTATTAAATGTTCAAACTCATCCAACATTTCTAGATTTGTCCAAAAATTCATATAATATCACTTTGCAGTACAACTATAAAATTTTCTATAACTATCATGCTCATTTCTTAAACTCTTTATTTTTATATCTTAAATTATTTCCTAGATTGTTTTTCTCTAATTTCACTTATTCATCAATTGAATCAGCTATGAATTTTAAATTTCAAATAAAAGTTCTAAAAATTCTTAATCCATAATCTCTAGAATGACGCTTCTACTGCGCCACTCTAATCTATGCAACCCAGATGCCATCTCAACTCATATCCATTATATCAAATAGACATTGCCACATTAGGGATCAGATAAATTGCCAGTGCCAATGCATGCATCACAATTGAATTTTTTTTTAAAATTCTAATTTCCTCTCTCTAACAATCCACCTAGGTTGAGAACCTCAAACCTAGGATCTGATACCAAAATAAATATAACACCCTTATACCCTATATACGTACAATATATATTTTCAGCATATGTAAAATATGCATATACGGTATAAAAGTATCACAAACCGATCTAATAAAATTTTTTTACATTTTTGTTTTAAGATTTCAAATACTAATATATAAAATAAATAGTATATAAATATTCTTTGCTTGTTATAGGAATCCAAAATAAATATTTTATATGAAAATCTCTGAAAAAAATTCGTCAGAGTTTTATTTGTAATTTGGACATTCTCAAAATTTAGCAAAACACAACTAAAGCAAACACTCCCAATAAAAATCAATTCACCATTTCACCAATACTTCTCAATTTCTTCATATTTTCTCAAAACACTTATATATATATATAAATTAACAACACATATAAAATCCCATCTGAACAAATTATTCAAAATATTCTTTACAATTTACATTATATACTTCCAAAAACATATCATAACATATATAATATCAAAATACATTGTAATATCAAATATCTATATGTTGGCAACTGACTCTGATCTTAATGTATCCAAAAATAACTCTTCAAGCTCAATAAATACAAACCTAGACCCGACCAGGTCTAGTAGAACTCTCCGGCTCTAACAAATCATTAATGACACCTGCACGAAGAATTACAATCTAGGTCACGAAACTTGATATTATGTATAATGGATTTGATAATTAAGATGTATGAATAAAAAAATATACCTGATAAATAAAATGAAAATTAAGAATGTTTATGTTTATAATATTTATTATTTTTAAATATGTACCTCTAAGCTGTAAAGCTTAGTGCGGTAATATGTATCGCGCAGGTAATTAGAAGTGTAATACCCTTATACTCTATATACGTACAATACATATTTTCAGCATATATAAAATATGCATATACAGTATAAAAGTGTCACAGACCAATTTAATAAAATTTTTTTACATTTCTATTTTAAGATTTCAAATATTAATATATAAAATAAATAGTATATAAATATTCTTTGCTTGTTATAGGAATCCAAAATAAATATTTTATATGAAAATCTCTGGAAAAAATTCGCCAAAGTTTTGTTTGTAATTTGGACGTTATCAAAATTTAGCAAAATACAATCTGCATAAAGCAAACACTCCCAATAAAAATCAATTTACTATTTCACCAATACTTCTCAATTTCTCCATATTTTCTCAAAATACTTATTTATAGATATATAAATTAACGACACATAAAATCCTATCTGAACAAATTATTCAAAATATTCTTTACAATTTATATTATAAACTTCCAAAAACATATCATAACATATATAATATCAAAATACATAGTAATATCAAATATTTACATGTTGGCAACTGGCTCTGATCTTGATGTTTCCAAAAATAACTCTTCAAGCTCAATAAATACAAACCTAGACCTGACTAGGTCTAGTAGAACTCTCTGGCTCTACCAAATCATCCATGACACTTGCATGACGAATTACAATCGCGCTAAGCCGAAGCCTAGTGGTACAAACTTTGATAATAACAATAAAACCCAATGCAATGCCAATGCACAATGCATATAGATGTCACATCATTCTACTTTCATATATTTTTCAAATATTTCATAATCACAACTCATAGCATTATATTGCTCAATTGTATCACAATTCATAATTCACATTAAAGCAAAGACAAGCATGGGCCCAAAAAGGATCTAATATGCTATTCAAATTTCAGAGTTACTGCTTTGGTCCATAATGACAAAATGTGTCTAGCCCCGTAGGCAATATATCCATGGATAATGTAATAGCCCCAGTCTCTTAGACCTCAATCCTGCTAGACCCTTAGGCCCTAGTATCATGGTCCTCAACCCGGCTAGACTGCTACAATTTTTGAGGCTTACGACCCAGTCTTTTCATACCAAAAACATCATATTTATCAGTTGGCCTGGCTTACGATCCAGTCTTTTCACCATTCCAGCGTTTAGCCCCAGAACTCTGAAAATTAAATAACATACTAGGCACACAATTTATTCATATTTCTCATTATCAAATTCTTTCATAATTCCTTTATAAAAAATTTTCTCATTTTCTCATGATCAAACTAGGCACATTACCTTATTATATCATCTTTTTCTCACTTTTTTTTTTCTCATTTTTCACATCTTTCTCATTTTTTTCACTTTTCTCACTTTTCTCATTTTTATCAATATTAATTCATTTAATTATTACACATATCTCATTTTTGCATTCACAACATATTACCCAATTACTTTGGGTATTTTTATATAATATACATATTTCACATTCTACACAATTTAGCCATTATCAATGGCTTTTCACAATGCATTTTACACATATATGACATTATAAATGTCATAGGACATTATTCATACTCAATCAATGAACCAAGTAACTTAACACATTTTCCAACCAAAATGTGTTAAGCCCAAATATCATGCAAATATAAACAATATATTCAAAGTTCGTACATACCTCTACTAGCAACCCAAAACAAGCTTAACACAACCTCCAATCCTATCCTTCCAACTTGCCCTTCACCACTTGGATGAAGCAAATCAACCTCCCTCAATGCCTATACCAAATGTGATCATACATAATCATTTAATATCACATTCTAAGGTATTCTCAACATCAAACCATAATTAAACATCACTCTAGACCAAATTTCAAAATTAAGCTTCACCTCACTTTGACTTTGAAAAACCATATCAAGCCATTTAAATTAGTGTTTTAAGTTTATTAATATCATTAGAAACATGTTTTAGCATGTTTAAACCAATTACATTAATTAACCACATGCTTATGCTCAAAACCCTAAAATGGCATAACCTTCACCATTGAAGGATCTCCATTCCAACTCAATCCAATTATCATTTAAATCTCATTTCCACCACTTATATCATTAAATAGCATGATTTAAGCAATAAAATCAAATAATTAGTAGTTCTTTGAAAATTCACTTTTTCAAAACCCTAAATCAATACTACCATCTTCAAACTCTATCCAAACTTAAATAAATCCATCATTTGATTTTAAAATTCTTGTTTATGCATCAAAATAACACATTTGGAACCAATTTGCACAATTAAAACTCATGATTTCAAAAACTCAAATGTTCCATAACCCTAAATTCTCTCTTTTAACCAAACTCAACTTAAATTTTACCATTTCTTTAATCTAACCTTAAAATCATTGTTAACTATCCAAAATAACATCATACACACCCATTTCAATAATTATAACATGCTACATCAAAACCCCAAACTCAACATAATCCAATTTTCTATAGAATTCAAAGAAAAGTGTTGAAAACCTACTAATTTTGGTGGAAATCACCAAAAAATCACTTTGAATGCTTGAAATCCTTCAATTTTTGGAGTATGAAAGAAGTAAAATCTTGGGCTAGACAACCATGAAGGTTTCGGCCATGGAGAAGAAGAAGAAGAGATGAAGACTTTCTTTTTTTTTCTTTTTCTTTTCATCTTTTATTTTAAACTATATATATATTAAAATAATTTAATAATTAATTAATTAATTAATTATTTAATAAATTAAAAGTAATAAATTTCCTCTTCCATTCAAAAATAATTTAATTTTGAATTATTTTATAAATTTTGAATTTCTAAGATTTAATTACCAAAATACCCTTTTACTTTGACTTTTCTTTAAAAAAGTGTTAACTTTTATTTGTTATATATATTTTACATATATATCACATATATGTTCGACTTTTTCATTTAAAACCCCTTCATTTTTTTATTTATAATCATTAATTTAATTTATCCATTTAAATTATAATTAATTTTATTAAATTTTTAAAAATTAAAACTTTTCAAAAATTTGGGATATTACACATATACACAAGTAATGTGTGTCTTATATACACATCAAATGTACCTTATATGTGTATTAAATATTAAGTATGTAATGTATTAATCCAACATATACAATTAATATACCATATGTATATGTTATATATACTCTAGATATATATATTGAGTTTATACAATTTATATCTCCAAATACTTATTTTATTTCTCTAAAATCACGGATGTTACAAGAAGTGCTGACCTGAGTGATCTTAATTGTGAATGAGACTTGAGATTGTGAATGCCATGAGACCAACCTTGAAGGTGTTGCATTCATGTATTATTTATGTATTGTGTAATGCAGAATTTGTATATTAAATAAACATTATTTGTATATTAATCTTGTTTTGTAAAATATTAGATATGTACATGATACTTTTTTTTAACATTGATGAAGTGATGATATTTTTGGAGAAGAAATGAATTATATAATATATATATCTTTTTTTTGTGCAGGTTGTGTGTGTAGTGATATTTGGAAAACGTTAAAACTTCAGATAAAACTTTGGCGAATATTTCTTAGAGATTTTCTATTAAAATTTATATTTTGTCAATTAATTTTTTATGCATATATTTATTTACCTATTAAACTTATATTTTAAAGAATAATTTATTTTATGGAACATAGAAGGATTTTCAACTGTTAATTATTGTGACGTTCCTGTGTTCTATATATACGAGGTGTATGTATTATATGTAAGTAGGGTATAAGGGTGTTACATTTAATTTGATATTAGAGCCTAAGTTTGAGATTCTCGACCTAGGTGAGTTTTGAAAATGAGAAAGGAGAATTTTAAAATATCTATTTGAGTTTTAATATATGCTTATGCATTGGCACCTGTATTGGTCTCTGATGTGGCAAACTTCTTTCAATGTAAAGGATATAAATTGAGGTAACGTCTGGGACGCGTAGATCAAAGTGGTGCAACGAAGGCGTCATTTTAGAGATTTTAAATTAAGGACCTTTGAAGCTTTCATTTGAAAAAATTTAATTAAAATTTATGATTGATTCAATTGATGAATAAGTGAAATTAAGAAAAATGATCTAGGATATGAAATAAAAAAACAATGGGAGATGAGTATTATCGTCGCTGAAAATTTTATATATGTGTTGCGAAGTGATTTTGTCCAAATTTTTAGACTTATCTAGTGATGTTAAACAAGCTTGAAAATTTAATAGAAAGTTTTTCTATATGTTAGAATGTGATGTATAAAATTTTATAATTTTTAAAGATGAATTATTATTTAAGAAAAATAGAAGAACATAGATTGTAGGAGTAGTTCTATCAACTCAAAATTTGTATAAGTTGAGAAACATATTAAAAACTATAGCAAACCAACTCAGAAAAATATGAAATTTGACATAAAATATCAAATATATTCCTAGAACATATATTTAAAATTTAATGAATTTTTATCAATGTTTGTACCTCAAAAAAATGGATAACTAGGTGCTACCAGAGAAATTATTAAAGAGATAGATTCTGTGGGTTTAGAAGACTTAATTTTAAAATTAGTGAATCAGCTGAGAAAAATCTAAAATTTTATTTGTAAGTCCATATATGTGTCAAGTGCATATGGTTAAAATTTTATAATCTTTAGTGAAGCTTTTGTGATGAATAAAAAGTTAAAAAAAAAATTGAGATTGACATGAAAGTTAGGAAGTTATACCGATTTGTGAAATTAAGTAACAAATTAATTTTATGTGAAATGATTGAAGAAAATTATGAAAAATTTACATATGGATTGGTAGATGTATGAAGAAGTGATGTGGAGTTTTTAATAAATTAGAACAAAGAGTTCATAATTTAAATTAAAGGGAGAACTAGTACATATCAGTAAATCTATTTATTATGAAAGTATATTGAAGATTTATTAGAGTGATATATAGTATTGGTTTAGTCAATATTTACTATGAGTAAATAAAAATTTAAATGTTGTTCCTTATTATGAGCAATTAAAATATGAATTTATATAAATGTTTATCAAGTTAATGCAAGTTGAGGTTATGTATTTAGTTGCATGATTGAGATGTGCTTAGTAATGTGTTATGTGGAAGTGGATGTTATCAGAAAAGTAATAAATATATTTTTAGATATTTAAGAGGGAAGTCAAGATTTAATAATCGATATACAATGATGTCATAATAAATGGATTTTAATTTATTTTATGAACTGTATTTTGTTGATTAGTCAAGACATAGTCCATTTAATTTAAGTGGATGAAATTAATCAGAATTTGATAAATATCTATAATTGATATCAGATTATCAAAGATAACAATGAGATCAATTCATTGGATGAGTTTTAAAAGTAAGATTTATATGAAGAAATGTTGACATATATATAGATAATTAAAATAAGCACATAGTTAAAGAATGAATAAAAGATAATTATACTTGATCAAAGGGTTTTACATTAATTGTAAACAAGTAATACAATATGAGAAATGACATAAATGGTATGATAGATTAAAGAATCATTGATGAATTTAGATAGTAGGAAGAGTAAGTTAAAAAAAAGAAAGAATCAAAGATGTAAATCAAAGAATTTGAAAGCTAAAGACATAAATGATTTGAAATGCATGGCGTGATATTATATTGGCATGACTGAGTTTTTGGATGAAATTTTGAATTGGTTTTTACAACATAAATGCTAATTTAATTTTATTTAAATACTTGATGATAGGTAATGACTTGTAATTGATTAATGAGCGGAAGTATGGATTTGGAATTTAATTTTATGTTGGAGAACTAAAAACTATATGTACATTAGATATAAGTATGTGAAGAGTTAATATTTATTATTAATCTTTACAATCGTAATTGTAAAAATGATTAAGAGTATTTTGTAAAGGGGAAGAGAAAAAGATTATATGGACTGTAATGATGATAATTGGTGACAATAATTTGGTCGTTAATTATGCAGAAAGTGAAGATTAATATTTACTTATAATGGGGTAAATTACTACAGTAAGTAATTTTGAGGACGAAATTATTTAAGGGGGAGAAAATTATAATATCCATGATCTTGGAGAAATTAAATAAATATTTAGAGGTATAGGAGCTGTATATACCTAATATATACCTAGTGTATACATAGTATATACATAGTATATATATAATGTATATTGGCTATATGTATATATATATTATATACTTGATGTATATATAATGTATGTATATGGTATGCTTGTAGTATATATAGGGTACGCATAATATATATATACATGTGGGTCAATATATATATTAAATATACATTACATATACATAATATATATACATTATATAAACATGTACATAAAAGTATATGTAACATATAAGTAATACATATATGACAAATATATATACATAGAATATATTCAACACATAAATGGTATATATATATATGTATAATTTATGATGTAAGATGATAGATAAATAAATAAATAAGAAAAAAAGTTAAAATAAGGAAGAAGTGCTTAGTGGAGATTCAAAGTAAATTAAATAAATGATTAAATGTATATTAGATGTAATATATATGTTATATATACTTAAAATATATGTGAAATATAAATTGAATATGTAAGACATATAAATATACATATGATATATAATACATATGCATGAAGTATAAATTAGTGTAGGAAAAGTTGATGATGATGATGATGATGATGATGATGATGTGATAATAATAATAATAATAATAATAATAATAATAATAATAATAATAATAATAATAATAATAATAATAATAATAATAATAATAATAATAACATGATTGGTGGAAATTAAAGGTGAAAAAATAAATATCAAAGTATTTAATTATATTTTAATTAAATTAATATATTATTAATTATATTTGTGGCTAGGAAGAAGGGAAATAAAGGGTGTATTTTCTTCTTCTTCTTCTTCTTCTTCTTCTTCTTCAACGTGGGCCATTGAAGAGAGGGTGAGAAGCGTGTGATTTTTTCTTATATACACAAGGTATTTAAAGAATATTTAAGTTGATTTTGAAGAAAGACTAAGATACCAAGTAAGTATCCTCTCTTTAAAGCTTTAAATTCTTAATTTTATGGTTATGTTTGAATTATTTAGAGAGAGAAAGTTGTGTTTAATAGCTTAAATTGATAGAATTAAAGCTAAAAGGATGAGTATATTATGATTTGTGGATTGGTTGTTGGAAATAAGCATAGATGATGGAAGTTGAGCATGATGATGAATATTCCTAATTAGGGTTTCTAATATGGTTGATTATAATTATGGTAATGGATGAATTTAGTATTGTTTTATTATATATGTAATGATTTTATGATTAGAAATTGATTATGAGAGAGTTTTGGTTAAGTTTAGGGTTATGGACCTATTATGTGTAAGTTAAGATTTCTAATATGGATATTGATAATTATTTTAATGAGATGGATTAGTGTTGTTTTAATGTAAATGTTATGATTTTGAGATTGAAAATGTGAAATGAGTAGGTTTTGGTGAAGTTAATGTTAATAATTATATTATGTGAAATTTGGATTTTTGAAAGAGATTTCCATAATTATGGAAGTGAATTGTTTTAATGTTATATTGATACACAAGTGATGTTTTTATTGTTAAATGTTAAAAATGAGCTTGATAGAATGAAGCTTGAATAAGGTAGTAGTGGTGAAAATAGTGTTTTGGTTGAATTCTTATTGGATTTGATGTAAATGATATTTGAATGATTAAAGTGTATTTAAATGAATTGTTAATGCTAAATTGGAACTTATAATGTGGTTTAAGGTTGAGTAAAGGAAAGTTACAAAATTAACGAGATGAAGGACACTTGGTGAAATAGGATTTGGGAGGTGAATTGGCATTGCGTTTTGGCATAATTGAGGTTAGTACATATTACTAAACATTATTTTTTTATTAAATGTAAGTGAGCATTATGAATGTATAATGTTATGGCAAAATATGATTTTGCATATAATCTATACATTGTGGCATAATTGTGTTGGGTGTCACATTGGCAACAATCCAATATGGATATATATATATGGTGTTTTGTCCAATGTGGACACACTTATGGCATGTGAGCAAATGTGGAAAATGAGTCACATTGTGAATTTGACTCATGGATAGGTAATTTGATGAACGAAAAATATGAAAAAGGGAAAAATGTGGAATGTGAAAAATATATATAAAAATATGAAAAATATGGAAAAAAGAATGACTGTGATAAAATTGATAAATGTAATCTAAAAGTGAAAATTAATTTTGTAATACTAAGAAATTGACAAATTAAATGATAATATAGAAATGCAATATGAAAGTGATCATAACATATGATGATCATTGAATAAATAAGGAAAAGGAATGATAAATGAATGACATATGAACATTTGGAGATGATATGAGAAATATTAAAATAGAAATGATAAATGAATATGTATTGTGATATGTAATATGTATATGCTTGTGAAAGGTGTTAAAATGTGGAAAGAGTCACATTTACAAGTTATATAATGAGATGAGGTATGGAAGTGATCATGAGTGAGTTGATCACTTGATAAATATGGAAAAATATTGAAAAGAAAATGAGAATGTGGAATGTATTGAAATGATAGAAAAAGATACCTAAAATAATAAAGAAAAACAAGTTTGTTATGTTATGAGAAAATGTGAAATAATATGTGTTTGCCTTGTATAGTATCTTTTTATAGAGAATATTTTTTTGGTGCTATTGATATGATTTGCCTTTGGGCTATATTATTATTTGTCTTTGGGCTAGATGTGAGCATCACTATTATTTGCCTTCGGGGCTAGACACAGAAGTATCATCAGGGGACACTTGCGGCACTTAGATCCCCGGTGTCGCAATAGACCATAACAATATCTCTGGAACCAGAATACTATATAGGGTTTTTGGGCCCAATGTGTGTGTGTGTTTGTCATAAGTTTATGTGTATATGTGTATTGTATTATGGAAATGGAATATAATGATTAGAGTTGGCCAAGGCAAATTCGGTGTGAAGTCCCATGTGGAATTGGCCAAGGCCAATTCGACATGGGATGCCCATATCGAATTGGCCTTGGGCAATTCAATATGGGATAACACCATATCGAATTTGCCAATTTCAATTCAATATGGGATAACACCATATCAAAATTTCCAAGGCCAATTCGATATGCAACAGATTTTCCCGAGCCTAAAATGTTTTAAAAATCCTAAGAAGAACATGATTTGTGGCAGGGGTGTTTGTTTTAGATTCAAATTGCCTAGCTAGGTTGCCCTAGTTTGTTCTTATAAATACAAAGCTTGGACAGAGCAATGTGAGAAAAGCAACAAGCAATAATAGGCAATAAACATTAATGATCAAACCATTGCAGCGAGCATTAAGCAATATTGAGTGAGAGTTAGTATAAGACATAGAACACCAACCATCAAGAAACTAGAAAGCAGTGGATGATTGCCTTCACCTTGTTCAACCAAGACTTTACCACTGGTGCAAAAATAAAGCTTAGATTAACTTGAAATATTAGTGGAACCAACAAATGAAGGTTTGCAATCCCTTATTCATTTTGTTTTAAATTCACAGTAATTCATCCATTCTTGTTTCATTATTTTACTTTGTTCTTGCACTTTTATAAAATATCTAGTAGGTGGCACCCATTAGTTTTAATTCATAGAAGTTTTATTTGAAGCTTGATGAATTGTTGTTGGATTTATAATTTATAATAAGTCATATATTTGAATTTGTTTCATCTAGCAGCTCATATAATCATCCAATAATTAGTTTATGTCCAATAAACTACTTTAGCATCATAGTAGTCTATTTAATCAAATTAAACATTAAATATTTAATATAACAGTAATTGTGTTTCTAAAAACCCTAAAACTCAAATTGTGTTTCTTTAAAATCCTAAACCCTAATTATTTTTCTAAAAAACCATAAAACCCAAATTGTGTTTTCTAAAAACTCTCAAACTCAAATTGTGTTTCTCTAAAACTCTAAAACCTAATTATTTTCTAAAAAAGCCCTAAAACTCAAACTGTACTTTTCTGAAATTATAAACTCTAATTTTTTAAAAACAATCATATATGTGTTTTTCTAGAACCTTAAAACATTAATCATATTTTCTTAAAACCCTAATTCAGAAATTAAAAACCCCAGTTTGTACATCTATTGTTTAATATGATATTTGAATGTAGGATTGATTATTAATGCATGTTTATTTATGATATGTCTTGATGGATAGTTTATTTGATTTGTGATGAATGATTTATTTATGATGAATGATTGAGTGTTTTTTATTGGTTTATCTTGGTTTCAAAAATTGCAAGAGGTATGTTTCCACTTTGTGGGTACCTCATTAGTTACGTTTCATGTAATTTAAATTATTTCATGTTTTGGATTAATGTAAAGGATATATTCCCACCCTTTGGTGGGTGTCCTATTTATTTTGTTTAAGACATTGGACATGATTGCAAGGACATGTTTCCATCTTTTATGGGTGCCCGTTTATTATTTTGTTTGAACTTATTTTGATTTTAACACAATGATGATTTAATTTGATAATTGCATGTAGTATGGATGATTTTATAATATTTAAGAATTTAATAATATATAGACCTAAAAAGGAGGCCGATTTCAATGAATCGGGCGTTGTGGAGGTGCTGGGTCATTCTCACCTTCCCCACACATATCCAACTTTTCGAACCCATTAGCTGATTGGGGATTCTTTAGGAATCGAGTTATCCACCCCTTTCTTTTTTCCCGGCCTGTCCGAGTGGCGACTCTATTTTCTTTGGGTTTAGGCCCGTGTTCTCTAAGGCTTTGAGTCTAATAGTGCTGAAGTCGTAAGAACCATTCCACATAGGAGTGGGGGCAAAAATCCCTGCTCATAGTGGCAACTCCATTGGGGATAAGAGAAGTTGATTTTGTTGGTCTTTATATTATTTTATTCTTTCTTATTATGATGTTATCCATTACATCATTTAGATTGCATTGTGTGCGTGATTTAGGATACATGTGTAACCCTTGTTGTGTTATATAAGGGATACTATACTTTCACTCAAGTTATGGAGATCGAGCACATCATGACCACTCATAGCCTTGTACCATTTGGTATATACTTGCTATGGGAGCCTAAACTTTTTCAACTCAAAGACTAAAGCTCATGTAATTGGCCTAGTTACTTTCCAATGGTTTTTTACCCAATTGCTTATTGTTTGACTATGATTGATATATCCTAGTTTAAACCATGGCTTATTTGGTTTGCTCTTTTCTAATACGACCTAACTATATTATAAGCCCAAAATAATTTTATTCTTTGAAGCCCAAAATACCAAAATTATTTTTAAAACTTTTCAAGATGGTCTTTAAACCTATTCTAAGATGGGTCAAAATTTCCTTTTACCTCATGGCCCAAGCACAAATCTCAAAATTTATTTTTAAACTAACCTTTTTACAATGGGCTTTGAAATAAAACTATTTTTAAAAATCTTTTTCTTAAAATGGGCTTACAACTAATTAGGTCAATTATGGAATACTAAAATCAATTGTAGACCTAGTTTATGCCAAGCTTTGTTAATCATTGGCTTGTTTGTGATATGAATCATTAGTTGTTTTTTGAATGGGAAATCTATTTATGAAAAACCTTTTAATTTAGTTTTAATCCAACAAAGCATAAAAGTTATCTTTTTATTGGGCCAATGGATTAAGATTTAAATAATGGGAATTATCATGGACTTACTTTTGAATTTGAAAATGCAACTATTGGTTAAACCATCCTAGTGAATTGTTTTAAAGCATGATACCTGGTATTGGTATTTTGTTGATCATATGCCTAGGAAAAGAAAATCGCAATTCATGTGTGAAAGATATAAGGTAGGAAGGTCCGTTCATACTTTGTTTGTTTGATTTGGTTTGTTTGTTACTTGTGCATCCATGCATCCATGCATACATTGTATTTCATATCATTGATCCTTTCTGGCTCACAGCAGTTCAAAAGACTATGACAATCCGACTATACCGATGACGTGGAATCCAACAACGATTCAATCAACTTCTCACCAAAAGCAATGGATCCAGAGCAAGTATAAAAGATTATAGATGATGCAATCAACTCCAAAATAAAAAAAAACTAAAGGTGGCCATTGTAACATCTGAAATTTTTAGAAATTAAATAAAATAGATTAAAATTTATTTGGAAAAATTAAATAAATAAATTTAATAGGAAATGAAAGGACTTTAAATAAAAAATTGGAATATAAACGTAATATATATGCAAAATGTACATAATATATAAAAGTCATAAAAAAAGCAACTCTTTTAAAGGAAAAGTCAAAGTCAAGGGCATTTTTGTAATTAAACTTTGAAATTTAAAATTATTGAAATAATTCAAAAATAAATAATTTTGGATGGAAGATAATATTTTAGGGTTTTAATTAATTAAATAAGTAATTAAATAATTAATTAAATAATATGTATATGGATATAAATGTGAGTGGAAGGAAATAGAAATTAATGTCTTCTTCATCTTCTTCTTCTTTCCTTCTAGGCCAAATTGCCATAGCCATTTATGGGTGTTTTTTTGCTTCTTCTTAGCTCCATGATTTGAGTGATTTTCTTAATTTCAAGAGAAGATTTGGTGATTTCCACTTGAATTAGTAAGTTTATTCACTTTTTTTTTGGATTTTCATGAAAGTTTGGAACATGTGTGTTTTGGGTTGTTCAAGTGGTGTGATTTAATTGTCTATTTTTGTATGAATGAGGTTATTTTAAGTGGTTAACGATGATTTTATAGTTGGATTGAAGAAATGGTTAAGTTTGAGAGAGAATTTAGGGTTATGGAATTTTTGGGTTTGTTAAATCATGGATTTTAATTGTGCAAATTGATTCTAAATGAGTTGTTTAGATGCATAAATAAGTATTTTAACGTAAAATGTTGGATTTGTCTAAGTTTGATTAAAGTTTGGGAATGGAAGTGTTGATTTAGGGTTTTGGAAAATGGCATTTTCAAAGTTGGTAAATTGATTGGTTTTATTGTTTAAAGCATGTTCTTTAGTGATAAAAGTGATGAATATAAGCTTGAAATGATAATTGGATTGAGTTGGAATGGAAACCCTTCAATGGGAAAGGTTATGCTATTTTAGGGTCTTAGACATAAGTGTGTATTTATGTAATGTAATTATTTTAAACATGTTATAATATATTTTTAATAATATAAATAAACTTAAATCACCAAATTGAATGGTTCAATATGGTTTTCTTAGTGTTGTGTATATATAAGGAATACTATACTTTCATTCAAGGTATGGATATCGAGCATTACATAACCACTCATAGTCTTGTACTTTTTGGTATATATTTTCTATGGGAACCTAAGCCTTTTCAACCCAAAGACTAGAGCCCAAGTAGTTGGCCTAGTAACTTTCCTTAGGTTTGCCCTAATTGCTTGTTGTTTGACTATAATTAACATGTTTTAGCTAAGTTATGGCCCATTTGGTTTTTCTTTTTTATAATATGACCTAATTATGGTATAAGCCAAAAATAATTCTTTTAAGGCCCAAAAGACCAAAATTATTTTCAAACATTTTTTAAAATTGTCTTTTGACAAAACCTTTTTAAGATGGGTAAAAAAAAAACTTTTTTTCCTCATGGCCCAAATTCAAAGCCTAAAAATCATTTTTAAAGAAACCTTTTTCAATGGGATTTTTAACATTTATGGGCTTACAACTAGTTAGGTCAATTATGGAATATTAAAATCAACTGTGGGCTTGATTTATACCAATACTTGTTAATCATGGGCTTGTTTGTGGCATGAATCGTTAGTTGCCTATTTCCAAATGAGAAATCTATTTATGATAAACTCTTTAATTTAGCTTTAATTCATAATAGAGCATAAAAATTATTTTTTTAGTTTTTTAAAATTAACTATTTTTTAGTTAACTCAATGGATTAAGGCTTAATTAATGGGAATTATTATGGACAAATTTTTATTTGAAAATACAGTTATTGGTTAATCCATCTGGGAGCATCTTTCGAAAATAAGATATCCCCTGTTGATATTTTATTGACCATAATACCTATAAAAGAGACTCACCACTCGTGTGTGGAAGGCATAAGTTTGGAAGGAACATCTTGACTTAATTTGTTTATTTGCATTGTTTGTTGCTTATGCATACATGCATTGAATTACATTTGCATTGATCCTTTCTAGCTCACAAACCTGGAGATTAGAAGTTCAAAGGCTTATGATAATCCAACCTATGATAGAGATTTAGAAAGCAGTAAAAGCTCAGTCAACTTTGAACCAGAACCAATGGAGCGTGAACAAGTTTAGAACATAGTGAACGAGGACTTTGCATCCAAGATGGAAGAATTGAAGGAGGCCATTGCTGAGACTGTGAGGAGTCAACTACTTTCACTATTGGAGGACAACAATGTTGAAGCATCTGCTAGTAACAAGAAGCAAAAGGATAAGGGAAAGGCTAAGATAGTCGAAGTGGCCTCTAATGAAGATAAGGAAGTAATGGATGATGATTAGGGTGCATACTTTCAAGATCCTTAAGAAAAGAAGAAAGAAAAGAAGGTCGTGGAGAAAACTAAAATTGTTGATGTAGAAAAATTGATTGTTGATTTGGAGAAGAAGTTTGAGAAAAAGCTTAAAGCTGAGGCATTGTCAGAGGTAGAGAAGTTATTTGAGCAAGATAAAGAGGTTCCTTACAAGTTGAAGATGCCTTCCTTTGCTAAGTTTGATGGAATCGGCAATCCACATCTGCATGTCAAGCAATATACCACTGCCATACAGCCTACCAGGGCTACTAATGCTCAAACTCTGAGGTACTTTATGCTCCAATTAGACCCTGTTATGCAAAACTAGTTTAATACTTTAAAGGAGAACACTCAAAAGGACAAGGATTTGTTGTATAAAGCCTTCATTCAACAGTATGGGTATAATGTTGAATTAGAAGTGACTTTAATGGAAGTAGAATCAATAAGGCAAAAGCAGAATGAAAGTTTTATTGATTATGTAAAGAGATGGAGGAATAAGGCCGCACTGCTTAAGAAGAGGCCATATGTGTCTGATCAAATCAGGATGATAGTGAGAGGTTTCCTACCTAATCTTCATGAGCGGATGTCTCACACTCTTATCAAGAACTTCAAAAACCTTCTCCAAGCTGGATTGCAAATAGAAGAGTGGAAAAGGGAGAAGAATAATTTTTCTAGAAGAAGGAATGAGAAGGGAAGTTACTAGTCTGGCAGTCAAAGTACACAAAAAGCGGTGGATGTCAATGCAACTATTGGTTAGGGGAACATAAGACAATTTTTAGATTTAGGGAGACCTTTATCCTCAGTTTTCAATAAGCTATAGAAGCAAGGGCTATTACAGTTGTTCGCTCCTCAACCGCTACATGATCCTCTGCCATCAAACTTTGATGCCAAGGCCTTCTATTAATTCCATCAAATGCAAGCGCATGAGACAAATAAATGTGCTCAATTAAGGCACAGGATTCAAGAATTGATTGACAGTAGAAAGTTACCTGAGCCTAATAAGCTCAACACCAAGAGTAATCCTTTGCCTAAATTTGGAAGAGTGCCACTACCAGTGACCTTCATAATAGGGGGAGAATTAGATAAAACCTTTGCCATGTCATATTTTCAAGACATAGATAAAGAAAGTACAAAAGTGGAGTTTCTGCTTGATAAGATTGAATCAGCTATGGGTGAGAAAGCAATGACATTTGTGCTGTGAATGAATTGGAATCTAAGGAAGATGGGCCTTTAAAATGAAGAAGAAGAAGAGGTAAAAATGATAAGATCCTCACCCCTGACATGCCTAAATAGATGAAGCATCTTTGACTCCAACTCGACAAGTTTTCTTAGGATTGACTATTTCTCATTTTATTTTGCTTTCTTTGGTATTTCATTGGAACAATTGTGTTTTTCAAATCAAAATTGTTTGAATAAATTACTTTGGTTGAATTTATAAATTTGTTGACTTTTGTTCATTTTAATGTTCGACCGATGACGAATCTAGCTTGATATTCATAAATTAGCATATCTACGCATTATGATTTGAATGACTTTACTAGGTGAGGAAATTTTTCTATAGCATTGAGTTGCGTGTGCTTACTTAGAGAAGGCTTCTGCATAATTAATTGTATCTAGATCCTAGTCATTCTTAGAACATGATTTGATGAACATTCAAGGAAAAATTGAACTTTGCTTATTTAACAGAGAAATGATATAGGCATTATTCGATAAGCTAACAACTAGTATCCACCCTAATAGTATCAAACCCTAGTTTTCCCCTTTGAGCCTTCATAAAATTTTAGCTTTCTTTACATTGGCTTATAAATCCTGATAACCTACCCTAAGCTATTATGACACTTATGTCAAGTCTAATGATCACTGAAGTTACGGAGAAAGCAAGAAGATCGAAGAAATGGATTCTCAATCAAGACTATGAAGAAAAGTTAAAGTTTACATGAATTTAGGTCTGATGGTAATAATATTATAAAGGATTGATCCCATTGAAACATACTTCTATGGCTTCATAGTTAGAAGTATAAGGAAGAATGAAAAAGAAGAATCTCTTAGAGCTAAAATAGAAGAAAAAAAAAAGAAAGAAAAAAGAAAGGAAGAAAAAAAAGAAATAGGAAAAGAGAAAAAGAAAATAAAATAACAAAAGTTTGAAAGAGTAGTTCAGAAATCCAATAGAGTTCTTTTTACCTGAAATAGTAGAAGACTTCCACTCAGCCTATAAGAAGAAGTTTGACTTGAATTGGTCCAACCTAACCATAGATTCAACCAAAATCAAAGAAATACCATCTAGTTTAAGATACACATCACAACTCCTAGTCAGTAATCTTGAAAGTCATATACTTGACAGTCCTACTGAGATAAAGGAAAAAATGATGAAATCTAAAAGAGAGAAATGAAAAGAAAATAAAAGGCAAAAAAGGGGAAAAGAGAGAAAAAAAGAAGAGAGAAAAAAGAAGAAAAAGGAAAAGAATGAGAGTTTTAAACTTTTGTAAAGGCAAATACTGTCTTAATCAAGATCTAGATTAATGCCAAGCAGATGGAAGAACAGTCAAAGCTCTATCTTTTCATGCTTTCAATTGTCTAAAGTTCCAACAAGAGGTTTGTAGTGTGAAGGTTTGTCCATAGTGTCACGTTAACTCCAATCTAAAAATGGCATTCGCTTAACCTATGTCCCTTATAGACCCCATTTAAAGTCTATTAAAGACCTCTTGATCTATCTCGGTAGGTGGAGTCTATTAGTGGAAATAGTTTAAAAAAGTATGCATATGAGATTAGACAATATTTAAACTTAATGAGACCTTTGGTAAAGTAATGTGTATGTGCCTATCCGAAGTGCAATATCTCTTGCTAAAAAAATTTTCAAGTTTAGTATGGTAACTAGGGTTATGATGTTATAGATGTGTTAATTTAGAAAATTCAAGTCCTGAGGTAAATTGACACTAATTTGATAAAGGCAATATTGGATTTGAAAAAAAAATTGACACATAAGCCTTCAAGCTTAGGGAGGTACATTGCACAATCTAATCTTAAAGGACATATGGGGCAAGGTGGCCTAATGAGGGGACTATTTGCACAATCAAGAAGAAGTTACTAATCAATGTGTTGAAATATTGGTTGACATAGATGTTTGACTATCATGCTTGGGCCCCCACTACTCATGTTTTCTATATCTTGGAGATAAAGACATGGATGCAATATATTCTTCTATCCTAATGCAAGACCAAAATGAACATCATGAAGTTACAAATAGGAATGCTCTAACTTATCACCTTAGTCTATGAGTTAATAGAATTACTCTAAGTATGACCCATGCATATCATGCATACACGCATACATGAGCATATCACACTGCATTTTTTTTGTGTTGCCTATTCCTCTATCAGAGTAAACATGTGATACATTGTGAAGCAAATAATCAAAAGCATATATGAAATTAGGAGGCACGAAAGGGCCATTACAAAAGAAATGTAATATCCCAAAAATGTGCTTAGAAGTTTTAGTATAATTGTTGTTTTATTTGTATTAAAATGTATATGTTAATTTGGGAGAGAAAAGAAATTTAAAGGAAAGTGTATATGTTGTGTATATGGAAATATATACAACATATATACAAGTCAAATGTGTTGGTCAAGGGATGAGGATATTTATTTTGTTCTTTGTGAAATTACTAAATAGGGTAATAAGTGAAAGAGAAGTAAAATAAATAGGTGAGGGTATTTAAGTAATTTTCTTTTTAAATTACTTGGTGGAGGTTTAAAGAAGAGAGTAAAGTTGACTTTGCCATTCATAATTATTTTTCTTCTTCTTCCTATGTGTTTGGCCAGCCATCACTCAAGCAAGAGAGCAAAAGAGGGATTTGATTTTCCAAGACCAAAATTGAAGGAGATTTCAAATAAACAAGTTGGAATTTCAAGAAATTTCATTATTTTGGTAAGTTCTCTCTTGATTGCTCTTGTTGTTTTTGAAGTTATTTTTGAGTTTGATGAAGTGTTGTTGATAATATGGTTAGGATTGCTTGTGGTGTGTTTGTAAGTGTTGAAATGGAATTAAAGATAAGAAGTTAGGTTGGTTTTGGTGATGGAATAGGAAGAGTTGTGTTTAGTGAAAATTTTTCTGTTTTACAATTAGTAAAGGCTGTGACTTATATGATTTTTAATTAAATATAGAAAAATGTTCTTGAAGTGAATTTTTGATATGTTGTGCCTCTATGAGTCTAGAATGACTGAAAAATATGTTGATTCGATTTTGGAATGGTTATGATTTTGGAAAGATTATTTTTACTAAACCTGTTCCAGCAGGTACCATAACTGAGACAGCTATATTTCAGGATTTTTAATAAAATGTAGAAAAATCATATTCAATTTAATTTTGGATATGTTGTTTCTTAGTGAGTCTAGTATTTGAGAAAAATAATTTGGAACCACGTTGAGCGAATTTAATTTATGGAATTCACAAAGTTCAGAACTGCTGCCAGGATGCAGGGCAATTGGGGCAGTCTGGTTGGGTGAACTATTTGACCAAGATTTTGTGTTCAGTTTGATCTGAAATTTTAAAGGAATGATTCTAAGATGTAAAATTTAGTTCTGTAAAAATTTTAGAATTTTTAGTCAAGTAGATTATGTTATAGAAATTTTTAAAATAAGGACAGAGTAGAGTCTAAAACCAGAATGTACTATTCATATGGTCATTTTGCTAATACTCCTTTTGGATTAGGTTGTGAAGAGGTTGAATTGCCCTAGCCTAAGTGTTGAGGATTCTTGGAAGAGTAAGTGTATAGATTGGTGTGAGTTGGTTTTAAGGTAAGTACAAATTACATTATTTCATACATTCATATGATGTTGAGATTTAACATACATTTGATTGTAAATGTGTTAAGAAATCTAATACATTGTTAATGCATATTAATAATGTATGTTTGGTATGATGTGAATGTTGTGATGAGTATGTAAAATATGTGTTAATGACATTGATTATATCCATTTGAATGATGAAATGAAATATGAAATATGAAATGTAAAAGATGTGATGATGAAATGAAATGTGAAAGATATGATATTATGAAGAATTGTTTTATTGTGATTTGAGATCATTTGAGATATGATGCCATGGTTATTGGCTATGATATGCAAATGAAATATATAATGGAGGCATGATTGCCTAATTAATTGTGGAATATGAAATGAGAAATAAAATGAAAATATATTGATAAACAAATGAATGAAATGGTTGTGTGCCTAATATGTTTATTCAATTTTCAGAGTTCTGATTTTGGCGGCATGCCTATAAATCACTGGATAGGTGAAATGACCGGGTCGTAAGCCGATTCCAGTTGAAAAATGTGAAATGTGATGTTTTTTGGGTGAAATGACCGGGTCGTAAGCCTCAAAAACAAATTATTGAAACTAGATTGGGTGAAATGACTGGGTCGTAAACTCAAATCTAGTTGAATATCCATGGATAAATGTATTGATGATTATGATTATAGACCAAAACAGTAACTCTGAACTTTGAATGGCATATTAGATTATTTTTGGGCCCATGCTTGTGTTTGTTTAAATGTGACAATTGAATGGTGAAACAAATGAATAATGAGATGACTACTATACATACATTATTGAAACCGGTAAGATTTGAAATATAATATTCTCTTGAATTGATCTTGAATCTTTATTGTGTGACATTAGCATGGCATTAAAGCATCATAGCACTATAATTTGTACAACTAAGCCGTTGGCTTAGCGCGAATGTGATTCTTCGCGCAGGTGACAGGGAAGAACCAGAGAGTTCCTCTAGGCCGAGTCAAGTCTAGATTTTGAGGTGTTGATAGTGGGCTTAAAGATCAAAGACTGACTGCCAAAGAAATGTATAAATTTTATGGGTTGTAAAACTTGAGTTTGGATATATATATGAATTTGTAAATATTGTTATTTTCCGCTGCATAGTGAACAAATATTTTATCTACTGTATTTCATAATAAACCTTTACTTTATGTTGTACTAGAAGTGTAAATCCTTTTTGCAGGTTGTAGTTGAGGTTATAAGGGGGATTTATTGGGAGTGTACTGAGAATGATTTTATTTGCATTGGTTTGTGTAAAATGTTTTAAAAATCAGAAAAAAACCAGTTTTGTCGACACTTGGGACTCAATTTTTAGGCAATACTATGGCAAAATTTCTGTAAAAATCGGAACTAAAAATTTGACTAAGTAAAATTGGTAGCAACATTAGGATAGTGTGGCGCCTCTACTCGGCTTATATATGTAGGTTGAGAAGGGGTGTTACAATTTTTGGTATCAGAGCCTAGGTTTGAGATTCTCAACCTAGGTCAATTGTAAGAAAAATAAAATTTTGATTTTTTTAAAGTGGGTTTTTAGTGTAAAATACATGTTTTGGTATGGCAGTCTTTGATCTTTAATGAGGAATATTCTGCTGTGTTTGCAGATATAGGTAGAGATGGCATCTCATTCACGACAGTCTGTTGAGGGTAGTGCGGAAAGTGTAGCTCCTGAAGAGAGTAGAGATGGAGCTAGGATTGAGAGGGGTAGTGAGGCACCTGTTTCTGTGCCAGAGAGATCAGCTGCTGAGGAGGCTCTGCCGGGTTGGTTAAGGCATATGGTAGAACTGTTGAGGGGAGCTCCAGTGCAGCCACCACCACCACCACCACCACCACCACCACCACAGCCTCAGATGCCGGTAAGACGTTATGATAAGTTAAGGAAATATGGGGCTGAAGATTTCTTGGGCACTACCGATCCTGCAGTGGCTGAGCAGTGGTTGGATAAGGTACAGAGAATATTCATACAATTGCAAGCCACTTCGGATGAGAAATTTGACTATGCCAGATCCCTCCTGCAAAAAGATGCCTATGATTGGTGGAAGACAGTTCCTCATGCTATGGATGATCCACCTACATTGTCCTACAGTGATTTTCTACGGGAGTTTGAGCTGAAATATACTCCGAGGGAGTATAAAGATGTTAAGAAGATGGAATTTTTGAATTTGAAGCAGGACAGCCGGACTGTGACAGAGTATGAGATTGAATATATCCGGTTGAGTCACTATGCTGGAGGTATTATTTCAGACGAGATAGACCGGTGTAGAAGATTTGAGGCGGGATTGAAACCCTCTATTATGTGTCTTGTGGCTGGTTCTAGATACCAGAATTTTTCCCAGCTTGTTGCTGCAGCTAGGAGTGTGGAAAGAGCCCAGGGTATTGCAGCAGTGGCTACTGAGGAAGAGACCAGGGTAAGGAGATCCCAGTTTGAGACATTGTATTGAAGAAAATGTAGAACGCCTTTATGTTGGAATGAAATTGAGGAAGGCAAATTGGTTGGTCCTGATCTGATTAAAGAGACTGAAGAAAAAGTGAAGATGATTCGGGATAGGTTGAAAGCAGCTTCAGACCGACAGAAGTCTTATTCAGATTTGAAGAGGAGAGACATAGAGTTTGATGTTGGAGAAAAAGTATTTTTGAAAGTGTCTCCTTGGAAAAAGATATTGAGATTTGGTCAAAAAGGGAAGCTAAGTCCTCGATTTATTGGACCGTATGAGATGTTAGAAAGAGTTGGACCAGTTGCTTATCGTCTTGCTTTGCCGCCTGAGTTGGATAGAATCCATAATGTCTTCCATGTTTCTATGTTGCGAAGGTATAGATATGACCCATCTCATGTTTTACCAGTTGAATCTATTGAGGTCAGTCCAGATCTAACTTTTGAAGAAGAACCAATTGCTATTTTGGCACATGAAGTGAAAGAATTGAGAAATAAGAAAGTGCCACTTGTAAAGGTTCTTTGGAAGAATCATGGTAGAGAAGAGGCAACTTGGGAGAGTGAGCAAGCGATGCGAGATCAATATCCTCAACTGTTTCAGACTTGATATCAGGTAATTTCGGGGACAAAATTTCTTTTTAGAGGGGGAGAATTGTAATATCCCAAAAATGTGCTTAGAAGTTTTAGTATAATTGTTGTTTTATTTGTATTAAAATGTATATGTTAATTTGGGAGAGAAAAGAAATTTAAAGGAAAGTGTATATGTTGTGTATATGGAAATATATACAACATATATACAAGTCAAATGTGTTGGTCAAGGGATGAGGATATTTATTTTGTTCTTTGTGAAATTACTAAATAGGGTAATAAGTGAAAGAGAAGTAAAATAAATAGTGAGGGTATTTAAGTAATTTTCTTTTTAAATTACTTGGTGGAGGTTTAAAGAAGAGAGTAAAGTTGACTTTGCCATTCATAATTATTTTTCTTCTTCTTCCTTTGTGTTTGGCCGGCCATCACTCAAGCAAGAGAGCAAAAGAGGGATTTGATTTTCCAAGACCAAAATTGAAGGAGATTTCAAATAAACAAGTTGGAATTTCAAGAAATTTCATTATTTTGGTAAGTTCTCTCTTGATTGCTCTTGTTGTTTTTGAAGTTATTTTTGAGTTTGATGAAGTGTTGTTGATAATATGGTTAGGATTGCTTGTGGTGTGTTTGTAAGTGTTGAAATGGAATTAAAGATAAGAAGTTAGGTTGGTGTTGGTGATGGAATAGGAAGAGTTGTGTTTAGTGAAAATTTTTCTGTTTTACAATTAGTAAAGGCTGTGACTTATATGATTTTTAATTAAATATAGAAAAATGTTCTTGAAGTGAATTTTTTATATGTTGTGCCTCTATGAGTCTAGAATGACTGAAAAATATGTTGATTCGATTTTGGAATGGTTATGATTTTGGAAAGATTATTTTTACTAAACCTGTTCCAGCAGGTACCATAACTGAGACACCTATATTTCGGGATTTTTAATAAAATGTAGAAAAATCATATTCAATTGAATTTTGGATATGTTGTTTCTTAGTGAGTCTAGTATTTGAGAAAAATAATTTGGAACCACGTTGAGTGAATTTAATTTAAGGAATTCACAAAGTTCAGAACTGCTGCCAGGATGCAGGGCAATTGGGGCAGTCTGGTTCGGTGAACTATTTGACCAAGATTTTGTGTTCAGTTTTATCTGAAATTTTAAAGGAATGATTTTAAGATGTAAAATTTAGTTTTGTAAAAATTTTAGAATTTTTAGTCAAGTAGATTATTTTATACAAATTTTCAAAATAAGGATAGAGTAGAGTCTAAAACCAGAATGTACTATTCATATGGTCATTTTGCTAATACTCCTTTTGGATTAGGTTGTGAAGAGGTTGAATTGCCCTAGCCTAAGTGTTGAGGATTCTTGGAAGAGTAAGTGTATAGATTGGTGTGAGTTGGTTTTAAGGTAAGTACAAATTACATTATTTCATACATTCATATGATGTTGAGATTTAACATACATTTGATTGTAAATGTGTTAAGAAATCTAATACATTGTTAATGCATATTAATAATGTATGTTTGGTATGATGTGAATGTTGTGATGAGTATGTAAAATATGTGTTAATGACATTGATTATATCCATTTGAATGATGAAATGAAATATGGAATATGAAATGTAAAAGATGTGATGATGAAATGAAATGTGAAAGATATGATATTATGAAGAATTGTTTTATTGTGATTTGAGATCATTTGAGATATGATGCCATGGTTATTGGCTATGATATGCAAATGAAATATATAATGGAGGCATGGTTGCCTAATTAATTGTGGAATATGAAATGAGAAATAAAATGAAAATATATTGATAAACAAATGAATGAAATGGTTGTGTGCCTAATATGTTTATTTAATTTTCAGAGTTCTGGTTTTGGAGGCATGTCTATAAATCACTGGATAGGTGAAATGACCGGGTCGTAAGCCGATTCCAGTTGAAAAATGTGAAATGTGATGTTTTTGGGGTGAAATGACCGGGTCGTAAGCCTCAAAAACAAATTATTGAAACTAGATTGGGTGAAATGACTGGGTCGTAAACTCAAATCTAGTTGAATATCCATGGATAAATGTATTGATGATTATGATTATAGACCAAAACAGTAACTCTGAACTTTGAATGGCATATTAGATTATTTTTGGGCCCATGCTTGTGTTTGTTTAAATGTGACAATTGAATGGTGAAACAAATGAATAATGAGATGACTACTATACATACATTATTGAAACCGGTAAGATTTGAAATATAATATTCTCTTGAATTGATCTTGAATCTTTATTGTGTGACATTAGCATGGCATTAAAGCATCATAGCACTGTAATTTGTACAACTAAGCCGTTGGCTTAGCGCGAATGTGATTCTTCGCGCAGGTGACAGGGAAGAACCAGAGAGTTCCTCTAGGCCGAGTCAAGTCTAGATTTTGAGGTGTTGATAGTGGGCTTAAAGATCAAAGACTGACTGCCAAAGAAATGTATAAATTTTATGGGTTGTAAAACTTGAGTTTGGATATATATATGAATTTGTAAATATTGTTATTTTCCGCTGCATAGTGAACAAATATTTTATCTACTGTATTTCATAATAAACCTTTACTTTATGTTGTACTAGAAGTGTAAATCCTTTTTGCAGGTTGTAGTTGAGGTTATAAGGGGGATTTATTGGGAGTGTACTGAGAATGATTTTATTTGCATTGGTTTGTGTAAAATGTTTTAAAAATCAGAAAAAAACCAGTTTTGTCGACACTTGGGACTCAATTTTTAGGCAATACTATGGCAAAATTTCTGTAAAAATCGGAACTAAAAATTTGACTAAGTAAAATTGGTAGCAACATTAGGATAGTGTGGCGCCTCTACTCGGCTTACATATGTAGGTTGAGAAGGGGTGTTAAAATCATTTGGATGTTGATGGTTTAGTGTATATACAATACATGAGTTAGATGAAATGACTAATATTGCATATGAAAGTATTATGAATTGAGTAATGTGATTGATAGTATGAGAATTTGTTTTGAAGTAAAAAGGGAAGTGGATAAGCAAATGAAGATGAGCTATTTTAAGTCACTATATTGAAAAGGGTAAAAATGGATATGGAAATATATTAAATGCTTTTAAAGATGAAAATGAAAGAGATGTTACATTGGGAATGTGGCTAAGATGGATGTAAAGTGCTATTATAGTCAGAATATATATACATATATCTGTGTTGTGTGAATAAATACTTTGCATCATACTGGAAGAATCGATACTGTATTGCGCTCACTGGCTCTCTTAGTGGGAGGTCAGGGATTCGATCCAGGGAGGCGACTTGCACTCATATGTCTTGGGTGTAAGTCAAATAAGTGAATCCTGTTGGAAGGCCCGTGAGGGCAGTTTAGTGCTGTAACAGCCCAGCCCAGAGACCCTGAGGGTTTCTCCGGATAAGAATGGCTCAGCAGGTGGACTGGGACGGTTGTTACAGTTATAAAGGAAAATATGTATTGAATGTATAAAAAATAAAATAATAAAAAAAAATAAATAAGAGCATCTAATTAAATGTATACATGTATATGATATGTGAACTGAGTTTTCAATATGAATGAAATTGTGATATATACACAAATGTGTGAATTATATTATGAAAGTGATCTATGAAGATGTATGTGGTATTATTATGGAATTAGTGATATGAAAATGATGTTGTATATATTAGTGGATCTAAGAGAGATTAGGTCTGGAACTGTGAAGAGTTAGATGGATTATGTGATGGAAGTGAGTATAGCATGGATTTGAGTAATATTGGACAGTGGAAATTGTTATAGTGAGTATTGAACTTGATGATTATATAATATATAAAATTCCAAAGTATTCACATATGGAAAGTTCTATGTAGATAAATTATAAGAGATTGTAAATGGATTAGAAATGAAGTAATGAATAGAAATTGTATAGAATTGCATATGATTGAATATGTATATAGTAATATTGTTGAAACATGAATTAAGTTGATAAAGATCATATAATCGAGTGCAAATTGGTTTGAAACGAGGTTGGAATGTGTTAACTTCTGATCTAGCAAAAATGTAAAGAAAGGAATATATCATTCCTGAGGTACACCTTAGTTTTGTGTTTGTAAAGACCAAGAATAAAATTATATAAGAACAGTATCGATTTAAAAGTTTCAGGCTTGAATATTAATCTCTTAAAGCCATGTGTTTTGTTCAGTATATTTGATCGATTAATTGGTTATCCATGGATTTGGATTTTAGATCAAATGATTGTAATACAGATTTGGTAAGATTGAAATTATGTTGAGAAGTATAGTTAAAAGATGATGGATAAAGTTGTACCTTATCATTTTATGTTAAGAATTTGGTTATAATTATGAAGTTAAAGAGAGAAAAAGGAAATTATAGAGATGTGTTGATTTATGGGTAATATGATTGAAAGTTATGCTAAATATGTTTATGGTATATAATGAATAAATGAATGGACTTGAGGTTTAAATGAAAGAACTATTGATAGTAAATATGGTATAAAATTATTATGAGAATTGGTGAGAATTATATTAAGATAATTTGAAATGATTTGTTATCATGATAATTTGATTGAATATGGATCGGAAGAGATAAGGAATTGTATATAAGTTTGCCCTAATGGAATTAGGTTATATATATACATATATGAATATTGGGAACTTTCATGATGAATTTGAATTAATTAATTGTTGAATGGAATGTGAATATATTATGATAGATAAATCAATTGATCTAGATTTAGCTAAGATTATGAATCATTAGTGAGATTTAATATGTGTAGTTGTACCAAAAGTGTAATTAGTTACATAAGGATGTATATGATGTAAAATGTTAAAGTGTGAATGGACATGAATGAATGGAGTTATAGTAGTTATAAACCTTGATAAAAAGGGAAAGGATTGGTTATTTATAAAATAAGTTGAATGGTAATGTATTAATATGTAAGTTAAGTGAAGAACATACTAAAGAAGTAACTTCAATTGTGAAAGATAAGGATCTTGTTATCTAATGAAGTGTGATAAATATCTATTTAGACAGTGATTGTAATGACGGAATAATTAATGCTAAGGTATAAACCAATGATTTTTAAGGTTAAAGTTAAGAGAGTAATTACAAAGAGGTGAATGAATATAATATAGTGAAAATAAAGATTGGAGAAGGTATAAGTGTACTATAAAATGATTTGATTCTGGTATAAAGATATTAATAAGAAATATAATGAGATCTTTTGAATGTTGATTAAGGAAGTAATGAGATATATAAACATATAGAATGATGAGTTATGGAATTTAAAGAAGATGGTTGATTTTAAAGGGGAGAGTTGAAGCTATATGATTTGATGACATAATAACTTAAGCATATAATTAACTTCATATGGAAGTTAAGATAGTATTTTGTTAAGAATGAATTGTTACGGTACTGATAATTTCGAGGACAAAATTATTTAAGGGGGAGAGAATTGTAATATCCCAATGTGTGCCCTAGAAGTTGGATACAACTGTTGTTTTGATTTGAATTAAATGTATATATGTATTTGTAAAGGAAATGAGTGTGTTAAGAGAATGTATATGTTGTGTATATTGTAATATATATAACATATAAGTTGGTCAAATGGGGAGTCAAGGTAAGAGGATATTTTTAACTTGTGCTAAGTGAAATTACTATTAAGGCATGTTAAATGAAAGGAGGTTTAATTATGTTGAAGAGGGCATTTAGGTAATTCTCTTTGTGAAATGCATGGTGGAGATTTAAAGAGATGATGATTTGTCTTTTCTTCATTTCTTCTTCTTCTCTTCTCCATGGTTGGCCGGCCATCTTAAACAAAAGAGAGAACAAGAGGTGTTCTTGATACTAGAATCAAATTGAAGGAAGAATCAAAGGTTTTGGTTGGAGATTTGTGAAATTTCTTCATCTGAGGTAAGTACTCTCTTGTTTGCTTTAGTTATTTTTTAAAGTTATGTTTGATGTGAGGTTTGATTGGTTGGAATCTTGATTTGATGTGTTTGAGATGTGTTTACAAGTGTTTAAATTGATTGCAAGTTAAAAGATTGAATTGGTGTTGGTTTGGTTTTGAATATGGTAAGTTATGTAGAGGTTGATAGTGAAAGATTATGAAGGATGTTGGAATTAGGGTTTTGAGATGGCTTGTGTTTAAATGTGTTGTTTAAGTGATTATTGTGATGATTATGTAGGATATGTGTTTATGTCATTGATTGTATCCATTTGAATGAGGTTATTGTTGTGCAAAAGAGTGTGTAAATGCAATTGAAAGAGTGTTGGCTTTGGTTAGGGTGTTGTTCATGAGTGACACGGCCAAAAGCAAAGAGAGACACGGCCAATTCATGAGAGACACGGCCAAGTCAAGGAAATTTAGCCCGTGTTGGATTGATTTTGGAGAGACACGGCCGTGTCTTATGCATGTGTTTGCTACTGCCAATTGGTTTTGAGAGACACGGCCACAAGCTTGGCCGTGTCCCATGAAGGTGTTTGCTACTGTGATGGTTCTTGACTTTTCTCACTTTGTTTTGATTCTTCAAAGGTTTTGTTGTTCCTAAACCTAAACATAAACACTCTAAACACTTTGAAAACAAAGAATGATCTAAATAAATATATGTGGAACATACATTCATATGATGTTGAGATTATAACACACATGTGATGAGATTGATGAAGCATATGAACAATGTTAGGCTATATGCATTGTGAATGGTAGTATGTTATATGAACAATGTGACTAATATTATGACTTGTATAGTGTGGAAGAGATGAGGATCATCCAAAAAGGTATGTGCAATGCAATTTATTATAATAAATGTCTTAATAATGAATGTTGTCAATATGTTTTGAGAAATGATGAAATGTGAGATCCTCATGGTTGATAATAATGATTGAAATGTTATAAAGGGATATGTTGTTTATCTGATGATGAATTTAAGATACATGTGCAATGAAATTGATTATGTATGCTTGAATAATGAAGTGTATAATGTGAATTGAGACATAAAGAGATGTAAAGTTAATGATTGGTTTGTTTAGCTAATGTAATTGATGTTGTATATGTATAATGATGTTTCAGATGTGATGGAAAGCCATTGTGATTGGCTATGATGATTTAATTGAAAGACATAAGGCATGTTTGCCTAATTGATGATAAGAATTGAGAATGAAAGTAATAAATGAATTGTGTAACTAATGTGTTATTCCATTTTCAGAGTTTGTTGTTGGTGGCATGCCTAAAATGAGTAACAATCTCTTGAAGTTAGGTTGGCTAAGTCCTTGAAGCCTAATTGAGATGTTACAACCCTTGAAGCTAGGTTGGATTGGTTCTTGAAGCCAAGTTGGGTTGATGCTTAGCATGCTTTGCTCCCTTGAAGCTTGGTTGAACCTAATCCTTGAAGCCTAGTTGGGTCTATGATAATGATAAATGTGATGAATGAACCAAAGCATTACTCTGAAAATTGAATGGCATATTAGTGTCGTTTGGGCCCGAGTCTGTCGTTGTTGTCAATACGATATATATAAATGTTGTAATAAACGAGTAATGAAATCTATGGTGGATTTGGTTGGAATTGTGAATAAAATAATGACATGAAATGTTATGTAATATGTATATTGAAATATTGATTGTGAGTATTAATGTTGGATTGATGATTGATGATAATGATATGATATGTAATGTGGGTATAACTATGTTGATGGTGATTGTTAGTGATGAATTGTGGTTGGTAAAAATGATATGTATATAATACATGAAATTAGTTAAAATATATGAAAGGTGCAATTTAAAAGGAAAACATGATGAGAAACTAATGACACATGGAATTGATATATCATTATATATTAGTATTTTTATAATGTATGTTTATATGTTATATTTGTACTACTAAGCTCTCAGGCTTAGCGCGGATGTGTAATCACGCAGGTAGCTTGGTGAAGGATATGAAGTCTTTCGTTATGCCACGAGAAGAGTAAGAGTTTGTCGAGACCAACTAGAGGGTAATGCATACATGTATAACTTTTAATTATGATGTATTTCTGGTAAGAGAATATTTATATGTATAAATGGAGTTTTGATAAAGGTAATGATTTTGTAAATGTTATTTAAATTAACGTATTATGGTTTGAACTTTGTTACAGGTTTTTAAAAGATAACGAAAAGTGACATCCTTATACTTTATATACTTACTGTATGTATACTAAGTATATGTATAGTACTTATATAGGGTATCGGGCTGTTACACAAGTGCTGGAATCTTTTGGAGACACTTTTCTTGAACTTAGAGAGTTTCCTGGAGAGAGATTTGATAGCATGGAGGATGAGTTGTGTAGAGGATGAGGTAGTTTCTTGAGCAGCTTTTGATGAAGTGGCTTTTGGGGGGTAATTCCACAGCAACTTCCTCAGAGTCTCCCTCTTCCTCAATTGTGTACCTTGGCCTTTTCTTTTGTCTATCCACAACTCCTTTCTTGCCAAAGTAATACACATATGAGCCTTCAATCTTCCTTACACATCCAGCATGTTCTAAGTAGTCAATGGTGATGGCACTAGAGGCAAGATTGAAAGGGTTTCTCAAAGTAGCTAAGTTCAAATCATTTAGTAGGTTTAGGTGCCTAGCTATTTGAGTAATTTGTGAGGATAGGAAGAAAGTTCCAGTTCTTGTAACAGCATGATGATAGAGGGTGTCAATCAAGAACTTGGTTATGTTCATTTGAATGTTGTGGGTGAAAGCATATAAAAAGATGAGGTCTCTCTTGGTTACCTTTTCATTCCCATCTGCTCTTTGATGGATGGTGTAGGTGATAATCCTATGGAGCATCCAATGGGTGAGAGATTTGATGTGTCTGCTTTTGATTCCTTTTCAAAAGAAGTTTCCACAGAAATTTCTTGCCAGAATTCAGAAAGAGTTTGGTTTGAGAAGAATTGGTCATTGTAGGAGGTTATACCATCAGTAGGAAAGTTCCAAATGCTGCCAAAATCTTCTAGGGTTAAGGATTGGTATTGATCAAAGAGTTTAAACCTAACCCCATACCATCCTAGTGCAGAGTTAGCACTCTTTTCTATTTGAAAGGACATAAGAAACTCCTTGCTTAAACTGGAATATCCTACCTCCTCAGGAAATACAAACTTTTTCCATCCAAGGACATCTAGCAATCTCTCAATTTTGTCCTTGATACTTAGGGCAGAAAGCATCCCACCAAAAGGAGATTTGGTTCCCTCAACTTTCTTTTTCTTCAGCATGGCATACCTAATATCTTCCTCAGAAGTTTGGTGGTGAGGTTTGTGAATTTTCTCACCCCTTCTAGATTGTGGAGGAGATGGAGGATCAACTACTGGTTCTCTTATTGTGATTCCTGGAACTCTCTTTGCTTGTCCTTTTATTTTGGAAGTGGTTTTCTTTTTGGGAGCCATTAGAACAGAAAGAAAGAGAAGAAAACTGGAAAACAGAGGGTGATTGAGAAACAGATGATTTTGAGAAGATTTTAGAGATTCAGAGGGAAGTTTGTATGTTTTAATAAGCAAAATATCAAAGAAACTGATGTAACATACTCTTAAATAGATGAAATTAAGAAAATAGCTGTTTATGACTGTTGAAAGTTAAGAGTTGCGACATGTCACATAGCCAACGGTTACAAAATTTCGAGCAGAGTGTACAACGTGCGGTCGCATATTCAACAGGGTGCGATCGCGAAGTTCAGTCTAGCGACCATTAGCATGATCAGTACGCTCGCGGGTGAAGAAACTATCTGTAACGGTCAAAACTATTCAAATTTTTGCGTCCGCGCATAAATTTTCTCGACCGCGCACAGAGTTATTTGTTTGAATGAATCTGGCAGACAAGATAGCGGTCGCTATGGACACTGGAGCGAATGTGACTAACTTAGAAATGAAAGATTCAAGGAAAGATGGAGGATTTTTCTAATGTTTAGGCAAAAATATACATATATGCACAAAGAAACTTTATTAAAAGGCAAAAGTTTTAATTAATTCAAAGTGATTCCATCAATCATTCCTAAATTGAGTTTAATGAAGTTAAGTCTATCTTCATTCAAGGGTTTTGTGAAGATATCAGCAAGTTGATTTTGTGTATCTATAAATTCTAGGATTATATTCTGATTTTGTACATTTTCTCTCAAGAAGTGATGTCTAATATCTATATGTTTGGATCTAGAGTGTTGGATAGGATTTTTAGACAAATTGATAGCACTAGTGTTGTCACATTTAATGGAGATATTGTTAAACACTTTACCATAGTCAAGCAATTGTTGTTTCATCCATAATACTTGTGTGCAACAAAAACATGCTGCAACATATTCGGCTTCCGTTGTGGATAAAGCAACCGATGCTTGTTTCTTACTATGCCAAGAAACTAGACAATTACCAAGAAAGTGACATGCTCCTGTAGTGCTCTTTCTATCTAAAATACTACCAGCATAATCTGCATCTGAAAAACCTATGATATGAAATGATGTATTTTTAGGATACCAAAGTCCTAAATGCATTGTACCACTCAAATGTTTCAAGATTCTCTTAGTGGCATTCAAGTGTGATTCTTTAGGACTAGTTTGAAATCTAGCACAAAGACATACACTATACATTATATCAGGCCTAGAAGCAGTTAAGTAAAGTAGTGATCCGATGATACCTCGATATTTCTTCTCATCTACTACTTTACCATTTTCATCTTTACCTAATTTCAAGGATGTGCTCATAGGAGTTTTGCTAGTTTTGCAGCCATCCATTCCAAATTTCTTGATGAGTTCTTTCGTATATTTGGATTGGTTGATGAAGATCCCATCTTCACATTGCTTGACTTGCAGTCCAAGGAAGAACTTGAGTTCACCCATCATGCTCATTTCAAATTCCCTAGTCATACAAGTAGCAAATTTTTTGCACAAGGCTTCATTAGTAGCTCCAAATATTATGTCATCCACATAAATTTGTACAATAAAAATGTTATGCTTATCCTTTTTAACAAAGAGAGTTGTGTCTACTTTTCCTTTTGCAAAACCATTTTCAAGTAAATATGCACTAAGTTTATCATACCAAGCTCTAGGTGCTTGTTTCAATCCATATAAAGCTTTGGTAAGTTTGAAAACATGATCAGGAAATTTGTAGCTTTCAAAACCAGGAGGTTGTTCTACATAAACTTCTTCGCTTATAAGTCCGTTTAGAAATGCACTTTTAACATCCATTTGAAAAAGCTTAAAGTTCATATGACATGCAAAAGCAAGTAATATTCTAATAGCTTCTAATCTGGCTACGGGGGCAAAGGTTTCATCATAGTCAATACCTTCTTCTTGATTATAGCCTTTGGCTACCAATCTTGCTTTATTTCTAATAATGTGACCATTTTCATCAAGTTTATTCCTATAGACCCATTTGCATCCCATTATAGAGTGATCTGTAGGTCTAGGAGTAAGTTGCCAAACATTATTTCTTTCAAATTGATTAAGTTCATCTTGCATTGTAGTTATCCAATTTTCATCATTTAAAGCCTCCTCAACAGTCTTTGGCTCAATTTGAGAAACAAAAGCAAAATTAACATCTACATTATTAATTTTAGATCTAGTAATTACTCCCTTAGATGTTTCTCCAATGATGAGTTCCTTAGGATGATCTTTCTTGTATTGCCAATCCTTAGGTAGATCTTGAGTCTTTTCTTCAAGTTCATACTGATTTATCTTTGGAGCAACAATAGATTCAAGAGGTTCAAGAGTACCTGCAGAGTCATTGAAAGTAATACCTTTCTTCTGATCATGATTAGATGATTCATTAAATACAACATGCATTGATTCTTCTATAACTAGAGTTTTCAAGTTAAATACCCTATATGCTTTGCTATATGATGAATATCCTAAGAATATGCCTTCATCTGATTTGGATGAAAATTTTTTAAGATTATCCTTGGTATTCAATATGAAGCATTTGCATCCGAATACTCTAAAATATCCAATTCTGGGTATTCTTCCATTCCATAGCTCATAAGAAGTTTTCTTAGTTAAATGCCTTTTGTAAACACGATTTGCAATGTAACAAGCTGTATTAACGGCTTCTGCCCAAAAATAAGATGTTAAATCATATTCATTGAGCATTGTTCTAGCCATTTCAATTAAAGTTCTATTTTTCCTTTCAACTACACCATTTTGCTGTGGAGTTCTAGGAGCAAAAAAATTATGTGAAATGCCAAGTTCATTGCAAAAGCCTTCAAAATTTTCATTCTCAAATTCTTTGCCATGATCACTTCTAATAGATGTGATCACATATCCTTTTTCATTTTGAACTCTTTTTGCAAACTTTTTGAAGTAATTAAAGGCTTCATTCTTTTGAGCTAAGAAATTAACCCATGTGAATCTAGAGTAATCATCAACAAGAACAAATGCATATGATTTGCCTCCTAAGCTTGTAACTCTATTTGGTCCAAACAAATCCAAATGAATGAGCTCTAAAGGTCTAGAAGTGCTTATAACTCTCTTTGTTTTAAATGAGCTTTTGTGTTGCTTACCATGTTGACAAGGTTCACAAATCCTGTCTTTGTCATATTTTATTTTAGGTAGGCCATCAACTAAGTTTTCATTACAAATATATTTCAATTGATCCATACCAGCATGTCCTAGTCTTCTATGCCATAACCATGCATCATTATTAGTGGACATTAAACATTTATGATTTGAATGAATGTTGATATTATAAGTGTTGTTTGTTCTAGTACCCTTAAATATGATAATATCATTTGAATATGTGATTTTGCATTCCTTGGAATCAAAATTGACAAAGTATGCTTTATCACAAAGTTGACTAACACTTAGCAAGTTATGTTTCAAACCATCAACAAGCCATACATCTTCAATTAAATCCTTACCAATAGAACCAATGGAGCCAACACCAAGAATTTTACCTTTAGCATTGTTTCCAAAAGTTACATTACCTCCATGTTTGTAGGTAATACTTGTAAAGAGCTTTGCATTTCCAGTCATATGCCTTGAGCATCCACTATCTACAAGCCATGTGCTTTCATTGATAGTAGATTTTAGGCATACCTGCAAGGCAATAGTGATCATCTTCTTTTAGGTACCCACATGAAGCTGGGTCCTTGATGGTTAGTAGTAAAAGTGTCTTCTAACTTGAGATGAGCCTTTCTTATATAACAATAGAAATTTTTGTGTCCGAATTTCATGCAATATGTGCATTGCCATGGCATTCTATACTTCTGCATTTTTCTTTTTGTATTTAACGTATTATGTATGCAGCTACAAGTATGTGATTTCTTTTGTGCAAGTTTGGTGAATAACAATGCATAATTATTTTTGGCTTTATCTCCTAGCAAACCATAAGAAGTACTTTTGGTACTTTTAGACTTGGTGCAAGCATCTTTGATATGATCATTAGAAATTTCAATTGTAGATGCTTTTACAAATGTTGGTTTACTTGGTGCAATGTTGGTTGAGCCATTGAATCCTAATCCATACTTTAAGGAAGGTGATCTTTGGTTATTAATTAATGTATTTAATGCTTCCTTTCTTTTATGAAATTTGGAAATTGATTCTTTTAGTTCTTTTAGCTCATGCTTCAATGTTTCATTTTCTTTAATCACCTTTTCTAAGTCATGTGAGTTTTTATTTAACTCTCCTATCGTATTCATCAGGTGTTCATTTGAGGTTTTCAATTCTAAGGTAGAGTTCTTTAAGCATATAAAATCTTTTTCTAACTTAGAGTTTTTCTCTTTATAAAGCATCATTTTAGAGAAATATTTTTCTATTTTAAAGTTCATGTGCTCAATCAAATCACTATCATCTATATCATTTGTATCATTATGTGCTACTAGATCAAAGGATTGAGTACTTACCTCATTGGAGTCATCTTCAATAGCCATGAGACACAGATTTGCAATTCCTTCTTCTTCTTCTTCTCCACTTGAAGAAGAGTCATCCCATGTGGCTTTGAGAGACTTTTTCTTTTCTTTATTCCATTTCTTTTTGTTCTTTAATTTGAAGCAATCCGATTTAATGTGACCAGTTTTTCCACATTCATAGCATTTTACCTCATTTTTCTTTTCTTTATCTTTGAAGGAAAATTTTGGAGGTGTACCTTTGTTTGCTTGTAATCTTTTCTTCCTTTTCCATTCATTGATTCTTTTTGAGAACATTGCCATTTCATCTTCATCATCAGTACCTTCATTGCTTGAGCTCTCAGCTTCTTTGATTGCTTTGAGTGCAATTGGTTTTCTCTTTTCTTTTTCACCTTGATCTTCTTCTTTCTCACTGTGTAGCTCAAATGTGAGTAGTTTACCAACTAGCTCATCAGTTCTTAATGTGCTGAGATCATGAGCTTCTTCTATGGATGATACTTTTGATTCAAAGTTCTTTCTAGCTCTTAGGGCTCTCAAGATTTTACTGTTTACATCACCTTGATCATATACCTTGCCATACTTCTTTAGTTCATTGACAATAGCAAGCAAGCGATTGGTCATGTCGGTGACATTTTCATTTGGTTTCATCTTGAATAGCTCATACTCATGGACATGCATTTGTTTCTTGGTGAATCTTACTTGAGTTGTACCTTCATGGTAGTTTTCGAGTGTTTTCCAAATGCAATGTGCACAAGTTAAATGTTGAACTCTTCCACCTTCTTCTCTTGAAATGGAATTCATCAAGATGGAAGCGGCTCTATTATTCTTGAATCGATCTTTGACATTGCTAGCTGACCATTGTGCTTTGGGAAGTGGAACTTGAATACAGTCAACTTCATAAGTGGGAGGTTTCCACTCACTTTCCACAAAATCCCATAGTTCAATCCCTTCACTGTCTAGAAACAAATACATTTTGTGTTTCCAGTATGAATAATCAGTTCCATCAAAGTAGGGTCTAAGAATAGTGTTAAGATTTCCATGAGAGCTTGATGAAGAAGAAGTTGCCATAGTGGATCA
Source organism: Garcia nutans (assembly GCA_947685225.1). NCBI lineage: Eukaryota > Viridiplantae > Streptophyta > Magnoliopsida > Malpighiales > Euphorbiaceae > Garcia > Garcia nutans. Next base: position 37,914,945 of record CANTUV010000035.1, read on the forward strand.
GATTTCACAATTAAGTTTAAGAAATCTCAGGCTCTGATACCAATTGTTATCCCAAGATGGCAACCAAGAGGGGGGGGGGGGGTGAACTGGTTTCCTCAAGAAATAATGACAATTAAAAAACTCAACAAAAATAGAAGTGCGGAATTAAGAGATGGTTGAGTAATGGAAGAAAGAAAGAACACACAAGATTTATAGTGGTTCGGATTTTACTTCAATCCTACATCCACTTCCTTAACAACTTGTTAAGGTTCCACTAATCTTTGAAGTTTTTACAAGCTCACTTCCAACTTTGGTGTTTTCACAAGTTGACACCTAACTTCACAAGTGTTTTCTAAGGCTTACACTCAAGAACCTTTAAAGGAGTTTTTGAGGCTCACTCTCACAACCCAAACAAGAGTTTTACAAGGCTTATTCTCACAACCCAAGTGTTTTTCCAAGCTCACACTCAAACTTATACAATGGTGTTTTCAATGCTAACACCTAACATTCATTACAATTCAAATGTAAGTTTAAGTAAAAGAAAATTTGTTGCTTGGCTATCAAAATCTGTTTTCTCTTGCTTCTCGTTCTTCTTTTCTTGTAGAACCATTGTATTTATAGCCAATGTGGTCTTACTAGCCGTTATTGATAGTAAGAATAAAGTCTTGGCAGTTTAGACCTTCTTTACTTAAACTGTCCGAAGCTTCTCGCGGTCGTCCTTCATACAAGGATGGTCATGCTCATATCTCACGCGGTTGTCCTTGGACAAGGCACGGTCGCTAAATTTAAAACAAGCTTCAACGGTCGAATTTGAGTGCTCTGCAGCTGGAATCTTGCCCATGCTGCGATTGTCGGGACGGTCGCGCATCACCATGGTGAGGTCGCCCTTTTTGAATGTTGAAGTGGGTTTTTAACGGTCATGTCACGTGGCATTCTCTGACAGGGCAGAAGAGATGTCAGCCAAAATTTGAATGTCGCGGTCGCCCTAGGTAGCATCTCGCGGTCGAATTGAGATTCTCACGTCGAACTTCTGGACGCACCTGAGGACGCGAACACTACTGTCTCTTTAAGCAAATTCTTGTTGAATTGGTAGAGTGGTCGCGACTCTTATTGGGCGGTCGCCACAGCAGCAAGTGAGACCGTGTCATTCACCGTTCTTGTCACCGCGAACCTTACTGTGATTAGAAAGATTTGAGTTCCTTGGTTAGCGGTCGTCCATAAATTGGGACGATAACTCTTCTTTAGGCGCGGTCGCGACTGAGGTCGGACTTCTGACCACGAAACCTACTGTGATAAGGTTTCATCCTATAATTGCATGGTGCGGTCGTATTCATGTGTGGTGCGACCGCTAGAAGTGTTATGTTCACCTTTATTTGAAGTAACCTAAGCCTGTAACAAGATTCTCCAAACACATGTTAAATGGATCATTCATTTGAGTTGTCAAGGATCAAAATAGAGATCATTTGTCTAACATTATCCATTGTATTATATTAGATTGCATTGTATGTGTGAATTAGGACACATTTGTTACCTGTGTTATATTCTGTAAAGGATACCATACTTTCACTCAAGGTATGAAGATTGAGCATGGCATAACCTCTCATAACCTCATACCTTTTGGTATATACTTTTTATGGGAGCCTAAACTTTACAACCCAAAGACTAAAGCTTATGTAATTGGCCTAGTTACTTAGATTTTTACCCAAATGCTTGTTGTTTGACTATGATTGATAATTCTTGCTTTGAACCATAACTTATTTGGTTTGCTCTTTTCCTAATATGACCTGGCTATATTGTAAGCCAAAAATAATTTTATTCTTTTAAACCCAAAATACCAAAATTATTTTCAAAACTTTTCAAGATGGTCTTTGGACATAAAACCTTTTAAAGATGGGTCAAAAATTCTTTTACCTCATAGCCCAAATACAAAGCCCAAGTTTCATTATTAAACCAATCTTTTTACAATGATATTTGAAACAAAACCATCTTTTCATTTCATTCAAAATGGGCTTACAACTAGTTAGTTCAATTATGTAAAATTAAAATCAATTGTGGGCCTAATTTATACCAAGACTTATTGTAGACCCTTAATTTTTGACCTAGTCCGGTCCAATATATTTTAATTAGTCCAAAATAATTTTTGTGTTGTCCAATATATTTTAATTAGTCCAAAATAATTTTCATTATCTTAATTAAATAATATTTTCTTTAGTATCTAATTTTTATTAATAAAAAATAAAAAATAATAATAAACAAAAAAATAATAAATAAAAATAAAAATCGGCGACGAAAAAAATCGCTGCGGCAGTTTTTTTTTGCCAGCACATTTTTTGGCCAGCGCAATTTTTCCGCAGCAGTTTTTTTTGCTAGCGAAATTTTTCCGACTCAAATTTTTTCGAAACCTAATATAATTATGTTTCAGTTTTCTTTTCTTAATCAATGTAAGATTTCGTGAATAACTAGAATTAATCATAAAATTCTTCTATAAATAAGGATAATAACAACACAAAAAGGGGGGGGGAATCAGATTTTGGAGTATTGGAGACCGAAAGTGAGGAGGAAAACTCTGAAAACTTTAAAAATTCCTTCTGGCAGTGACTTGAATCAGACTTTTTGATAGAGCAAACAAACAATTCAATCCATCAAAGGCAGCAAAGCTTGTCTTTATTCTTGTTCATCCAAGAAGTGATTTTTGGTGGAACCAATAAACGAAGGTATGAATTTCTTTATTTGTTTCATTAATTCACAGTAGCTTCATCATTCAAAAATCTAAAAATTATCATTTCTGTTTCTTCAAAATCAAGAAAACCCTAGAATCTCAATTCACCTTTTCTAAAGTTTAAAAACCTTAATTCGTTTCTTTATTTTCCAAAAATCTTAAAATTGTTATTTTTGTTTCTTCAAAATCTCAAAACCCTAATTTGCTTTCCCAATTTTCAAAACCCCTTAATTGAATATTTTTCTTTCCAAAAACCCTAAAAAACATCTTTTCTGTTTCTACAAACCTTAAATAGTTTTATTTATTTTCATAAAGTTTCATAAAATTATCAATTGTTTCTTCAAATTCTAAAACCTAATGCATTCTCCGAAACCCTAATTCTAAAATTCTAAAACCCTAATTCAACTCCAAAACCCAAAACAGTAAACTCTAAACTAGCTAACCTAAACCCTAATTTTTCTAAACCCTAATTTTTAAAACCTTAAAATCATATAAATCTTAATGTTATAATTCTACACAGTAGGTGACCGTGAATCATAAATCCAATGTTTTAAAGTGTTTAAACTCTAATTTCATGATTTTACCACTCAAACACTAATTTGGTTAATCAAAGAACTTTATCAACCTATTAAATTCTAAAACTTTGCTCCCTTTCAATTCTTTTAAAACTCACAGTAGCTTAAACCCATGAATTCCAAAACCCTAAACACATGAAACAAAGAATTTTAAATAGAAACAGTAGCCCATCAATGCTTAGTTTATTTAAATTATCATGGATGGATGTTTACATTCTATTAATGTTTAATATCTTTAATGAATGATTTATTTTTGATACTTTTATCGATTTATTTAGATTTCTAAATGTTGTAAGAGGTATGTTTTCACTTGGTGGGTACCTCATTAGTTAAATATCATGTAATTTAATTTGCTTTTCTATTTTAGAACCAATGTAAAGGACATGTTTCTACCTTTTGGTGGGTGTCCTATTTAGGCATGGATTATGTAAGGGCATGTTTCCATCTTCGGATGGGTGTCCATTTATTTGCTTTGTTTGGACATTGTTTTGATTTTCAATATATCGATGCTTTATTTTAATTATTGTGTGTAATATGGAAAATGTTGTTATATTTAAGAATTTTATAATATTAAGACCTGTAAAGGAGCCGGTTCCAATGAACCGGGCATTGTGGGGGGTGCTGGGCCATTTCTCACCTTCCCCACACGTACCCAACTTTCCGAACCCATTAGGGGGTTGGGGATTCCTTAGAAATCGAGTCATCCACCCTTTCTTTTTCCCTACCCGTTTGGGTGGCAACACCATTTTCTCTGGACTTAGGTCCATGTTCTCTAAGGCCTCGAGACTAAACAATGCCGAAGTTGCAAGAACCATTCCACCGGGAGTGGGGGCAAAAATTCCCGCTCATAGTGGCGACTCCATTGGGGACAAGAGAAGTTGATTCCATTGGTCTTTATATTATTCTATTCTTTCTCATAATGATATTATCCATTGCATCATATTAGATTGCATCATGAGCGTGAGTCCTGTGTTACCCGTGTTGTGTTATGTAAGGGATGCCATACTTTCACTCAAGGTATGGAGATCAAGCATGGCATAACCACTCATAGCCTCGTACCATTTGGTATATACTTGCTATGGGAACTTAAGCTTTTCTACCCAAAGACTAAAGCTCATGTAATTGGCCTAGTTACTTTCCTTAGGTTTTACCCCAAATGCATGTTGTTTGACTATGGTTAATTTATCTTAGCTTAAATCATGGCTTATTTGGTTTGTTTTTTTTTTTCTAATATGACCTAAATACATTGCAAGCTCAAATAAATTTTTCTTTAAAGTCCAAAAGATCAAAGCTATTTTCAAAACTTTTCAAGATGGTCTTTGGACATAAGACTTTTCTAAAAACAAATCAAAAATTCTTTTGCTCATGGCCCAAATACTAAGCCCAAAATTCATTTTTTTCTAAAATATTTTTACAATGGGCTTAGAAATAAAAATATTTTCATCCTTTTCTTACAAAAAACTTGCAAATTATTTAGGTCAATTAAGAAATACCAAAAATCAATTGTGAGCCTAGTTTATACTAAGAATAATTAATCATGGGCTTGTTTTTGGCATGAATCATTAGTTACTTTTTCAAGTGAGAAATCTATTCATAATAAACCTCTTAATTTAGTTTTAATCCAATATAGCATAAAAGCTATTTTAGTTGGTTTAATGGATTAAAACCTAATTAATGGGAATCACTATGAATGGATTTCCATTTTCAAAAATATAACTATTGGTTGAAACGTCCGAGGAAATTATTCGAAAACAAGATGCCCCATGTTGGTATTTTGTTAACCATATACCTAGGAAAAGAGACTCGCCATTCGTGTGTGGATGTTATAAGGTTGGAAGGAACGCCCTACTTGTCCTTGTTTGTTGATTGTTTGTGCATACATGCATACATACATACATTTGCATCTCATATCATTGATCCTCTCTGGCTCACAGCCCTAGATTACGATAGTTCAAAAGCTTACAATAATTTGACCTACACCGGAGATGAAGAATCTAGTAATGACTCAATCACTTGCTCACCAAAAGCAATACAGCCCGAACAAATTCAAAGAATGGTGGATGAAGCCCTCAATGCCAAAATGGAAGAAATAAAAGAGGCCCTAGCTGAGACCATGAAGAACCAATTGATTGTAATCTTAGAAAATCATGCCGAGGCATCTGCTAGCACTAAGAAGCCAAAGGACAAAGGGAAGACCAAAATTGGTGAAGTGGTTTTTGATGATGAAAAGGTGATCATCGATGACGATGATGATTGGGCTCAATACTACCAAGAGAAGAAAAAAGAACCGAAGATTGTTGAAAGATCAACTATGGAGAAGACCGAAACTTCTGATATTGAAAAGATGATTACTGATTTAGAAAAGAAATTTGAGAAGAAGCTGAAAACCGAAGAGATGTTTGAAGTTGACAAACTATTTGAGCTAGATGAAGAAGTTCTGTACAAGTTCAAGATGCCATCTTTTGCGAAGTTTGATGGAACCGAAAATCCTCATCTCCATTTAAAGCAGTATATCATTGCTATGCAGTCTGCCCGAGCTACTAAGGCTCAAACCATAAGGTACTTCATGCTCTCATTGGACCCTGTTGTCCAAAATTGGTTCAATACCTTAGATGATGGAACACAAAAGAGTTGGGATTTGCTTTACAAAGCCTTCATCCAATAATATGGATATAATGTCGAGATGGAAGTTACCTTAATGGAAGTAGAGTCCATTAGGCAAAGGTCGAATGAGAATTTTGTGGATTATGAGAAGAGATGGAGAAATAAGGCCGCTTTGCTCAAGAAGAGGCCCGATGAATCTGATCAAATAAGGATGATTATGAGAGGAGTGTTGCCTAGTCTTCATGAGAGGATGTCTCATACACTCATCCGAGATTTCAAAGACCTTCTCCAAGCGGGTTTGCAAATTGAAGAATGGGAAATAGAGAAGAACCATTTTTCAACAAGAAGGAATGAGAAAGGGAACTATCAGTCTAGTAGCCAAAGCATGTAAAAGGCAGTCGGTATTAATGATACTAACCAAGGAACAAGGAGGCAATTTTCAAAATTGGGGAAGCCGATGTCTTGGGTTCTCAATAAACTTCAAAGAAAAGGATTGCTACAACCCTTAAATCCTCGCCCTTTGCCTAACCCTCTCCCACCTAATTTTGACACTAAAGCATTTTGTCAATTTCACCAAATGCAAGGGCATGACACAGATAGATGTGTGAGGTTAAGATGTGAGATCCAAAATCTAATTGATAATGGGAAGCTACCCGAGCCCAATAAGCCAAACACCAAAGACAACCCATTACCAAAGTTCAATAGAGTACCACCGCTGGCAACCTTCATGATTGGAGGAGGTTTGCATGAGGATTTTGTCATGTCTTCTTTTCAAGATGTGGGTGGAGAAGCAACCAAAGAAGAAGAGGTATTTGGCAAAATTAAACAAGCTATGGTGGGTTAAAAAGTAACAATTTGTGTTGTCAATGGGTTTTGGGATTCAAGCGATAGTGATGATGATCTTACATCCAAGAAGGAGGAGTGGACTTGGTTCGAGCCTAAAGAAGATTAAGTAATGAACACTAGATCCGGTAAGCCTTATGCAAGGCCACCACCTAAGGAGGTAGAAACTAATAAGGGTAAGGAAGTTGAAGAAGGAAATAAAGAAGAGGAAGATGATACTGTGCTCAAGCAATTGAAAAGAACCCAAAGTGTTAGCATTTGGGACTTATTAGCTACTTCTAAGAAGCACCGTGAAGCTATGGCCAAAGCCTTGGCTATCATGCCAATTTCTACCTCCACAACACCGGAGGAGTTGATCAACTTCATAAAAATTGGAGGAGTAATGAAATGTGAAGAGGTTCAAGAGAAGAGTGAAGTTAATATGGGAGCAGTTTCTTTCTCAGATGCGGATTTACCGAAGGAGGGGAGAGATCACATTCGCCCTCTCTTTATCAAAACTGAAGTCAAGGGGAAGATGACTCCATGTGTAATGGTTGATGATGGGTCTGCCATAAATGTTTGTCCACTTAAGATATTACCAAAGCTAACCATGTCAACAAGGGATCTAAATCCGACTGAGGTAACAATTCGGGCTTATGATAACACTAAGAGACACGCCGAAAGGACTTTCAAAGCTACTATCAAGGTTGGTCCAATTGAATCTATTATTGAGTTTATTGTTTTAGACATACTAGTTACCTTTGCCTTACTCTTGGGGCGACCATGGTTTCATCCTCTTGGTGGAGTTCCTTCCACCCTTCATCAAAAGATCAAGTTCCCCAACGGAGATGAGACAGTGGTCATTGAAGCTAAAGATAATGAGATTGTTAATGCTCTAATGATTGAAAGGCCTCTCAATGGTTTTCAAGTAGCTGCGATTTTTGATGATGAAGTAGTGGACTCCAAAGTCTTTAATATGATGAAGAACTTGAACTACCTTCCCGGAGCTGGTCTTGGAAAGGGTAAGCCGGTTTGACAAAGCTGCCCGAATTTAGGACTCAAACTTCCAAGAAAGGGTTGGGATATGATGAAAACAAAGATGTCCAGCCAAAGAAGAGTGTGAAGATGAGCTTCCCACCACTTGAAGAAATCTTTATCAAAGCTCCAGATATGGGACCACTCCAAGGAAAGCCCGAGCCAATCATGTTCATGGGAAAGTTGATCTCGGGTTTTGAAATTTTTGCAGATGTGGCCGAGCTAGTGGAGCAAGTGAAGAAAGAGCTCACCCTACCAGCCACCAAAGAATCCAATCCAAAAGAGAAGAATGAAGCTGTCCTGAAAGCCAAGAAGACTCCGGAGGAGATTGCTGCCCTGGTTGAAGAAAAGTTTGAAGACATCCTGCCTTTTGATTTTGAGAACAATGATTTTGATTTTGATTTTAATTTGTCTGCTTTGTATGAGGATGATGATGTTTTATTTTCCAAAATGAATGCAATAAAGTCTGATTTTGCTTACTTGTGTGATATTTCTCCTGATGGTTGCATACATTCAAATAGCAGTTACATGAGCATCTTTAATATTAATTCTGTTAACACACAATCATTAAATTTGGGAACAACTGAAAATCCTAAAAACATTAGCATAGCATCCGACCTTACTCCTAATAAGAGAGAGAGATTTGAAAAAATATTCAAAAAATATGAAGAAGTGTTTGCTTGGTCTTATAAAGATATGCCTGGAATAGATCGAGACATAGCTGAGCATCATATTCCTACTTACACTCACATGAAACCTGTCAAACAAAAGCTTAGGCGATTAAGACCTGAGTGGGATGAATTGGTTAAAGAAGAGGTCACTAAGTAAATACAAGTGAAGTTCCTTGAAGTGATAGAATATCCCGATTGGTTAGCCAACATAGTACCCGTGCCAAAGAAAGATGGAAGAATAAGGGTCCGTGTGGACTATAGAGATTTGTAGACCCTTAATTTTTAATCCATTCCGGTCTAATATATTTTAATTAGTCCAAAATAATTTTTGTGTTCATAAATAAATAATTTTTGGCTTTAGTATTTAATTCTTATTAACAAAAATAAAAAATAATAATAATAAACAAAAAAATATAAAAATAAAAATCGGAGACGAAAATCGGTGACAAAAATTTCATCGCTGAAAAACTTTGCGGTGAAATGGCCTTCCATAGGATTTTCCTGCAGGCAAAATGGCTCGCAGGCCAATTCGCCCGCCTGGTTGCTGCAGCTTTTTTGCCAGCGCAACTTTTCCGCAGCAATTTTTTTTTCGCCAGCGAAATTTTTTCGACGCAAATTTTTTCGAAACCTAATACAATTAGGTTTAGGTTTCCTTTTCTTAATCAATGTTATATTCCGTGAATAACTAAAATTAATCATAGAATTCTTCTATAAATAAGTACAATTACAACACAAAAAGGATCGGAAATTGGGAGGAAATTTGAAATCGAAATTAAAGAGGAAAACTTGGAAACCTTAAAAATTCCTTATGGTAGTGAATTGAAAGGGATTTTTTGAGAGAAGCAGTGAAGGAAATTCAATTGATCAAAGGCAGCAAAGCTTGTCTTTGTTCTTGTTCATCCAATAAGTGATTTTTTTTGGTGGAACCAACAAGCGAAGGTATGAACTTCCTTATTTATTTTTCTTCATAGTAGCATAAACCATCCAATTGTCTATTTTGATTCAAAAACTTGAGAACCTTAATTTACTTTTACTAAAGCTGAAAAACCTTAATTCATTTATTTGTTTTCCAAAAATCTTAAAATTATTATTTTTGTTTCTTCAAAATCTCAAAACCCTAATTTGCCTTCCAATTCTTCAAAATCCTAAATTTGAGTATGTTTCTTTCTACAAACCCTAAAAACATCTTTTTTGTTTCTATAAACCTCAAATTGTTTTGTTTATTTTCATAAAGTTTCATAAAACCTAAATTATTTTTCCAAATCCTAAAACCTAATGCATTCACCAAAACCCTAATTGTAAAATTCTAAAATCCTAATTCAACTCCAAAACCCAAAACAGTGAACCCTAACTCCCTTAAAACCTTAAACCCTAATTCTTCTAAACCTTAATCCTTTAAACCTTAAAACCTCACAAACCTAAAATTCAACACAGTTCAGTAACCGTAAATCATAAATCTAAATGTTTTAAAGTGTCCAAACCCTAGTTTCATGATTTTACTTCTCAAACACTAATTTGGTTAATCAAAGAACTTTATCAACCTCTTAAATTATAAAACTTTAATCCATTTCAATTCCTTTAAAGTCCACAGTAGCTTAAACTCATGAATTCCAAAACCCTAAACATATGAAATAAAGAAACTTAAATAGAAACAGTAGTCCTAATTTGAATCTTTATTTGCCTTCTTCAATTTTATATTTGATTATGCTTTGATTTATTTTATATGCTTTAATTTATTTAAGTTCAATGTTTGGTTTATTTAATTTATCATGGATGGATGTTTACTTTCTATTGATGTTTAATACCTTTGATCGATATCTTTATTTATGTGAATGATTATTTACTTTTATCAATTTATTTAGATTTCCAAATGTTGTAAGAGGTATGTTTCCACTTGGTGGGTACCTCATTAGTTAAATATCATGAAATTTAAATTGCTTTTCTATTTTAGAACCAATGTAAAGGACATGTTTCTACCTTTCGGTGGGTATCCTATTTAGGCATGGATTATGTAAGGGCATGTTTCCATCTTTGGATGGGTGTCCATTTATTTGTTTTGCTTGGACATTGTTTTGATTTTTAATATATCGATGCTTTAATTTAATTATTCTGTGTAATATGGATAATGCTGTTATATTTAAGAATTTTATAATATTAAGCCTGTAAATGAGCCCGGTTCCAATGAACCGGGCGTTGTGGGGGTGCTGGGCCATTTCTCACCTTCCCCACACATACCCAACTTTCCGAACCCATTAGGGGTTGGGGATTCCTTAGGAATCGAGTCATCCACCCCTTTCTTTTTCCTGGCTCGTCTGAGTGGTGACTCCATTTTCTCCAGACTTAGATTCGTGTTCTCTAAGGCCCCGAGCCTAAACAGTGCCGAAGTCGCAAGAACCATTCCACCGGGAGTGGGGGCGAAAATCTCCGCTCACAGTGGCGATTCCACTGGGGATAAGAGAAGTTGATTCTGTTGGTCTTTATATTATTCCATTCTTTCTTATAATGATATTATCCATTGCATCATATTAGATTGCATTGTGTGCGTGAGTTAGGATGCCCGTGTTATCCGTGTTGTGTTATATAAGGGATACCATACTTTCACTCAAGGTATGGAGATCGAGCATAGCATAACCACTCATAGCCTCGTACCTTTTGGTATATACTTGTTATGGGAACCTAAGCCTTTTTACTCAAAGACTAAAGCTCATGTAATTGGCCTAGTCACTTTCCTTAGGTTTTACACCAAATGCATGTTGTTTGACTATGGTTAATTTATCTTGGCTTAAATCATGGCTTATTTGGTTTGTTCTTTTTCTAATATGACCTAAGTATATTGTAAGCTCAAAATAAATTTTTCTTTAAAGTCCAAAAGACCAAAGCTATTTTCAAAACTTTTCAAGATGGTCTTTGGGCCTAAGACTTTCCTAACAAAAACAAATCAAAAATTAATTTTCTGATGGCCCAAATACTAAGCCCAAAATCCATTTTTCTACAATCCTTTTACAATGGGCTTAGAAACAAAATATATTTTCATCCAACCTTTTCTTACAAAGAGTTTGCAAATTATTTAGGTCAATTACAAAATACCAAAAATCAATTGTGAGCCTAGTTTATGCTAAGAATAATTAATCGTGGGCTTGTTTTTGGCATGAATCATTAGTTGTTTTTTAAGTGAGAAATCTATTTATAATAAACCTCTTAATTTAGTTCTAATCCAATATAGCATAAAAGCTATTTTAGTTGGATAAATAGATTAAAACCTAATGAATGGGAGTTATCATAAATTGATTTCTATTTTCAAAAATATAACTATTGGTTGAAACGTCCAAGGGAAATATTCGAAAACAAGATACCCCATGCTGGTATTTTGTTAACCATTTACCTAGGGAAAGAGACTCGCCATTTGTGTGTGGATGTTATAAGGTTGGAAGGAATGTCCTATTTGTCTATTGTTTGTGCATACATGCATACATGCATACATTTGCATCTCATTGATCCTTTTCGGCTCACAGCCCTGGATTACGATAGTTCAAAAGCTTATAACAATCCAACCTACGCCGGAGACGAAGTATCTAGCAACGACTCAATCACTTGCTCACCAAAAACAATGGAGCCCAAACAAATTCAAAGAATGGTGGATGATGCCCTCAATGCCAAGATGGAAGAAATAAAAGAGGCCATGGCCGAGACCATAAAGAATCAACTAGCTGCAATTTTAGGAAACAATGCCTAGGCGTCTGCTAGCTCCAAGAAGCCAAAGGACAATGGGAAGGCTAAAATTGGTGAAGTAGCTTTTGATGATGATAAGGTGATCATTGATGATGATGATTGGGCTCAATACTATCAAGATCTTCAAGGCAAAAAGGAGCCAAAGGTTGTTGAGAAGGCAACTATTGAAAAGACTGAAACATCTGATGTTGAGAAGATGATTGCTGATTTAGAAAAGAAATTTGAGAAGAAACTAAAAACCGAAGAGGTGTCTGAAATCGACAAACTATTTGAACAAGATGAAGAAGTTTCATACAAGTTCAAGATGCCATCTTTTGCAAAGTTTGATGGAACCAAAAATCCTCATCTCCATGTGAAGCAGTATATCACTGCTATGTAGTCTGCCCGAGCTATTAAGGCTTAACCTCTAAAGTACTTCATGCTCTCATTGGAACCTGTTGTCCAAAATTGATTCAACACTTTAGAAGAAAGTATTCAAAAAGATTTGGGATCTGCTATACAAGGCCTTCATCCAACAATATGGATATAATGTTGAAATGGAAGTTACCTTAATGGAAGTTGAGTCCATTAGGCAACGACCAAATGAAAATTTTGTGGACTATGTGAAGAGATGGAGAAACAAGGCCTCTTTGCTCAAGAAAAGACCTGATGAATGTGATCAAATAAGGATGATCGTGAGAGGCGTCCTGCCTAGTCTTCGTGAGAGGATGTTGTTGCGCTCAAATTAACTCTACCACAAAGCGTCACTCGCAAGTATACGAGGTAGCTGTAGCAAAGGTGATCGCCCCAAGGTCATCTCACATGGAAGCTAAGGTGGCTAAATGATTATCAGATTATGAATAACAAATAAAGAAGAAAATTTAAATTGTTAACTAATGAAGAAGATTGATTGAAGTTTAAAACGAATAAAAGTAAATTAAGCTGATTGTTTTGATTCACTTGATAGAAAAGTCTAGGGTTTGCACTTCTCTACTACTTATTTGTATGAACGGTTATTCCTCTTAACTAATTTAATTTCAAAGATTAAATCTCAAACAACTCAATTAATCAAGTCAAGGAAATGAACTCTCGCATTCAAACCACTTTCAACTAATCTTGTTATAATTGAAATAATCTTTTTAATAGGTTATATCTCTAATTCACCTAAGTCCTTAATTGAATTGTTCCAACATTAGACTTCATCTCTCAATCCATCATCTAATACCTAAAACACATAATTGGTGACCAATCAATTATATATTAAAATATTTCATTCAATCAAGGCTAAAGAAATTATTAGCTAAGAGAATAACCAATTCATACAATCATAGCAGATCCATACAAACCCTAGACTAGATCAAATTAGTTCATAATGCAATCAAACATATTCATCTCATTAATGTTCAAAGAAATCAAAATCGACATGATAATATCCATAAATACAATTTCAATGAAAATAAAGAGAATAAGTTCGAGAACAAAACCAAGTTACAAACTCCTTGAAGCTTCTGAAGAATCTCTTGTTCAAATCTTGCAAGAAGGATGCATCAATGGCTAGAACAATCTAATCTAAGCTAAAGTAATCAAAATTAAAGAAAACAATTGTCAAAACCCTAAGCTCACTCTCAGACGGCTAAATCAGCTCTCCAAATCGTCAACAGTCCCAAACCGTAGCTTCTCTTTTCTTTTTATATGAATCATCCGCTTTAAAAACTCGCTACGGCTTTGGTTCATGAGAGACACGGCCAAGTTGCATGTGTCTTGGCCGTGTGAGTGCTCTTTGGAGGGACACGGCTAGTGACTTGGCCGTGTCCCTTGCATGTGTCCGCTTCTATCTCAGAATTCCTTCTTTTCTTCTTGGATTGAGTGACACGGCCAGTTGAAGCTTGACTTGGCCGTGTTGGACTATTTTGGAGGGACACGGCCACTGACTTGGCCGTGTCCCTTGCCTGTGTTTGCTTCTGTGAAGATGTAATTCTCTTTTGCTTTGGAACTAAGTGAGACACGGCCAAGTGAAGGTGACTTGGCCGTGTCTGGGCTTCATTGGAGGGACACGGCCACTGACTTGGCCGTGTCCCTTGCTTGTGTCTCTCTCTGTGACTTTCTCTTCCTCTTTAACTTGATATGGGACACGGCCAGTGACTTGGCCGTGTCCACTGCCTGTGTCAGCTACTGCCCCTTTCTCCTTCAAATTTGCTTCCTTGCCTTTTTAAACTAACACAAAACTCTAAACAAACTCTAAACAAGAAGTCAATAGACAATAACCAACACAACATAAACACAATACTAAAGACTAGATAAAAAATGACATAAACATTGAAATAAACTAAAACTACCAAAATTAATGAAAACACCAAATAAACCGATTAAAACTAACAAAATAACTAAATAAAACAATAATTATCATAATAAACAAGACATAAAACTATAACAAAAACTAATAAAACAACTACCCCACACTTAAAACTTTGCTTGTCCTCAAGCAAATTCACATGGCATAAATTAAAAACTCAAACAACCTTAACTATAATTGCAACATATAATATGAAATCCTTTAAGACACAGCATAAATAATTGCAATTTCCTTCAATCAAGATTTTCTTAACTCATTCATTAATCCAGACATACAAATCTTATCTCTCATCTAAGTGTTTCACTCGATTTCAAAAGTTAATCACTCAAACCACTCATGATTGCATACTACCATAAACTTGCTTAATTATCCAATCTCTCTCACTGATTTTCTCAAGAAATAATCTGAAGGTCTTTCATTTGGATGTAGTGGGGCTAAGGTAAAGGTGTGAGAAAAGACATTTATGCTGGAGCATCAAGAAATGGAGTATCTAAATTAGACACTACTCTTGCTAAGAAACTCATAACTCCTTCAAATGGCATACTCACCATCCCTTAATACCTCACATATTGCATACTCAAAGAAAAATACATGAGTCGACATTCCTCTTTTGATAACCAATGCTAGAACATATTTGACTTTTGTATATATATATATATATCTCTTTTTTTATTTTCTCTTTTTCTTTTTCTTTTATTATATATATAATTTTTTTATTTTATTTTTAATACATATATATACAAAATATAACATTGCATAGATCATCTAGCTTAACATGTAGAGGAAAAGAATAGTCAACTCTTAATCAAATACAAAGTGCAAAGTATGCATTTCAACCCCAAATAGCAATACCATTTTATTTTTATTTTTTATTTTTGTTTACCCCACACTTTGAAATAAACCACCCTATTGTCATATAATAAGAACTCCATTCCTTAATGCAGGTATGATGATAATAAGAACATGTTAAGTTGAGAATTGTGTTGATCAAACAAGAAAAGGTCAAAGGCTCAACTTGGCTCACTAAGGAAATCAATATTAAGGGAGGTCTTTTTAAGCTAAAGGGCTAACCTAATTTGCCTTCATCATTTTAAAACTTGAGATTAAATCATAATGTGAGTTCAATTAGTATGCAAAAGCAAACTCTAGAGATGCAACATCATGAATGTGCACACTTAAGAAAAGAAAATCAACTGATAATAATATCAAATTTCAAAACTCACACAGGTGGGTTTACAAAGATTTATATGTCATAAATTGCAGAATGTGAAAATTGATCCTGAATGAATTCAAATGCTCATTTCTATGCTGATACTAAAGTCTCAACTATAATGCTAAAATCACAGAAAAGATCAATAAATTTTCAACAATTATGCCATGCACAACACAATAAAACACACCAAGACAAACAAAACAAGAATTAAGGAACAGCTAAAAGATTACCCCACACTTTAGAATTTCCATTGTCCTCAATGGAAAACAAGAATAATAAAGAGAAAGAGAAAGTACAACCTGTATTCCATCGTACCCTGGTGAGGCAAAACCCTAACTTTTCATCACAAACACAAATGGTCAAAAATAAGATACAAGAGAGCTTAAGGGTTTCCATTTATTTAAACTAAACATAAAATCAAAATTGCTAAATATAAAATTATAAATATGAAAAAGAAATTCAAACTAATGGGTTGCCTCCCATTAAGCGCTTCTTTAATGTCATAAAGCTGGACATCATGCAAGACTAGGAATCGTGGATCAAAGTACTGTCAATGATCCTCACTTCATGAAATCCTTCTTTATATGGTTTAACTCTATGTCTATTTGCTTTAAAAATCTTATTAGTACTAGAGTTAAGCAATTCAATGGCACCAGAAGGACATACCTTAGTTACCTCGAAAGGACCACTCCATCGAGATTTGTGTTTACCTGAAAACAGACTGAGTCAAGAATTAAAAAGTAAAACTTTCATACCTGGACTCAATGTCTTTCACACAATAAATCTGTCATGAATTGCCTTAGTGCGATTCTTGTAAACTCTCGAGCTCTCATATGCTTTTGGGTTAAAGCACCTTTGGGTCTCCCTCACTGATTTAGCCCCCTCTTCTAAAGTCAGTGTCAGCTCCAATTTATCTGGGGAGTCTGTCTGCAACACAACATCTGAAACAACTGCTTCAACACTATTAATTAAAGAACATTCCTCATATAAAGCAGTTGTAGGAATAGGAGAAGTGTTAAAAATAGAAAATTCAACAGTTTGCCCTAAGACAGTCATTGACAACTTACCATTTTTAACATCTATTAAGGTGTTGGTAGTAGCCATGAAAGGCCTACCCAGCAATATAGTGTGTGCTGATGGTGCAGGGTTACTCCCTTCCATGTCAAGAACTATAAAATCCACAGGTACTATCAACCCTCCGACCTTAACTAACACATCTTCTATAACCCCTTTCGGGAATCTAAAAGATCTATCAGCTAATTGCAACATCATTTTGGTTGATTTGAGTTCCCCTAGTTCTAATTCTTTATACACAGAATAAGGCATCAAATTCACACTAGCTCCTAGATCACACATGCCCTCAGTCCCCTTTCCATTCCCCATAGAAAGTTGAATTATAAAGCTACCAGGATCCTTTAGTTTGGGAGGTAGTTTATGCTGCAGAACAGCACTAGCTACCTCGGAAACTATCACCTTTTCGTTTGGCTCATACCTCTTTTTCTTGGTGATCAGGTCTTTTAAGAACTTGGCATAAGCCGGCATATTCTTTACTACTTCAAGTAAGGGTAAGTTAATACTTACCTTAGACAGCATGTTGAAGATATTAGAAAATTGCTTATCTTTTTTATCATCTTTCAACCTGCTAGGGAATGGTATAGGAGGCCGGTACGGATTGCTTGCCTTATGTAAATCTGCTGAAGGTGATTTCTCCACTGATATAACTCCATCACCTTTGTTCTCTGGTTCTCCTTCCTCCTTGTTCTCTTGGTCACCTGTATTCACAAAATCATTTTCAACATTATTGTTAATTTCCTTACCACTCCTAAGAACAGTCATTGAATGTGCCTGCTCAGGTTTACTTAGGAATTTCCCCTTCTGTTGAATCTGCATCTGTTGTGCAAGTTGTCCTACTTGAGTCTCCACTTTTTTAAAGGATGCTTCTAATGAGTCCAGCCTCTTATTAGTCATCTCTTGATTTTGAACACTGACTTTGATGAAAGCTTGTAAACTTTCCTCCAAGCTCTCTATCTTAGACTGCCCTTGATTTGAGGATTGGCCCTGCTGTTGGTTCTGTCTCTGGAGCAAATGGAAAGGCTGCTGAGAATTATTTGTTGCCTAAGAAAAATTTGGGTGATTCCTCCAACCAGGATTGTATGAATTTGAATAAGGATCATTCCGAGCTCTTGGTTGAAATCCCCCCATGGCATTGACTTGCTCAGCTTCATTCCCATATGATTCATATGCAGAGGGGCAACTATTTGCTCCATGCCCTAATGTCCCACAGATTCCACACACTTCTTGAGTAGATGAAGAAATATTGTTCTTCATGTTTAGCATCTGAACCTGCCTTCTCAATTCAGCTATTTGACTGACCATTTCACTATTGGCTTCCAATTGATTCACCCCTTTACTTCTTCCCCTTACACTCTTTTGTTGAGAATTAGCTCCCAACATCTCAAAGATCTCATAAGTCTCATCAGCTGTCTTTTCTCCCATAGCTCCCCCAGCTGCATTATCGACAGTGTTCTGAAATTGCTGGGTGAGACCATCATAGAAAAACTGGTTCAGAAGTTGAAGTGGGTAGTGATGATGTGGACACTGGATCAATAGCATCTTAAATCTGTCCCAAGCCTCATGAAATGGTTCTCCTTCAAATTGAGAGAATGTGGCAATCTTCCCTCTCAACTCAGCTGTCTTTTGATGTGAATAGAACTTGCCCATGAACTTGTTATAAACTTGTTCCCAAGTTGTCAGTGAGTTTTTGGGCAACATCATAAGCCAACTCTTTGCCCTATCCTTCAAAGTATATGGAAAACACCGCATCCTCAACTGATCCTCTGTTAATCCTCCCAATGGAAAAGTGTTGAGGGTGGAGTAGAAATCCCTAATAAAGTTCAAAGGATCTTCATTTGGAACTCCATAGAATGATGGCAGCATGTTATAGTGAATGTTCTTCAACTCATAATTCCTTGCTGCATCTGTCAACCTTATACAAGATGTGGAAGTCCCAATGACAGCTCTAGCAAAATCTCTCATGGTTCTTTGTCTTTCTTCAGCCATTTTAACTGATTTTGCAAAATCTGACTCAAATTCAGAAGTGTCCTCCTCTGTATCAAATCCAGTGTAGAGCTCAAACTCTTCTCTGCTCCTTTTCACTCTCTGAATTTCTAGAATGAATGGATGTAGCTCTCCTTCGAGCGATCTCCTGCCTTGCATAAACAGAATTTTTCTAGAAAAAGAAATTATTAAAAGCAAAAGACAAAATAAAATAAAAAATAAACAATGAAAAATAATCTAAAATATTTTTGCCTAATAAAAAATTTCGCCAATTAGCCTCCCCGGCAACGGCGCCAAAAACTTGTTGCGCTCAAATTAACTCTACCACAAAGCGTCACTCGCAAGTATACGATGTAGCTGTAGCAAAGGTGATCGCCCCAAGGTCGTCTCACAAGGAAGCTAAGGTGGCTAATTGATTATCAGATTATGAATAACAAATAAAGAAGAAAATTTAAATTGTTAACTAATGAAGAAGATTGATTGAAGTTTAAAATGAATAAAAGTAAATTAAGCTGATTGTTTTGATTCACTTGATAAAAAATTCTAGGGTTTGCACTTCTCTACTACTTATTTGTATGAACGGTTATTCCTCTTAACTAATTTAATTTCAAAGATTAAATCTCAAACAACTCAATTAATCAAGTCAAGGAAATAAGCTCTCGCATTCAAACCTCTTTCAACTAATCTTGTTATAATTGAAATAATCTTTTTAATAGGTTATATCTCTAATTCACCTAAGTCCTTAATTGAATTGTTCCAGCATTAGACTTCATCTCTCAATCCATCATCTAATACCTAAAACACATAATTGGTGGCCAATCAATTATATATTAAAATATTTCATTCAATCAAGGCTAAAGAAATTATTAGCTAAGAGAATAACGAATTCATACAATCATAGTAGATCCATACAAACCCTAGACTAGATCAAATTAGTTCATAATGCAATCAAACATATTCATCTCATTAATGTTCAAAGAAATCAAAATAGACATGATAATATCCATAAATAAAATTTCAATGAAAATAAAGAGAATAAGTTCGAGAACAAAACCAAGTTACAAACTCCTTGAAGCTTCTGAAGAATCTCTTGTTCAAATCTTGCAAGAAGGATGCATTAATGGCTAGAACAATCTAATCTAAGCTAAAGTAATCAAAATTAAAGAAAACAATTGTCAAAACCCTAAGCTCACTCTCAGACGGCTAAATCAGCTCTCCAAATCGTCAACAGTCCCAAACCCTAGCTTCTCTTTTCTTTTTATATGAATCGTCCGCTTTAAAAACTCAGTACGGCTTTGGTTCATGGGAGAAACGGCCAAGTTGCATGTGACTTGGCCGTGTGAGTGCTCTTTGGAGGGACACGGCCAGTGACTTGGCCGTGTCCCTTGCATGTGTCCGCTTCTGTCTCATAATTCCTTCTTTTCTTCTTAGATTGAGTGACACGGCCGGTTGAAGCTTGACTTGGCCGTGTTGGACTATTTTGGAGGGACACGGCCACCTGTGTTTGCTTCTGTGAAGGTGTAATTCTCTTTTGCTTTGGAACTAAGTGAGACACGGCCAAGTGAAGGTAACTTGGCCTTGTCTGGGCTTCATTGGAGGGACACGGCCACTGACTTGGCCGTGTCCCTTGCTTGTGTCTCTCTCTATGACTTGCTCTTCCTCTTTAACTTGATATGGGACACGGCCAGTGACTTGGCCATGTCCTCTGCCTGTGTCAGCTACTGCCCCTTTCTCCTTCAAATTTGCTTCCTTGCCTTTTTAACCTAACACAAAACTCAAAAAAAACTCTAAACAAGAAGTCAATAGACAATAACCAACACAACATAAACACAATACTAAAGACTAGATAAAAAATGACATAAACATTGAAATAAACTAAAACTACCAAAATTAATGAAAACACCAAACAAACCGATTAAAACTAACAAAATACCTAAATAAAACAATAATTATTACAATAAACAAGACATAAAACTATAACAAAAACTAATAAAACAGATCTCTCATACACTCATCCGTGATTTCAAAGACCTTCTCCAAGCTGGTTTGCAAATTGAAGAGTGGCAAAGAGAAAAGAATCGCATTTCGGCAAGAATGAATGAGAAAGGAAATTATCACCCTAGCAATCAAAGTATACAAAAAGAAGTTGATGTTAATGCCACTAGTAAAGGAGGAATGAGGCAGTTTTAAGAATTAGGGAAGCCACTGTCTTGTGTTCTCAGTAAGCTACAAAAGAAGGGATTATTACAACCCTTGACTCCTCATCCTTTGCCTAATCCTCTTCCACCTATCTTTGATACTAGTGCATTTTGCCAATTCCATCAAAGGCCTAGACACAAAATGGACAATTGTATGAAGTTAAGGCATGAGATCTAGAATTTAATTGATAATGGCAAGTTGCCCAAGCTGAATAACCCCAACAACCTACCCTGAGCTGTTATGATACTTTTGACAAGTCTTATAATCACTAAGATGAAGAGGCAAGAAGATCAAAGAAAGCAATGATTAGTCAAGATCGTGAGGATAGTTGAAGTTCTCAAGACCATAAAGATAGTTAAAGTTCTCAAGACTATGAAGATAGTTGAAGTTCTCATAACCATAAGGGTAGTTGATGTTTTCAAGGCCATACGGATAGTTAATGTTCTCAAAACCATAAGGGTAGTTGAAGTTCCCTTAATATCTCCAATATATCAAGACAACATCAACATCGGAGTAACAATTGATTTATCCCTGTTAAAGAAGATTTATGTTACTCCAATCATCAATTATTGGAAGCCCAAGTTAGTACAAACAAGACAACTCTTTTAGAGCTAGAACCAAAAAAAAAAAAACAAAACAAAAAAAAAGAAGAAAAGAAGAAAAAAGAAAAGAAAAAAGAAAAAGAAAAAAAGAGAGGAAAAAATAATACCTAAAGAGGTGGTTCAGAAAGCCAACTGAGTTCTCTTTTACCTAAAGCAGCAAAAGGCTTCCATTTGGTTCATAAAGACATTTTTCTTGAATTGGTCCAACCCAACCAAAGATTCAATCAAAATCAAAGAAAAAGGAGAAAGACCATTCAGTTCTTGAAAGTTCTGTACTTGACAGTCCTACAAGAAAGAAGGACAAAATTATAAAATGCTCAAAGAAAAGAAAGTGTAAGAAAAAGAAAAAGAAAGAAAAGGGAGAAGAAGAAAAGAAACAAATTTGGGTAACAAACTTTTTGCAAGGGCAAAAACTGTCCTAATAAAGATCCAGATTAATGCCAAGAAGATAGAAGAAATTTGGAGTCTAGCAAGATTGCCTCCAAGCTGCCTAAAGTTCAAACAAGAAATTCATAGTGTGAAGGTTTGTCCATTGTATCACATCGGCTCCAACTTACAAATGGCCTTCACTTTAACCCGTGTCCCTTATAGACCCCATTTCAAGCCTATCAAAGACCTGTTGATCTCTCTTGGTAGGTAGAGTCTATCAGTGGAGATAGTTTGGATAAGCATGCATATGAGATAGACAATATTTAAACTCAATAAGACCTTTGTCCAAGTAATGTGTATGTGCCTATCTGAAGTGCAACAATTCTTGTTTAAATAGAAATAATTCCCAAGTTTAGTACGGTAACTAGGGTTGTCATGTTATAGATATGTTAATTTGAAAAAATCAAGTACTGTGGTACATTTACATTAATTTGGCGAAGCCAACATTTGATTTCAAAATCAAAATTCAAAAAAAAAATGTTTTGTCATACAAAGCCTTCAAGTTAAGGGAAGTATGTTGAATCTCCAAAGGACACATTGGGTAAAGGAAATGATTATTGGCAAGGTCATGAAGAAGCTATCAACTGACATGCTGAGACATAGTTTGAAATAAATGAATCCCTGACTCTGCTGCTTGGGGTCTCCATTATTCATATTTTCAACATCTTGAAGATAAAAGCCATAAATGCAAAGCTTTCTATCATTCCAATGAAAGACTTGAACGAGCGTCGAAAAGGAGTCAATGAGAATACTTTTGCTGATCATCTTGGTCTGTGAGTCAATGAAACCGCTGTGAGTATTATCATGCATATCATGCATACAAGAGTGGTGCGCGCGTACCTAATGCTATAGCAATACCGCAAGTGCACGGTTCGCCCAAGTAATAAAGTAGTGAGTTATCGTTCCACTGAGGACAAGGTTAAGTACTAGTGCACATCTTAACTGTTGTTTAGCAAATTAATGGTTTTTGTGATGTTTTATAATTAAAGACAACTAACTTAATGAATGCAAGCAAAGAGAAATTGATTGTTGTGTAAAAAGGTTTGATGATAAAAATACTATCCAAATATTGAATCCCCCTAGCCAGAATTATATTTATGAACATCAATTCAGTTAAATCACATAATAGAGTTGAATTGGCATTCCTCTAAATTAGACTAAAACCTCTCTCGAGTGAATTAACCCCTAATCACTAAGTAGAATGCTGGAATCTCTTCTCAAACACAATTAAATAGATCTTGCATTAAGAACAATGAACTATAAACCAAAGGATCTTGTAAGTCTATCACCAGTACTCCAATCAATCCTCAACCCTTATGAGTATTCAATTCATATCAAGCTTTCTCAAGTCAATAATATGAAAATTGCAACCAATCAATAAGCATGCTATTATCAATTGGAAATAAATAATTAAGCATCATAAGAATAAAACAACTCCATTAATTAAAATTATTCAATCAATACAAATAATCTAGGGTTCATCAATATCTAGATAGAGAATGAGTTAGTTCATGTTCAATACTCTTAATACAACAACAACAACATTAAAATAAATTAAAAGAGACAATAGAAAAACCCCTTGTGAAGATGCCAAGAGTAGGATTACTAGTCTTCCTCCTAGCTCAACTTGGGTGTATGATGAAGAGCTCAAGCCCTCTTCAATGGTTGATTCCCCTTTGGAAAATGTAATGGAGCTTTCTCAAGTCATCAACCCTTTCAATGAAGCTTCTTCAACCTTCAAGAGCTTGCCAATGGAAGATGGAAATGGTGGAGAGGATAAAAATGGAGGATGAAGATGAAGAGTCAAGGAGAGTGTCACTCTCTCCTTGCCCAAAACGTGTATGCCCAAGCCTCCTCCTCTTTAAGTATCTGTTATCTGTCTCCTCCCAAAAACCGTCCCCCTCTTCTTCCTCCTCTTTTCTTTTTAAATCATTCCAAACTCAAAACCCATACCTTCCAACTCAAACCACTCTCCATTGTTCGCCACATTCTCTTTGTTTAATATTACTT
This sequence comes from Garcia nutans, assembly GCA_947685225.1. Taxonomy (NCBI): domain Eukaryota; kingdom Viridiplantae; phylum Streptophyta; class Magnoliopsida; order Malpighiales; family Euphorbiaceae; genus Garcia; species Garcia nutans. The sequence continues at coordinate 37,938,921 of CANTUV010000035.1, forward strand.
TTGGCAAAAACAAGACCCTTGTCCCCCATTTTGTCCACACCTCGTGCAAGAGAAGTCAAGGTTTCATAGGTGACATGGCCAAGCCATGAGTGGCTTGGCCTTGTTTCTCATTTTTCTTTGGGACACGGCCAAGCTAGCTGGCCGTGTCACTTACTGCCCATTTTCTTTCTTTTCTTTTCTTTGTTCTCAAGGAGTGACACTGCCAAGCTTGTGACTGTGTCACATGGCTTGGCCATGTCATGTGGGTGTGTCACCTTCTGTTTCTTCATTTTGCTCATTCCTTATTCTTTGGCTTAGGATGGGACACGACCAAGCTTGTGGCCGTGTCATGTGACACGGCCAGTGGCTTGGCTGTGTCACCTGCCAGTGTCAGCTTCTACCTTCTTTTCCTTTCTTTCTTGGTCTCTTCAATTTTTGCTCCTTAGGTGAGACACAGCCAGTGGCTTGGCCATGTCTCCTGGCCGTGTCAGCTACTGCTTTGAAGTTCCTTTAAGGGACACGGCCAAGCTTGCTTTGGCTTGGCCATGTCTTGCTTGATTCATGCTCTTTCTTCATTGTTTTGATAATCCAACGGAGTTTTTTCACTTTAACCTAAAACAAACACTTAAAACAAACTTTAAACAAAAATCAAATGAAACATTAACTAAAAACACATTAAAATCATACTAAAAAACAGGTATAAAATGATCTCATCAAATACCCCACACTTAATTCCTTGCTTGTCCCCAAGCAAGGCTAAAATCAAAACAAGCTAAGCAAGAAAAATTTGTCAAGTTCAAGAGTTATAAAAAAATGCATCAAGACTTCCCTATCCCTAAATCTGCAATCAATATCAAATCGAACAAAATCGATACCAATGCAATTAAGTGGCTTTCCATGCATAACCTATGTCGTCACTCCCTCACCAACTCTTAAAAGTGTTTGATCATAGTGGTGTTTACACTTATAACAATCAATGAAAGATTATCGCCATAGGCTTTCTTATCAATCAAATCTCCACCACTTAATTATAATTAAGCATCAATCAAAAGGTCTTTCTTTGGGTTGTAATGGGACTAAGGTAAAGGCATGACATTTAAGAAATGTGAGCTTAATCATTAAGTTCAAGAGCACTTCAAGAATGAAGTAACCGATCATTTGTATAACCCAACAATCCCAAAATACCTTCCTCTCAACTACCCCTTGGCATTGAAGATCTTTTCAAGGGAACTCACTTATTACATGTTGCAATGATTATTCCCAAACATATTCCAACCCTTTCAACAAGAACAACAATTTATTATTGTTATTATTATTATTTTCTTCTTTTTTATATATATATCTTTTTTTTTGCAATCTTAAACCTATTAAATTTAACCCCACACTTAATTCAACACAACACTTGATCATAAACGCTCTTAAAATGCTCTTGACCTAATGAAAGGGTAAGAGTTAAAACAACAAGGTTCAAGCTAATGGTGTTGTGAAAGAGAAAGAAAAGGAAAAATAAAATAAGCTCAAAATTGGCTAACTAAGGTTGGATATAAGGTTGGTCTATTTAAGCCAAAGTGGGTTCACCTAATTGCCTTAATCATCTTGATGCCTAATTAAAATTTTTATGCAGTCTCAAAATGCATGTCAAAGTAAGTTCTAACAATTCATCAATCAAAGATGTTTTCCCACAAAAAGAATAATAAGTTGATGGCTCAATTTCTCACTAGGTTAATGGTAATGCAAGGAAAAACCAACAAAATTGACAATAAACACCAATTCTACTCGATTCTCAAATTCATGCTTCAAAAATTCAAAGGTCATCAATCAACAATTTATAACAATTGAACTTTCCAAAATTCATTTATTCAAAGAAAACATGAAAAACATTAACTAAACTAACACAAAAACAAATTAAAAGTAGAAACACAAAACACAAAATGCACCCCACACTTAAAGATTCACATTGTCCTCAATGTGAGCATGCACAAACTAAAAGAGAGTTTAGATGAAACCTAATTTCCATTGTTCCCATATGCGATATGTAGGGCTCCTTCCTCCCATAATGCAATTGTAGCTCAGGATGAACAACATGCAACTGAGAAATGTGCCCAATGTATTGCAAAGCCTAGGTAGCATCCTTGGATGAGCAATTGGCCAATGAGAACATGTGAAGGTTGTCTTGGGGTGATCCTCCAATGCTATAGGAACTTGGTAAAAATATTTTTCAGTATGCAACATGGTTATATTCATTTTTTATTCTTTCTCACTCCCGAAAGTGGGAGGGATGATTATTGGTTGCATATTGTTCTCCCCAACCAAAACATATTTCAAAATATTTGCGGTCTTTTGAAGTTCAGCCAAGTTTGGTTGAATCTCATTCTCATCCTCTTTAGCAATTTGAAGTTTCCTCTCAACATCCTCATCATTTAATATTAATTTGCTCTCCTAAATTTCTAAGTTGGAAATATTAGGCTCTACTTCTAAGGTCATGGCTACCTCAAGCTTATCCACACTATCTTCACTATAGGGCATGTCATAGAGTTTAGGAATATGCATACCTTGTTTCTCTTCCTCCAGCCTACATGGGAATGAAATTGGTGGCCTAAAAGGATTTGGAGGTTCATGCAATTTTATCCAAGTTGATGCTTTCAAATTCTCCTCCTCCTTTGTTTGACTCAGCTCCTCTATGTTGGATTGGATCTCCTCGCCATTTTCTTCTTGATTAGTACCTGCATCAAAGGAATCACAAAAATTGTTATATATTGCCTGTTCACTCCTCAAATTTGTGATTACCTGGATTTACTCCAATTGGCTAGGAGACTCCTCCTTTTGGTGTGCTTGGAGTTGATGTGCCAGCTACCCAACCTGAGTTTCCACCCTCTTCACTGATTCTTCCAAAGACTCAAACCTCTTATTATCTTCCACTATGTATTGCTTACATTGAGCTTGATGTTTCTCGGTATTTTGAATGAAGACATTCAATCTCTCCTCCAAAGTAAGTTTCTTAGGTTGATCTACATTTTGTGGGCTATTTTGAATGAAGGCATTCAATCTTTCCTTCAAAGTGGGTTCTTTAAGGTGGTCTTGGTTTGAAAATTGTTCTTGAAAGTAAGAACTTCCTTGGTAAGGCTGAAAAAATTGTTGAGGTGGAATGCACTGCTGATTTTTCCAAGAAAAATTTGGGTGGCTATCCCAGCTTGGATTATAGGAATTGGAATATGGGTCATTACCACCCATTTTCTGGAAACTTTGGTAGTCATATTCTTCCTTTTGCCATTATTGATATCGTTCGAAACTAAATGAACATGTATTGTCACTATGTCCTGCATTGCCACATGCTGCACATACTATGTCAGAATTATAGTCCTTATCATAAACTCCTTCGTGCCTTGAAAACTGTATCTTTACAAAAGGCACTTAGCAATTTAAAGAAAACAAACAAACAATTAAATTAAAAACAAATTCAAACACAACAAACAAACAAATTTACAGAAAATAAACAAACAATTCAAAGAAAACAAATAAACAGTTCAAAGAAAACAAACAAACATTCTTGATAAAAATAAAACTAAATCAACAGTCTTGATTATATTACTAATATTGAAATCATTGTCCTCGGCAGCGGCGCCAAAAACTTGGTGCGCGCGTACCTAATGCTATAGCAATACTGCAAGTGCACAGGTCGCCCAAGTAATAAAGTAGTGAGTTATCGTTCCACTAAGGACAAGGTTAAATACTAGTGCACATCATAACTGTTGTTTAGCAAATTAATGGTTTTTGTGATGTTTTATAATTAAAGACAACTAACTTAATGAATGCAAGTAAAGAGAAATTGATTGTTGTGTAAAAAGGTTTGATGATAAAAATACTATCCAAATATTGAATCCCCCTAGCCAAAATTATATTTATGAACATCAATTCAGTTAAATCACATAATAGAGTTGAATTGGAATTCCTCTAAATTAGACTAAACCCTCTCTCGAGTGAATTAACCTCTAATCACTAAGTAGAATGCTGGAATCTCTTCTCAAACACAATTAAATAGATCTTGCATTAAGAACAAGGAACTATAAACCAAAGGATCTTGTAAGTCTATCTCTAGTACTCCAATCAATCCTCAACCCTTATAAGTATTCAATTCATATCAAGCTTTCTCGAGTCAATAATATGAAAATTGCAACCAATCAATAAGCATGCTATTATTAATTGGAAATAAATCATTAAGCATCATAAGAATAAAATAACTCCATCAATTAAAATTATTCAATCCATACAAATAAGCTAGGGTTCATCAATATCTAGATAGAGAATGAGTTAGTTCATGTTTAATACACTTAATACAACAATAACAACAACAACATTAAAATAAATTAAAAGAGACAATAGAAAAACCCCTTGTGAAGATGCCAAGAGTAGGATTACTAGTCTTCCTCCTAGCTCCACTTAGGTGTATGATGAAGAGCTCAAGCCCTCTTCAATGGTTGATTCCCCTTTGCAAAATGGAATGGAACTTTCTCAAGTCACCAACCCTTTCAATGAAGCTTCTTCAACCTTCAAGAGCTTGCCAAATAGAAGATGGAGATGGTGGAGAGGTTAGAAATGGAGACTGAAGATGAAGAGTCAAGGAAAGTGTCACTCTCTCCTTGCCCAAAACGTGTATGCCCAAGCCTCCTCCTCTCCAAGTCTCTATTCTCTGTCTCCTCCCAAAAACCGTCCCCTCTTCTTCCTCCTCTTTTCTTTTTAAATCATTCCAAACTCAAAACCCATACCTTCTAACTCACACCACTCTCCATTGTTCCCCACATTCTCTTTGTTTAATATTACTTTTGGCAAAAACAAGACCCTTGTCCCCCACTTTGTCCACACCTCATGCAAGAGAAGTCAAGGTTTCATAGGTGACACGGCCAAGCCATGAGTGGCTTGGCCGTGTCTCTCATTTTTCTTTGGGACAGTGCCAAGCTAGCTGGCCATGTCAATTACTGCCCATTTTCTTTCTTTTCTTTTCTTTGTTCTCAAGGAGTGACCCGGCCAAGCTTGTGGCCATGTCACATGGCTTGGCTGTGTCATGTGGGTGTGTCACCTTTTGTTTCTTCATTTTGCTCATTCCTTGTTCTTTGGCTTAGGATGGGACACGACCAGGCTTGTGGCCGTGTGGCTTGGTTGTATCACCTACCAGTGTGAGCTTCTGCCTTCTTTTCCTTTCTTTCTTGGTCTCTTCAATTTTTGCTCCTTAGGTGAGACACGGCCAGTGGCTTGGCCTTGTCTCCTGGCCGTGTCAGCTACTGCTTTGAAGTTCCTTTGAGGGACATGGCCAAGCTTGCTTTGGCTTGGCCATGTCTTGCTTGATTCATGCTCTTTCTTCATTGTTTTGATCATCCAAGGGAGTTTTTGCACTTTAACCTAAAACAAACACTTAAAACAAACTTTAAAGAAAAATCAAATGAAACATTAATTAAAAACACATTAAAATCATACTAAAAAACAGGTATAAAATGATCTTATTAATGAGCATATCACATCACACTTTGTTGTCTTGTATTGTCTATTCTTTATCAAAGTGAACAGCAAACACCCTGCAAAGTAAATAATCAAAAGAAGATATAAAATCAGGGGGGGCATAGAAGGCCCATTGCTTGAGAAAGTTCTAGTAATTTTGCAAAGAGAAGAAATACGTGCTTGTGCGAAGAACTAGACAACAAAGACATCAATCAGAGCCTGCAAAGAAAAATCATGGGTTTGAGCCTATATAGGGGGCAAAGTTTCTCCTTTTTAATTTTTTGAGTTAATATATAAAACATTTTCAAACTCACTTGCAAATATTTCGCCACGCAGGGGGCAGGAGAAGATATGAGAGCCAACTAAAAATGGCTGAATTTTTGCAAAAAGGAAGAACAAAAGAATGGAACATTAGAAATATCAAAAGAATAAAGATACAAAAGACAAAAGATCAGTCCAGCTAAAAAAGCTGAATCCAGGGAAAAGACCCAATTTAAAGGGCGAAGATCCAATTTCAAGGGTGAAGACCCGATCTCAAAGAAGGAAGATCCATTTTCAAAGGTGAAGATCCGTTTTGAGGGCGAAGAACCACAATGCATAGAACAGTCGGAGCAGTCAGACTTCTCAACTAATAAAAGCTTAGTCAAACTCAATCTTCCAAGTACCCAAATCAAACCAATCTCTGGTCCAAGTACCCAAACCAAACCAATCTCGGGTCCAAGTACCCAAATCAAACCAACCTTGAGTCCAAGTACCCAAATGAAATTCAATCTCAGGTCCAAGTACCCAATCTCGGGTCCTAGTACCCATTCATGGGTCCAAGTACCCAAATCAAATCAGTCTCAGGCAAAAGTACCCAATCTCTCTCGAGTCCAAGTACCCAAACCAAATCAATCTCGAATCCAAGTACTCAATCTCGGGTCCAAGTACCCAAACCAAATCAATCTCGGGTCTAAGTACCCAATCTCGAGTCTAAGTACCCAAATCAAATTCAGTCTCGAGTTCAAGTACCCAAATCAAATTAGTCTCAGGTCTAAGTACCCAAATCAAATCAATCTCGGGTCCAAGTACCCAATCCCGGGTCCAAGTACCCAAATTCAACCTAGTTTCGGGTTCAAGTACCCAAATCAAATCAATCTCGAGTCCAAGTACCCAAATCAAATCTAATCTCGGGTCCAAGTACCCAAATCAAATTCAAGCTCGGGTCCAAGTACCCAATCTCGGGTCTAAGTACCCTATCTCGGGTCCAAGTACCCTAATCAAATTCAAGTAACCATCTCATCAAAAATTAATTCTTATTGTTTTTCACTCTCTTTCACTAAAGTCACAGATAGTTCAAGCAGGGGGCAAACTGTAAACCCTTAATTTTTGACCTAGTCCGGTCCAATATATTTTAATTAGTCCAAAATAATTTTTGTGTTGTCCAATATATTTTAATTAGTCCAAAATAATTTTTGTTATCTTAATTAAATAATTTTTGGCTTTAGTATTTAATTCTTATTAATAAAAAATAAAAAATAATAATAAACAAAAAAAATGTAAAAATAAAAATCGGCGACGAAAATTTCATCGCCGAAAAACTTTGCGGCGAAATGGCCGAACATGATTTTCCTGCGGGCGAAATGGCCAAAGCCATTTAACCCACAGATTATATCTGTGGGCGAAATGGCCCGCAGGCCAATGCTCCTGCCTTTTACCAGTGCAATTTTTCCGTAGCAGTTTTTTTTCTCTAGCAAAATTTTTCCGACGCAAATTATTTTGAAATTTAATACAATTAGGTTTTGGTTTCCTTTTCTTAATCAATGTTATATTTTGTGAATAACTAAAATTAATCATAGAATTCTTTTACAAATAAGTACAATTATTACACAAAAAGGGATCAAAAATTGGGAGGAAATTTGAAACCGAAATTGAAGAGGAAAACTTGGAAACCTTAAAAATTCCTTCTGGCAGTGAATTGAAAGGGACTTTTTGAGAGAAGTAGTGAAGGAAATTCAATTAATCAAAGGTAGCAAAGCTTGTCTTTGTTCTTGTTCATCCAAGAAGTGATTATTTTGGTGGAACCAACAAACGAAGGTATGAACTTCTTTATTTATTTTTCTTCACAGTAGCATAAACCATCCAATTGTCTATTTTGATTCAAAAACCCTAGAACCTTAATTTACTTTTCCTAAAGCTGAAAAACCTTAATTCGTTTATTTTTTTTCCAAAAATCTTAAAATTGTTATTTTTGTTTCTTCAAAATCTCAAAACCCTAATTTGCCTTCCAATTCTTTAAATTCCTAAATTTGAGTCTGTTTCTTTCTACAAACCCTAAAAACATCTTTTCTGTTTCTATAAACCTGAAATTGTTTTGTTTATTTTCATAAAGTTTCATAAAATTATCAATTGTTTTTCCAAATCCAAAAACCTAATGCATTCACCGAAACCCTAATTCTAAAATTCTAAAACCCTAATTCAACTCCAAAATCCAAAAACAGTGAACCCTAACTCCCTTAAAACCTTAAACACTAATTCTTCTAAACCTCAATCCTTTAAACCTTAAAACCTCACAAACCTAAAATTCAACACAGTTCAGTAACCGTAAATCATAAATCTAAATGTTTTAAAGTGTCCAAACCCTAGTTTCATGATTTTACTTCTCAAACACTAATTTGGTTAATCAAAGAACTTTATCAACCTCTTAAATTATTAAACTTTAATCCATTTCAATTCCTTTAAAGTCCACAGTAGCTTAAACTCATGAATTCCAAAACCCTAAACACATGAAATAAAGAAACTTAAATAGAAACAGTAGCCCTAATTTGAATCTTTATTTGCCTTCTTCAATTTTATATTTGATTATGCTTTGATTTATTTTATATGCTTTAATTTATTTAAGTTCAATGTTTGGTTTATTTAATTTATCATGGATGGATGTTTACTTTCTATTGATATTTAATACCTTTGATTGATATCTTTATTTATGATGAATGGTTATTTACTTTTATCAATTTATTTAGATTTCCAAATGTTGTAAGAGGTATGTTTCCACTGGGCGGGTACCTCATTAGTTAAATATCATGTAATTTAAATTGCTTTTCTATTTTAGAACCAATGTAAAGGACGTGTTTCTATCTTTCGGTGGGTATCCTATTTAGGCATGGATTATGTAAGGGCATGTTTCCATCTTCGGATGGGTGTCCATTTATTTGTTTTGCTTGGACATTGTTTTGATTTTTAATATATTGATGCTTTAATTTAATTATTGTGTGTAATATGGATAATGCTGTTATATTTAAGAATTTTATAATATTAAGACCTGTAAAGGAGGCCGGTTCCAATGAACCGGGCGTTGTGGGGGTTCTGGGCCATTTCTCACCTTCCCCACAAGTACCTAACTTTCAGAACCCATTAGGGGGTGGGGATTCCTTATGAATCGATTCATCCACCCCTTTCTTTTTCCTGGCCTGTTCGGGTGGCGACTCCATTTTCTCTGGACTTAGGTCCGTGTTCTCTAAGGCCCCGAGCCTAAACAGTGCCGAAGTCGCAAGAACCATTCCACCGGGAGTGGGGGAGAAAATCCCCGCTCACAAGATTTGAACAAGGCTTCCCCTAAAGATGATTTTTCTTTACCTCATATAGATGTTCTCATTGATAGTGCAGCCTCTAGTGTGCTACACTCATTTATAGTTGGATTTTTTTGGATACAACCAAGTGTTAATGGCCCAATAGGATAAAGCCAAAACTGCTTTCATTACTACATGGGGTATATTTTTTTATAGGGTGATGTTGTTTGGCTTAAAAAATGCTGGGGCAACCTACCAAAGGATGACCACCTCTCTATTTCATGACATGATGCACAAAGAAGTTGAAGTATATGTTGATGATATGATGGTGAAATCGAACACAAGGGAACAACACTTCTAAAACTTAGAATTATTCTTCGATAGAGCTTTGAAATATAAGCTAAGATTGAACCCAAAGAAGTGTGTGTTCGGGGTTACCTCAGGTAAATTATTGGGACATGTGATTGGTCTGAATGGCATTGAGATTGATCCTGACAAAGTTAAAGCAATCAGAGATATGCCAGCCCCTAAGACGGAGAGAGAAGTTGGGGGATTTATTGGTAAATTGCAATACATTAGTAGATTCATAGCAAAACTCACAATAATTTGTGAGCCCATCTTCAAATTGCTTAAAAAGAATCAGCCAGTCCTATGGAATGAAGAGTGTCAAAAGGCCTTTGAATGAATAAAAGAGTATTTATTGAATCCACCTGTTTTAAAACCACCTAAACCCTGCAAACCTCTATTACTATACTTGGCAGTAGAAGAAGAGTCAATAGGAGCCATGCTAGCCCAAGCAGATGAGTCAGGGATTGAGTATGCAGTTTACTATTTGAGTAGAAAGCTCCTACCTTATGAAATTAAGTATAGTATCATTGAAAAGACCTACGTAGCCGTGGTTTGGTCTTCTAAGAAGTTGCGACATTACTTTCAATCATATAGTATGCAAGCAATTTCCAAGTTGGATCCAATGAAGTACTTAAGGGAGGCACCCTCTTTGATTGGGAAATATGGTCGGTTGATAATATTAGAAGAATTTGAGATTGAATATGTAACCAGGAAAAAAAATCAAAGGTAGAGCGGTGGCAGAATTCCTGGCCCAACAACCATTACTAGAAAGCGAAGAGGTAATCTTGGAATTTCTGGATGAACATTTAGAAGAAATTGAAGTACAAGGGTGGAAAATGTATTTTGATGGAGCAGTAAATAGGAAAGGAGTAGGTTTGGGAGTTATACTAGAATCGCCCGAAGGGGAACTCATCCCTTTAGCCAAAAAGTTAAAATTTAGGGCACCCAATAATATGGTGGAGTACGAAGCTTGTATTTTCTGTTTGGAAACCCTAATGATTATGAAGGTGGATAAGGTGGAAGTTTTTGGCGATTCATTACGAGTAGTATCCCAAGTAAATGGAGAATGGGAATTGAAAGAAGAAAAATTAAAACCATACCACCATTACCTGACCATTATGAAGAAGAACTTTAAGGAGTGTAGGTTTATACACCTATCGAGAGAAGAAAATCGAATGGCCGATGCCCTAGCCACATTGGCTTCGGTATGGGAAAATCCTGTCATTTATTTCTCAATCCTCTGATTTTGACCAGTTCATCAACTCCTTACTATAAATATGAGACAATCATGAAAATTGATACAGACCATGATGCGTGGTATGATACTATAAGGCAATTTTTGGAGGAAAGAGAATACTAGCCGGGGGCAACAAAGAAAGAAAGAAGAGCCATAAGGTGGTGGTCTTTGCAATACATCACATTCCATGGAGAGTTATATCAAAGATGGCCTGATAGGGTGCATTTAAGATGTTTAAGAAAGCCTGAAGTGGAGCGTATCATGTCAGAGATACATACGGGAAGTTGCGGTCCGCACATGAGTGGTTTGGCCCTAGTTAAAAAGATTATTCGGCAAGGTTACTACTGGTTAACCATGGAGAGAGATTGTATTGAGTTTGTAAAGAAGTGCCAACAATGTCAGATGTATGGCAACTTGAATCACATGCCTCTTGAAGAATTGAATTCTATGTCTTCACCCTGGCCATTTGCCACTTGGGGTATCGACATTATAGGAGAGATACATTCGACAGCCTCAAACGATCACCGTTTCATTATGGTAGCAGTAGATTATTTTTCAAAATGGGTTGAAGCCGAATCCCTCAACAAACTGGGTGCAAGTCAAATGGCTAGATTTATTAAAAAGAACCTCATCTGCCGATATGGGATCCCACACAGTGTGATATCAGACAATGGGGTACAGTTTCAAGGAGAAGTTAAGGAGTTATTCTTGAAGTACCAAATCCATCATCATAGATCCTCACCTTATAGACCAAAGGCTAATGGTGCAGTAGAAGCAACAAACAAGACAATTAAGCAAATTCTGTCCAAAATGACCAAGACTTATAGGGATTGGTCAGAGATGCTTCCCTTTGCTTTATGGGGATATAGGGCAAGTGTGCGAACACCTACTGGAATGACACTATTCTATTTAGTTTACAGGATGGAAGCAGTATTACCGATTGAAATTGAGATCAAGTCACTTAGAGTAGTCGTGGAAGCTGAATTGCCTGAAACAGAATGGGTAGCAAGCAGATTCACACAGTTAGCTTTACTAGAAGAGAGAAGGTTAAAGGCACTGTATCATCACCAACTGTATCAAAAGAAGATAGTTCGGGCCTATAATAAAAGGGTTAAAATCAGAACACTTAGAGTTGGGGATTTGGTATTGAAGCAACGTAAGCCTAATGTATATGATCCAAGGGGGGAGTTCAGGCCTAGCTGGGAAGGCCCATATGTCGTGAAACAAGTCATGAACAAAGGTGTGGTGAAGTTATCAAACATGGACGGGAACAAATTTAGTGAGCCAATAAACATTGACAGGTTGAAGAGGTTTTATGTATGATACAAAAAAAAGAGAGCTCGCTAGATTGAAAACTCAAAGAGGGCGGCCTAGGCAAAAGTTAGAGCAGTCCGCTAGTTTCGAAAACTCAAAAGGGTAGGCCAGGCAGCAATTAGGGCCAAATGAGAGAAAATTGTCAATTAGAAAACCCGAAAGGGCTTGTTGGCAACAGGAGTGATCTTGTGTATGCTGGCTTTATGTTTGGTTGTTCCCCGATTTAATAAAATAGAATTAATGTTAAAATTGTTCTATGTGCACTATTATAAGTATTTGACCAGGTATTGATGAAATAAATAAACACAATAGCAAAAGGTGATGACAAATTTTAAATGGAAAAGAAGCATCTTTTATTACTTTAATTATTTTTTCATCCTAACAATACACTTTATGAATTGACAAATGTAAAATCTATGGCAGCCGATAAATGTAACATGCAGGCCAGCTTTGCCATATCCGATCCGAGTAGGCTTCAGTCAAGCAATACATGTCTAAATTGGGAGTAAAGTCAGAATTGCGAGGCTCAACTCCATACTTACGGCCAAGTCGGTGAGGATCATAACAAGTACCTTGATGAAGAGCAGCAAGGGGAACATACATCAAGTATGTCTGCATGGTGATACAAGAAATCTTCCACCAAGGTACCAACCAGCGGATGTTGACTTCAGCGCATGAGTGGATCCAATCAACCCAGTCAACATATGAAGAAGCAGGATGGAGTAGCTTCCTAGCAGAATGATGACGTGGCAAGTATCTGGCAAAATCCATGGATGGAGTATCAAGCAAACAAAGACGCTCCTAAAGCCAAATATGTGAAGAAAGAATTAAATTTTAAAAAAAAGTCCGCTAAGTTGAAAACCTACAAGGGCAGCTTAGGCAAAAATTAGGATAGCTCGCTAGTTTCGAAAACCCATATGGGCAGACTAGGCAACAATTAGAGCAATAAAAAAAAGAAGAAAACCTGAATTGAAAACCCGAAAGGGCAGTTTAGGTAATTACCTGAAGCAGCAATGGACTCCCGGTCAGTCTCCTTGACAATCCTGATTTAAGATGGTCTAATCCAACTAGAGTCTCGGCTAAGATCACAGGTACCGGCGACAAAGCCTCCTTCCATTTGATCCATAATATCCAATACTCGTGGATCAATATCGCCGCAGGGAGAAACAAGTAAAAATTGGCCGAGCAAGCAAAGACAAAGCATGTGTCCCCATGCCTTAGTAGGAGCCAAATGAGAGAGACAAAAGTCAATCAAAGAAGCAAGTAGAATTTTTTCACCTCTCATCAACCGAAGAACTTCGGGTTTTGGAATTTGAAATAACATCTACATCTTCTGTTGAGTTTTAGAAATCAATGTGGGTAACTCCATTTGTTGATTATTTGGATATCCAAGGATGGCCTCAAATTCTTTAATCAAGGGACATATTTCAAAGCCATTAATTTTAAATGTCCTAGAATCTGTATCCCAAAAGGAAGCCACGACATGTAAGAAGGAGTGGTCCAATTTAACATTTTGAAAACATTTTAAAACATTAAGTTTTGACCACGAAATTTGCTTCCAATGAATGGCATCCATATTCTTAAATAGAATTTTTATCTTCTTTAAATGATGTTCGGTCATGGTTGATGAATGAACGAAAATCAAAAGTGTTAAAGGGAATTTTTACGTTGAAATGGAAAGAATTGTTGATTATGTATGAAATATGGCATGGAAGGTGATTCATATAGAGGAAATAACCTTTTCCAAAATGTATAAGGTAAAGGAAAAGGACGAAACCATGTTGTGTAAGGAAAGGAATTGGCAACGAATTTACTTTATCATGTTGCATTTGGTTTTTTTGGTGGTGACTGTGATAAAAAAAAATATGAAAAAGAAAGTTTAGTAATTGTGATACAGTAACGAAAAAAAGTGAAAAAAAGTAAAAAAAAAAGTTACAGTAAAGATGGAAATTGTATTTTTTTCATTATTGTACAATATTTATACAATTGATACAATATTTATACATCACTAAGAAGGTGGTGGTAGGTCATCAAATAAAGCCCTAAAAAAGTCCTCACCTGTTGGGGGAGGAGGCAAATTACTCATCCCGGGATCACCCGAAGCAGGAGCACCAAAATCCCTATTACCTTGAAGTTCTGACCTGTCATGGTCCTCATCAGAAGCAGACGAAAGGATCTCATGGTCATCAGCCTAGGGGCCTCTTGATGAAGAAGGGTCAGGATCCCTCATCCACTAAAATCGAAAGTCTCAGAAATTTTGTTTGGATTGATGATACAAATTTTCAAAATGAGAATCCTGCTGACGACTTGCAGCCAACTCTTCTTGAAGTTTCTTATTTTGTTCTTCAAGCATCCGCTGTGAGCCAAAAAGGAAAAGGTAAGAGCATGCATAATCATGCATACATATAGCATAAATTACCATGAAATAAGAAAACTCACTAGGCAATTCATATCAATGCCCTGCGGATGAGATGGCATATCTGGCGGGCCAGAATGAGCAAACAAAGGGGCAGTAAAAGAAGGTCCAGCCTCATGATCAAATGAGCCAACAGCCTGCAACAATCATTAAAAAGTGAAAATAAGAAAGAAGCAATTTCAATGGAAGAATGGTAAAAGTCCTACTTGAGAAGTACCAGCCCTGAGATGCAGAGCGAACTCTCCCGCATCTCCATCTCCACCTTCATTTTCTTCGAGAATCTCCCGTGCGCCAACAGGAGATACATCAGAGTTCAAGAGTCTCTTTTGAATAAAATGGGCATAAAATGGACCCGGTGGATGGAGAAATGCCTCAACACCATAACCATACCGGGTCGACAACCATGCATCCTCCATCATTGACATAATATTTAAAGTATATTCCGAGATATGCATCAGGACCCTCCGCTGCTCTGGACTGAGAAACCACTCATAAACTCTCTCTCCGAGAAACCAGCCACTAGACACTGGGCTGACAATAAAAGGAGACCAATTTGTCCGCTCTTCTGGGTTCCACCAGGCTAAATTCACCTCCAAAATAACATGAGGTAAGTAAACTTTCACATAATATTTTAAAGTATACTAATATTATTTTACCTGGTCCAAGGTTAAGCGGCTTAACACAAAGCGGTGAGTATGCACATGGTGAGAGCCGAGAACGTTCACACGATCGGACAATCAAAAATTTAATCTCGAATACCCGACCCTATCTTGGAAAATACCGGGTACAATGCCCATGCCTACAATAATAATAAAGATCAAATTCATACAAGAAAGGAATGGAATTGACATTGGTGGAAGAAGAATACCTCAACAATCACCATCAAGCCGACGAAAGACTTCTTATTCCGACAAAGTTTATCAAGACCATGGTAAAGACAGGCGAGACCAGCTTCACCCCAGCCAAAAGATGGTACCGTCCTAAAATAAGAAAGGGCACTCAACACTGACAAGTGGATGGAAGATTTAGTGCTGCCTAAGATGGTCAACCCAAGCAAATATAACAAAAATCCTCGAGCATACTGTTGGGCCGTGTCTCGGTTCAATTTTTATCTTAAAAGGCCCTTTATATGATGGTTCCATACCAATTAATTTCTGAATTTCTTCAAATGTCAAAATATCATTGGTAAGAGGAACTGAAACACCGTCATATCGAAGGCAGGTTATAGCGGTAAAATTGACCGGACCAATTGTCATCTCTCTAATCGGCAAGTGAAAAGTGTGGGTTGTGTCCAACCATCGTTCTACAAGCGCCTGGACTACCCTTCGGTCTATCTGATACTCATCGGATGGCAATTGTAAGATGAAGTTCTCAAAGCCGCAATCTCGGATAATCTGCCTTACCCGAGAAGGCACTACATCGTACCATTGTCGGGCTTTGTAGATACACCCTCCGGCCCAAACAACGCAACGATCATGCTAACACGGAGACATGTAAGTTAATATAAGGTAAATACATATTATTCTATCTATTTAAATTAATTTATTCTTCTTAAATTTCCAAAAAATAAATAATATAAAAACATATATAAAAATATAACAAAAAAATAAAAAATAAAAAAATAAAAAAACAATAAAACAATAAAAAAACAATAAAATAAAATAAAATATAAAAAAATCAAAACAGAAAGACAAAAAATCAAGAAAAAAAAAAGAAAAAAAAATTACTTCACTCTTTTGGTCCGAACTACGATGAAGTGGCATTCCGGCTAGTATATCTATATTTCTATCTTCATGATGCCGAATAAACACCAATAACTCGGCATTAGAATGAGTCCCTGACCTTGAAGCATGCATTTTTTTGAAAACTATGTGCTAAATTTGAAAAAATTTGAAAGAATTATAGAAATTGAGAAATCTTGCTGTGAATTGAATGAAAGAACTCGTGGGTTTATATAGAGAAACGGCAAGGAAAATAACAAAATTCAAAAGTAAGTTTACTATTCATGAATAGTAAATTTTACTATTCATGAATAGTAAAATTTACTATTCATGAATAGTAAATTTTACTATTTATAAATAGTAAATTACTATTGATGAATAGTAAATTTTACTATATCCAATAGTAAATACTATTTACTACTATTTACGAATAGCAAGTTACTATTTATAAATAGTAAATAGTGCATGAACAGTGACTACACAGTAAATGAACAGTAAAATTCAATTATTAACTTTAATCATTCAAATGCTTGCGTGTTTTTAAATATTTTTACACGCAGGGGGCAAGGAGAAGACATGCATAAAAATTAGCCAAACTTTTTGAAATAAAAATTATTATTAGCTCAAGTCTAGAACCCAAATTTTTCTTAGGTCCAGAACCTAGAATCTCTTTTAAGTCCAGAACTTATCTCGGGTCCAGAACCCAAATTTTCCTTAGGTCCAGAACCTAGAATCTCTTTTAAGTCCAGAACTTAGCTCAGGTCCAGAATCCAAATTTTTCTTAGGTCCAGAACCTAGAATCTCTTCTAAGTCCAAAACTTAGCTCGGGTCCAGAACCTAAATTACCCTTAGGTCCAGAACCTAGAATCTCTTTTAAGTCCAGAACTTAGCTCGGGTCCTGAACCTAAATTTTCCTTAGGTCCAGAACCTAGAATCTTTCCTAAGTCCAGAACTTAGCTTGGGTCTAGAACCCAAATTACCCTTAGGTCCAGAACCTAGAATCTCTTCTAAGTCCAAAACTTAGCTTGGGTCCAGAACCCAAATTACCCTTAGGTCGAGAACCTAGAATCTCTTATAAGTCCAGAACTTAGCTCGGGTCCAGAATCCAAAATTTTTCTTAGGTCCAGAACCTAGAATCTCTTCTAAGTCCAGAACTTAGCTCGGGTCCAGAACCCAAATTTTCCTTAGGTCAAGAACCTAGAATCTTTCTAAGTCCAGAACTTAGCTCGGGTCCAGAACCCAAATTTTCCTTAGGTCCAAAACCTAGAATCTCTTCTAAGTCCAAAAGTTAGCTCAGGCCCAGAATCCAAATTTTCCTTAGATCCAGAACCTATAATCTTTTTTAAGTCCAGAACTTAGCTCGGGTATAGAATACTAAAATTATCTTTGAGTCCAGAACTCGAACCGGGTCCAGAACCCAAAACCTCAACCATCTCAAAAATTAAGTCTTATTGTTTTTCACTCTCTTTCACTAAAGTCACAGATCGTCCAAGCACAGGGCAAACTGTAGACCCTTAATTTTTTACCTAGTCCGGTCCAATATATTTTAATTAGTCTAAAATAATTTTTGTGTTTCCAATATATTTTAATTACTCCAAAATAATTTTTGTTATCTTAATTAAATAATATTTGCTTTAGTATCTAATTTTTATTAATAAAAAATAAAAAATAATAATAATAAACAAAAAATAATAAAAAATAAATATGAAAATCGGCGATGGAAAAATAGGCGACGAAAAAATCATCTCTGAAAATCAGAGTGAGGCGAAATGGCCCGCAGGCCAATTCTCGCCCACTACCGCAGCCAGCCGCGGCAGTTTTTTTTTTTTTGCCATCGCATTTTTTCCACATCAGTTTTTTTTGCTGGAGCAATTTTTTCGCAGCAATTTTTTTCTCCAGCGAAATTTTTCCGACGCAAATTTTTTCGAAACCTAATACAATTAGGTTTCAGTTTTCTTTTCTTAATCAATGTTAGATTCTGTGAATAACTAGAATTAATCATAAAATTCTTTTGTAAATAAGGATAATAACAATAAAAAAGGGGGGATCGGATTTTGGAGGATTGGAGACCGAAAGTGAGGAGGAAAACTCTCAAAACTTTAAAAATTCCTTCTGGCAGTGAATTGAATCGGACTTTTTGAGAGAGCAAACAAACAATTCAATCCATCAAAGGCAGCAAAGCTTTTCTTTGTTATTGTTCATCCAATAAATTATTTTTGGTGGAACCAACAAACGAAGGTATGAATTTCTTTATTTGTTTCATTAATTCATAGTAGCTTCATCATCCAAAAATCTAAAAATTATCATTTCTGTTTCTTCAAAATCAAGAAAACCCTAGAACCTCAATTCACCTTTTCTAAAGTTTAAAAACCTTAATTCATTTCTTTTTTTTTTTCCAAAAATCTTAAAATTGTTATTTTTGTTTCTTCAAAATCTCAAAACCCTAATTTGCTTTCCAAATTTTCAAAACCCTTAATTGAATCTTTTTCTTTCCAAAAACCCTAAAAAACATCTTTTCTGTTTCGATAAACCTTAAATCATTTTGTTTATTATCATAAAGTTTCATAAAATTATCAATTGTTTCTTCAAATTCTAAAACCTAATGCATTCTTTGAAACCCTAATTCAAAAATTCTAAAACACTAATTCAACTCCAAAACCCAAAACAGTAAACTCTAAACTAGCTAACCTAAACCCTAATTTTTCTAAAACCTAATTTTTAAAACCATAAAACCATATAAATTTAAATGTTATAATTCTACACAGTAGGTGACCGTGAATCATAAATCCAATGTTTTAAAGTGTTTAAACTCTAATTTCATAATTTTACCACTCAAACTCTAATTTGGTTAATCAAAAAACTTTATCAACCTATTAAATTCTAAAACTTTGCTCCATTTCAATTCTTTTAAAACTCACAGTAGCTTAAACCCATGAATTCCAAAACCCTAAACACATGAAACAAAGAATCTTAAATAGAAATAGTAGCCCTAATTTGAATCTTTATTTGCTTTGTTCAATTTATATTTGATTATGCTTTGATTTATTTTATATGCTTTAATTTATTTAAGTTCAATTCTTGGTTCATTTAGTTTATCATGGATGGATGTTTACATTCTATTGGTGTTTAATATCTTTGATGAATGATTTATTTTTGATGGATGATTATTTACTTTTATCGATTTATTTAGATTTCTAAATGTTGTAAGAGGTATGTTTCCACTTGGTGGGTACCTCATTAGTTAAATATCATGTAATTTAATTTGCTTTTCTATTTTAGAACCAATGTAAAGGACATGTTTCTATCTTTCGGTGGGTGTCCTATTTAGGCATGGATTATGTAAGGGCATGTTTCCATCTTCGGATGGGTGTCCATTTATTTGCTTTGTTTGGACATTGTTTTGATTTTTATTATATCGATGCTTTATTTTAACTATTATGTGTAATATGGATAATGTTGTTATATTTAAGAATTTTATAATATTAAGATCTGTAAAGGAGGCTAGTTCCAATGAACCAGGCGTTGTGGGGGTGCTGGGCCATTTCTCACCTTCCCCACACGTACCCAACTTTCCAAACCCATTAGGGGGTTGGGGATTCCTTAGGAATTGAGTCATTCACCCCTTTCTTTTTCCCGACCGGTCCGGGTGGCGACTCCATTTTCTCCGGACTTAGGTTCGTGTTCTTTAAGGCTCTGAGACTAAACAGTGCTGAAGTCGCAAGAACCATTCCACCGGGAGTGGGGGCAAAAATCCCCGCTCACACTTATTAATCATGGGCTTGGCTATGGCATGAACCATTAGTTGTTTTTCCAATTGGGAAAAATATTTATGATAAACCTTTTAATTTAATTTTAATCCAATATAATATAAAAGCTATCTTTTTGTTGAACAAATGTATTAAGACTTAATTAATTAAATTAACATGGACTAACTTCTATGTTTGAAAATACAACTATTGGTTGAAATCGTATGAGTCGATCTTCCAAAAATAAGATATCTCATGTTGGTATCTTGTTGACCATATACCTAGGAAAAGAGACTCACCATTTGTGTGTGGAAGATATAAGGTTAGAAGGAATGTCCTAATTATCTTTGTTTGTCTGTTACTTATGCATCCATGCATCCATGCACACATGCATTACATTACATGTCATTGATCTTTTCTTGCTCACATACCTGGAATGTAGTAGTTCAAAAGCCTAAAACAAAATGACCTACACTAGTGAGATAGAATCCAACTATGACTCAGTCAGCATCTCACCAAAAGCAATAGAACGTGAACATATTCAAAAGATGGTGGATGACACCCTCAATAACAAGATGGAATAGCTAAAGGGAGGACCTAGCTGAGACCATGAAAATCCAAGTAGCTTCATTATTAGGGAACACTGTTGAAATCTTCTAGCACTAAGAAGCATAAGGACAAAGGAAAGGCTAAGGTTGGTGAAGTAGCCTTTGATGATGACAAAGTAGTTATTGATGATGATGATGATTGGGCTTAATACTTCCAAGATCTTTAAGATAAGAAGAAAGTGCCAAAAGTTGTGGAAAAATCAACTGTTAAAAAGACTTAAACTTCATATGTGGAAAAAATATTTGCTAATTTGGATAAGAAATTTGAAAAGAAGTTGAAACAAAATAGACGTCAGAAGTGGATAAGCTATTTGAACATGATGAGGATGTCCCTTACAAATTCAAGATGCTTTCCTTTGCTAAGTTCGGTGGAACTGACAATTCTCATCTGCATGTCAAGCAATACATCATTGTTATGTAGTCTGCCCGAGCTAGCAAGGCTCAAACTCTAAGGTACTTTATACTCCTATTGGTTCCTATTGTGCATAATTGATTCAACACCTTAGAGGACAGTGCACAAAAGAATTGAGATTCATTGTACAATGCTTTCATCCAGTAATATGGGTACAACACTAAATTGGAAATTACTTTAATGGAAGTTGAGTCGATTAGACAAAAATAAAATGAGAATTTTATTGATTATTTGAAAAGGTGGAGAAACAAGGCTGCATCACTCAAGAACAGGCCAGATGAGTTATATCATATTAGGATGATCATAAGAGGGACACTGCCTAATCTCTGTGAAAGGATGTCCCATACTCTTATTAGGGATTTCAAAGACCTTCTTCAAGCTAGTTACAAATAGAAGAATGGAAAAGAAAGAAGAACCATTTTCCTATAAGAAGGAATGAGAAAGGGACCTATCAATCTGGCAATCAAAGCATGCAAATGGTAGTCAATGTTAATGCAACTAGCCAAGGAGGTAGGAGGTAGTTTTCAAAGTTGGGAAAACCATTGTACTAGGTTTTTAATAAGTTGTAGAAGAGAGGGTTGTTTCAATTATTGACTCCTCAACCTTTGCCGAGTCCTCTACCACCTAACTTTAATGCAAAGGCATTTTGCCAATTCCACCAAATGAAAGGACTCGATATGGGAAAATGTTTGAGATTGAGGCATGCGATCTAGAATTTTATTGATAGTAGGAAATTGCCCAAACCTAGCAAGCCTAGCACAAAGGATAATCCATTGCCAAGATTCAATAGAGTACCACCACCAACAACTTTTATGATCGCAAGAGGTTTGGATGAGAAGTTTACTCTGTCTTCATTCCATGATAAGGAGAGGCAACTAAAGAGAAAGTGGCACTTAGCAAGATGGAGCAAATTGTGATTAAGAAGGAAGTAACCATCTATGTTGTTAGTGAGTTTTAGGATTTAATTGGTAGTGATGATGATTTTAAGCCAAAAAAGGAAGAGTGGACCTAGTCCAAGCCTAAAGAGGATGAGGTAATGAAAACCCACTCTAGTAAGCCTTATGCAAGGTCATCGCCAAAAGAAGTTGAAGTTGATAAGGGAAAGGAAGTTGAAAAAAGTGGTAAAGAGGAAGAAGATGATGTTGTTCTTAAGCAGTTAAAAAGAACTCAAGATAGTATCAGTAACTGGGATTTGCTAGCTACATCTAAAAAGCATTGAGAAACTATGGCCAAACCTATGGCAAGCATGTTGATTTCCACTTCTGCAACACCCGATGAATCGATCTATTTTATGAGGTTAAGCAAAGCTAAGGAAGTAAAGAAAGGCGACGATGCTCAGAAGAAGAACAAGGTTGATGTAGGAATAATGTCATTTTCAGATGCTGATTTTCCAGAGGAGGGAGAATATCACATTTTCCCACTTTTCATTAAGGTATAGGCCAAAGTAAAGAGGACTCCATGTATCATGGTTGATGATGGGTCTGCCATAATTATGTGCCCAATCAAGATCCTGCCCAAACTTGCTATGTCAACGAGAGATTTGAGCCCACCTGAGGTTACAATTAGGGCTTATGATAATACTAAAAGGCATGTTGAGGAAGCTTTCAAAGCTATTGTGAAGGCTGGCCCTATTGAATCCATGGTAGAATTTGCGGTCTTGGATATACCCATCACTTTTGCACTGCAATTGGGATGACCCTGGTTTCATCCTCTTGGTAGAGTTCCTTCTACACTCCATCAGAAAGATCAAGTTTCCAAATGAGGATGAGGTAGTGGTTATCAAGGCTGAAGACAATGAAGTGGTGAATGCTCTAATGATTTAGAGGCCTCTCAATGGATTTCAAGAGGTTGTTATTTTCGATGATGAAATGGTGGACCCTAGAGTCTTGACTATGATGAATAAAATGAACTATCTACTATGTACTAGCATTGGAAAAGGGAAGACAGGTGTGACAAAGCTTTCAAATTTCAAGATGAAAACTTCCAAGAAAGGTGGGACACGATAAAGTTAATTAAGGTGTCATGCTGAAAAAGAATGAGAAGATCACTTTTCCTCCACTTGAATTGATTTTTTCCAAAGCTCCAGATATGGGACCACTCCAAGGGAAGTCAGAGCCAATCATGTTCATGGGAAAGATGTTTCTAGATTTTGAGATCTTTGTTGATGTTACTGAATGATAAGTGTATAATTGATGATATTTTTATGCCTATTTCTTAATATATTTATGTCAAATTGAGTTTAATTTGTTTGTTCAAGTGTTTATTGGGGTTGATTCCAGAACTTTTGACACGTTGGGATCTTAAGGTTATTTAGGTTGGAATCATGGACAAAAGACAAGGAAAGAAGCTATTTTGGGCAAATTCTTTAATTGATATGCCTAGTGACATGGGCATGTCAGTGGCTGTGTCATTCTACTACTTTATAGAAGCTACAACATGCCCGGAGACATGAGTGTGTCACTGAATGTGCCATTACTCCTGACTTATAGAAGCAATGACATGCCCAATAACACAGGAGTGTCCCCGACCGTGTCCCTAACTCAGCATTGCAGTAGCAACAATATGCCTAAGGGCATGGGCATGTCACTGCCCATGTCATTAAAGCTCAAAATAGCACCGTTGACACGCCCACAGACATGAGTGTGTCCATGGGCTTGTCAGGAAAAAGTCTCTGGGCTATAAAATCTGAGTTAAAGAGCGAATTAGTGATCCAATTTTATTTTTAGAGCTGACCTCCTGAGAAAAAGAGTTTTTGGCAGCTAAGAGTGAAGGTGAAGATCCAATTCAAGCGAGATTTAATTCTAGATTTGAGGATTGAAGTGAAGAAACACAAATTGTTCATTATGGATTGTTTGAATTCTTTTACTTATTTCCTCTATTTTGGCTTTATGGTTATGAACATGAGCTAAATTTTATCTATCTAGATATTGATGAACCCTAGCTTTGTTGTATGGATTAAATAGTTCTTGTTAAATTAAATCATTTGATTGTTTTTATATCCTTTTGATTCTTAATTTCTTATTTCTAATTGATAATAGCATACTTATTGATTGGTTGCAATTTTCATATTATTGACTTCGGAAAGCTAGATATGAACATAATTTTTATTAGGATTAAGGGTTGATTAGAGTGCTAGAGATAGACTTATAAGACCCTTTGGTTCAAAGTTCCGTGTTCTTATTGCAAGATCTATTTATTTATGCTTGATAAGAGATTCCTAGCTTTCTTCTTAGTGATTAGGGATTAATTCACTTGAGAGAGGTTTTAATCTAATTTAGGGAAATGCCAATTTAGCTCTATTATTTGATTTAATTGAATTGATATTCATAAATGCTTTTTATGGCTAGGGAGATTCAATATCTGGATAGTATTTTCATCATCAACTATTGTTGAACAATATTCAATTTTTATTTACTTTAATTTATTAAGTAATTCATCTTTTATTTTAATTATCACACAAACTATTGATTCACTAAACAACAGCTTAAATTTGCACAAATATTTGACCTTGTCCCCAGTGGAATGATATCTTACTCATTATTTTATTAATTGCATGACCCGTGTACTTATGGTAACACTGCGATAGCATAGATTCGTCATCAAGTTTTTGACGCTGTTGTTGGGGACAACGGTTTTCAATATTAGTAATATAATCAAGACTGTTGATTTAGTTTCTATTTTTATTTATTTTAACATTAGTTCTTGCTTGTTGATTGTAATTTTAGGTACTTCTTTCCATTTATGACCCAAGCTAGCTCTTCCCAATTACTTGAATTAGATCTAGAGTTAGAGAGAACATTAAGGAGAAAGCGAAAGAAAGAAAGGGAAGCAATTTTGGTAGAAATGGAACCAAACTTTTAAGATCTTAGCTCAGAAGAAGAACTTGAAGTGATGGCAGGAAATGAGCCAATGACTGGAATTTGCTAGGCCCACTCTTAATGGGGCTGATTCGAGCATACAGAGACCGACATTTGCTGCAAAAAAATTTGAGATAAAGAAAAATTTAATTCAAATGGTGCAGCAGACTTGCCAGTTTGATGGGTTTCAAAATGAAGATCCTAATGCACATATTGAGACTTTTCTGGAAATATGTGACACATTCAAGATACAAAATGTCTCCAAAGATGCAATTAGGCTGAGGTTGTTCCCATTCACACTTAGAGATCAAACAAAACATGGCTGAAATCTTTCTCCCCAAACACTTTCAGCAATGGGGTCAATTGGCAGAAAAGTTCTTAGAAAAATATTTTCCACCGTCCAAGACTGCCAAGTTGAGGAATGATATTTCATCTTTTCTCCAGCTGGATGGTGAGACTCTTTATGATGCTTGGGAGAGGTTCAAAGATTTATTGAGAAGGTGTCCTCATAATGGGCTTTCGTTGTGGCTCTAGATTCAAATTATCTATAATGGATTGAATTATGCAAGTAAGCAATCCATCAATGCAGCTGGCGGAGGTACCATAAATAATAAGACACCTGAATAGGGAAGGGATTTGAATGAAGATATGGCCCTTACCAATTATCAGTGGCAAACTCCAAGGGAACAAGGAAAATTGAGGGTCACTAGTTCACATCAATTGGATCATGTGGTTGCTTTGACAGAACAGTTGGAAGCAATAAATAAAAAGATTGATTCTTTAGCTTTGTCTTTGGGGAAATCAATGCAAGTGATGTCTTTTGAATGGTGTGGGGGTGGACATCAAAGTCAAGATTGCCAAAGCGGCAATATGTTTGCTAGACAGGAGCAGGTGGAGTATGTTGGAAATATGCCTAGGCAATAGCAGAACAACTCCTATAGCAACACTTATAATCCAGGGTGGAGAAATCATCCTAATTTCTTCTAGAATAATAAGAATAATCTAAGGCCTCCCCCTGTATTTCAGCAGCCTCAACATCAACAAGCTGCCCCTCCAAGAAAGAGCAATTTGGAGGACATGATGGAGATGTTTATAGCAGCTACAGAAATCAAATTTCAATCAACAAAAACTACCCTTAGAAATCAGCAAGCCTCCATTCACAATTTGGAAAATTAGGTGGGGCAAATTGCCAAGTGACTTAGTGAAAGACCACAAGGGAGCTTACCTAGCAATACTGAAGCAAACCCGAAGGAAGATTTGAAGGCAATTACTCTAATGAGTGGAAAGGAAATTAAGGGTGGGGTGGATGAAAAAGAGGATGAGTCACAAGCAGAAGAGGTTGAGGCAGAGAAAGAAGAAGAAGATAACCCTACTGTCGCTTTAGGTTGTAGTGGAAAATGAGAAAGGAAATCAACCTCAAGAACCCAGTCCAGTAGTGAAGGAATACCGACCTCGAGTGCCACATCCAACGAACAAGGACAAGATGGATACTCAGTTTAGTAAGTTTCTTGAACTCTTTAAATAGCTGCACATTAACATTCTGTAGACCCTTAATTTTTGACCCATCAAATCCGATAGTCTAAAATAATTTTTTGTGGTATTTTATTTATTTTAAAAATATTTTAATTACTAATATTATTTCATAGTTATTTTTTACAAATTATAAAAAATATAAAAAATGAAAAAAATAAAAAATCGGACGGATCGGCGAGCGTCGCGCGGCAGCCCAATTCGCTGCATAAATAATCTGGGGGCAAATTGGGACACCAATTTCGCAGCCAATGGTATATGGGGGCGAATTGGGCTATCCCATTTCCCCGCAGATGGCATCTGGGGGCGAATTGGTCCGCTGCTCCCATTTTTGCCAGCGTAATTGCTGCCAGCACAGCCCACGGGTCCGACAGCTCGCGCGCTGCTGATTTTTTGACCAAAACTTTTTTGACCCAGTCCGGTCTAATATATTTTAATTAGTCCAAAATAATTTTTGTTTTATCTTAATTAAACAATATTTGTTTTAGTATTTAGTTTTTTAATTAATAATAAAAAAATAATAATAAAAAATAAATAAACAAACAAAAATAAAAATAAAAATAAAAATCGGCGATGGAAAAATCGGCGACGAAAAAATTCGTTGCCGAAAAGTTGGGGCAAAATGGCCCGTAGGCTATTTCGCCCCCGCAGCCGGCAAATTCCCGCAGCAACTTTTTCCCCAACGAAATTTTTCCTCAGCAGTTTTTTTCGCCAGCAAAGTTTTTATTTAGTTTTGGTTCCCTTTTCTTAATGAATGTTAGATTCCGTGAGCAACTAAGATTAATCATAAAAATCTTCTATAAATAAGGACTAAAAACAACACAGAAGAGGGGGGAAAATTTTAGAGGAAAAACTTTGTATCGAGGAATCAAGAAAATTAGGAGATTAATGATCAGACTTTTGAGAGAGCAAACAAGCAATTCAATCCATCAAAGGCAACTAGCTTGCCTTTGTTCTTGTTCATCCAATAAGTATTTTTTGGTGGAATCAACAAACGAATGTATGAATATCAAATCTTTTTTCTTTACAGTAGCTTGAATCATTAAACTCTTTCTTTTGATTCTAAAAACCTTAGAACCCTAATTTACTTTTTCGAAACCTTAGAACCTTAAATCGTCTCCTCTATTTTCAAAAATCCTAAATTACTTTTTCTGTTTCTTCAAAATATCAAAACCCTAATCTACTTTCCAACTTTCCAAAACCTTAAATCATTCTTAAACCCTAAAAATCATCCTTCTATTTCCCTAAAACCTCAAAAAATCTAATTTATTCTTTTTATCCCCAAAAACCCTAAATTGTATCTTCTGTTTCTATAAACCTTAAATTGTTTTGTTTATTTCCAAAAAACCCTAAAAAATATCTTTTCTGTTTCTGTAAACCTTAAATCGTTTTTGTTTATTTCCAAGAAACACCATAAAACTCTAAACTGATTTTCTTCTAATTCTTTTCCAAAATTCCAAATGTTTTGTTAAATATCCAAACTCAAACTCAATTTACAGCTTCTAAAAATCACATAAAGCTTTATAAAACTATAAATTGTTTTCTCAAACTCTAAAATCAAATACATTCTCCGAAACACTAAAAGCCCTAATTCAACTTTCAAAACCAAGACAACAACCCCAAATTAGTTAACCTTAAACTCTAGTTTTCCTAAACCCTAACCCTTTAATCTTTAAACCTTAAAACCTTATAAACCGAAATATTAAAATTCAAACACAGTAAGCCTAAAAGCAATAATTCAGCAGCTAATAATCATAAACCTAATGTTTTAAAGTATCCAAATTCTAATTTCATGATTTCTCTCCTCAAACACTAATTTGGTTAATCAAAGAACTTTATTAATCCCTTAAATCATAAAACCTTAATCCATTTTATTTCCCTTAAAACTTACAGTAGCTTAAACCAATATATTCTAAAACCCTAAATATTAAATAAAGAATCTTAAATAAAAATAGTAGCCTTAATTTGTATTTTATTTTACTTGCTTTATTCTTAGATTTGATTGTGTAGTTCATTATATGCTTTGATTTATTTTACATGCTTTAATTTATTTAAGTTCAATTCTTGGTTTATTTAGTTTATCATGGAAGGATGTTTACATTCTATTGATGTTTAATATCTTTGTTGAATGATTTATTTATGATGAATGGTTATTTACTTTTATCGATTTATTTAGATTTCCAAATGTTGTAAGAGGTATGTTTCCACTTGTTGGGTACCTCATTAGTTAAATATCATGTAATTTAAATTGCTTTTCTATTTTAGAACCAATGTAAAGGACATGTTTCTACCTTTCGGTGGGTGTCCTATTTAGGCATGGATTATGTAAGGGCATGTTTCCATCTTCGGATGGGTGTCCATTTATTTGTTTTTCTTGGAAATTATTTTGATTTTCAATATATCGATGCTTTATTTTAATTATTGTGTGCAATATGGATAATATTGTTATATTTAAGAATTTTATAATATTAAGACTTGTAAAGGAGGCCGATTCCAATGAACCGGGCGTTGTGGGGGGTGCTGGGCCATTTCTCACCTTCCCAACACGTACCCAACTTTCTGAACCCATTAGAGGGTTGGGGATTCCTTAGGAATTGAGTCATCCTCTTTTTCCCGGCCCGTCCGGGTGGCTACTCCATTTTCTCCGGTCTTAGGTCCGTGTTCTCTAAGGCCCCCAGCCTAAACAGTGCCGAAGTCGTAAGAACCATTCCACCGGGAGTGGGGACAAAAATTTTCGCTCACAGTGGTGACTCCACTGGGGATAAGAGAAGTTGATTCTGTTGGTCTTTATATTATTCTATTCTTTCTCATAATGATATTATCCATTGCATTATATTAGATTGCATCGTGTGCGTGAGTTAGGACGCCCGTGTTACCCGTGTTATGTTATGTAAGAGATACCATACTTTCACTCAAGATATGGAGATCGAGCATGGCATAACCACTCATAACCTCATACCATTTGGTATATACTTGCTATGGGAACCTAAGCCTTTTTACCCAAAGACTAAAGCTCATGTAATTGGCCTAGTTACTTTCCTTAGGTTTTTACCCCAAATGCATGTTGGTTGACTATGGTTAATTTATCTTGGTTTAAATCATGGCTTATTTGGTTTGTTATTTTTCTAATATGACCCAAGTACATTTGTAAGCTCAAATAAATTTTTCTTTAGAAATCCAAAAGGCCAAAGCTATTTTCAAAACTTTTCAAAATGGTCTTTGGACATGACCTAAACCCAAAATCCATTTTTTCTAAAATCTTTTTACAATGGGCTTAGAAACAAAATTATTTTCATCGTTTTCTTACAAAGAGCTGCAAAATATTTAGGTTAATTATGAAATACCAAAAATCAATTGTGAGCCTAGTTTATACTAAGAGTAATTAATCATGGGCTTGTTTTTGGCATGAATCATTAGTTACTTTTTTCAAGTGAGAAATCTAGTTATAATAAACCTCATAATTTAGTTTTAATCCAATATAGCATAAAAGCTACTATAGTTGGTTAAATAGATTAAAACCCAATTAATGGGAATTATTATGAGTTGATTTTCATTTTTGAAAATATACCTATTGGTTGAAACGTCTGAGGGAATTATTTGAAAATAAGATACCCCATGTTGGTATTTTGTTAACCATATACCTAGGAAAAGAGACTCACCATTCGTGTGTGGATGTTATAAGGTTGGAAGGAATGTCCTATTTATCCTTGTTTGTTTATTGTTTATGCATACATACATTTGCATCTCAATTTCAAAGGTTAATTCACTCAAACCAATCATGACTGCATACTTCCATAAACTTGCTTAATTATCCAATCTCCCTCACTGATTTTTCTCAAGAAATAATCCGAAGGTCTTTTCGTTTGGATGTAATAGGGCTAAGGTGAAGGTGTGAGAAAAGATATTTAAGTTTGATCATTAAGAAATGGAGTATCTAAAGTAGAGAATAATCTTGCGTAGAAACTCGTAACTCCCTCAAATGGCATACTCACCAACCCTTGATAGTCTCACATACTTGCATACCTATAGAAAAGTAAATGAGTAGAAATTCCTCTTTGATGACTAATGCTAGAAAATATATGAATTTTGTATATATTTATATATATATCTTCTCTTTTTATTTTTATTTATTATTATATATATATATACAAAATATAAAATTGCATTGAACATCTAGCTCAAATGTAGAGGAAAAGAATAATCGACTCTTAGTCAAATACAATCGGCAAAGTATGCATTTCAACCCCAAAATCTTACTAAAGCAATGCTATTTTTTTTAATAATTTTTTAATTTTTTTTAAAAATAGCTTACCCCACACTTATGAATTAAACCACTCCTGTTGTCATATCATAAGAAACTCCATTTCTTAATGAAGGTATGATAATAATAGAAAAATGTTGAGTTGTGAATTGTGCTGATCAATCAAGAAAAGGTCAAAGGCTCAACTTGGCTCACTAAGGAATTCATAATTAAGGGAGGTATTTTTAAGCTAAAGGGGGTAATCCTAATTTGCCTTCATCATTTTAAAACATGAAATGAAATCATAATGTGAGTTCAATTAGTATGCAAAAGCAAGCTCTAGAGATGCAAAATCATCAAGGTGCACACTTAAGAAAAGAAAATCAATTGACAATAATATTCAATCTATGAGGCTCAAAACTCACAAAGGGTGGGTTCTCAAAGATTTATATGTCATGAATTGCAGAATGTGAAAATTGATCCTGAATGAATTCAAATGCTTATCTCTATGCTGATACTAAAGGCTCAAATGTAATGCTAGAATTACAGAAAAGTCAATAAGTTTCTAACAATTATGCCATGAAAAACGCACAATATAACACACAAAGAAAAACAAAAAAAAATTAAAGGAAAGCTTAAAGATTACCCCACACTTATGAGTTACATTGTCCTCAATGGAAACAAGGATAATAAATAAAAAAAATAAATTAAGGTACAACCTATTTTCCATCGTTCCCTTGTGAGGCAAACACTACCTTTTCACCCACAAACATCAATTGTTCAGGAACAAAAATACAATATATATAAAATAACCAAAATATAAAGTGTTAACATTAAAAACAAAAATGAAAAATAACAACGAAAACATGCGATAACAAAAAAATAAGAAAGTAAGAAATTTTCTCAAAAGGTTGGAGCCAATTTGATCTATGGTGATTGAGGATGTGATGATGATGCAACTGAAGGATGGAGGCTAAGAATCTTAGCAAGGTTGCTATTGATTTGGTCCAACTGTTGCAGGACTGCAGCATGGTTACGATCAACCTTGCTTTCTAGTGCTTCTATCCTATTAATGATCTCTTGATTGTCCGGGGTCGGAGCATCTTCATCCAAATCAAGAGAATCCGAGTAGGACTCCTCATGGACTCGTGTTCTCTTTTGCTGGCCCCCCGGTGCATCTGGCTCATCTGAAGCCATCACATAGACCCCTCCTCTTTTTAGAACCATATGCATCTTCTCAAGTGTGGCAAGGTCTAATGAATCATTACCCGGGATTCTAGTCATATGGCAGTTGCTTGAGTCAAAACCATTAAGAAGGGCTGTCTCTAAAGTGGTAACCAATCCTCCAATACAAATGGCACCCTTCTTTTTATTCGCCACATTGTCAAAAACATCGGCCAACCAATAGCCGGCACTAATGGGTATGGCATTACTAGCACAGTCTAAGAAAAAGAGTTTGCTTATTTCCACAACACCTGTGCTTTCCTTCCATGCAAAGAACCCACAAGACATAAAGCGATGTAAATATCTTAGAGTAGGATTACTCAATTTTGTTTCCTTGGCCGATTTGGCCACATATGTTCTCGAGCCCAGTGCTCTCCATGCAAATTGCTGTTTAAAACCCTTAGGTACAGATTTTTCCCCTTGTTGATGGAAACCAAAGATAACATTCAATTGCTCAATACTAATAACACATGGTTTCCCAAGCAATTTAAAATTTAACCTAATGCAAATTTTCTGTTCATCTCTTTCAACCTTAAGAGGGGTTAAAAATTCCATGGTAAGCTCTTGAAATTGCAAAGGTTTAAGGGAAACTAATTTCTCCCATCCAAGGGTTTGAACATAGCTATAAAAATTATCCTTAGTATGAAGAGCATTAAGGGATTCTTCGCTTACATACCTCGTTGGAAAGAAACCCCTAGCTAGAAGAGTCGTTCTCCTTGAAGATGATGAAGATGAAGATGGAGCTGAAGTTGGAGGTTGCCTCCTCTTGTGGTGGGACACCATCTTTGTTCTTGGCATGTTGATAGTTTTGGTGAAAATTGAAGCTTTAACGGATTTAATTGGTTTTTGATGAGAAAAGAAGAAGATTGAATGAGTTTAATTTGGTTTTGGTTAAGAAAAATGGAGAATTTAGTGGGATTTTGGAGCTTTTAGAAAACAATCATGGAGGTTTTGGAGAGAGAGAGCCAAGAGAGAGAGAGAAAGGAAAAAGGGAAGCTAGGGATTTAAAATGAAAGAAAAGGGGCTGAAATCGTGTTTTTAGGCTTGAAAATAAAGGTAACATGGCCAAGCTTGGCCGTGTCTGAAACTTTTGGAGGGACATGGCCAGTGGCTTGGCCATGTCCCTTGAACGTGTTTGCTACTATAAAAGAAAAAATTGCAAGACAAAGAAAGGAACACGGGCATAAGCTTGGCCGTGTCTATGTGACACGGCCAAGCCTTTTGGCCGTGTCTAAGCCTGTGTATTTTGGGCTTGCTTGACACGGCCAGTGGCATGGCCGTGTCAAGTGGCAGTGTCCTTCACTGCCATTTTTTTTATGATATGGTTTATTTGTGTCACCAAATCTAAAAGAAATGCAATCTTCTTCCTTGCTTAACCCTAAAACACATAAAAAAAATAAAAACCGATCAAAGCACCCATTCCATTTTATTTAAACCAAACATGAAATTAAAATTGCTAAATATGAAATTGTAACTATGAAAAGAAATGCAAACCGATGGGTTGCCTCCCATTTAGCGCTTCTTTAATGTCATGTAGCTGGACATTACTGCCAGAATTAAGGATCGTAGATCAAAGTATTATCGACGATCCTTACTTTTTGGAACCCCTCATTATATGGTTTAACTCTCTGTCCATTTACTTTAAACGTTTCATTCGTTCGAGAGTTAAGTAATTCTATAGCACCGGAAGGATATACCTGAGTTATCTCGAAAGGACCACTCCATCGAGACTTGAGTTTTCCTGGAAATAGTCGGAGATGAGAATTAAAAAGCAAAACCTTTATACCTGGGCTCAATGTCTTTCGTACTAAAATTCTATCATGAAGTGCTTTAGTACGGTCCTTATAAATCCTCGAGCTCTCATATGCCTCTCTCCTTAGTTCATCTAACTCTGAAATTTGCAGAAAACGTTCTCTCTTTGCATGGTCCAAATCTAAATTCAGAGTCTTAATTGCCCAATATGCCTTGTGCTCTAACTCCACTGGTAAATGACAAGCCTTACCGAAAACCAATTGGTAGGGACTCATACCCAAGGGAGTCTTGAAAGCAGTTCGATATGCCCACAATGCATCATTCAATCGACTTGCCCAATCCTTCCTTGATGAATTGACTATTTTTTCTAGAATTCCTTTGATTTGCTTGTTGGATGTTTCAACTTGTCCTGAAGTCTGTGGATGGTATGGGGTTGCCACCTTGTGTTTCACACCCAACTTGTGCATTAACTTCTCAAAAAGTTTGTTACAGAAATGACTTCCCCCATCACTGACTATCACTCTTGGCATGCCAAATCTGCTAAGAATGTATTCCTTCACAAATTTAACAACCACATTAGCATCATTAGTTCGGTTGGGAATTGCCTCCACCCTTTTTGAAACATAATCAACAGTAACTAAAATGTACTCATAACCAAAAGACTTGGGAAAAGGACCCATGGAGTCTATTCCCCAAACATCAAACAGTTCAACCACAATATAAGATTGAAGGGGCATTTCATTCCTCCTCCCAATATTACCAACTCTTTGACAATAGTCATAATGCTTACAATATTCTTGAGAATCTTTGAATAGAGTAGGCCAGTAAAATCCACTTTGAAGCACTTTTTCTGCAGTCTTTCTCCCTCCAAAATGACCACCGCAGTGAAGGTCATGACAAAATTTAAGAACACTCAGTTGTTCTTCCTCAGATACACACCTGCGAACTATCTCATCTTTGCATATCCGGAATAGGTAAGGTTCATCCCAAAAATAGAACTTAATCATGCACAAAACCTTTTCTTTTCTTGAAATGACATGTCAGAACGCAAAATACCACAAGCAAGATAGTTAGCAATATCTGCAAACCAAGGCAAATTCATTACAGCAAATAACTGCTCATCAGGAAATGCTTCTAGATTTCTATGAATGCTATCATATGCAAGATTTTCACCAAAGAAAGGCAACCTAGATAAATGATCATCTATAACATTTTCACTTCCCTTAGTATCCTTGATTTGAAAATCAAATTCTTGCAATAATAGCACCCATCTAATTAAACGAGGTTTAACATGTTGTTTTGTCAAGAGATATTTTAGAGCAACATGATCTGAATGCACAATAATTTTAGACCCAATCAAATATGCTCTAAACTTATCTAAGACAAAAACAACAGCTAGCATTTCTTCTTCAGTTGTTGTGTAATTAACTTGTGCACTATTTAGGGTCAAGCTAGCATAATAGATTACTCTCAAAAATTTCTCAACCCTATGCCCAAGGACAGCTCCTACTGCATGGTTGGATGCATCACACATAATCTCAAAAGGTAAGGACTAAACAGGAGCTACAATTACCGGTGCACTGGTCAATTTTTCCTTAAGGGAATTGAAAGCTTGCATGCATTGTGGAGTAAATTCAAATGGAACATCTTTCCCGAGCAAATGACACAATGGTTGGCTTATTTTAGAAATATCTTTAATAAACCTCCGGTAAAAGCCTGCATGCCCAAGAAAGCTTCTTATTCCCTTAACAGAGGTAGGTGGGGGTAATTTAGCAATCAACTCTACCTTAGCTTTATCCACCTCAATCTCTTTGCTAGACATAATATGGCCCAATACAATGCCGTGAGTAACCATGAAATGACTTTTTTCCCAACTCAAAGTGAGGTTACATTCAATGCATCTCTCAAGCACAAGAATAAGTTTACAGAGGCAATTATCAAAAGAGTCACCAAAAATAGAAAAATCATCCATAAATACCTCAATAAAGTCATCTATCGTATCCGTGAAAACAGACATCATGCATCTCTGAAGAGTTGCAGGCGCATTTCACAAGCCAAAAGGCATATGCCGAAATGCATAAGTCCCAAAAGGGCAAGTAAAAGTGGTCTTGGATTGATCTTCTGGTGCTATCGCCACCTGATAATAACCTGAAAGTCCATCCAAAAAGCAATAGTGTGAGTGTCCAGAAAGTTTATCCAACATTTGGTCAATAAAAGGAAGAGGGAAGTGATCTTTCTTTGTGGCATTGTTCAAGTTCCTATAGTCGATACACATTCTCCACCCAGTGGTAGTCCTAGTAAGAACCAATTCATTCTTTTCATTTTTTACCACAGTGATTCCTGATTTCTTAGGCACTACATGTACTGGGCTAACCCACTCATTATTGGCTATTGGGTATATCACTCCTTCATCAAGCAATTTAAGCACTTCCTTCTTAACCACTTCACTCATGTTTGGATTAAGGCGCCTTTGGGTCTCTCTCATAGGTTTAGCTCCCTCTTTTAAGATAATTCTATGCATGCACATTGAGGGGCTAATACATTTGATATCACTCAACCCCCATCCTATTGCTCTTTTTAATCTTTTTAATTCACTCACCAACCTCATCTCTTCCCTTTCACTAAGTTCACTAGAAATTATCACATGTAAGGTGTTGTGACCTCCTAAAAATACATATTTCAGATTTTTAGTCAACTCTTTTAGCTCTAACTCAAGTGAAGGGTTATTCTCTTCTTTTTGGATGGAGGGGAACTCAAATGATGGTTCCTCTTTAAGTTCCTCTATTTCAGCACTTTCTAAAATATCAATGCAACTGGCTACTTCTAAGTCAAAATATCCAATTCACGATCTAAGGTCAGTGCCAGCTCCAATTTATCCAAAGAACCTGTTTTCAAGAAAACATCTGAAACAACTGCGTCAATACAATCAATCAAAGGGCAGTCCTCATATAATGCAGTTGTAGGAATGGGAGAAGTGTTAAAAATAGAAAATTCAACCATTTTTCCAAAGATAGTCATTGACAATTTACCATTTTTAACATCAATCCAGGTGTTGGTCATAGCCATAAAAGGTCTACCCAGTAGAATAGTGTGTGCGGATGGTGTAGGGTTATTTCCTTCCATGTCAAAAACTATAAAATCCACAGGCACTATCAACCCACCAACCTTAACTAACACATCTTCTATAACTCCTTTCAGAAATCTAAGAGATCTGTCAGCTAATTGCAAGACCATTTTGGTAGGTTTAAGTTCCCCAAGTTCTAATTGAAGATACACAAGATAAGGCATCAAATTAACACTAGCTCCTAAATCACACATGCCATCAGTCCTCTTTCCATTACCCATAGAAATTTTAATTATGAAACTGCCAGGATCCTTTAGCTTCGGAGGTAGTTTATGTTGCAGAATAACACTAGCTACCTCTGATACTATTACCTTTTCATTTGGCTCATACCTCTTTTTCTTGGTGTTCAATTCCTTGAAGAATTTGGCATAAGCCGGCATGCTCTTTATTGCTTCAAGTAAAGGTAAGTTAATACTTACCTTAGACAACATGTTGAAGATGTCTGAAAATTGCTTATCTTGTTTATCATTCTTCAACCTGCTAGGGACTGGTATAGGTGGCCAGTAAGGATTACTTACCTTGTGTAAATCTGCTGAAGGAGATTTCTCCATTGATTTTTCTCTAGCACCCTTGTCCTCTGGTTCTTCTTCCTTTTTGTTTTCTTGATCACCTGCATTCACAGAATTATTTCCAACATTATTGTTTATTACCTTGTGGTGCGCGCGAGCTGTGCTATAATAATACCGCAAGTGCATGGGTCGCCCAAGTAATAAAGTAGTGAGTGAGTTATCCTTCCACTGGGGACAAGGCCAAGTACTAGTGGAAACCTTAACCGTTATTTAGCAAATTAATAGTTGTGTGATGCTTTGTAATTAAAAACAACTAATTTAATACTTAAAGTAAAGGGAAATTAAAGGTTATGCAAAAAGGATTGATAATAACAAAACTATCCAGATATTGAATCCCCCTAGCCTCAATGATATTTATGAACAATCAATTCAATTGAATCATTCAATAGAGTTGAGTTGGCATTCCTCTAAATTAGACTAAAACTTCTCTCAAGTGGATTAATCCCTAATTACTAAGTAGAGTACCGGAATCTCTTCTCAAACACAATTAAATAGATCTTGCATTAAGAACAAGGAACTATAAACCAAAGGATCTTGTAGGTCTATCTCTAGCACCCCAATCAATCCTCAACCCTTATGAGTAATCAATTCATATCAAGCTTTCTCAAGTCAATAATATGAAAATGGGAACCAATCAATAAGCATGCTACTATCAATTAGAAATAAATCATTAAGCATCATAAGAATAAAATAACTCAATCAAATGATTCAACTAAATATAATTATTCAATTCATACAAATAAGCTAGGGTTCATCAATATCTAGATAGTGAAGGAATTAGTTCATGTTCAAAACCAGAAAAACAGAGCAAGATAAATGAGTAAAAGAAACCAAACAATCCATGGCGAATAAATTGTATTTCTTCACTTCAATCCTTGATTCTTGGTTTAGGGCTTGTACAAGATGTATCTCCTTCTTCAAACTCAGCTCAAAACCCTCCTCTTTGCTTCAGTTGTTGGCTCCTTCTCCCTTGTTCCAGCTCTCTCGTTTCAAGCTCTAGAATCCCCTAAAAACTCCCTCTTCTTCTCTTTTTATTTCCCTCCAAAGCTCAAGCCATGCTTCCAACTCACTTCCAACTCACCTTGTCTCCCACATTCCCTTTGTTCAATCTTTCTTTTCCTCAAATTAGGCAAGCTTTTCTTTTGTCTAATATTACTTTTGACAAAAACTAGTCTTTGTTCCACACTTGTCTGCAAAAGAATTTGAATATTTCAAAGTTACCCTAGGTGACACGACCAAGCTTGCTGGCCGTGTCACCTTCTACCCTTTCTTTCTTTGTTTTCTTCTAGGTGACACGGCCAAGCTCCTGGCCGTGTCATGTGACATGGCCAGTGGCTTGGCTGTGTCATGTGGGTGTGTCACTTTCTGCTTCTGGCTTTGTCGACTTGCTTTCTTTGTTTCCAAGGGTGACACGGCCATTGGCTTGGGCATGTCACCTGGGTGTGTTGGTTTCTAGTTCATTTCTTTCCTTTCTTGGTTCTTTGGCTTGGATGGGACACGGCCAAGCTTGTGGCCGTGTCATGTGACACAGCCACTGGCTTGGCCGTGTCACTTGCTAGTGTCTTCTTCTGCCAAAATTTCTTTCCTTTCTTGGTTACTTTGATTTTTGCTCTTTGAGTGAGACACGGCTAGTGGCTTGGCCATGTCTCTTGGGCGTGTCATCTACTGCCTTGAAGTAATTTTGGGGGATAAGGCCAAGCTTGCTTGGGCTTGGCCATGTCTTGCTTGATTCATGCTCTTTCTTCATTGTTTTGATAATCCAAGGGAGTTTTTCCACTTTAACCTAAAATAAACACTTAAAACAAACTTTAAACAAAAATCAAATGAAACATTAACTAAAAAAACATTAAAATCATACTAAAAACAAGTATCAAAACACTCTTATCAAATACCCCACACTTAATTCCTTGCTTGTCCCCAAACAAGGCTAAAATCAAAACAAACTAAATATGAAAAATTTTTCAAGTTTAAGAGTTATAAAAATTGCATCAAGACTTCCCTATCCTTAAATCCGCAATCAATATCAAATCAAACCAAATCAATGCTAATGCAATTAAGTGGCTTTCCATGTATAACCTATGTTGTCACTCCCTCACCAACTCTTAAAATGTGTTTGATCAAGGTGGTGTTTACACTCATAACAATCAATGAAAGATTATCGCCATAGGCTTGCTTATCTATCAAATCTCCACCACTTAATTACAATTAAGCATCAATCAAAAGGTCTTTAGGAAATGTGAGCTTAATCATTAAGTTCAAGAGCACTTCAAGAATGAAGTAACCAATCATATAAATATAACCCAACTATCCCAAAACACCTTTCTCTTATCTACCCCTTGACATTTAAAGAACTTTTCAAGGGAACTCACTTACTGTATCTTGTAACATATTCAAACCCTTTTAACAAGAACAACAATTTTTCTTATTGTTTTTCTTCTTTTTATTTGATTTTTTTTATATATTTTGCTTTTGCAATCTTAAACCTACTAAATTTAACCCCACACTTAATTCAACAAAACACTTGGTCATAAACGCTCTTAAAATGCTCTTAACCTAATGAAAGGGTAAGAGTTAAAACAACAAGGTTCAAGGGTGATAGTGTTGAGAAAAATAAAGAAAAGGAGAAACGAAATAGGCTCAAAATTGGCTAACTAAGGTTAAAATTAGGGTTGGTTTTTTTAAGCCAAAGTGGGTTCACCTAATTGCCTTAATCATCTTGATGCCAAATTTAAATTTTTATGTAATCTTAAAATGCATGTCAAAGCAAGTTCTAGCAAGTCATCAATCAAAGATGTCTTCCCAAAAAAAGAATAATAAGATGATGGCTCAATTTCTCACTAGGTTAATAGTAATGCAAGGAAAAACCAACAAAATTGACAATAAGCACCAATTCTACTCAATTCTCAAGTTCATGCTTCAAAAATTCAAAGGTCCTCAGTCAACAATTTATAACAATTGAACCTTCCAAAATTCATTTATTCAAAGAAAATATGAAAAATATTAACTAAACTATCACAAAAATAAATTAAAATTAAAAACACAAAACACAAAATGCAATTAAAAATGAAAACACAAAACACAAAATGCACCCCACACTTAAAATTTCACATTGTCCTCAATGTGAGTATGCATAAACTAAAGGAGAGTTTAGATGAAACCCCAAATTTTTTTTTTTCACAAACCAAGAATACAAGAATTAAAGACATAAAATTTAAAGAACGAATAAAATGGTGGGTTGCCTCTGTAACATCCCGAATCCCAGATTGGTAAGAAATAGACATAGCGGATATGATTTAGGCTCAGAACAAAGGAGTTTAGAACATGACCTATAACTTGAGCTCGAATTTCATCCAAGTTAATGACAAAATTAGAGAGTCTCAAAGAAGACTTAATTGTGTATTTGTGTCTTAGATAGACTTATAACTTAAAATTACTCAATTTGGAGTTGTACATAATAAGATATGATGGATTTACTAGACAATGTGCAAGCTGCCTCAGGACAGCATAGTAGGCTTGACTTCAAAGGACAGTCAAAAATCAGATATAGCTCGGATCGACCTCAAATTTTGATACAATATATCCCCGGATGTCTAGTTTCAGTGGGAATAAGAATTACTTAATTTGGAGTTGTGAGTAAAAAGATATTAATAAAGAAAGACAGCAAGGTCAAGAAGGGATATCAAAAGGACCTAAGTGGAAATTTCTCAAAAGTTAGGGGCAACTATGTAAACTTAAAAATTAAGTGTCGGAAGTTCTTAATAGTGCCCATATCCGACCCCGGAAGAATATTCTAGAGATTAATCGGGTCACAATGACGTGTAACGGTTTTTCCAGAAAATGTCCCGTTAAAGAAAAACGAAGACATGTTGACTAGGGGCATTTTGGTCATTATCAATTAAAGTTATACATGAATTTAAAGTAGGAAATAAAAACATGAGTACATAGAGGATGACGAGGGGTTAAATATGAAATGATCGTCAGTAGAAACGGAGCCGGAGAAAACCCGAGCAAGGAAAGGACCTAAAGGGAATTTTGTAAAAAGTTGAGGGCTTATCGGTAATTTTTCAAAATGACTCAGAAACCTAAAATAGACCTTATAAATAGAAAGTAGAGGTCGAGAGGATCAAACTATATGTAGTTTGACTCGTGGAACTATACGGTTTAAAAGATATGATCGATTAATCGCCGGAGGGTATTTTGGTCTTTTCACACCTTAGACCATAGAAATTTCAACACAAGATGGTGGAGGGGCCAAAATATAATTAAAAGAAAGTTAAGGGCTTGGGTTTTTAAATAAATAAAAGGAGGAGACATTTGGGCTAATGAAAATTTGCCATTTAAAAGTTATAATAAAGAAGAGAGAGAAAAGTGTG
The DNA here is from genome assembly GCA_947685225.1 of Garcia nutans. Lineage (NCBI taxonomy): Eukaryota > Viridiplantae > Streptophyta > Magnoliopsida > Malpighiales > Euphorbiaceae > Garcia > Garcia nutans. The sequence goes on from CANTUV010000035.1 coordinate 37,980,409, forward strand.
GACATTTGGCTTTAAAACATTCATTCATCCAAAAGTGGCCATCATTTCTCCTATATATATATATCATGGCAAGAAGAGAAAAATCTCTCTCTCCCACTTCAAACCTACGACTTCCATAGAAAAGCACCAAAGAATTTCCAATTTTTGTCAAATTTGATTCAAGTTCAAGGTGAGTTTTAAGGTTTTCAAGTATGTAGAATTCAATTCTAGTATTAATTTTAAGTATTTATATATCTATTGGAAGATTGGAAATTAAGGTTCTTATGGTGGATTTGGGAAAAATTTAAGTAGTGATGATATTGTTTAATTAAATGGAAGAATCAAGGTTTCTAAGGTTTAATGAGGTTAGATTAGGATTTAGTTTGAAAAGAAATGGAGGATAGCTTATTGTTTTAAATTTCTAAGGTTTATGTTTAAGGTTGTATTCTTGAATTTCTTGAAGGAGAAACAAAGATTAAGGAAGGATAAGAAGGAAAAGCAAAGGGGAATTAAAAGAACAAGGTTTGGTACTTTACCTTTGAATAATTACTTTTGATTTGGTGCTTTACCATAAAAGAAATTCTATTTTCTTACAAACTTTGGTTTATGGAAGTTTTGAAGTTGATGTTTAAATATATTGATTGAGTTTAAATTAAATATTTGAGTTATGTTCTTGTTTTCTTATGGCAATTTGGGTTGTAAAATTTAATTGAAACCAAATGTTTTGAGAAAATTTGGAAATTTGATTTAGTAAGTTGTTTGGACTTTAATTAGTTTGATTTGAGTTAAACTTGCAAAAATTGTTAAAAGGAAGTGTTTGAATCTTCACTTTACTATTAAAGAAGCCTTAATATTGATTTGCAAAAGAAAAATAAACTATCCTATGCATTTCAAATGTTTGGGCCGAAATGGTCCCAAAGTGACAGCTTCTGGACTATTTTTGTGGCAATTGTTTGGTGCAGCAAACGAATGAATTTTTCAACGAAATTTTACATGCAATTAGTCAACATATGAAATAATATTTCTGTAAAATTTCAGCCAAAAATAAGATCATTTACTTGGTCAAATGCATAACTGAAGTAGACTGAAATTTTGACGAAAACCCAGATTTTACTATTCATTTGGTCATGCCATTTTGCGTTGCCGATTTTTCTCGCCGCAACACTATTCATTTGGTCAATTTGGGATATTTTGAGGAATGCTTTGAAATGTTTAATATGTTTATTGTGGATATTAAATATGCAAAAAAGGGGAATGGTTTGACTAAAGAATGTGTTGCGCGGCATAAATGGCAAAGCGCAGTGAGAATTTAAATTGAATTCTTGAATCATTCTAAAATGAAGTTGAGACTTAAATTGAATCATTTTAACCTTTTTGCTCTACTGGATAGTGGGAGTGGTAGATAAGGGTATGGTGCACTATACTAACGCATGCAGTACTGCTCATTATTGTGATATGATATTTTATTCAGTGGTGAGGCCACTGAAGCCAATGGGGAGGCCCATTGGTTAACCAGGATGGGGAGGCCCATTCCTGTGATCTGATATTGGTGGTGAGGGCCACCTATGTTACAGTGGGGAGGCCCACTGCCTTATCACTATGGTTCCCTATATACCAGTAGAGCCTGAATCAAAGACATATTATTTTTCGTTGAACTATATAATGCCAATGAGTTTGAATTATGATTTTACATTATTGAAAGCATATCACACTGAATGTATCACGATTTCTATTGGTATAAAGTGGGTTGATTGTTGATTTAACTATTTCCTTTGATTTCGAATACTTTCATATATTACTTTTATTTTTATTGGTAAAGTACCCACTGAGCAACAACGCTCAGCGAGTTAAGTTTTTCTTGACTCGTAGGTTCGGAGCAGTAGTTAAATCTTGGGGAAGCAACGACCAGACCACAGCAAATCTCAGGGGTAGATCTTTTAGTTCCAATATGAGTTAGCTAGTTGTGGCATGTATATGTATATATAAGATTGAGAGTCAGTATGTGATACTGTACGTTGTTGGTACGTAATAATAATAAACCTTTACTTTATGTTGTATTAGAAGTGTGAACTCTTCGTGCAGGTTTGTAGTTGAGGGTATAAGGTGGATTTATTGGGAGTGCATTAAATTTGATGGTATTCTTATTCACATTGGTCTGTGTAAAATGTTTTCCAAAATCAGAAAAATAAGTTTTGTCGACACTTGGGATCCAAATTTCTAGGCGGAACTATGGCAAAATTTCTGTAAAAATCAGAACTAAAATTTGACTAAGTAAATTGGTAGTCTTAATTAGGATAGTGTGGCACCTCTACTCAGCTTACACATGTAGGTTGGGAAGGGGTGTTACAGCCTCCCACCCAGCACTTCTTTAACGTCGTATTAGTTGGACGTTCAGGGCAGATGTGCCTAGTCTTGGAGGTGTAAAACCTCCTTTAAGTCCTGTATTTCCGCTCCAAAATAAAATTTGAGCCTGTGCCCATTGAATTTAAAATCTCCTTTGTCCGGGTGGGTTATTTCAACCACTCTGTAGGGGAAAACCTCCTTGACAGTAAAAGGACCAGACCATCGAGATTTCAACTTACCTGGAAAGAGTCGAAGCCTTGAATTGTACAGTAATACCTGATCTCCTGCTTGAAACTCTTTCCATTCCTTAATGTGAGCATCATGCCATCTCTTGGTACGTTCCTTATACATTTTTGCATTGTCATAAGCTTGCAATCTCCACTCATCTAACTCGTTTACTTGTAATTTTCGCCTTTCAACAGGTAAATGGCAAGCTTTTCCATATACCAACCTAAATGGTGTAGTTCCCAAGGGAGTTTTGAATGCAGTCCTAAAAGCCCATAGAGCATTGTCTAATTTCTTGGACCAATCCTTTCGGGATCGCTCTACAGTTCTTTCCAAAATTCTTTTAATCTCCCTATTCATGTTCTTAACTTGGCCACTAGTTTAGGAATGATAGGGAGTAGCAAACCTATGTGTAACTCCTAATCTTTTGAAAACTTTCGCAAGCTGAAAGTTACAAAAGTGAGTACCCCTATCACTTATAATTGCTTTTGGTGTACCAAATCGAGAAAACAACTTCTTCAAAAATTTCACCACAACCCTAGCATCATTGGTTGCTAAGGCTTGGGCTTCAGGCCATTTAGATACATAGTCTATTGCTACAAGAATATATTTGTTACCAAATGAATTTGGAAAGAGTCCCATAAAATCTATCCCCCATACATCAAAAATTTCACAAACTATGTAATATCCTCATTTATGCCCTAGAAGTTTTGCATATTGTTGTTGTTGTTATTGTTATAAATTGGATTGAATGTATATGATGGGATAAGAAAAGAAATTGGGAGGAGAATGCTTGTGTATATGTGTATTGGGAAAGAATTAGGGTTTAGAGAGAATGGTATATATTGTGTATATGAGGATATATATAACATATAAATGGGTCAAAGGAAGAGTCAAAGGAAGAGAGATATTTTTATGTGATATGTGTAATTACTATCATGGGCATACATGAGACAAAAGTTAAATTAAATGATTAAGGGTAATTAAGTAATTGCTTGAATTGGAACTCTTGGTGGAGATTTAAAAGAAGAGTTGACTTTGGTTTATTCATAATTTCTTCTTCTTCTTCATGTGTGTGGCCGGCTCCTCCATAGAGAAAGGAAAGCAAGTGGTGAAGAGAGGATCTTGATGTGTTGAGCTCAAATTGAAGGAAGATTAAGTGTTTAAGTGTTGATTCAAGAAGTTTTAACTAAGGTAAGATCTTTCCTTTGATTTCTTTCCTACTTTTGAAGTGGTATGGGAAGTTAATTAGGGTTTGATGATTTGATGATGAGATGTGTTTATGATTTATTCTCAAGTGTTGAAATGGAATTAAAGATAAGAAGCTAGGTTGGTGTTGGTGATGGAAGAGTAAGAGTGTGTTTAGTGAATTCTTTTTCTGTTTTACAATTAGTAAAGGCTGTAACTTGTATGATTTTTAATTAATTATAGAAAAATGTTCTTGAAGTGAATTTTTGATATGTTGTGCCTCTATGAGTCTAGAATGACTGAAAAATATGTTGATTCGATTTTGGAATGGTTATGAGTTTAGAAAGATTATTTTTAGTAGAACTGTTCCAGCAGGTACCTTAACTGAGACAGCTATATTTCGGGATTTTTAATAAAATGTAAAAAAATCATATCCAATTGAATTTTGGATATGTTGTTGCTTAGTGAGTCTAGTATTTGAGAAAAATAATTTAGAACCACGTTGATTGAATTTGATTTATGGAATTCACAAAGTTCAGAACTGCTGCCAGGATGCAGGGCAATTGGGGCAGTCTGGTTAGGTGAACTATTTGACCAAGATTTTGTGTTCAGTTTGATCTGAAATTTTAAAGGAATGATTTTAAGATACAAAACTAAATTCTGTAAAAATTGTAGAATTTTTAATCAAGTAGATTATTTTATACAATTTTTCAAAATAAGGATAAAATGGAGTCTAAAACCAAAATGTATTATTCATATGAATCATATCAATTGTTCTTTGCCCTAATTGCATTGTTGAGATTGAACAATGTTATGTTATGCATTGTGAATGGTTATGTGTTTCATGAATAATATACATTGAAATTTAAATAATAATTCAAATAAGACATGATATGAGACAATGCCATTGTGATTGGCTATGATGATGATATTGAAAGAAAGAAGGCATGTTTGCCTAAATGTGATGAGAATTTGAGAATGGAAATGGTAACTATATAATAAATGAATTGTTTGTTTAATATGTTATTCAGTTTCAGAGTTCTGGATTTGGGTGGCATGCCTAAGAAATGATGAAAGGTAACAGTCTTGCCGGGTTGAGGATCTCCTCATATGTGTTGAGTTGATGGTCCAAGAGACTGGGTCTGTTACACTATGAGAATTGTGAATATAAGATATATGATTTGTAACAATCTTGCCGGGTTGAGGATCTCCTCATATGTGTTGAGTGATGGTCCAAGAGACTGGGTCTGTTACACTATCCATGGATAGAGATACATGTATATACATTGCCTACGGGCGTGATTATTGTGACTATGAACCAAATCAGTAACTCTGGACTCTGAATATCGTATTAAATACTTGTTGGGCCCATAGGTGTCAAGGTTATATGAATGTCCTAAATAATGTTATGAGTTAATGAAATGAGATGTTGGTTATTGAGTATGATTGAGTAATGTTGAATGTGGAAAGATGTTGAAATGGGGTATACTCATATGACTATGATTTGTGAAATGCATAATTATGTGATTAACTTTATATTTATGATGTTGATCTTATCAATAACATATGTGGCATTGCATTACATTAAAGCATACCATTAGCATGTTCTATCTTACTAAGCCCTTGGCTTAGCGCGATAGTGTTTAATCGCGCAGGTAATAGAGTTGATAGAGTTGAACCCGAGAGTTCATCAAGACCAAGTGAGAGTAGACCTTGAAGAATCCATTTTGGGAGCTTAAAGATCAGAGTAGACTTGCCAATCATGTATATTTCTTTATATTTTGTAAAGAAATGTTTAGTATGTAAATATGTAAATATTTTATAACTTCCGCTGTGTAATATTTAAATATAGGGATTGTCACAAAACCTTTATGTTATGTTGCACTAGAAGTGTAAATTCTTTTTGCAGGTTGTAGTTGAGGTTACAAGGGGGATTTATTGGGAGTGTACTGAGAATGATTTTGTTTGCATTGGTTTGTGTAAAATGTTTTTAAAAATAAGAAAAAAACCGGTTTTGTCGACACTTGGGACTCAATTTTTAGGCGAAACTATGGCAAAATTTTTGAAAAAAAATCGGAACTAAAATTTGACCAAGTAAAATTGGTAGCAACATTAGGTTAGTGTGGCGCCTCTACTCAGCTTACACATGTAGGTCGGGAAGGGGTGTTACAATTGTTTTGGTATCAGAGCCTAGGTTTGAGATTCTCAACCTAGGTAAAATGTGATAAAAAGACTATTTTGATTTTTAAAAAAAAATGGTTTTTGAATAACATATATGTTTGGGATTGGCAACCTCTGATCTTTAATAAGATGTAGTATGTTGTGTTTGCAGACTTAGGTTGTGATGGATTCTCACTCACGATAGTCGGTTGAGGGTAGTGCCGAGAGTATTGCCCCTGATGATGGAGCTAGGGTTGTTAGTGTTGAGGAGGCACCTGCTTCGGTGTCAGGGAGATCAGCTGGGGAGGAGGTTCCGCCAGCTTGGGTTAGGCATGTGATAGAGGCTTTGAGGCCAGCATCAGTGCAACCACAGCCACCACCACCACCCCCACAGCCTTTGGTAGCAGTGAGGCAATATGATAAACTAAGGAAGTTTGGAGCAGAGGATTTTATAGGTACTACTGATCCAGTTTGTGGCTGAGCAATGGTTAGACAAAGTTCAGAGAATATTTGTTCAGTTGCAAGCCACCCCTGAGGAAAAGTTTGACTATGCAAGATCTTTGCTGCAGAAGGATGCCTACGATTGGTGGAGGACAGTGCCCCATTCTATGGATGATCCACCAACTTTGTCATATGCTGATTTTCTGAGGGAATTTGAGTTGAAGTATACTCCTAGGGAGTATAAAGACATGAAGAAGATGGAGTTCTTGAGCTTGAAGCAAGACAGCAAGACTGTTACTGAGTATGAAGTTGAGTTTATTCGACTGAGTCAGTATGCTGGGGGTATCATTGCTGATGAGATAGATAGATGCAGGAGATTTGAAGAGGGGTTAAGGCCTTCTCTTATATGTCATGTGGCTGGTTCAAGATATAATGATTTTTCTCAGCTTGTGGCAGCAGCTCGCAGTGTGGAGAGAGCTCAAGTTATTGTAGCTGCTTCAGAGGAAGAGACTAGAGTTAGGAGGCCCCAGTTTGAGGCAGGGTCTTCTTCTGCAAAGAGAGGAAAAGGGAGTTTTGTTCCTCGGGGTGGTAGGAGCCAGAGACCAGTGGGTAGGTCAGTGCAGTTACAGAGACAGAGATTTAGACCTGCAGCTTCAGTAGCGAGTGCTCCTACTCCTGGAGTTCAGAGATCCACCTTACCTGTGTGTAACCAGTGTGGTGGAAGACATGGGGGCATTTGTTGGAGGTATAGTAGATCAGGGGTATGCTTCAGGTGTGGATCACCTGATCACTTTGTGAGAGACTGTCCTGAGAGACAGGAACAGATGTCAGTTGATACAGCAGCTTCTCGACCTATTGCGAGGGGAGGCCGAGGAGGCAGAGGTGCCAGCCGAGGAGGTAGACCAGGGTTCAGTTCTAGAGGAGGTGCTACATCCAGGGAGGGTAGACCAGAGGAGGTTGGATCTTCCCAGAGGATGTATGTTATGCAGAGGCAGCCAGATGCATCGGCAGTCATAGCTGGTACTTTTTCTTTATTTGATATTTCAGTACTTGCTTTGATTGATCCGGGTTCCACACATTCATATATTAGTGCATCTGTTTTGCCTGTGTTTGATGTGCATGCTGAGTCCCTAGGATTTGATGTGTTGGTGACAAATCCGTTAGGGCATAGTGTGATGGTTAGTAAAGTGCACCGGGATTGTGCAGTGAGGGTGCAGGGTGAGGAGTTCCTTGGAGATTTGATTGAGATGCCATTTAAGGAATATGATGTGATCCTAGGCATGGATTGGTTAGCTAGACATGGAGCTGTAGTTGATTGTAAAAAGAAAATTGTTTCTTTGAGAACTGTTGATGGTAGAGATGTGATAGTATCTAATGAGCAGGAACAGCTAGCCTCCTTATTTGTTTCAGCTGTTGCAGCTAGAAGATTGATTAGGAAGGGGTGTGAAGCCTATCTTGCTCATGTGGTGGATACTAGAGTGAAGGGTTCTCCTATTGATAGTATTGCCACAGTTGCAGAGTTCCCTGATGTTTTTCCAGAGGAGTTGCCAGGATTGCCTCCTGAGAGAGAGGTGGAGTTCGGTATCGAATTGTTGCCTGGTACCACTCCTATCTCAATTACTCCTTACAGAATGGCACCAGCAGAATTAAGGGAGTTGAAAGTGCAATTACAGGAGTTATTGGACAAAGGATTTATTCGCCCCAGTGTTTCTCCTTGGGGAGCTCCTGTGCTATTTGTGAAAAAGAAAGATGGTACTATGAGGTTGTGTATCGATTATAGGCAATTGAACAAGGTGACTATTAAAAATAAATATCCTTTGCCTAGAATTGATGACCTTTTTGATCAATTGAAGGGTGCAACTGTATTTTCTAAAATTGATTTGAGATCTGGGTACCATCAGCTGAGAGTCAGAGCTGAGGATGTTCCGAAGACCGCCTTTCGGACCAGGTATGGGCATTATGAATTTCTAGTTATGCCTTTTGGTCTAACGAATGCACCTGCAGCTTTTATGGATTTGATGAATAGGGTGTTTAGGCCCTATTTGGATCAGTTTGTAGTGGTCTTCATTGATGACATTCTGGTGTATTTGCGGAATGAAGAGGAACATGATATGCATCTGCGGATTGTGTTGCAGATTTTGAGAGAGAAGCAGTTGTTTGCTAAATTGTCGAAGTGTGAGTTCTGGTTGGATCAAGTAGCTTTTCTCGGACATATTGTTTCAGCAGAAGGCATTAGAGTTGATCCAAGTAAAGTTGAAGCTATTCTGAATTGGAGTCCACCTAAGTATGTGACAGAGATTAGAAGTTTTCTAGGTTTGGCAGGCTATTACCGGCGGTTTGTGAAAGGGTTTTCTTTAATAGCTACTCCACTCACCAGATTGCTTCGTAAGGGAGTGAGGTTTTTATGGACGGATCAGTGTCAGGCTAGCTTTGAGCAGTTGAGAGATATGTTGACTCAAGCGCCTGTTCTTACTTTACCTGTGGAAGGCAAACCATATGTGATCTACAGTGATGCTTCACATAGAGGTTTGGGGTGTGTATTGATGCAGGAAGGTAAAGTTATAGCTTATGCATCTAGGCAGTTGAAACCGCATGAGCTTAACTATCCGACCCATGATTTGGAATTGGCTGCCATTGTGTTTGCATTAAAGATTTGGCGCCACTATCTGTTTGGGGAGAAATGTTTCATCTACACTGATCACAAGAGTTTGAAGTGTTTGGGTGTCCAGAAAGAACTCAATCTTCGTCAGAGGAGATGGTTAGAATTGATTAAAGACTACGACTGCTTGATTGACTATCATCCAGGTAAAGCAAATGTTGTTGCTGATGCCTTGAGTCGGAAGTCTTTAGCTGGTTTAACAGTTTACTCGCTCTCGTTGCTTGTTGAGTTGAGAGCATTGCATGCCAGTTTTGTACCTTGTGATGATGGTGCATTGTTGGCACAGTTGCAATTGAAGCCAGTTTTGTTAGATCAGATTAAAGAGGCTCAGATGACTGATATGAAGATTCAGAAGATTATTTCAGATTGTCAGAGTGGAAAGAGTAGAGATTTTGTTGTGAAGAGTGATGGGAGCCTATGGTTTAAAAACAGATTATGTGTACCCGATGATGCTGATTTGAAGAAGATTATTTTGGAAGAAGCTCATCAGTCGATGTTTGCTATGCATCCAGGCAATACCAAGATGTATCATGATTTGAGACAACATTATTGGTGGATTGGGTTGAAGAGAGACATTGCTGAGTTTGTATCAAAATGTCTCACTTGTCAGAAGGTTAAAGCAGAGCATCAAGTTCCCACCGGGTTGCTTCAACCGTTGTCAGTGCCAGAATGGAAGTGGGAAAGAGTGACAATGGACTTTGTGTCTGGGTTGCCATTGACACAAAGGAAACATGATGCCATATGGGTGATTGTGGATAGATTGACTAAGACAGCTCATTTCCTTCCGGTGCGGATGGATTACTCTTTGGAGAAGTTGGCTGAGCTGTATATCCATGAGATTGTGAAGTTGCATGGTGTTCCAACTTCTTTAGTATCTGATCGAGATCCCAGGTTTACTTCAAGATTTTGGAAGAGTTTGCATAGTGCTTTGGGTTCTCGACTGCATTTCAGCACTGCTTTTCATCCACAGACGGATGGACAGTCAGAGAGGGTGATACAGATTATTGAGGACATGTTGAGAAGCTGTGTCATTGATTTCACTGGAAGTTGGGATAGATTTTTACCTCTGGTGGAGTTTGCATACAACAACAGTCACCAATCCAGCATTGGTATGGCACCGTTTGAAGCATTGTATGGCAGACGGTGTAGGACACCTCTTTGTTGGAATGAGCTTGGAGATAATAAGTTGATTGGTCCTGATTTGATTCAAGAAACTGAAGAAAAAGTAAAGTTGATTCGAGACAGGTTAAAAGCAGCTTCAGATCGACAGAAATCTTATGCAGATCTGAAAAGGAGAGATATAGAGTTTGATGTTGGAGATAAGGTATTTCTGAAAGTGTCTCCTTGGAAGAAGATTTTGAGGTTCGGTCGGAAAGGAAAATTGAGTCCTCGTTTCATTGGGCCGTATGAAGTGTTAGAAAGAGTTGGGCCAGTGGCGTATCGACTTGCTCTGCCACTTGAGTTGGATCGTATTCATAACGTATTTCATGTTTCTATGTTGAGGAGGTATAGGTCGGATCCATCTATTGTGTTGTCGATTGAGTCAATTGAAGTAAATCCTGATTTGACATTTGAAGAGGAACCAGTTGCTATTTTGGCACGTGATGTGAAATAGTTGAGAAACAAGAAAGTGCCACTTGTGAAGATTTTGTGGAAGAATCATGGAAAAGAAGAAGCAACTTGGGAAAGTGAACAATCCATGCAAGAGCAATATCCGCAATTGTTTCAGCTTTAATATCAGGTAATTTCGAGGACGAAATTTTCTTTTTAGAGGGGGAGAATTGTAATATCCTCATTTATGCCCTAGAAGTTTTGCATATTGTTGTTGTTGTTATTGTTATAAATTGGATTGAATGTATATGATGGGATAAGAAAAGAAATTGGGAGGAGAATGCTTGTGTATATGTGTATTGGGAAAGAATTAGGGTTTAGAGAGAATGGTATATATTGTGTATATGAGGATATATATAACATATAAATGGGTCAAAGGAAGAGTCAAAGGAAGAGAGATATTTTTATGTGATATGTGTAATTACTATCATGGGCATACATGAGACAAAAGTTAAATTAAATGATTAAGGGTAATTAAGTAATTGCTTGAATTGGAACTCTTGGTGGAGATTTAAAAGAAGAGTTGACTTTGGTTTATTCATAATTTCTTCTTCTTCTTCATGTGTGTGGCCGGCTCCTCCATAGAGAAAGGAAAGCAAGTGGTGAAGAGAGGATCTTGATGTGTTGAGCTCAAATTGAAGGAAGATTAAGTGTTTAAGTGTTGATTCAAGAAGTTTTAACTAAGGTAAGATCTTTCCTTTGATTTCTTTCCTACTTTTGAAGTGGTATGGGAAGTTAATTAGGGTTTGATGATTTGATGATGAGATGTGTTTATGATTTATTCTCAAGTGTTGAAATGGAATTAAAGATAAGAAGCTAGGTTGGTGTTGGTGATGGAAGAGTAAGAGTGTGTTTAGTGAATTCTTTTTCTGTTTTACAATTAGTAAAGGCTGTAACTTGTATGATTTTTAATTAATTATAGAAAAATGTTCTTGAAGTGAATTTTTGATATGTTGTGCCTCTATGAGTCTAGAATGACTGAAAAATATGTTGATTCGATTTTGGAATGGTTATGAGTTTAGAAAGATTATTTTTAGTAGAACTGTTCCAGCAGGTACCTTAACTGAGACAGCTATATTTCGGGATTTTTAATAAAATGTAGAAAAATAATATCCAATTGAATTTTGGATATGTTGTTTCTTAGTGAGTCTAGTATTTGAGAAAAATAATTTAGAACCACGTTGATTGAATTTGATTTATGGAATTCACAAAGTTCAGAACTTCTGCCAGGATGCAGGGCAATTGGGGCAGTCTGGTTAGGTGAACTATTTGACCAAGATTTTGTGTTCAGTTTGATCTGAAATTTTAAAGGAATGATTTTAAGATACAAAACTAAATTCTGTAAAAATTTTAGAATTTTTAATCAAGTAGATTATTTTATACAATTTTTCAAAATAAGGATAAAATGGAGTCTAAAACCAGAATGTATTATTCATATGAATCATATCAATTGTTCTTTGCCCTAATTGCATTGTTGAGATTGAACAATGTTATGTTATGCATTGTGAATGGTTATGTGTTTCATGAATAATATACATTGAAATTGAAATAATAATTCAATTAAGACATGATATGAGACAATGCCATTGTGATTGGCTATGATGATGATATTGAAAGAAAGAAGGCATGTTTGCCTAAATGTGATGAGAATTTGAGAATGGAAATGGTAACTATATAATAAATGAATTGTTTGTTTAATATGTTATTCAGTTTCAGAGTTCTGGATTTGGGTGGCATGCCTAAGAAATGATGAAAGGTAACAGTCTTGCCGGGTTGAGGATCTCCTCATATGTGTTGAGTTGATGGTCCAAGAGACTGGGTCTGTTACACTATGAGAATTGTGAATATAAGATATATGATTTGTAACAGTCTTGCCGGGTTGAGGATCTCCTCATATGTGTTGAGTGATGGTCCAAGAGACTGGGTCTGTTACACTATCCATGGATAGAGATACATGTATATACATTGCCTACGGGCGTGATTATTGTGACTATGAACCAAATCAGTAACTCTGAACTCTGAATATCGTATTAAATACTTGTTGGGCCCATAGGTGTCAAGGTTATATGAATGTCCTAAATAATGTTATGAGTTAATGAAATGAGATGTTGGTTATTGAGTATGATTGAGTAATGTTGAATGTGGAAAGATGTTGAAATGGGGTATACTCATATGACTATGATTTGTGAAATGCATAATTATGTGATTAACTTTATATTTATGATGTTGATCTTATCAATAACATATGTGGCATTGCATTACATTAAAGCATACCATTAGCATGTTCTATCTTACTAAGCCCTTGGCTTAGCGCGATAGTGTTTAATCGCGCAGGTAATAGAGTTGATAGAGTTGAACCCGAGAGTTCATCAAGACCAAGTGAGAGTAGACCTTGAAGAATCCATTTTGGGAGCTTAAAGATCAGAGTAGACTTGCCAATCATGTATATTTCTTTATATTTTGTAAAGAAATGTTTAGTATGTAAATATGTAAATATTTTATAACTTCCGCTGTGTAATATTTAAATATAGGGATTGTCACAAAACCTTTATGTTATGTTGCACTAGAAGTGTAAATTCTTTTTGCAGGTTGTAGTTGAGGTTACAAGGGGGATTTATTGGGAGTGTACTGAGAATGATTTTGTTTGCATTGGTTTGTGTAAAATGTTTTTAAAAATAAGAAAAAAACCGGTTTTTTCGACACTTGGGACTCAATTTTTAGGCGAAACTATGGCAAAATTTTTGAAAAAAAATCGGAACTAAAATTTGACTAAGTAAAATTGGTAGCAACATTAGGTTAGTGTGGCGCCTCTACTCAGCTTACACATGTAGGTCGGGAAGGGGTGTTACAAACTAAAATCCCATTTTGGGGCATTTCATCACGAGATGAAATATTTCCAGTTCTTTGGCAATGATCACAACGATTTACAAATTCGTAGCTATCTCTAAACAGAGTGGGCCAATAAAATCCTGATTCTAGTACCTTTTGAGCAGTCCTATTGGCTCCCATATGACCACCAGCTGGTCCAGCATGGCATTGACTAAGAATGTTCATTGTTTCTGGGCATGCCACACATCGTCGGATCATGTAATCCTTACATAATCTAAACAAAAAGGGATCCTCCCAAAAATAATACTTTAAATCAGAAAAGAATTTCTTCTTTGCTTGATAGGTTAAGTCCTTAGGAAGTTCCCTAACAGCTAAATAGTTATCAAAATCTGCAAACCAAGGTGTTTCAAAATTTAAGTTACTTACCTCACTTACCATGGCATACAGCTGCTCATCGGGGAAGTGATCATCAATGTCCCCTTCTTCAAACCTCTCCAAGGTTAGATTCTCCAAGTGAGAAAGATGATCTACTGCAAGATTTTCAGCTCCCTTCTTGTCTTGAATCGTCAAGTCAAATTCCTGCAACAACAAAACCCAACGGATCAACCTAGGCTTTGTGTCAATTTTTGCAAATAAATACCTTAAAGCCGAATGGTCTGTATAAACAATCACTTTTGACAAGATTAGATATGATCTAAACTTGTCAAAAGCAAAAACAACAGCCAGCAGCTCTTTCTCTGTAGTTGTGTAATTAGCTTGAGCTGCGTTCAAGGTCTTGCTTGCATAGTAGATAGGCTGGAAGTATTTCTCCTTGCGTTGACCCAAGACTACTCCCACTGCAAAGTCACTTGCATCACACATTAGTTCAAAAGGTAGACTCCAATTGGGAGCTACCATGATTGGAGCATGGGTCAATTTCTCCTTAAGAGTTGTGAATGCTCTCAAACATTCCTCATCAAAAACAAAGTTCACATCTTTCTCAAGGAGTCTTGTTAATGGACGGGCTATCTTAGAAAAATCTCTAATGAACCTCCGATAAAAACTCGCATGTCCTAGAAAACTTCTGATGGCCTTCACAAATGTGGGTGGTGGTAACTTCTCAATTATATCTACCTTTGCCCGATCTACCTCAATGCCCTTGCTTGAAATTTTGTGTCCCAACACGATTCATCAAGACTCTTTCAAGGTTTTCCAAACATCTTTCAAATGAGCTTCCATAGACTGAGAAATCATCCATAAACACCTCCATAATATCCTCTATAAGCTCATCAAAGATTGCTACCATGCACCTTTGAAAAGTTGTAGGTGCATTGCATAACCCGAGTGGCATTCTTCGATATGCAAATGTCCCATATGGACAGGTGAATGTAGTTTTCTCTTAGTCATCCGGTGCAATAGGAATTTGGAAATAACCTGAAAGGCCATCCAAAAATCAGTAGTACTCATGGCCGGATAACCTCTCCAACATCTGATTAATGAAGGGTAAAGGAAAGTGATCCTTTCTAGTTGCATCATTCAATTTTCTATAGTCAATGCAAAACCTCCAATCGGTAACTGTTCTTGTTGGAATCAGCTCATCATTTTCATTAGGGACCACTGTCATCCCTCCTTTCTTTGGTACTACCTGAACTGGGCTCACCCAAGAGCTATCCGAGATCGGATAGATAATCCCTACATCAAGTAGTTTTATCACTTCAGTCTTCACTACATCATTCATCTTTGGGTTTAGTCTCCGTTGCGGTTGCACTACTGGTTTGAATTCATCTTCCATCAGTATCTTGTGAGTGCAATAGGATGGACATATACCCTTTATGTCTGCTATCTTCCAAGCTATCACTTGCTTATGTTTATGCAACAACTGTTTAAGCTTCTCCTTATGTTCAAAAGATAGATGGGAACTCAGAATTATTGGCAGTTTCTTTTTCTCCGCCAAAAACCCATACTCAAGGTGATCCGGAAGAGGTTTCGGTTCCAAATTGGGTGGATCAATCACCGATGGTTTTGGCTTTTCTTCCTTTGGCATCTCAATAGTTTCATATGCCCTGAATTTGAATGATTTGCTTGCTTCAAGAAAAGCAAGCTGCTCCATTGCTTCTCGATCCTCAACATTTTCCTGCAATAAACACAACTCAAGGGGATCCTTGGAAACAATGTTAGTAACACAATTTACGGTCTCATGCTCAATAACATCATTGCATGATTCTGCCTCATCAAGTGAAAGTGAATTTTCATGGCATCATGTATCCTAAAAATAACTTTTTCATCACCCACTCTCAAAGTTAATGTGCCATCATGTACATCGATAAGGGCACGGGCTGTATTTAAAAATGGCCTACCAAGACTAAGTGAAACATCCGCATCCTCATCAATATCAATGACAACAAAATCATTGGGGAAAATGAAATTTTTGACTTTTACCAACACATCTTCTATAATGCCACGAGGGTGGATTACTGACTTATCAGCAAGTTGGATGGTCATGAGTGTTGGTTTAGGTTTACCAATGCCTAACTCTTTAAACATTTTATAGGGCATAACACTTATGCTAGCCCCCAAATTAGCTAATTCACTTTTAACCTCAAGATTACCTATCAAACATGGAATGGTAAAACTACCTGGATCTTTTAACTTCTTAGGTAACCTTATTTGCAAAATTGCCGAACTCTTTTCAGATAAATGCACTAAAGACACTTCCTCAAGTTTCCTTTTATTAGAAAGGATATCTTTCAAAAATTTAGCATACTTAGGCATTTATGACAAAGCTTCAGCAAATGGAATATTAATGTGCAATTATTTAAAAAGTTCAAGAAACTTACCGAATTGAGCATCAATCTTGTCCTTGTTCAACCTTGCCGGATAGGGTACTCTAGGTCGATATTCCTTCAAATTGGGGCTACTTTCTTGTGGCTTCTTATCTTTCTCACTTTCTAGTGTAGCTTTCTCTTCTGGCATGACAGTAAGATCGTCTTCTTTTTCTTGTACTTCAGCCCCTTTTTTCTACCACTTTTTCTCTTTTCTCAACCACATTGCCCTTGATCTCTTTTCCACTCCTTAGTGTAATTTCCTTGAGCTGCTCTTTAGGATTTGCCTCAGTGTTGCTAGGTAGACTTCCTTGTGGTCTCTCACTGAGCAACTTGGCAATTTGCCCCACCTGATTCTCCAAATTATGAATGGAGGCTTGCTGATTTCTTATGGTGGTTTCAGTTGATTGGAACCTAGTTTCAGAAGCTGCTATAAATTTCTCCATCATGTCCTCCAAATTACTCTTTCTTGGAGGGACAGCTTGTTGATGTTGGGGCTGCTGGAATCCAGGGGGAGGTCTTGGATTATTTTGATTATTCCATGAGAAATTTGGATGATTTCTCCACCCCGGATTGTATGTGTTGCTGTAGGGGTTATTCTGCTGTTGCCTTGGCATATTTCCAACATAATCTACTTGCTCTTGCCTAGCAAACATGTTTCCACTTTGGCAATCTTGACTTTGATGTCCACCCCCACACCATTCACAAGACATCACCTACATTACTTTCCCAGAAGAAGAAGCCAAGGAATCAAATTTTTTATTTAATGCTTCCAATTGGACTGTCAAAGCCACCATAGGATCTAATTGGTGTGAACCCATGACCTTCAGCTTTCCTTGCTCCCTTGGGGCTTGCCACTGATAATTGGTGATAGACCTGTCTTCAATTAAATCCCTTGCTTGTTCATGTGTCTTGTTGTTTATGGTACCACCAACTACTGCATAAATGGATTGCTTACTTACATAATTCAACCCATTGTAAAATGTTTGAATTTAAAGCCATAGTGGAAGTCCATGATGAGGACACCTTCTCAGCAAATCTTTAAATCTTTCCCAGGCATCATAAAGAGTCTCACCATCTTGCTGTAGAAAGGATGAGATATCATTCCTCAACTTAGCAGTTTTGGATGGTGGGAAGCATTTCTCTAGGAATTTCTCTGCCAACTGACCCCATGTGGTAAAGGTCCCTGGAGGAAAAGATTTCAGCCACTTCTTTGGTCTATCTCTAAGGGAAAATGGGAACAACCTAAGCCTAATTGCATCACTTGAGACATTATTTATCTTGAATGTGTCACATATCTCCAAAAAATTCTCAATATGTGCATTAGGATCTTCATCAGGAAACCCATCGAACTAACAAGTCTGCTGCACCATTTGAATTACATTTGCTTTTATTTTGAAGTTGTTTGCAGCAACTGTTGGCCTCCGGATACTAGATTCAGCCCCATTTAGATTGGGCTTAGCAAACTCCTGCATTGTTCTTGGTCCAGCTCCTTCCATCACTTCAAATACTTCTTCTTGCTCTGTTTCCGCGTCTTCCAGAACTGCCTCCCCTTCTCCCTTTCGCTTTCTCCTCAACGTTCTCTCTAGCTCTGGGTCTAACTGAAGCAGTTGGGATGAGCTAGCTCTGGTCATAAACAGTAAGAAACACCTAAAATGATAGTAAATAAGCAAGAACCAATATTAGAAACAAATGAAAATAAAACTAAATCAACAATATTAATTATATTACTAATATTGAAACCGTTGTCCCCGGCAACGGCGCCAAAAACTTGGTGCATGCGAGCTGCGCTATAGCAATACCGCAAGTGCACGGGAAGTAATAAAGTAGTGAGTGAGTTATCATTCCACTGGGGACAAGGCCAAGTACTAGTGCAAACCTTAACCGTTGTTTAGCAAATTAATAGTTGTGTGATGCTTTGTAAGTAAAAACAACTAATTTAATACTGAAAGTAAAGGGAAATTAAAGGTTATGCAAAAAGGATTGATAATAACAAAACTATCCAGATATTGAATCCCCCTAGCCTCAATGATATTTATGAACAATCAATTCAATTGAATCATTCAATAGAGTTGAGTTGGCATTCCTCTAAATTAGACTAAAACCTCTCTCAAGTGGATTAAACCCTAATTACTAAGTAGAGTGCCGAAATCTCTTCTTAAACACAATTAAATAGATCTTGCATTAAGAACAAGGAACTATAAACCAAAGGATCTTGTAGGTCTAATCAATCCTCAACCCTTATGAGTAATCAATTCATATCAAGCTTTCTCAAGTCAATAATATGAAAATGGCAACCAATCAATAAGCATGCTATTCTCAATTGGAAATAAATCATTAAGCATCATAGGAATAAAACAACTCAATCAAATGATTCAACTAAATATAATTATTCAATTCATACAAATAAGCTAGGGTTCATCAATATCTAGATAGTGAAGGAATTAGTTCATGTTCAAAACTAGAAAAAACAGAGCAAGATAAATGAGTAAAAGAAACCAAACAATCCATGGCGAATAATTTGTATTTCTTCACTTCAATCCTTGATTCTTGGTTTAGGGCTTATACAAGATGTATCTCCTTCTTCAAACTCAGCTCAAAACCCTCCTCTTTGCTTGAGTTGTTGGCTCCTTCTCCCTTATTCCAGCTCTCTCATTTCAAGCTCTAGAATCCCCTAAAAACTCCCTCTTCTTCTCTTTTTATTTCCCTCCAAAGCTCAAGCCATGCTTCCAACTCACTTCCAACTCACCTTGTCTCCCACATTCCCTTTGTTCAATCTTTCTTTTCCTCAAATTATGCAAGCTTTTCTTTTGTCTAATATTACTTTTGACAAAAATTAGTCTTGGTTCCCCACTTGTTTGCAAAAGAATTTGAATATTTCAAAGTTACCCTAGGTGCTGGCTGTGTCACCTTTTGCCCTTTCTTTCCTTGTTTTCTTCTAGGTGACACGACCAAGCTCCTGGCTGTGTCATGTGACACGGCCAGTGGCTTGGCCGTGTCATGTGGGTGTGTCACTTTCTACTTCTGGCTTCTTCAACTTGCTTTCTTTGTTTCCATGGGTGACACAGCCAAACTTGTGGCCGTGTCATGTGACACGGCCACTGGCTTGGGCGTGTCACCTGGGTGTGTTGGCTTCTGGTTCATTTCTTTCCTTTCTTGGTTCTTTGGCTTGGATGGGACACGGCCAAGCTTGTGGTCATGTCACTTGCCAGTGTCTTCTTCAGCCAAATTTTCTTTCCTTTCTTGGTCTCTTTAATTTTTGCTCTTTATGTGAGACACGGCCAGTGGCTTGGCCATGTCTCTTGGTCGTGTCATCTACTGCCTTGAAGTAATTTTAAGGGACACGACCAAGCTTGATTTGGCTTGGCCATGTCCTGCTTGATTCATGCTCTTTCTTCATTGTTTTGATAATCCAAGGGAGTTTTTCCACTTTAACCTAAAACAAACACTTAAAACAAACTTTAAACCAAAATCAAATGAAACATTAACTAAAAACACTTTAAAATCATACTAAAAACAAGTATCAAAACACTCTTATCACCTTGCCACTCCTAAGAACAGTCACTGTTTGTGCTTGCTCAAGTTGACTTAGAAAATTTCCTTTTTGTTGAATCTGCATCTGTTATGCAAGTTGTGCCACTTGGGTCTCCACTTTCTTGAAAGATGCTTCCAATGAATCCAACCTTTTATTATTCATCTCTTGATTCTTAGTACTAATCTTGGATAAAAGCATGTAAACTATCCTCCAAACTATCTCTCTTAGGCTGCCTTTGATTTGAAGATTTCCCTAGCGGTTGATTTTGCCTCTGGATTAAATGGAAAGGTTGTTGAGAATTATTTGTTGCCCAAGAAAAGTTTGGATGATTCCGCTAACCAGGATTGTAAGTGTTTGAGAAAGGATCATTCCGGGCTCTTGGTTGTTATCCCCCTATAGTGTTAACTTGCTCAGCCTCATTTCCAAAAGACTCGTATGCAGAGGGGCATATATTTGCTCCATGCCCAAAAGTTCCACAAATTCCACACACTTCTTGAGTGGATGAAGAAGCATTGTTCTTCATGTTCAGCATCTGCACTTGCCTTGTCAATTCAGCTATCTGATTGACCATCTCACTATTGGCTTCCAATTGATTTACCCCTTTACTTCTTCCTCTTACACTTTTCTGTTGGAAATTAGCTCCTAGCATTTCAAAGATTTCATAAGTCTCATCTGCTGTCTTTTCTCCCATAGCTCCCCCAGCTGCATTATCAACAGTATTCTGAAAATTGCTGGGTTAGACCATCGTAGAAAAACTGATTCAGCAGTTGAAGTGGGTAGTAATGGTGTGGACACTGGATTAACAACATCTTAAACCTGTCCCAAGCCTCATGAAATGGCTCTCCTTCAAATTGAGCAAATGTAGCTATTTTTCCTCTTAATTCAAATGTCTTCTGATGTGAGTAAAATTTGCCCATAAACTTGTTATAGACTTGCTCCCAAGTTGTCAAAGAATTTTCAGGCAACATCATAAGCCAGCTCTTTGCCCTATCCTTTAATGTGTACGGAAAACATCTCATCCTCAATTGTTCTTCTGTTAGTCCTCCCAATGGAAATGTGTTGAGGTGGAGTAGAAATCCGGGATAAAATTCAAAGGATCTTCATTCGAAACTCCATAGAAAGATGGCAGCATGTTGTAATGGATATTCTTCAACTCGTAATTTCTTGCTGCATCTGTCAATCTTATACATGAGGTGGAAGTCCCAATGACAGGTTTAGCAAAATCCCTCATAGTTCTTTGCCTTTCGTCTCCCATATTGGTAGATTGTGCAGTATTCGACTCAAAATCAGAAATTTCCACCTCTGTATCAAACCCGGTATACAATTCAAACTCTTCTCTGCTCCTTTTCACTCTCTGAATTTTTGAAAAAAGTGGGTAAAGCTCTCCTCCGAGTGATCTCCTGCCTTGCATAAATAAAATTTCTGGAAAAAGGAATTATTAAAAGCAAAAGAAAAATAAAATGTAAACAATGGAAAATAATTTAAAATATTATGACTAATAAACAATTACACCAATTAGCTTCCCTTGCAATGGTGCCAAAAACTTGTTGCGCTCTAATAAACACTACTAAAGCCATACTCGCAAGTATACGAGGCTGCTATAGTATTTCGGTGAACACCTCAAGGTCGTCTCACAAGGAAGCTAGATAGGCTAGTTATTTATCAGATAGTAATGAACAGATTATTAATTAGTAGTTTTTTGATTTATAAGATTGAATTGCTGAACAACTAATGCAAAAGAAAATGAATTGAATTTATTGCAATGAAAGGAAACTAAAAAAGGATATTGATTCACTTAATAGAAAAGTCAAGGGTTTGCACTTGTCTACTAATTTATATGTATGAATGGTTATTTCTCTCAACTGGTTTAATTTCAAAGATCATATTTCAAGAAACTTAATTAATCAAATCAAGGAAATAAGCTCTCGCATTCAAACCTCTTTCAATTATTACAATCAAAATGATCTTTTCCTTAGGTTTATATCTCTAATTCACCTAAGTCCCTAATTGAATTGTTCCAGCATTAGACTTCATTTCTCAATCCTTCATCTAAATACCTCAAACACATAATTGGGGGCCAATCAATTATATATTAACATTAATCCATTCAATTAAGGATAAAAGAAACAATTCAGTTAAGAGCAATAACCATTTCATACGATCATAGTAGATCCATACAAACCCTAGACTAGATCAAAATTAGTTCATAATGATGCTATCAAACAAGTTCATCTCATTAAAATTCAAAGAAATTAATTTAGACATTAGAGAATTCATAAATACAATTTCAATGAAACTTAAGAGATAGAGTTTAAGAACAAAACCAAATTACAAACTTCCTTTGGCTTCTGAAGAATCTCTTGCTTAGATTTTTGCTAAAAGAATAATGCAATGGCTAAAACTAATTTGATCTAGAGTGTTTGCATGAAAGTGAAATTAAAATTCAAAAGAAAAGTGAAGAATAGCTGAAAAGTATATGTTGGACGGCTGGAAGTATGAATCCTCCTCTTTCTCTTGCCCTAATTTCTAATTTATACAAAACCCTCGCTGAAAATCCGCGCTTTCTTTCTTTCTTTAGTCCCATGGAGTGACGTGGCCAAGCTTGTGGCCTTGTCATGTGACACGGCCACTGGCTTGGCCGTGTCACCTGGGTGTGTCATCTTCTGTTTCTCCTTTGGTCTTCTTTGTTCTTTGAAGATGAGAGTGACACGGCCAAGCTCCTGGCCGTGTCATGTGACATGGCCAATGGCTTGGCCGTGTCTCCTAGGTGTGTCAGCTTCTGTATCTTTTCTTTGGTTCTTCTTTGTTCTTGGCTTAGGATGAGACATGGCCAAGCTTGTGGCCGTGTCATGTGACACGGCCAGTGGCTTGGTCGTGTCATGTGGGTGTGTCACCTTCTGCCATTTCTTTCCTTCTTTTCTTTTCTTTCTATAGTTTCTTCAGGTGAGACACGATCAGTGGCTTGGCTGTGTCTCCTGCCCGTGTCAGCTTCTGCCAAAATTACCTTTGAGGTGACACGGCCAAGCTTGATTTGGCTTGGCCATGTCTTACTTGATTCATGCTCTTCTTTCTTTATTTAGATCTTCAAAGGGAGGTTTTTGCACTTTCACCTAAAACAAACACTTAAAACAAAAATCAAATGAAACATTAACTAAAAACACATAAACATCATGCTAAAAACTAGTACAAAAATGACATAAACACTGGGATAAATGAAAAACTACCAAATTGATGAAATCACTAAATAAACATATTAAAACTACAAAAATGCATGAAGAAAACAATAATCATCATAATAATTAAATTACAATTTTATGACAAAAACTAATAAAACAATACATACATTTGCATCTCATTGATCCTTTCTGGCTCATAGACCTGAAGTACAGCAATTCAAGAGCATACAACGATACCACCTACAACATTGATTTTGATTCAAGCACTTCATTGGAAGGATGGATGTAAACCATCTAAGGGACATAGTCGATGAAGTTGTGAAAGCTAGGATGGCCGAGCTACGAGATCAATTGGTTGAAATTATGAGGACCCAGTTGATTCAAATTCTAGAGATCATCAAAAATGCTAATGAGGCATCTCCCATTGACATAAGAAAGAAGGAAAAGGTAGCATTAACAAGGAACATGTCTACTGATAGAGATCGAATGAAAAATGAGAGATCAATCCCTATTCTACAAGACCAACCGAACCATGTGCTATCTAAGTGGAGCACTAAGAGCGGCTATCACCCTAGTGGGCAAAGTCAAAGGGAAAGAGGAGGTATTGAGAAAGATGCAACAACTAAGCCAATAAAGAAGCAAAAATTTTCAGACTTAAGGGAGCCTTTGCCAAAGATGTTAGAAAGTCTAATGAAAATGGATTTGCTACAACCATTGGCACCTCGGCCTCTACAAAAACCTGTACCACCAAATTTTGATGCCAATGTTTTCTGTCAATTTCATCAAATGCAAGGGCATTAGACAGATAAATGTGTTCGATTAAGGCACGAAATCCAACATTTGATTGATAGTGGAAAGCTGCCTAAGCCTAATAAGCCCAATACTAAGAATAATCCTCTGCCTAAATTTGGAAGGGCACCATCGCTTACAACCTTCATGAAGAGTTTTATCTTGTCACCTTGTCATGATATGGATAGAGAAGCTGCTAAAGATGATGATGAAGCAATGACCCTTGATGATGGAGAAAATCCTTGCCCTTGAGATGTCAAAATTAATGAAGTATCTTCGACTCCAACTCAACGAACTTTCCTTAGCTTGAATGTTGCTTTTCAATTTTACTTTCTTTTTTGGAACTATTGTGATTTTTCAAATTTAAAGTTACTTGAAATAATTTACTTTCATCAAAATTTCTGTTGGTCTTTGTTCATTTTGGTGTTCAAAAAATGAGTAATTTAGCTTGATAATTCATGAATTAATATATTTATGCATCATGACTCGAATGACTTTACTAGGTGAGGGAATTTCTCTATAGCATTGAGTTGTGTATGCTTACTTAGAGAGGGCTCCTACATAATTACCTTTGTCTAGGTCCTAGTCAGTCTTAGAACATGCTTTGACAAACTTTTGAGGCGAAATTGTACTCTTCTTATTTAAGGGAGACATGATCTAGGCATTGTTTGGTTAGCCAACAACTAGTATCCACCTAATAAATATCAATCCCTAGTTGTCCCTTTGAGCCTTCATAAAATCTTAGCTTTCTTTTCATGGGCTTACAAACCCCAACAACCTACCTTGAGCTGTTGTGATACTTTTGACAAGTCTTATGATCACTAAGATGAAGAGGTAAGAAGATCAAAGAAAGAAATGAATAGTCAAGACCATGAAGATAATTGAAGTTTTCAAGACCATAAGAGTAGTTGAAGTTCTCAAGACCATAAGGGTAGTTGATGTTTTCAAGACCATAAGCATTGTTGATGTTCTCAAAACCATAAGGGTAGTTGAAGTTCACTTACTATCTCCAATATATCAAGACAACATCAACATCAGAGTAACAAATGATTTATCCCTGTTAAAGAAGATTTATGTTACTCCACTCATCCATTATTGGAAGCCCAAGTCAGTACAAATAAGACAACTCTCTTAGAGCTAGAACCAAACAAAAAAAAAGGAGGAGAAGATAAGAGAAAAAAAAAAGAAAAAGAAAAAGAAAAGAAAAAGGGCAAAAGAAAAAAGAAAAAAGGACAAAAGGAAAAAAGGAAAAGAGAAAAGGAAAAAAAGATAAAACCTAAAAAGGCAGTTATGAAAGCCAACTGAGCTCTCTTTTACCTAAAACAACAAAAGGCTTCAATTTGGTTCATAAGGACATTTTGACTTGAATTGGTCCCAACCCAACCAAAGATTCAACTAAAATCAAAGAAAAAGGAGAAAGACCATTAGTTGTTGAAAGTTCTATACTTGACAGTCCTACAAGGAAGAAGGACAAAATTATAAAATGCTCAAAAAAAAAGAAAGAGTAAGAAAAATAAAAAGAAAGAAAAGGGAGAAGAAGAAAAGAAATAAATTTGGGTAACAAACTTTTTGCAAGGGCAAAAACTGTCCTAATCAAGATCCAGATTAATGCCAAGAAGATAGAAGGAATTTGGAGTCTAGCAAGATTGCCTCCAAGCTGCCTAAAATTCAAACAAGAAATTTATAGTTTGAGGGTTTGTCCATTGTGTCACATCAGCTCCTATCTCAAAATGGCCTTCATTTAACCCATGTCCCTCATAGACCCCATTTCAAGCCTATCAAAGGCATGTTGATCTCTCTTGGTAGGTAGAGTCTATTAGTGGAGATAGTTTGGATAAGCATTCAAATGAGATAGACAATATTTAAACTAAAATGAGACCTTTGGCCAAGTAATGTGTACGTGCCTATCTGAAGTGCAACAATTCTTGCTTAATTAGAAATGATTCCCGAATTTAGTACGGTAACTAGGGTTGTCATGTTATAGATATGTTAATTTGGAAAAATCAAGTCCTGAGGTATATTGACATTAATTTGGCAAAGCCAACATTTGATTTCAAAATTAAAATTCAAAAATTCAAAAAATAAAAAAAAAATGTTTCGTCATACAAAGCCTTCAAGTTAAGGGAAGTATGTTGAACCTCCAAAGGACACATTGGGCAAAGGAAATGATTATTGGCAAGGTCATTAAGAAGCTATCAACCGACATGCTGAAACATAGTTTGAAATAGATGAATCCCTGATTCTACTGCTTGGGGATTCCATTATTCATGTTTTCAATTTCTCAAAGATAAAAGTCATAAATGAGAAGCATTCTTTTATTCCAATGCAAGACCTGAACGAGTATATGAAAGGAACCAATGAGAACACTTCTGCTGAACACCTTGGTCTGTCAGTCGATAGAACGACTGTAAGTATCATTCATGCATATCATGCATACATGAGCATATCACATCGCACTTTCTTGTCTTGTGTTGTCTATTCCTTGTCAAAATGAACAGCAAACATCCTGCAAAGTAAAGAATCAAAAGAAGATATTGAATCATGAGAACACGGAAAGCCTATTTGCTTGTGGAAGCTCCAGTCGTTTTGCTAAAGAAGAAATACTTGCTTGTGCGGCGAACTTGACAGCAAAAACATCAATCAGAGCCCGCATAGAAAAATCATAGGTTTGAGCCTACACAGGGGGCAAAGTTTCTCCTTTCTAATTTTTTAAGTCTTTATATAAAATATTTTCAAACTCACTTACAAATATTTTGCCACGCAGGGGGGCAAGGAGAGGATATAAGGTCCAATTAAAAATAGCTGAATCTTTGCAAAAAGGAAGAACAAAAGAATGGAACATTAGAACTCTCAAAAGAATGAAGATGCAAAAGCAAAAGATCAGTCCAGCTAAAAAAGCTAAAGCAAGGGTAAAGACCCGAAGTCCAAAGGATGAAGATCCATTTTCAAGGGTGAAGACCCGATTTCCAATGGATGAAAGTCCATTTTTAAGGGTGAAGACCCGATCTCAAAGGATGAAGATCCATTTTCAAGGGTGAAGACCCGATCTCAAACGATGAAGATCCATTTTCAAGGGTGAAGACCCGATCTCAAAGGATGAAGATCCATTTTCAAGGGTGAAAACCCGATCTTAAAAGATGAAGATCCATTTTGAGGGTGAAGAACCATGATGCATAGAACAGCCAGAGCAGTCAGACTTCTCATGTAATATCCCAATGTATACCCTAGAAGTTTTGATTTGAATTAAAAAGTATATGTATATGTTAATTTGAAAGAGAAAGGAATTTAAAAGAAAATGTATATGTTGTGTATATGGCAATATATATAACATATATACAAGTCAAATGGATGGTCAAAGGAAGAATATATTTAATTTTTGATTTGTGAAATTACTAAAAAGGGCAAGTGAATAAAAAGGGGTTAAGATATATAGAAGAGGGTAATAAGGTAATTTTCTTTTTAAATTGCATGGTGGAGATTTAAAGAGATGAGAAGGTTGACTTTGTCTCTTTCATTTGTCTATTTTCTTCTCTTTCCCTTTAGTTGGCCGGCCCTCCAAAGCAAATGAGCAAGAATGAGTTTTGTTTGTTCCAAATTCAAGAATTGAAGGAGTTTTCAAGGGATTAAGTGGAAATTCAAGAAGTTTTATTATTTTGGTAAGTTTCTCTTGATTTCTCTTGTTTATTTGAAGTGGTGTATGAGTTTGATTGTTGATGTTTGATAATAGGGTTGTGTTGATTGTAGTATGTTGAAGTATGTTTGATTTAATTAATTTTGGTGTTGGTTTTGGTTTGAAGGAAGTAAGTTAAGTTGATGTTGGTTTTGATAGTGTTTGTGTTGAAATTGTATTAGGGTTTTGAGTTGGTAAGTGTTGTTAATGTTAAGTTTGGTTTATTATTTTTGTTAGTCTTCATGATTTTTTTGGGTTTGATGGAGTTAGAAGCTTGGAATACATGTTTTGGTGGGAGACAGTAGCATTTGGGATGCCACGCCCGTGGCCTTGATTGCCATGGTCGTGGAGGTTTGGTGCAAAGGAGGCAGAGGTGGTTTCTAACCCACGCCCGTGGGGGTTGGGGTGGCCACGGCCGTGGGCTATAATATGTGATGTTGGGTTATTATTTGTGATCTAAAGGTCTATGATGAGGTTAACTAGTGATAAATTGTATTGGAATTCATGTATTGTATCATTTTGGACTAGGTTTTGGAAGAAGGTGATTTGCCCTAATTTGAGAAGTGAAGAGTTCTTGGAAAAAAGAAGTGTATAGAGTTGTTTAAGTGGTGCTTAAGGTACGTACAAACTACATTATTGCATACATTCATATGATGTTGAGATTGAATATACATTTGATGATATTGATGATGCATATGAATAATGTTATGTTGTGTATAATGTGGGACATAATGTGGACATTGATGATGCATATGAATACTTTTATGATGAATTACCTTAATGTAAATTGAGACATAAAGAGGTGTAAAATTAATGTTATGAAGTATGACATGTAATATGTGTATTGAGATAGACATTGTGATTATTAGTTATGGAATTATAGTTGGCGTTAATGATATGTACAATGATGAATTGCTTTGATATGAATGGAAATATAATGATGAATTGCTTTGATGTTGATGTAATTGATATTGTATATTATAATGATGAAAATGAAATGAATTGAGAAAGTAATGTTTAAAGATACAAATGAACGGACCTATCTGCCTCTTGCGGAACCATGCGGACCCAGTGGGCTGGGCAACCAAACTTGGACTACAGACCTGGTTGGGGGAAGGTTCGATACAGTCAGTATTATACGTACCTATCTGCCTCCTGCAGAACCATGCGGACCCAGTGGGCTGGGCAACCGAACTTGGACTACTGACCTAGTTGGGGGAAGGTTCCTTACTGATAGTCTTATACGTGCCTATCTGCCTCCTGCGGACCCCTGGGATTGGCAGTGGCCTGAGGCCCAGTGGGCAACCGACCTGGTTGGGGGAAGGTTCGTATATGAAGCCATGGTTGTTGGCTATAATGATGAACTTTGAATATCATATTAAATACTTGTTGGGCCCATAGGTGTCTATGTTGAATGAGTATAATGGATGATGATATAATTATTGAAATAATGAAATGTAACATTTATAAGTATGATCTTTATTGGTTGAATGTATGACATTGATATTGACATTGCATAATATCATTATGGTTTGTACTACTGAGTTGTTGGCTCAGCGCGATTGTGGTTAATCGCGCAGGTGATAGAGTTGATAGGGTTGAGACAGAGGATTCTTCTAGACCTAGTTGAGTTTATGCTTGAAGAGTTGGACTAGAGCTTAAAGATCAGAGAGTCAAGCTGCCAATCATGTATATATTCTATGGTTTGTAAATTTTTATTTTTATGTATTTGTACTTGTAAGTCTATGTTATAACTTCCACTGTGTAATAATAAACGTTTTCATCTATTATATTTTATGAATTTCTTTTAAACGATTGATATTTGTTTTATTTCTTTTTCGAGATATGACTTGTGTATTTTTAAACTGTGGCATTTTCTATATTAAGTATATGTATATTACGATCTTATAAGCATGCTGTGTACGTATACGGGATATAAGGGTGTTACATCTCAATTAATAAAAAGTCAGTCAAACCTAATCTCGAGTCCAAGCACCCAAATGAAATCAGTTTCGGGTCCAGATACCCAATCTTGGGTCCAAGTACCCAAATCAAATCAATCTCGAGTCCAAGTACCCAATCTCGGGTCCGAGTACTCAATCTCGGGTTCAAGTATCCAAACGAAATTCAATGCCGCATCCAAGTACCCAAATCAAATTCATTCTCGGGTCCAAGTACCTCAATCAAATCAATCTCGGGTCCAAGTATCCAATCCCAGGTCCAAGTACCCAAATCAAACCAATCTCAGGTCTAAGTATCCAAATCAATCTAATCTCGGATTCAAGTACCCAAATCAAATTCAATCTACGGTTTAAGTACCCAATCCCGGGTCCAAGTACCCAAATAAAATTCATTTTCGAGTCCAAGTACCCAAATCAAATTCAATCTTGGATCCAAGTACCCATTCTCGGGTCTAACTACCCAATTCAAATTTAAGCTCGGGTCCAAGTACCCAATCTCGGGTCCAAGTACCCAAATTAAATTCAATCTCGGGTCCAAGTACCCAATCTCAGGTTCAAGTACCCAATCTCAGGTCCAAGTACCCAAATCAATCTAATCTTGGGTCCAAGTACCCAAATCAAATTCAATCCCGGGTCCAAGTACCCAAATCAAATTCATTCTTGAGTCCAAATACCCAAATCAAATTCAGTCTAGGGTCCAAGTACCCAATCTTTGGTCCAAGTACCCAAATCAAATCAATCTCGGGTCCAAGTGCCCAATCTCGAGCCCAAGTATCCAATCCTGGGTCCAAGTACCCAAATCAAATTCAATCTCGAGTCCAAGTACCCAAGCCAAGTACCCAATCCCAGGTCCAAGTACCCAAATTCAATCTAGTCTCGGGTCCAAGTACCCAAATCAAGTTCAGCCTCTGGTCCAAGTACCCAAATCAAATTCAAGTAACCATCTCATCAAAATTAAGTCTTATTGCTTTTCACTCTCTTTTGCCATAGTCTCAGATCGTTCAAGCAGTGGGCAAACTGTAGACCTTTAATTTTTGACCCATTCAAATCCGATAGTCTAAAATAATTTTTATGGTATTTTATTATTTTAACAATATTGTAATTACTAATATTATTTCATAGTTATTTTTAATAAAAATAAAAAAATATAAAAAATAAAAATCGGACGGATCGGCGAGCGTCGGCGGCAGCGCTGCCGCGCTGGTGCACGGTAGCCCAATTCGCCGCAGAAATAATTTGGGGGTGAATTGGGACACCAATTTTGCAGACAATGGCCTTTGGGGAAGAATTGGCCCGCTGCGCCCATTTTTGCTTGCGCAATTGCTGCCAGCACAGCCCACGGGCCTGACAGCTCTCGCGCTGCCGATTTTTTGACCAAAACCTTTTTTGACCCAGTCCGGTCTAATATATTTTAATGAGTCCAAAATAATTTTTATGTAGTCCAATATATTTTAATTAGTCCAAAATAATTTTGTGTTATCTTAATTAAACAATATTTCTTTTAGTATTTAATTCTTTTAATTAATAAAAAAAATAATAATAAATAAACAAAAATAAAAATAAAAATCGGCGACGAAAAAATTCATCGCCGAAGAGTTGGTACGAAATGGCCCGCAGGCAATTTCGCCCCCACAACTCGCAAATTCCCGCAGTAACTTTTTCGCCAACGAAATTTTTCTGCAGCAGTTTTTTTCGCCAGCAAAATTTTTCCAAAGCAATTTTTTTTCGAAACCAAATTCAATTTGGTTTCAATTTCCTTTTCTTAATTAATGTTAGATTTTGTGAGTACCTAAGATTAATCATAAAAATCTTCTATAAATAAGGACTAAAAACAACACAGAAGAGGGGGAAAAATTTTAGAGGAAAAACTTTATACCGAGGAATTAAGAAAATTAGGAGATTAACGATCGAACTTTTGAGAGAGCAAACAAGCAATTCAATCCATCAAAGGCAACTATCTTGCCTTTGTTGATGTAATTTTTGGTGGAACCAACAAACGAAGGTATGAACATCAAATCTTTTTTTTCTTTATAGTAGCTTGAATCATTAAACTCTTTCTTTGGATTCTAAAAACCTTAGAACCCTAATTTAATTTTTCTAAACCTTAGAACCTTAAATCGTCTCCTCTATTTTCAAAAACCCTAAATTACTTTTTTAGTTTCTTCATAATATCAAAAGCCTAATCTACTTTCCAACTTTTCAAAACCTTAAATCGTTCTTAAACCCTAAAAATCATCCTTCTGTTTCCCTAAAACCTCATGATAAGAGCATTTTTGTACTTGTTTTTAGTATGATTTTTATGTGTTTTTAGTTAATGTTTCATTTGATTTTTGTTTAAAGTTTGTTTTAAGTGTTTGTTTTAGGTTAAAGTGCAAAACTCCCTTGGATGATCAAAACAATGAAGAAAGAGCATGAATCAAGCAAGACATGGCCAAGCCAAACAAAGCTTGGCCATGTCACTCAAAAGAAGTGCAAGACAGTAGCTGACATGGCTAGGAGACACGGCCAAGCCACTGGCCGTGTCTCACCTAAAGAGCAAAACCAAGAAACTAAAGAAATGAAGGCAGAAACTAACACCATCACATGACACGGCCAAGCCACTGGCCATGTCACATGACACGGCCGGGAGCTTGGCCGGGTCACCCATTGGAAACAAAGAAAAGAATTAAAAAAATGAAGAAACAGAAGGTGACACACCCACATGACACGGCCAAGCCAGTGGTCGTGTCACATGACACGGCCGCAGGCTTGGCCTTGTTACTCCTTGAAGAACAAAGAAAAGAAAGAAAGAAAGAGAGGCAGTGATGGACACGGCCAACTAGCTTGGCCGTGTCTCAAAGGGAAATGAGAGACACAGCCAAGCCACTCATTGCTTGGCCGTGTCACCTTTAAAAAGTTGAATTTTCTTGCACGAGATGGGAGACAAGTGGGGGACAAGGACTTTGCTTTTGCCATAAAAGAAGAGAAAAGCTGGCCTATTTGATGAAAAGAAATATTAAACAAGGAGAAGGTGGGAGAGTGGTGTGAGTTGGAAGGTATGGGTTTGAGCTTGGAATGATTTAAAAAGAGAAGAAGAGGAAGAAGAAGGGGGAGGATTTTGGAGTAGAGAGAGAACAAAGACAGAGAGGAGAGATTTGAGAAGAGGAGGCTCGGGCATACACGGTTTGGGCAAGGAGGGAGCGACACTCTCCTTGACTCTTCATCTTTATCCTCCATTTCTATCCTCTCCATCATCTCCATCTCCCATTAGCAAGCTTCAACAATTGAAGAGGGCTTGAGCTCTTCATCATACACCCAAGTGGAGTTAGGAGGAAGACTAGTAATCCTACTCTTGGCATCTTCACAAGGGGTTTTTATATTGTCTCTTTCAATTTATTTTAATGTTGTTGTTGTTGTTGTTGTTGTTGTATTAAGAGTATTGAACATGAACTAATTCATTCTCTATCTATATATTGATGAACCCTAGCTTATTTGTATGGATTGAATAATTTTAATTGATGGAGTTGTTTTATTCTTATGATGCTTAATGATTTATTTCCAATTGATAATAACATTCTTATTAATTGGTTGCCATTTTCATATTATTGATTTGAGAAAGCTTGATATGAATTGAATACTCATAAGGGTTGAGAATTAATTGGAGCACTCGAGATAGACTTACAAGATCCTTTGGTTAATAGTTCCTTATTCTTAATGCAAGATCTATTTAATTATGTTTGAGAAGAGATTCCGGCACTCTACTTAGTGATTAGGGATTAATTCACTCGAGAGAGGTTTTAGTCTAATTTAGAGGAATGCCAATTCAACTCTATTATGTGATTTAATTGAATAGATTTTGGCTAGGGGGATTCAATATCTGGATTGTATTATTACCAACAATCCTTTTTACACAACAATCAATTTCTCTTTACTTGCATTCATTAAGTTAGTTGTCTTTAATTAGAAAACATCATACAACTATTAATTTGCTAAACAACAGTTAAGATTTGCACTAGTACTTGACCTTTTCCTTAGTGGAACAATAACTCACTCACTACTTTATTACTTAGGTGACCCGTGCACTTGCGGTATTGCTATAGCATTTAGGCACGCGCGCACCAAGTTTTTTACGCCACTGCCGGGGACAACGGTTTCAATATTAGTAATATAATCAAGACTGTTGATTTAGTTTTATTTTTATCAAGAATGTTTATTTGTTTTCTTTGAATTGTTTATGTGTTTTTCTTTGAATTATTTGTTTGTTTTCTGTAAATTTGTTTGCTTGTTGTGTTTGAATTTTTTTTAATTTAATTATTTGTTTGTTTTCTTTAAATTGCTAAGTGCCTTTTGTAAAGATACAATTTTCAAAGTACGGAGGAGTTTATGATATGGACTACAATTCTAACATGGTATGTGCAGCATGTGGCAATGCAGGACATAGTGCCAATACATGTTCATTTGGTTTCGAATGATACCAAGAATGGCAAGAGGAAGAATATGACTACCAAAGTTTCCAGCAAATGGGTAGTAATGACCCATATTCCAATCCTTACAATCTAAGCTGGGAAAACCACCCAAATTTTTCTTGGGAAAATCAGTAGCAAATTCCACCTCAAAATTTTTTTCAACCTTACTAGGGAGGTCCTTACTTTCAGGAACAATTTTCAAACCAAGACCACCTTAAGGAACCCACATTGGAGGATAAGTTAAATGCCTATATTAAAAAACACACGTTGAATGAAGATCACCTTAAGGAACCCACTGTGGAGGAAAGATTGAATGCCTTCATTCAAAATAGCCCACAAAATATAGATCAACCTAAGAAACTCACATTGGATGAAATATTGAATGCCTTCATTCAAAATAGCCCACAAAATATAGATCAACCTAAGAAACTCACATTGGATGAAATATTGAATGCCTTCATTCAAAATAGCGAGCAATATCAAGCTCAATGCAAGCAATACATAGTGGAAGATAAGTTGAGGTTTGAATCTTTGCAAGAATCATGGAAGAGGTTGGAAGCTCAAGTTGGGCAGCTGGCACATCAACCCCAAGCACACCAAAAGGAGGAGTCTCCTAGCCAATTGGAGCAAATCTAGGTAATCACAAATTTGAGGAGTGAACAGGTAATATATAACAATTTTTGTGATTTCTTTGATGCAGGTACTAATCAAGAAGAAAATGGCGAGGAGATCCAATCCAACATAGAGGAGCTGAGTCAAACAAAGGAGGAGGAGAATTTGCAAGCATCAACTTGGATAAAATTGCATGAACCTCCAAATCCTTTTATGCCACCAATTTCATTCCCATGTAGGCTGGAGGAAGAGAAACAAGGTATGCATATTCCTGAACTCTATGACATGCCCTATAGCGAAGATAGTGTAGATAAGCTTGAGGTAGCCATGACCTTAGAAGTAGAGCCTAACATTTCCGATTTAGAAATTGAGGAGAGCAAATTAATATTAAATGATGAGGTTGTTGAGAGGAAACTTCAAATTGCTAAAGAGGATGAGAATGAGATTCAACCAAACTTGGTTGAACTTCAAAAGATTGCAAAAATTTTGAAATATGTTTTGGTTGGGGAGAACAATATGCAACCAATGATCACCCCTCCCACTTTCGGGAGCGAGAAAGAACAAAAAATGAATATAACCATGTTGCATGCTGAAGAATATTTTTACCAAGTTCCTATAGCATTGGAAGATCACCCTAAGACAGCCTTCATGAGTTCTCATTGGCCATTTGCTCATCCAAGGATACTACATAGGCTTTGTAATACATTGGGCACATTTTGAAGTTGCATGCTATCCATCCTCTCAATCCTGGGCTACAATTGCATTATGGGAGGAAGGAGCCCTACATATCACTTATGAGAATGATGGAAATTAGGTTTCATCTAAACTCTCTTTTAGTTTGTGCATGCTTACATTGAGGGCAATGTGAATCTTTAAGTGTGGGGTGCATTTTGTGTTTTGTGTTTTTACTTTTAATTGCATTTTGTGTTTTGTGTTTTCACTTTTAATTTGTTTTTGTGTTAGTTTAATTAATGTTTTTTTCTTTGAATAAATAAATTTTGGAAAGTTCAATTGTTATAAACATTGTTGATTGATGACCTTTGAATTTTTGAAGCATGAATTTGAGAATTGAGTAGAATTGGTGCTTATTGTCAATTTTGTTGGCTTTTCCTTGCATTACCATTAACCTAGTGAGGAATTGAGCCATTAACTGATTATTTTTGTTGTGGGTGAACATCATTGATTGATGACTTGCTAGAACTTGCTAGAACTTGCTTTGATATGCATTTTAAGATTACATAAAAATTTCAATTAGGCATCAAGATTATTAAGGCAATTAGGTGAACCCACTTTGGCTTAAAAAGACCAACCCTATATTTAACCTTAGTTAGCCAAGTTTGAGCCTATTCCATTTATCATTTTCTTTCTTTTCTGCAACACTACTAACTTTGAATCATGCTATTTTGTCTCTTACCCTTTCATTAGGTCAAGAGCATTTTAAGAGCGTTTATGACCGAGTGTTGTGTTGAATTAAGTGTGGGGTTAAATTTAGTAGGTTTAAGATTGCAAAGCAAAATAAAAAAAATAAATATATAAAAAAAATCATCAAATAAAAATAAAAAAATTAATAATAATTGTTGTTCTTGTTGAAAGGGTTGGAATATGTTTGGAAATAATCATTGCAAGATGTAATAAGTGAGTTCCCTTGAAAAGTTCTTTCAATGTCAAGGGGTAGGTGAGAGGAAGGTGTTTTGGGATCATTGGGTTATACAAATGATCGGTTACTTCATTCTTGAAGTGCTCTTGAACTTAATGATTAAGCTCACATTTCCTAAATGCCATGCCTTTACCTTAGCCCCATTACAACCCAAAGGAAGACCTTTTGATTGATGCTTGATTGTAATTAAGTGGTGGAGATTTGATAGATAAGCAAGCCTATGGCGATAATCTTTCACTGATTGTTATGAGTGTAAAAACCACCATGATCAAACACTTTTAAGAGTTGGTGAGGAAGTGACAACATAGGTTATGCATGGAAAGGCACTTAATTGCATTGGTATCAATTTTGTTTGATTTGATATTGATTGCGGATTTAGGGATAGGGAAGTCTTGATGCAATTTTTTATAACTCTTGAACTTGACAAATTTTTCGTGTTTAGTTTGTTTTGATTTTAGCCTTGCTTGGGGACAAGCAAGGAATTAAGTGTGGGGTATTTGATAAGAGCATTTTTGTACTTGTTTTTAGTATGATTTTTATGTGTTTTTAGTTAATGTTTCATTTTATTTTTGTTTAAATTTTGTTTTAAGTGTTTGTTTTAGGTTAAAGTGCAAAAACTCCATTGGATGATCAAAACAATAAAGAAAGAGCATGAATCAAGCAAGACATGGCCAATCCAAAGCAAGCTTGGTCGTGTCACTCAAAAGAAGTGCAAGATAGTAGCTGACAGGGCCAGGAGACACGGCCAAGCCACTGGCAGTGTCTCACCTAAAGAGAAAAACAAAGAAACCAAAGAAATGAAGGCAGAAGCTGACACCATCACATGACACGGCCAGGAGCTTGGTCATGTCACCCATTGGAAACAAAGAAAAGAAATGACAAAATGAAGAAACAGAAGGTGACACACCCACATGACACGGCCAAGCCAGTGGCCATGTCACATGACATGGCCACAGGCTTGGCCGTGTCACTCCTTAAAGATTAAAGAAAAGAAAGAAAGAAAGAGAGGCAGTGATGGACACGGCTAACTAGCTCGGCCGTGTCCCAAAGAAAAATGAGAGACATGGCCAAGCCACTCATGGCTTGGCCATGTCACCTATAAAAATTGAATTTTCTTGCATGAGATGGGAGACAAGTGGGGGACAAGGACTTTGCTTTTTCCATAAAAGAAAAGAAAAGCTGGCCTAATTGATGAAAAGAAATATTAAACAAGGAGAAGGTGGGAGACAATAGAGAGTGGTGTGAGTTGGAAGGTATGGGTTTGAGCTTGGAATGATTTAAAAAGAGAAGAAGATGAAGAAGAAGGGGGAGGTTTTTGGAGGAGACAGAGAATAGAGACAGAGAAGAGAGATTTGAGAGGAGGAAGCTTGGGCATACACGGTTTGGGCAAGGAGGGAGTGACACTCTCCTTGACTCTTCATCTTCATCCTCCATTTCTATCCTCTCCATCATCTCCATCTCCCATTGGCAAGCTTCAACAATTAAAGAGGGCTTGAGCTCTTCATCATACACCCAAGTGGAGTTAGGAGGAAGACTAGTAATCCTACTCTTGGCATCTTCACAAGGGGTTTTTATATTGTCTCTTTCAATTTATTTTAATGTTGTTGTTGTTGTTGCATTAAGAGTATTGAACATGAACTAATTCATTCTCTATCTAGATATTGATGAACCCTAGCTTATTTGTAAGGATTGAATACTTTTAATTGATGGAGTTGTTTTATTCTTATGATGCTTAAAGATTTTGTTTCCAATTGATAATAGCATGCTTATTGATTGGTTGCCATTTTCATATTATTGACTTGAGAAAGCTTGATATGAATTGAATACTCATAAGGGTTGAGGAATGATTGGAGTATTCGAGATAGACTTACTAGATTCTTTGGTTTATAGTTCCTTGTTCTTAATGCAAGATCTAGTTTAAAAACCATATTTTAAAACTCAAAATTTCTTTTTTCCTTACAATTGACCTAGGTTGAGAATCTCAAACCTAGGCTCTGATACCAAAACAATTGTAACACCCCTATACCTCGTATACGTACACAGCATGCTTTTACGATCGTAATATACGTATACTGAATATAGTAATGCCACGGTTTACTAACAAACGACTCACTTCTTTTACAATAATATGAACAAATTTAAAACATTTAAGTTATATTATAAAACACAATAGATAAAAATGTTTATTCAAAACGCAGCGAAAAGTATAACAAATATTTACAAATACATATACTTCAAAACTCAAGTTTTTACAAAACATAAAATATACATACATGTTTGGCAGTATGTCTTTGATCTTTAAGCTCCACTATCAACACCTCAAAATCTAGACTCTACTCGGCCTAGAGGAACTCTCCGGTACTTCCCTGTCACCTGCGCGATGAACCACAATCGCGCTAAGCCATAGGCTTAGTGGTACAAACTACAATAATATTATACTATAATGAAATGCAAATGTCATAATTTCAAACATATAAACCATTCTCAAGAATCTCATTATTTATTTATTTCATCATTCATAAATCACATTGAAAACAAAGACAAACATGGGCCCAAAAAGAAACTAATATGTTATTCAAAGTTCAGAGTTACTGCTTTGGTCCATAATCACAATCATCAAGCCCGAAGGCGATACATATATATATCTCTATCCATGGATAGTGTAACAGACCCAGTCTCTTGGACCTCAACCCGACTTAACTCGAGGAGATCCTCAACCCGGCAAGACTGTTACATGTAACAGACCCAGTCTCTTGGACCTCAACCCGGATAAACCCGAGGAAATCCTCAACCCGGCAAGACTGTTACTATTGTACATTTTACATTTATCAACTGGAATCGGCTTAGACCCAATCTTTTCACCTATCCATTACTGATGATTGAGGCATGCCGCCAAACCCAGAACTCTGAAGGTTGAATAACACATTAGACACACAATCTTTTCATTTATATCTTTATACATTTCTTTCTCAGTTCATTTCTCATTTCATTTTCATAATCAAAATAGGCAACCATGCCTCAATCATCTCATTTGCATCATTATAGCCAACAACCATGGCTTCATATCTCATCAAGATAATATATAATATCAATTGCATTAACACCATCATCATGGTCAATCACATTGGTTTTATATCTCATTATATCTCAAATCACATTAAATCAATTCTTCATTCAAGTGTACACAACCAATTGCATTAACATACCTTTCGTATTTCATCATATCATCAAATGTTTTAACCATGTAATCAATTGCTTAACATATGTATAATCAAATATGTTAAGTATCAAATCATGTGAGTGTATGCAACAATGTAGTTTGTACTTACCTCAAAACCAACTCACACCAACCTATACACTTCCTCCTTCAAGAATCCTCAACACTTAGGTTAGGGCAATTCAACTTCTTCACAACCTAAACCAAAAGTAATCATACACACTCACTTAGAGATACATATAATATAATAAAGCTAAGAATCATCTAGGGAAAACTCTAAACATGACACGCTCAACAACACGGGCGTGTCCCTGACCGTGCCCTAAACTCACAACACAGAAGCTTTGACACGCTCAGAACCACGGGAGTGTCACTGAACGTGCAGTACATTATGTCTCACAGAAACATTGACACGTCCCATAACACGGGCGTGTTCATGGCCGTGTCAAACCTTCACCAACATAGTAGCTATGACACACTCAGTGACATGGGCGTGTCACTGGACATGTAAATGCTACTGCAACACAGAACCATCGACACGCCCAAAGACTTGGCCGTGCTCATGGGCGTGTCAGGCCAAAAATCCAGATTCCGGCAACATCAACAACACAACCAATAAACCACTTTCTTCCACCATTTTCCACTTCAAACAAACTGAACTAAACACACCCAAAAACCATAAAAAACTTGCAAAAACACCAAAACACTTCAAAACATACATCAAACACCACTTTTCAACCATCACATACCCACAACTCTTACTCTTTCAACATCAAACCTAACTCCTTCTTTACAATCCAACACCATCATCAAAATCAATTAAACCAAACACTCTCAAATACATCTTAATAAAACATATTCACATACCATCAACACTCAACCAACAAATTCAAACACATCTTAAAAGAAAATCAAGGAATCAAGAGGAAACTTACCAAGGATGAAGAAACTCTTAAATTTCCAACTTGATCACTTGAAAACTTCCTTAAATCTTGAGTTTAGAAGATCAAATCTCTTTCTTGCTTTCTTGATTCTTTGATAGCCGGCCAAAAGAAGAGAAAAGGAAAGAAAAGAAAATGGACCACGGAGAAAGAAAGAAAGAAAGAAGAAAAGAAAGAAATCAAAGTCAAATCTCTCATCCACTATCTCCTCAAAATCCTCTCCTCCAAGCATTTAATATTAAAATATTCTAAATATCTCCATCCACTTCCACTCACTCAAATCCCACTTAATTAACTTAATTAATTTAAAATTATTAACTAATCATCTTGACTTCACATTTGACATGTATATGTTGTATATATTACTATATATACAACATATACACTCTCTCTTCACTTCCTTTCTCTTTCCAATTACACATATACATTAAATTCAATTAAAACAACAATTATATCAAAACTTCTAGGGCACACTTTGGGATATTACACCTCAAAAAACCTAATTTATTACTTTTGTCCCAAAAAACCCTAAATTGTATCTTCTGTTTCTATAAACCTTAAATCATTTTGTTTATTTCCAAAAAACCCTAAAAAATATCTTTTCTGTTTCTGTAAACCTTAAATCATTTTTGTTTATTTCCAAGAAACATCATAAAACTCTAAACTGGTTTTCTTCTAATTCTTTTCCAAAATTCCAAATGTTTTATCAAATATCCAAACTCAAACTCACTTTATAGCTTCTAAAAATCACATAAAGCTTTATAAAACTATAAATTGTTTTCTCAAACTATAAAATCAAATACATTCTCTAAAACACTAAAAGCCCTAATTCAACATTCAAAACCAAGACTGCAACCCAAAATTAGTTAACCTTAAACCCTAGTTTTTCTAACCTTAACCCTTTAATCTTTAAACCTTAAAACCTTATAAACCTAAATATTAAAATTCAAATACAGTAAGCCTAAAAATAATAATTCAGCAGCTAATAATCATAAACCTAATGTTTTAAAGTATCCAAACACTAATTTCATGATTTCACTCCTCAAACACTAATTTGGTTAATCAAAGAACTTTATTAATCCTTTAAATCATAAAACCTTAATCCATTTTAATTCCCTTAAAACTTACAGTAGCTTAAACCAATAAATTCTAAAACCCTAAACATTAAATAAAGAATCTTAAATAAAAACAGTAGCCTTAATTTGTATTTTTTTACTTGTTTTATTCTTAGATTTGATTGTGTAGTTCATTATATGCTTTGATTTATTTTATATGCTTTAATTTATTTAAGTTCAATGCTTGGTTTATTTAGTTTATCATGGATGGATGTTTACATTCTATTGATATTTAATATCTTTGATGAATGATTTATTTATGATGAATGGTTATTTACTTTTATCGATTTATTTTAATTTCCAAATGTTGTAAGAGGTATGTTTCCACTTGGTGGGTACCTCATTAGTTAAATATCATGTAATTTAAATTACTTTTCTATTTTAGAACCAATGTAAAGGACATGTTTCTACCTTTTGGTGGGTGTCCTATTTAGGCATGGATTATGTAAGGGCATGTTTCCATCTTCGGATGGGTGTCCATTTATTTGTTTTGCTTGGACATTGCTTTGGTTTTGAATATATCAATGCTTTATTTTAATTATTGTGTGTAATATGGGTAATATTGTTATATTTAAGAATTTTATAATATTAAGACCTGTAAAGGAGGCCGGTTCCAATGAACCGGGCATTCTAGGGTTGCTGGGCCATTTCTCACCTTCCCCACACGTACCAAACTTTTTGAGCCCATTAGAGGGTTGGGGATTCCTTAGGAATCGAGTCATCTACCCCTTTCTTTTTCCTAGCCCGTCTGGGTGGCGACTCCATTTTCTCCGAACTTAGGCCCGTGTTCTCTAAGGCCTCGAGCCTAAACAGTGCCGAAGTCACAAGAACCATTCCACCTAGAGTGGGGGCAAAAATCCCCGCCCACACATTCCATTTGCTGAAGCTTTATCACAGATGCCCAAATATGCTAAATTTTTGAAAGATATCCTTTCTAATAAAGGGAAACTTGAGGAAGTATCTTTGGTGCAATTTTCAAAAAAGAGTTCAACAATTTTACAGAAGAGGTTGGCTAAGAAATTAAAAGATCCTGGTAGTTTTACCATTCCATGTTTGATAGGTAATCTTGAAGTTTAAAGTGCAATGACTTACTTGGGGGCTAGCATATGTGTTATGCCCTAAAAGATGTTTAAAGAGTTAGGTGTCGGAGAACCTAAACCAACACTCATGACCATTCAACTTGCTGATAAGTCAGTAATTCATCCTCGTGGTATTATAGAGGATGTGTTGGTAAAAGTTAGGGATTTCATTTTCCCCAATGATTTTATTGTCATTGATGTAGATGAGGATACATATGTTTCGCTTATCCTTAGTAGGCCATTTTTGAATACAACCCGTGCCCTTATCGATGTCCATGATGGCACATTATCCTTAAGAGTGGGACGCGAAAAAGTTATTTTTAATATACATTATGCTATGAAGCACCCACTTACACTCAATGAGGTGGATTCATACAATGATATCATTGAGCATGAAACCTTAAATTGGGTTACTAAAGTTGTTTCCAAGGATCCCCTTGAGTTGTTTTTATTGTAGGATAATGTTGAGGGTTAGGAAGCATTGGAGCAGCTTGCTTATCTTGAAGCAAGCAAATCATTTAAGAATTGGGCATATGAAACCATTGAAATTCCAAAAGAACAGAAGCCTTGACCATCTGTGATTGATCCACCCAACTTGGAACTTAAGATCCTTCCGGATCATCTTGAGTATGGATTCCTAAGGGAGGAGAATAAATTGCCAATTATTTTGATTTCCCACCTATCTTCTGAACAGAAGGTAAAACTCATTGAGCTGTTACAAAAGCATAAGCAAGTTATAGCTTGAAAGATAGCAGACATCAAGGGTATTAGTCCATCCTATTGCACTCATAAAATACTGTTGGAGGATGACTTTAAGCCAGTGGTGCAACCACAACAGAGACTAAACCCTAAGATGAAAGAAGTAGTTAAAGCTGAAGTAATCAAGCTACTTAATGCGGGAATTATATATCCAATTTCGGATAGCTCTTGGGTGAGCCCGGTTCAAGTAGTATCAAAGAAAGGAGGGACAATGGTGGTTCCCAATGAAAATAGTGAGCTAATTCCAATAAGAACAATTACCGGTTGGAGGGTTTGCATCGACTACCAGAAGTTAAATGATGCAACTAGGAAGGACCATTTTCCTTTGCCCTTCATT
Organism: Garcia nutans; assembly: GCA_947685225.1. NCBI lineage: Eukaryota > Viridiplantae > Streptophyta > Magnoliopsida > Malpighiales > Euphorbiaceae > Garcia > Garcia nutans. The sequence continues at coordinate 38,023,938 of CANTUV010000035.1, forward strand.
GATCAGATGTTAGAGAGATTGTCCGGGCATGAGTACTACAGCTTTTTGGATGGCCTTTTAGGCTACTTCCAAATTTTTATTGCCCTAGAAGATTAAGATAAAACTACATTCACCTGCCCATATGGGACATTAGCATATCGAAGGATGCCATTTGGATTATGCAATGCACCTGTAACTCTTCAACGTTGCATGGTGGCAATCTTTGATGAGCTTATTGAGGATATTATGGAGGTGTTCATGGATGATTTCTCGATTTATGGTAGCTTATTTGAAGGTTGTTTGTAAAACCTTGAGAGGGTCTTGAGAAGATGTGAGGAAACAAACCTGGTACTTAATTGGGAAAAATGTCATTTCATTGTTCAAGAAGGAATTGTGTTGGTATATAAGATTTCAAGCAAGGGTATTGAGGTGGACTGGGCTAAGGTGGAAACCATTGAAAAACTACCACCCCTTTTATCAGTCAAGGTAATCAGAAGTTTTTTGGGACATGCAGGCTTTTATCGACGGTTTATACATGACTTTTCTAAGATAACTCATCCTCTAACACGACTCCTTGAGAAGGATGTTGATTTTGTGTTTGACAAGGAATGTTTAAGATCTTTCATGACTTTTAAGGAGAAATTGACCCATTCTCCAATCATGGTAGCTCCTGATTGGAAATTCCCATTCGAATTGATGTGTGATGCAAGTGATATTGTAGTGGGGGCAGTTTTGGGTCAACGTAAAGAGAAGAATTTTTCAGCCCATTTATTATGCAAGTAAGACACTGAATGCAACCCAGGCCAATTACACAACTACAGAGAAAAAACTTCTAGCTGTGGTTTTTGCTTTTGATAAGTTTAGATCATATCTGATCTTGTCCAAAGTGATTGTGTATACAGACCACTTGGCTTTGAGGTATTTATTTGCCAAAAATAGATGCAAAGCCTAGGCTAATTCGTTGGGATTTGTTATTGTAGGAATTTGATTTGCAAATTCAAGACAAAAAGGGAGCTGAAAATCTGACAGCAAATCACCTTTCTCACTTGGAGAAGCCAACCTTGGAGAAGCTTGAAGAAGGGAACTTTGATGATCATTTCCCTGATGAGCAGCTTTACACCATGGTAAGTGAGGTAAGTGTTTCAACTTTTGAAGTGCCTTGGTTTATAAATTTTGCTAATTACTTGGCTACAGGGAACTCCCTAAAGATATGACTCAACAAGAGAAGAAGAAATTCTTTTCTGACTTGAAATATTACTTTTGGGAGAATCCTTTCTTCCTTAGGTTATGTAAAGACCACATGATCTGACATTGCATGGAATGACCTGAAACGATGAATATTCTTCATCATTGTCATGTTAGACCAGCTGGTGGTCATATGGGAGCCAATAGAACTGCTTAAAAGGTGCTAGAATCAGGATTTTATTAGCCCACGCTGTTTAGGGATAGCTATGATTTTGTGAAATATTGTGATCATTGTCAAAGAACTAAAAACATCTCCTCTCGTGATGAGATGCCAAAAATGGAATTCTAGTGTGTGAATTCTTTGATGTATGGGGGATTGACTTTATGGGACTATTTCCTAGTTCTTTTGGTAACAAATATATTCTTGTAGCTACAGACTATGACTCTAAATGGCCTAAAGCCCAAGCTTTAGCAATGAATGATGCTAGGGTAGTGATGAGGTTTTTGAAAAAGTTGTTTTCTCAATTTGGTACACTAAAAGCGATCATAAGTGATAAGGGTACTCACTTTTGTAACGCTCAGCTTGAGAAAGTTTTAAAAAGGTTGGGTGTTAAACATAGGTTTTCTATTCCTTACCATCCCCAAACTAGTGGCCAAGTTGAGAATACAATTAGAGAAATAAAAAGGATCCTTGAAAAAACTGTAGAGCTATCCCGAAAGGATTGTGTACACCCTTAATTTTTGACCCAGTCCATATTTTTAAAATAGTCCAAAATAATTTTTGTGGTATTTAATTTAATAGTATTTATTTTAATATTCATTACTTATAATATTTACTTCTAATAAAAATAAAAAGGTAACAATAAAGAAAAAGGTAAAATAAATAAATAAAAATCGGCAACGAAAATTTTTCATCGCCGAAGATGAATTGGCTTGGGCCAATTCGTAGCAGGTTTTTCCTATGGTGAATTGGCTGGCCCGTGCCCACTCATATGCAATTCTTGCAGCTGGCCCTCAGCAACTTTTGCCAGCGCAGTTTTTTTCGAGACTGAATTCTATTTGGTTTTTATTTCTTTTCCTAAATGGTTTTTATTTCCTTAGACAATTAGAATTAGGTTTTGATTTTTTCCTATAAATACCACATTAAGACACACAGAAAGGGACTTTTAATCCTAAAAAGAGGATCTGAACCTTTGGAGCTCGAAATTATTTTTGGCAATCTATTCATAATCTCAAGCTTAAAGAATCAAGAGGCAGTAGATAATATACAACCCATCAAAGGCAGCCCATACTGTCTTTGATATTGTTCAACCGGAATTATTTCTTTACAGTAGCTTCATCATTCAAATTGGATTAATTGTTTAAACGTGCAATAGATGATCAATTCTTCTATTTACCATCTAAAACTCTATTTGAAACCCTAAAAACTAATTTTCAAAATCCTAATGCCTTAATACTCATAATTTTTTTTTTTAAATCTAAAACCCTAATTACACTTTTCTAAAGCCATAAAACAATAGACTATTTTCTTAAAACCCTAACCTAATCTCTATTTCAAAAATCTAGTATCATTATTTTTTCAAGTATTAAAAGCTTTAACCCTAATTAATTCTTCTTTCCAAAATCACACAGTAGCATTATTCTTTTAAAAAATAGCATTAGTTTCTTCCAATTTCGAAACCCTATTTTCTAAATCTTAAACCCTAAAATCTTAATTTTCAAAACCAAAACCTACATCCCTAAAAGCTAGTTTCCAAAATTTACTAGGACAGCCGTATGTGCTCTTCGAAGGGGTCAATATTTATTTGTGTATTGTAAGTCTTTATGTTTAACTTCCTTTATTATGATTATTCAAAATACAAACCTAAATCCTAATTTATTCAAACCATAAATCTTAATTAATTCTATTTTCAAATCATCACAGTAGCTTGTTCCTTTCAAATATCTAAAGATTTTATTTTATATAAGCTTCAATCTTATTTACTTAAACCCTAATTGTTAAACATAAAACCCAAGAAAACCTAATTGATACATGAACCCTAAAGTTATATGCTTACTGTTTTATTTAAATTGGATGAAAGTGTATTATATATTTTGATTGATGTTTGATGTCTTTGATGAATGATTTATTTATGATGAATGGTTGTTTACTTTTATTGATTTCAAAACATTGTAAGAGGTATGTTTCCATATTTTGGGTACCTCATGAGCCATAAAGTTTTTGGACCAATGTAAAGGACACATTCCCACATTTTGATTGGTATCTTATTTAGTTTTAGTCATGGACAATGTAAGGACATGTTTCCATCCTCGGATGAATGTCCATTTATTTGCTTTGTTTGGACATTGCTTTGATTTTAATAGAATGATGCTTTATTTTAATTGTTGCATGTAGTATGGATAATATTGTTATATTTAAGAATTTTATAATATTAAGACCCGCAAAGGAGGCCGATTCCAATAAACCGGGCATTGTGGTGGTGCTGGGCCATTTCTCACCGCCTACACACGTACCTAACTTTTCAAACCCATTAGGGGGATGGGAATTCCTTAGAAATTGAGTCATCCACCCCTTTCTTTTTCCCAACCCGTTCGAGTGGCGACTCCATTTTCTCCTAGCTTAGGCTTGTGTTCTCTAAGGCCCTGAGCCTAAACAGTGCTGAAGTCGGAAGAACCATTTTACCTGGAATGGGGGCGAAAATCCCCGCTCACAGATTAGTCTGAGAAATTATACAATGCTCTATGGGCCTTTATAACTACATTCAAAACTCCATTGGGTACTATGCAATTTAGGCTAGTATATGGAAAGGCTTGTCATTTACCTGTGGAAATTGAACATAATGCTTTTTGGGCTATAAAACAGATTAACCTTGATCTAGCTAGTACAAGTGACAAGAGAAAATTGCAGATCAATGAGCTAGATGAATGGAGAGTACAAGCTTATGACAATGCAAGGATGTATAAGGAGCGGACTAAGAGATGTCATGATGCTAACATTAAGGAACGGAAAGAGTTTCAAGTTGGAGATCAAGTATTATTGTACAATTTGAGGCTTCAACTTTTTCCAGGTAAGTAAAAATCAAGGTGGTTTGGTCCGTTTATATTCGAAGAAAATTTTCCCTATGGGAAATCAAAATTACTCACCCAGAAAAAGGGAATTTTATGGTTAATAGGCAAAGACTTAAACTGTATTTAGGGGGACTTGAGTGAGTTGAAGGAGGTTTTATACCTCTAAGACTAAAGATGAACCAATCCCGAACGTCCAACTAATACAATGTTAAAGAAGTGCTGGGTGGGAGAAAACCCACTATTTTTATTTATTTTTGATATTTGTTCTTTAATTTTTATGTTTTTAGTTTGTTTCGTTGGTTTTTAATTTGTCTTTCATTGGTTGGTGGTGCGTTACTTTGAGTTCACTTGAATTTGTTGAGGAAAATTTTTTTTGAGGGGTAATTTGAGCTTGATTCCTAGACACGCCCGTGTTAGTGGGCGTGTCATTTATTTTCAGAGATAGTAGCTAGGACACAACAAGTGACATTCCCGTGCCACTGGACATGTCATTTAGATGGCATCACAGTAGCTACAACATGCCCATCGACATGCTCGTGTCATTTGTCATGTCATTTTGGTTAAATTTGAGATTGACAGTTGCAAACACACGCCCATTGACATGCCCATGTCACTAGCCATGTTGATTTAATTGAGTCACAGCAGCTACAACACACCCACTGACATGCCTGTGTCATTGAGCGTGTCATTTTAGTTCAGAAACAGTAGTTATGACACGCCCATAGACACAGTCGTGTCTGTGGGCGTGTCCATAGGTTTTTACATCATGCCCGATTTTGAATTTAGCATAATTTTCTCTCTCCTCTTCCCCTCTCTTTCGATTTTCTATGAAATCTTCACACTTCAACACTTTCAATCACATACCCATTCATCCTAGAGGGGATTTCAACTCCCATTTCATGATTTGGAAGGGATTTAATCAATTTTCCTTTGATTTTTATCGCATTCTTCATGCTATTCAGGTACACACTCTTAACTTTTGAAATTTTATATTGCTTCTAGTGATTTTTTTTGCGATTTCAACACTCGATTTCTTGAGATTTGATTGAAGATTCTTTGAGCATTGTTGATTGTTGGATTTGCTTTATTTTCTTGGATTCTTATAGACTCTATTTTATTTTGTTTTGGATTTGTTTATTTGCCATAGCCATTTTCTAGGGATTTTTAATTTTTGACTATGGGATTTTGAGTTTTATTCAAGTTTTGGGGAGTTATTGTGCTTTATTCATTGTGTTTTAGAAAATTCTATGGCCAGAATTAAGCTGCACACATTGGCACATCATTATTGATTGTTTATGCATTATGAGTCGAAATCCTTTATTTTTATTGCATTGGGCTATGATGTTATTGACTTGTAGCAATGCATGGTATGGAGATTGACTTTTGTGTAAATTTAAAAAACTTTTTGCCCTTATTGAACATTGGTTCATGGCTCTTGTTGTTAATGCATTGCTATTGTCATTCTAGCTAAATTACTCTTTTATTGTTTGATAATGCATTGATATTGTTGGTTTCATTAGGTTGGTCTATTGTGTTGCTCTTCTTGGATTGTTTGGTGTACTTTGTTTTTTGAATATTGTTGTTTATTTTGTAGATCATGGGTCCTCGCAAACAAGTGTTGTCTAAATTGCCAACTAAGCAGGCTAGAGGTGAAGGTAGCTCAAGCCAATCCGCTACCCATCCCATCTCAAAATTTATGGCTGGCCACAAGTTCCTTCAATTCTCAACTTTGGAGGAGCAAAAATGGTTTGAACTATTAGGGAACAAGGAATGGTCGCCAACTAGGGTTTTGGATTGGGGTGCCATGGAGCGAGCCAACATACTGACTGAGGTCCGGGATTTGATAAACCAGCCAGGATGGGAACAACTCTTCTCCATCAATGAGCCTTCAAATAGAGAGTTAACCCTAGAGTTCTTGTGCACTTTTCAATTCAATAAAAATAAGATCTCCATCATCGTGTTGATGATGAAGTGTCGATTGGGAGATCAATAATTCCACATGAGAATCAATGAACTTGGCATGCGTTTAGGTCTATTTACTGCAGAGGAGGTGCAGACCGTAGAGTATCTTAAATCTAAGGTAGACTTTGCAAAGTTTGATGTCATTCCTTCTAGGGTTTGGATCATGTTTACACCAAATCCCGCCAAGTATCAGCTGAAGGTATCCAAGGCATCAGATTTTGAGTCCTTCCCTTGTTGAGTGGTACATAATCTATTGGTTCACACCATTGCAGCTCGACTCATCAGTATGGGAGTTGTTGGCCTGAGGGAGCTGTTCTTATTAAATTGCATGGTCCAGAAGATCCGGTGCAACGTAGCTCATGCTATCACGCACTTTTTCTATGAGCAGTCAAAAACATGGGCACCAGGTATAGACACTTAATTTTAATTTGATATGGTCCTAATTAAAGGATATTAAAATAAATTTGATCCGACTTTAAAATATTTAAACCTAATTTATAATTTCTAAAGAAGTCGGTTCGGATTTTAGACGCATAAATTCAATTGTAAAGCCCTAAAATCAAGTTGAATCGGCCCAAATTAAACCTTTTAGCCAATGAGTTCAAAAAGGCAATACTAATTCAAATTAGACTGGCCGGGAAGACATGAGCATGCCTCATGTTGATCTGGCAGCCCAAATCGACATGAGGTTAGACTCATGTCGACCTGGGCAAGCTAGGTCGACATGAGCATGCTCATGTTGACCTTGGTAGCATGTCAACCTTGGCAGTCCAAGGTCAACATGAGCATGCCTCATGTTGACCTGGGTAGCCTAAGGTCGACATGAGGCTGGTCTCATGTCGACCTAGGGCAACCAGGTTGACATGAGTTCAATAACTTTCCTAATTCAACTAGAATTTATTTTAGGGATTGATTAATATTAGGTTAAGGATTTTGAGTGAGGTTTGGCTATAAATATTAACATTTCAGAATTCAAAGAGGGGAGGAACATCAAAAGGAACATTAAAGAGGGTGGGCAATGAATATTAAGAGAGATTAAAACCACAAAACATAATAGAGGGCAACAAAGAGTGAAGAACAGCAGCAGCTTTTTGGAGAGCGAAGGAAACCACAAACAGAAAAATCAAAACAACCAAAGAAGAAGGCAAAATCCATACTGTCTTCACATTGTTCATCCAGAAATCAATTTTTTTGGTGGAACCAATGACAGAGGTTTGATCTTTAATCATAAATTATTCATGCTCACAGTAGCTTCGTTTCTTTGATTAATAAGAGCATGCATGCAGTAACATGATCCTTAAACGTTCAGTAACTCGATCTTTGAACATGCAGAAAATTTATCTTTGTTTCATTAAGTTTAATTGTTTGCTTTATTTAACACATGTAGACCCTTAATTTTTGACCCAGTTCGGTCCAATATATTTTAATTAGTTCAAAATAATGTTTGTGTTATCCAATATATTTTAATTAGTCCAAAATAATTTTTGTGTTATAATAATTAAATAATATTTGTTTTAGTATTTTGTTTTTATAATTAATAGCAATAAATAATAAAAAAAATAAAAAATAAAAATAAAAATAAAAATAAAAATTGGCTATGAAAAAATTTGTCGCCGAAAAATAGTGCTGGACGAAATGGTCGTGGGCCATTTATGTATCAAAAAGTTAGTATCAGTTCAAACAAGTAGGGCTTCTTTAAAAAAAATAATAAAAACTAAAAATAATGTTTCACACAATGCATTTTACGAAGGGGTCAAAGAACTTAAGAGAAAACTTACACTTTCTTACTTTGTTCATGACTTTTGAGTTCTTGGAATTTTATGCTCAGCCTTTTAACTCTAAATTTTTAATTTTAGATCTGATAGATTTTTGTTTTGAAACTGCTTAATTCAACTATCATGTTTGAGATTTAGTTTTTGTTTGAGAATGTTGGGTTTTCTAATTCAAGTATTGTAAAAACTTTTATTTTCTTTGGATATAGAGGGGTCCTTCATTTCTGCCTATTATAGTGATTTAGTTTGCTTGAGGACAAGCAAAAACTCAAGTGTGGAAGAATTTGATAAGTGTATAATTGATGATATTTTCCCTTATTTCTTAATATATTTATTGTCAAATTGAGTTTAATTTATTTGTTCAAGTGTTTATTAGGGTTGATTCCAGGAAATTTTGGCACATTGAGATCTTAAGGTTATTTAGGCTGGAATCATGGACAAAAGACAAGGAAAGAAGCTATTTTATGCAAATTCTTCAATTGACACACCCAGTGACATAGGCGTGTCAGTAGCCGTGTCATTCAACTACTTTACAGAAGCTACAACATGCCTAGAGACATGGGCATGCACTGAACGTGCCATTACTCTTTACATACAGAAGCTGTGACACGCCCAATGACACAAGTGTATTCCAGACAGTATCCCTAACTCATTATTGCAGTAGTAATGACACGTCCAAGGGCTTGGGCGTATCACTGCCCAAGTCATTAAAGCTTAAACCAGCACAGTTGACACGCCCACAGACACGGGCGTGTCCATGGGCGTGCCAGGAAAAAATACATGGAAAATCTCAGCTAAAGAGCGAATTAGGGATACAGTTTTATTTTCAAAGATGACCTCCTGAGAAAAAAAAAATTTTGGCAGCTAAGAGTAAAGGTGAAGATCCAATTCATGCGAGATTTAATCCAAGATTTGAGGATTGAAGTGAAGAAACGCAAATTGTTCATTATGGATTGTTTGAATTCTTTTACTTATTTCCTTTATTTTGGTTTTCTGGTTATGAACATGAGCTAAATTTTATCTATCTAGATATTGATTAACCATAGCTTTGTTGTATGGATTGAATAGTTCTCGTTAAATTAAATCATTTGATTGAGTTGTTTTATTCTTTTGATTCTTAATTTCTTATTTCCAATTGATAATAGCATACTTATTGACTGGTTGCAATTTTCATATTATTGACTTGAGAAAACTTGATATGAACAAAATTTTTATTAGGATTGAGGGTTGATTGGAGTGCTAGAGATAGACTTACAAGACCCTTTGGTTCAAAGTTCCTTGTTCTTATTGCAAGATCTATTTAATTATGCTTGAGAAGAGATTCCTAGCATTCTACTTAGTGATTAGGGATTAATTAACTTGAGAGAGATTTTAATCTAATTTAAAGGAATGCTAATTAAGCTCTATTATTTGATTTAATTTAATTGATATTCATAAATGCTTTTTATGGCTAAAGGGATTCAATATCTGGATAGTATTTTCATCATCAACTTTTGTTGCATAATATTCAATTTTTCTTTACTTTAATTTATTAAGTAATTCATCTTTTATTTTAATCATCACACAAACTATTGATTCACTAAACAACAGTTGAAATTTGCACTAATATTTGATCTTATCCCCAGTGGAATGATATCTTACTCATTATTTTATTACTTGCGTGACCCATGCACTTGCGGTTACACTTCGATAGCACAGATTCGCGATCACTGAACAAGTGGACCAGATGGAGAAAAAGCTTGTCTTGCCAACTGATAAGGAACCTAGCCCAGAAGAAAATAAGGAAGCTATCTTGAAGATTTAGAAGACTTCAGAAGAGATTGTTGCTCTAATTGAAGAACAATTTGAAAGCCTTTTGATTTATAATTTTGAGAACAATGACTCTGATTTTGATTTTAATTTGTCTGCTCTATAAGAAGATGATGATGTTTTTATTTTTCAAGATGAATGTAATAAAGTCTGATTTTACTTACTTGTGTGATGTTTTTCCTAATAGTTGCATACATTCAATTAGTGGTTACACGAGCATTTTCAATATTAAGCATGTTGATGCACAATCGTTAAATTTGGGAACAATCGAAAATCCTAAAAATATTAGCAGAGCATCTGACCTTACTCCTGAAGAGAGAGAGACTAGAAAAAATATTTAAAAAGTATGAAGAAGTATTTGGGTGGTCTTATGAGGATATGCTTGGAATTGATCGAGACATAGCTAAGTACATGATTCCTACTTATGCTCACATGAAACTGTTGCGCTCTATTTAACTCTACTACAAAGCGTCACTCGCAAGTATACGAGGTAGCTGTAGCAAGGTGATCGCCCCAAGGTCGTCTCACAAGGAAGCTAAAGTAGCTAATTAATTATCAGATAATAAATAACAAGTAATGAAGAAATTTAAATTGCTAACAATTAATAAAGACAGATTGATCGAAGTTTAAAACAATAAAAGTAAATTGAGCTAATGATTTGATTCACTTAATAGAAAGGTCTAGGGTTTGCACTTCTCTACTACTTATATGTATGAACGGTTATTCCTCTCAAACAATTTAATTTCAAAGATTAAATCTCAAGCAACTTAATTAATTGAGTCAAGGAAATAAGCTCTCACATTCAAACCTCTTTCAACTAATCTTGTTACAATTGAAATAATCTTTTCCTAGGTTATATCTCTAATTCACCTAAGTCCCTAATTGAATTGTTCCAGCATTAGACTTCATCTCTCAATCCTTCATCTAATACCTTAAAACACATAATTGGTGGCCAATCAATTATATATTAACAATATTCCATTCAATCAAGGCTAAAGAAATAATTAGTTAAGAGCAATAACTAATTCATACAATCATAGCAGATCCATACAAACCCTAGACTAGATAAAATTAGTTCATAATGCTATCAAACATACTCATCTCATTAACATTCAAAGAAATCAATTTAGACATGATAATATCCATAAATACAATTCCAATGAAATTAAAGAGATAAAGTTCGAGAACAAAACCAAATTACAAACTTCATAGCTATTGAAGAATCTCTTGTTCAGAACTTGCTTGAAGAATACATCAATGGCGAGAACAAATCTAATCTAAGCTAGTTTAATCCAAAGTGTAATCAAAATCAAAGAAAACAAGATATGAAACCCTAAAACTTTCTTTGAAGGCTAAAACAAACTCAAACTCTCAACAACCTTTAAGAAAACCTTAATTCTAATATTTATATGAAACCTCCGCGCGTCTTCATTAATCCATGAGTGACACGGCCAGTCTCAAAGGGACTTGGCCGTGTCTGAGGTCTTTGGAGGGACACGGCCACAAGCTTGGCCATGTCCCTTGCATGTGTCATCTTCTACTTGATTTCCATCTTCTTTGATTTGGACTTGAGTGCGACACGGCCAAGCCAAAACAACTTGGCCATGTTGGACAATTTTGGAGGGACACGGCCACAAGCTTGGCCGTGTCCCTTGCATGTGTTCGCTCCTGTGTGATTTTCTTCTTTTCTTCTTTGGAGTGGTGAGTGACACGGCCAGTTTGGAGGAAGCTTGGCCGTGTTTGAGCTTTTTTGGAGGGACACGGCCACAAGCTTGGCCGTGTCCCTTGAGTGTGTCAGCTACTGATCTGTTGGCTTCTCTTTTGCTTGGTATGGGACACGGCCACAAGCTTGGCCGTGTCCTCTGCATGTGTCAGCTATTGTCCAATTTTTCCTTCTTCTTGGTTCCTTAGCTTTTTAACCTAAAACAAAACTTGAAACAAACTTTAAACAAGAATTAAATGAACATTAACCAACAAAACATAAACACTCACTAAAAACTAGGACAAAAATAACATAGACACTTAAATAAATTAAAACTACCAAAATTAATGAAAACACTAAATAAACATATTAAAACTACAAAATACCTAAAGAAAACAATAATTATCATAATAAATAAGACACAATACTATGACAAAAACTAATAAAACAACTACCCCACACTTAAAACTTTGCTTGTCCTCAAGCAAATTCACATGGCATAAATTAAAAACTCAAACAACCTTAACAATAATTCCAGTATATAAGATGAAATCCTTTAAGACTAAACCATAAATATTTGCATTTTACTTCAATCAAGGATTTTCTTAACTCATTCATTAATCCAGACATACAAATCTCATCTCTCTTCTAAGTGTTTCACTCAATTTCAAAGATTAATTCACTCAAACCACTCATGACTGCATACTACCATAAACTTGCTTAATTATCCAATCTCCCTCACTGATTTTCTTAAGAAATAATCCGAAGGTCTTTCATTTGGATGTAATGGGGCTAAGGTGATGGTGTGAGAAAAGAATTTAAGCTGGAGCATCAAGAAATGGAGCATCAAGACAATACTCTTGCTCAGAAACTCATAGCTCCCTCAAATGGCATATTCACCAACCCTTAATAATCTTACATACTTGCACACTAAAAGAAAAGTACATGAGTCAACATTCCTCTAATGCTAGAAAATATATGAATTTTGTATATATATATATCTTTCTTTTTTTTCTTTTTCTTTTATTTTTATCATCATTTTTTTAATATATATATATACAAAATATAAACTTGCATAGAACATCTAACTTAAAATGTGGAGGAAAAGAATAATCGACTCTTAATCAAATACAATGTGCAAAGTATGCATTTCAACCCCAAATAGCAATACCATTTTTTTTTACTTGCTTACCCCACACTTTTAAATTAAACCACCCTATTGTCATATCATAAGAAACTCCATTCCTTAATGCATGTATGGTGATAATAAGAAAGTGTTGAGTTGATAATTGTGTTGATCAAACAAGAAAAGGTTAAAGGCTCAACTTGGCTCACTAAGGAATTCAATATTAAGGGAAGTCTTTTTAAGCAAAAGGGCCAACCTAATTTGCCTTCATCATTTTAAAACTTGAGATTAAATCATAATGTGAGTTTAATTAGTATGCAAAAGCAAACTCTAGAGATACAAAATCATGAAGGTGCACACTTAAGAAAAGAAAATCAATTGACAATAACATTTAATCCATAAGGCTCAAAACTCACAAAGGTGGGTTCTCAAAGATTTATATGTCATGAACTCCAGAATGTGAAAATTGATCCTGAATGAATTCAAATGCAAATCTCTATGCCGATACTAAAGTCTCAACTATAATGCTAGAATCACAGAAAAGGTCAATAAGTTTTCAACAATTATGCCATGCACAACACATAATAAAACACACTAAGACAAACAAAACAAAAATTAAAGAAAAGCTAAAAGATTACCCCACACTTTAGAATTTACATTGTCCTCAATGGAAAACAAGAATAATAAAGAGAAAGAGTTAAGTACAACCTGTCTTCCATCGTACCCTGGTGAGGCAAAATCCCTAACTTTTCATCACAAACACAAATGTTCAAAAACAAACAAAATACAATATATAAAAATAAAATATCCGAAATATAAAATGTTAACATTAAAAACAAAAACGAAAAATACAAACACAAATATGCTAAACACAAGAAAATAAGGAAAATCTCTCCAAAGATCTATGGTGAAGGAGGATGTGATGATGAAGCAGCCGAGGGATGAAGACTCAAAATCTTTGCAAGGTTGCTATTAATCTGTTCCAACTGCTGCAAGACTGTAGCATGGTTACGGTCTACCTTGCCCTCCAATGCCTCAATTCTATTAATTATCTCCTGATTACCCGAGACTGGAGCATCTTCATCTAAACCAAGAGAATCCAAATCGGACTCCTCTTCGACTCGAGGTCTCTTCTGACTGTCCCCCGGTGCTTCTGGCTCAGCTGAAGCCATCATATAAGCCCCTCTCCTATGCACCACCATATGCATCTTCTCTAATGTGGCCAAATCCAATGAATCATTACCCAAAATTCTAGTCATGCGACTGGTACTCGGGTCAAAATCATCAAGAAGGGCTACTGCCAATGTAGTAACTAATCCTCCAATACAAATTGCCCCCCTCTTTTTATTGGCCACACTATAAAAAATATTGGCTAACCAATAGTAGGAATTAATAGGCACGGCATTACATGCACAATCCAAGAAAAAGAGCTCACTCAATTCCACTACACCCGGGCTCTCCTTCCTAGCAAAGAATCCGCAGGACATAAAATGATGCAAATACCTCAAAGTGGGATTGCTCAATTTAGATGCTTTGGCCGATTTGGCCACATAAGTCCCCGAGCCTAATGCTCCCCAAGCAAATTGTTGTTTAAACTCTTTAGGTACCGACCTTTCCCCATGTTGATGGAAACCATATATAGCATTCAATTGTTCAATATTCATCACAAATGATTTCCCAAGCAATTTAAAACTCATCCTAGAGCAAATTTTTTGTTCATCTCTTTCAACCTTAAGAGATGTCAAAAATTCCAAAGTCAGCTCTTGAAACTGCAAAGGTCGCAAGGAGACTAGGTTCTCCCACCCAAGAATTTGCACATAACGACAAAAATTAGTCCTAATTTGCAGAGCATCAAGGGATTCATCATTAACATACCTTGTCAGGAAGAAACCCCGAGCCAAAAGATTTGCTCTCTTCAAAGATGAAAACGATGAAGATGAAGAAGCCCCTTCAGTTGTAAGTCTCTTCTTCTTGCGGTGTGAAACTATCTTTGTTCTTGGCATCTTCAAAAATTTGAAAATTTTGACAAAAACTGATTAAATCGATCTTTTGTAAGAGAATAAGGAGTTTTAATAGATTAAATCTAGTTTTGGTAAAGAAAATTGAGATTTAATTGAGGTTTTGAAGCTTTGAAACACAATTAATGGAGGTTTGAGAGAGAGAAGTCGAGAGAGAAAGAAAGACCAAAATAGAAAAATTAGAGATTGAATGAGTAAACAGTGCAAAAATAGAGTTTTTAAAGAGTAAAAGTGGAGGGACACGACCAAGTTTGGGTGGACTTGGCCGTGTCTAGTGTGTGAAATTGAAGAGACATGGCCAAGTCTGGGTGGACACGGCCGTGTCTGATACACTTGGAGGGACACGGCCAGTGACTTGGCCGTGTCCCATGGGTGTGTCCTCTACTGGAAGAAAAAATTGCAAAACGAAAGAAAGTTGATTTGGTGGTGAAGCTTGGCCGTGTCCCATGTGACACGGCCAAGCTCCTTGGCCGTGTCACCTACTGCCCTTTATAACTTTTTTTTTAATTTCAATTCTTAAAGATTTTGCAAACCTTCTTCTTTAAACAACCCTGAAACACAAAATAAAAACCGATCAAAGCACCATTCCATTTATTTAAACAAACATAAAATCAAAATTACTTAATTTAAAATTACAACTATGAAAAAGAAATGCAAACCGATGGGTTGCCTCCCATTAAGCGCTTCTTTAATGTCATATAGCTGGACATTACTGCAAGACTTAGGGATCGTGGATCAAAGTGCTTTCAATGATCCTCACTTCATGAAATCCTTCTTTATATGGTTTAACTCTCTGTCCATTCACTTTAAAAGTCTCACTTGTTCGAGAGTTAAGCAATTCAATGACACCAGAAGGATACACCTGAGTTATCTCGAAAGGACCACTCCATCGAGACTTGAGTTTACCTGGAAATAGACGGAGTCGAGAGTTAAAAAGTAAAACTTTCATACCTGGACTCAATGACTTTCACACTATAATTCTATCATGAAGTGCTTTAGTGCGATCCTTGTAAATTCTCGAGCTCTCATACGCCTCATTCCTCAGCTCATATAACTCTGAAATTTGCAGAAATCATTCTCTCTTCGCTTTGTCCAAGTCCAAATTCAAAGTCTCGATTGCCCAATATGCTTGTAAACTTTCCTCCAAACTCTCTATCTTAGACTGCCCTTGATTTGAGGATTGACCCTGCTGTTGGTTCTGTCTCTGGAGCAAATAGAAAGGCTACTGAGAATTATTTGTTGCCCAGGAAAAATTTGGGTGATTTCGCCAACCAGGATTGTAAGTGTTGGAGTAAGGATCATTTCGGGCCCTTGGTTGGAATCCTCCCATAACATTGACCTGCTCAGCTTCATTCCCATAAGTCTTATATGTAGAGGGGCATATATTTGCTCCATGCCCGAAAGTTCCACAGATTCCACATGCTTCTTGAGTGGATGAAGAAATATTGTTTTTCATGTTCAGCATCTGCACTTGCCTTGTCAACTCAGCTATCTGATTTACCATTTCACTATTGGCTTCCAATTGATTTACCCCTTTACTTCTTCCTCTTACACTTTTCTATTGAGAATTAGCTCCCAACATCTCAAAGATCTCATAAGTTTCATCGGCTGTCTTTTCTCCCATAGCTCCCCCAGCTGCATTATCAACAGTGTTCTGAAATTGCTGGGTTAGACAATCGTAGAAAAACTTATTAAGAAGTTGAAGTGGGTAGTGATGATGTGGACACTGGATCAATAGCATCTTAAATTTGTCCCAAGCCTCATGAAATGGCTCTCCTTCAAATTGAGAGAATGTAGCAATCTTCCCTCTCAATTCAGTTGTCCTTTGATGAGAGTAAAACTTGCCCATAAATTTGTTATAAACTTGCTCCCAAGTTGTCAAAGAATTCTCGGGCAACATCATAAGCCAGCTCTTTGCCCTATCCTTCAATGTATATGGAAAACATCTCATCCTCAACTGGTCCTTTGTTAGTCCTCCCAATGGAAAAGTGTTGAGGGTGGAGTAGAAATCCCTAATAAAGTTCAAAGGATCTTCATTTGGAACTCCATAGAATGATGGTAGCATTTTGTAATGAATGTTCTTCAACTCATAATTTCTTGCTGCATCTGTCAGTCTTATGCAAGAGGTGGAAGTTCCAATAACAGGACTAGCAAAATCTCTCATAGTCCTTTGTCTTTCTTCTGCCATTTTAACAGATTGTGCAGATTCCGACTCAAAATCAGAAGTGTCCTCCTCTATAGTATCAAATCCAGTGTACAGTTCAAACTCTTCCCTGCTCCTTTTCACTCTCTGAATTTCTGGAATGACTGGGTATAGCTCTCCTCCAAGTGATCTCCTGCCTTGCATAAACAAAATTTCTAGAACAAAAGAATTATTAAAAACAGAAGACAAACAAAATCAAAAGTAAACAATGAAAAATAATCTAAAATATCTATGCAAATAAACAATTTTGCCAATTAGCATCCCCGGCAACAACGCCAAAAACTTGTTGCGCTCTAATTAACTCTACTACAAAGCGTCACTCGCAAGTATACGAGGTAGTTGTAGCAAGGTGATCGCCCCAAGGTCGTCTCACAAGGAAGCTAAAGTAGCTAATTAATTATCAGATAATAAATAACAAGTAATGAAGAAATTTAAATTACTAACAATTAATAAAGACAGATTGATCGAAGTTTAAAAAATAAAAGTAAATTGAGCTAATGATTTGATTCACTTAATAGAAAGGTCTAGGGTTTGCACTTCTCTACTACTTATATGTATGAACGGTTATTCCTCTCAACCAATTTAATTTTAAAGATTAAATCTCAAGCAACTTAATTAATTGAGTCAAGGAAATAAGCTCTCGCATTCAAACCTCTTTCAACTAATCTTGTTACAATTGAAATAATCTTTTCCTAGGTTATATCTCTAATTCACCTAAGTCCCTAATTGAATTGTTCCAGCATTAGACTTCATCTCTCAATCCTTCATCTAATACCTTAAAACAAATAATTGGTGGCCAATCAATTATATATTAACAATATTCCATTCAATCAAGGCTAAAGAAATAATTAGTTAAGAGCAATAACCAATTCATACAATCATAGCAGATCCATACAAACCCTAGACTAGATCAAATTAGTTCATAATGCTATCAAACATACTCATCTCATTAACATTCAAAGAAATCAATTTAGACATTATAATATCCATAAATACAATTCCAATGAAATTAAAGAGATAAAGTTCGAGAACAAAACCAAATTACAAACTTTTTAGCTCTTGAAGAATCTCTTGTTCAGAACTTGCTCGAAGAATGCATCAATGGAGAGAACAAATCTAATCTAAGCTAGTTTAATCCAAAGTGTAATCAAAAATCAAAGAAAACAAGATATGAAACCCTAAAACTCTCTTTGACGGCTAAAACAAACTCAAACTCTCAACAATCTTTAAGAAAACCTTAATTCTAATATTTATACGAAACCTCCGCACGTCTTCATTAATCCATGAGTGACACGGCCAGGCTCAAAGGGACTTGGCCGTGTCTGAGGTCTTTGGAGGGACACGGCCACAAGCTTGGCCGTGTCCCTTGCATGTGTCATCTTCTACTTGATTTCCATCTTCTTTGATTTGGACTTGAGTGTGACATGGCCAAGCCAAAACAACTTGGCCGTGTTGGACAATTTTGGAGGGACACGGCCACAAGCTTGGCCGTGTCCCTTGCATGTGTTCGCTCCTGCGTGATTTTCTTCTTTTCTTCTTTGTAGTGGTGAGTGACACAGCCAGTTTGGAGGAAGCTTGGCCGTGTTTAAGCTTTTTTAGAGGGACACAGCCGCAAGCTTGGCCGTGTCCCTTGAGTGTGTCAGCTACTGATATGTTGGCTTCTCTTTTGCTTGGTATGGGACAGGGCCACAAGCTTGGCCGTGTCCTCTGCATGTGTCAGCTACTGTCCAATTTTTCCTTCTTCTTGGTTCCTTAGCTTTTTAACCTAAAACAAAACTTGAAACAAGAATTAAATGAACATTAACCAACAAAACATAAACACTCATTAAAAACTAGGACAAAATTAACATAAACACTTAAATAAATTAAAACTACCAAAATTAACGAAAACACTAAATAAACATATTAAAACTATAAAATACCTAAAGAAAACAATAATTATCATAATAAATAAGACAATACTATGACAAAAACTAATAAAACAGAAACTTATTAAACAAAAGCTTAGATGGTTAAGGCCAAAATGGGCAGAACTGATTAAAGAAGTCACTAAGTAGATATAAGTGAAATGCCTTGAGGTGATAGATTATCCTAACTGGTTAGCTAACATAGTTCCCATGCCAAAGAAACATGGAAGAATTAGGTTTTGTGTGGACTACAGAGACTTGAACAAGGCTTCCTCTAAAAATGATTTTCCTTTTCCCAATATAGATGTCCTTAATGATAGTATAGCCTTTAGAGTGCTTTACTGATTCATAGATGGATTTCTCGGATACAATTAAGTGTTAATGGTCCAATAGGATAAAGCTAAAACTACCTTCATCCCTACATGGTGTATTTTTTGCTATAAGGTGATGCTATTTGGGTTGAAGAATGCTGAAGCAACCTACCGAGGCTGGCCACCACCTTGTTCCATGATATGATGCATAAGGAAGTTGAGGGCTATATTGATGATATGATGGCGAAGTTGGATACAAGAGAATAAAATTTTCAAAATTTAGAGATCTTCTTTGAAAGAGCAGTAAAATATAAATTGAGGTTGAACCCAAAGAAGTGTGTGTTTAATGTTACTTTAGGTAAGATGTTGGGATACGTGATTGATCCAAATGGCATTCCCAGACAAGGTTAAGGCAATCAAGGATATGCCAACCCCTAAGACGGAGAAGAAAGTTTGGGGTTTATTGGTAGGTTACAATACGTCACCAGATTCATAGCAATGCTTACCACAATCTGTGAACCTATCTTTAAATTGCATAAAAAGAACTAGCCAGTCAAGTGGAATTAAGAATGAGAAAAGGCCTTTGAGCATATAAAAGAATATTTGTTGAATCCTCCTATTTTAAAATCACCTATACCCGATAGACCTTTTTTACTATACTTAGTAGTAGAAGAAAAATCAATAAGTTCAATGCTAGGCCAAGCATATAAATTAGGAGTTAAGTATGCCGTTTACTATTTGAGTAGAAAGCTCCCACCTTATGAGATTAAGTATAGTATCATTGGAAAGACATGTATAGTCGTGGTTTGGTTGTCTGAGAAATTACGACATTATTTTCAATCTTATAGTGTGTAAGTGTTGCGCTCAAATTAACTCTACCACAAAGCGTCACACGCAAGTATACGAGGTAGCTGTAGCAAAGGTGATCGCCCCAAGGTCGTTCTCTCAAGGAAGCTAAAGTGGTTAATTGCTTATCAGAATATGTTTAACAAGTAATAAAGAGATTTATAAATTGCTAAATAATGAAGAAGATTGATTAAAGTTTAAAACAATAAAAGTAAATTGAGCTGTGTTTTGATTCACTTGATAGAATGGTCTAGGGTTTGCACTTCTCTACTACTTATATGTATGAACGGTTATTCCTCTTAACTAATTCAATTTCAAAGATTAAATCTCAAACAACTCAACTAATCAAGTCAAGGAAATAAGCTCTCGCATTCAAACCTCTTTCAACTAATCTTGTTATAAGTGAAATAATCTTTTTAATAGGTTATATCTCTAATTCACCTAAGTCCCTAATTGAATTGTTCAAGTATTAAACTTCATCTCTCGATCCATCATCTAATACCTTAAAACACATAATTGGTGATCAATCAATTATATATTAACAATGTTTCATTCAATCAAGGCTAAAGAAATTATTAGCTAAGAGAAAAACCAATTCATACAATCATAGCAGATCCATACAAACCCTAGACTAGATCAAATTAGTTCATAATGCAATTAAACATATTCATCTTATTAATGTTCAAAGAAATCAAAATAGACATGATAATATCCATTCAATGAAAATAAAGAGAATAAGTTCAAGAACAAAACCAAGTTACAAACTCCTTGAAGATTTTGAAGAATCTCTTGTTCAATCTTGCAAGAAGGATGACTTAATGGCTAGAACAATTTAATCTAAACTAGTTTTTAATCCAAAGTGAAATAAAAATCAAGAAAACAAATGTTAAATCCCTCTCTTTGCTCTTGATGGCTCAAAACTTTGCTCCAAATCCGTTCTAAATCGTCCACCCCCTCAACCCTAACTTTTCCTTTTGCTTTTATACGAAACGTCGGCTTTAAAATTCGGTGCGCGTTTGGTTCATGAGGGACACGGCCAGGTGATGAGGGACACGGCCATGTGAGGGCTTGTTGGAGGGACACGACCACAAGACACGGCCGTGTCCCTTGCCAGTGTCCGCCTCTGCTTGTTTCTCTCTTCTTTCTTCTTTAGTTGAGTGACACGGCCAAGTCATGAGTGACTTGGCCGTGTTGCACTATGATTGAGGGACACGGCCAGGTGACTTGGCCGTGTCCCTTGCCTGTGTCTTCCACTGTGAGTTTTCAATCTTCTTTGCCTTTGGAATTGGTGAGACACGGCCAAGTCAGAAGTGACTTGGCCGTGTTGGAGCATTTTTGGAGAGACATGGCCAAGTGACATGGCCATGTCGCTTGCATGTGTCGCCTACTGTGATGACTTGGCCGTGTTTGAGCATATTTGGAGAGACATGGCCAGGTGACTTGGCCATGTCGCTTGCATGTGTCGCCTGACTTGGCCATGTCGCTTGCATGTGTCGCCTGACTTGGCCATGTCGCTTGCATGTGTCGCCTGACTTGGCCATGTCGCTTGCATGTGTCGCCTACTGTGATGATTTCTTCTTCTTCAGTCTTGGTTCCTTGGATTTTTTAACCTAAAACAAAACTCAAACAAACTTTAAACAAAAAGTAAATAAACAATAACCAACAAAACATAAACACCATACTAAAAACTAGATAAAAAATGACATAAACACTGAAATAAACTAAAACTACAAAATTAACAAAAACACTAAATAAACCTATTTAAACTAATAAAATACCTAAATAAAACAATAATTATTATAATAAACAAGACACAAATCTATAACAAAAACTAACAAAACAACTACCCCACACTTACAACTTTGCTTGTCCTCAAGCAAATTCACATGGCATAAATTAAAAACTCAAACAACCTTAACTATAATTCCAACATGTAAGATGAAATCCTTTAAGACATCAGACATAAATAATTGCAATATCCTTCAATCAAGATTTTCTTAACTCATTCATTAATCCAGACATACAAATCTTATCTCTCATCTAAGTGTTTCACTCAATTTCAAAAGTTAATCACTCAAACCATTCATGACTGCATACTACCATAAACTTGCTTAATTATCCAATCTCCCTCACTGATTTTCTCAAGAAATAATCCGAAGGTCTTTCATTTGGATGTAATGGGGCTAAGGTAAAGGTGTGAGAAAGACATTTAGGCTGGAGCATCAAGAAATGGAGTATCTAATTTAAACACTACTCTTGCTAAGGAACTCATAACTCCCTCAAATGGCATACTCACCAACCCTTGATAATCTTACATACTTGCATAAAAATACATGAGTCAACATTCTTCTTTTCATAACCAATGCTTGAACATATATGAATTTTGTATATATATATATGTAACTTTTCTTTTATTTTCTCTCTTTTTTTTTACTTTTATCATTTTTTTATATATGTATATATACAAAATTAAGAATTGCATGGAACATCTAGCTTAAAATGTAGAGGAAAAGAATAATCAACTCTTAATCAAGTACAGTATGCAAAGTATGCATTTCAACCCCAAATAGCAATACCAATTTTTTTTTTACTTGCTTACCCCACACTTTGAAATAAACCACCCTATTGTCAAAACATAAAAACTCCATTCCTTAATGCATAGGTATGATGATAATAAGAACATGTTAAGTTGAGAATTGTGTTGATCAAATGAGAAAAGGTAATGGCTCAACTTGGCTCACTAAGGAAATCAATATTAAGGGAAGTCTTTTTAAGCTAAAGGGGCTAACCTAATTTGCCTTCATCATTTTAAAACTTGAGATTAAATCATAATGTGAGTTCAATCAGTATGCAAAAGCAAACTCTAGAGATGCAAAATCATGAAGGTGCACACTTAAGAAAAGAAAATCAATCATTTAATCTATAAGGTTCAAAACTCACAAAGGTGGGTTCTCAAAGATTTATATGTCATGAACCCCAGACTGTGAAAATTGATCCTGAATGAATTCAAATGCTCATTTCTATGCTGATACTAAAGTCTCAACTATAATGCTAGAATCACAGAAAAGATCAATAAATTTCCAACAATTATACCATGCACAACACACTAAAACATACCAAGGCAACCAAAACAAAAATTAAGGAAAAACTTAAAGAGTACCCCACACTTTAGAATTTACATTGTCCTCAATGGAAAACAAGAATAATAAAGAAAAAGAGTTTAAGGACAACCTGTCTTCCATCATATCCTGGTGAGGCAAAACCTAACTATCCATCACAACACAGATGTTCAAAAACAAGATGCAAGAGAGCTTTAGGGTATCTATTTATTTAAACTAAACATAAAATCAAAATTGCAAAATATAAAATTATAACTAAGAAAAAGAAATGCAGACCAATGGGTTGCCTCCCATTAAGCGCTTCTTTAATGTCATAAAGCTGGACATCATGCAAGACTAGGAATCATGGATCAAAGTGCTATCACTGATCCTCACTTCTTGAAATCCTTCTTTAAATGGTTTAACTCTATGGCAATTTACTTTAAAAGTCTTATTGGTTCTAGAGTTAAGCAATTCAATGGCACCAGAAGGACATACCTTAGTTACCTCAAAAGGACCACTCCATCTAGATTTGGGTTTACCTGGAAACAGACGGAATCGAGAATTAAAAAGTAAAACTTTCATACCTGGATTCAATGTCTGATGCCCAATAAATCTGTCTTGAAGTGCTTTATTGTGATCCTTATAATTCCTCGAGCTCTCATATGCCTTTGGGTTAAGGCATCTTTGGGTCTTCCCTACTGGTTTAGCCTCCTCTTCTAAAGTCAGTGTTGGCTCCAATTTATCTGGGGAACCTGTCTGCAAGAAATCACCTGAAACAACTGCTTCAACACAATTAATTAAAGAACATTCCTCATATAAAGCAGTTGTAGGAATGGGAGAAGTATTAAAAATAGAAAATTCCACAGTTTGTCCCAAAACAGTCATTGATAATTTTCCATTTTTAACATCTATCAAAGTGTTGGTAGTCGCCATAAAAGGCCTACCCAGCAGAATGGTGTGTGCAGATGGTGAAGAATTACCTACTTCCATGTCAAGAACAATGAAATCCACAGGTACTATCAAACCACCAACTTTAACTAACACATCTTCTATAACCCCTTTCGGGAATCTAAAAGACCTATCAGCTAATTGCAACACCATTTTTGTTGGTTTAAGCTCCCCTAGTTCTAATTCTTTAAACACAGAGTAAGGCATTAAATTCACACTAGCTCCTAGATCACACATGCCCTCAGTTCCTTTCCCATTCCCCACAGAAATTTGAATTATAAAGCTTCCAGGATCCTTTAGTTTGGGAGGTAGTTTATGCTGCAGAACAGCACTAGCTACCTCGGAAACTATCACCTTTTCATTCATCTCATACCTCTTTTTCTTGGTGATTAGGTCCTTGAAAAATTTGGCATAAGCCGGCATGTTCTTTATCGCCTCAAGTAATGGTAAGTTAATACTTACCTTAGACAGCATGTTGAAGATGTTAGAAAATTGCTTATCTGGTTTATCATCCTTCAACCTGCTGGGGAATGGTACAGGTGGCCGGTATGGATTGCTTGCTTTATGTAGATCTGCTGTAGGGGACTTCTCCACTAATCTTTCTTCAGTACCTTTGTTCTTTGGTTCTCCTTCCTCCTTGTTCTCTTTGTTACCTGCATTCACAGAATCATTTTCAACATTATTATAAATTTCCTTACCACTTCTAAGAACAGTCACTGATTGTGCCTGCTCAGTTTGACTTGGGAACTTCCCCTTTTGTTGAATCTTCATCTGTTGTGCAAGTTGTCCAACTTGTGTCTCCACCTTCTTAAACGATGCTTCTAGTGAATCCAGTCTCTTGTTGGTCACCTCTTGATTTTTAGCACTGACTTGGATAAAAGCTTGTAAACTTTCCTCCAAGCTCTCTATCCTAGACTTCCCTTGACTTGAGGATTGACCCTGCTCTTGTTTCTGACTTTGGAGCAAATGGAAAGGCTGCTGAGAATTATTCCTTGCCCAAGAAAAATTTGGGTGATTCCTCCAACCAGGGTTGTAAGTGTTGGAGTAAGGATCATTTCTGGCCCTAGGTTGGAATCCTCCCATAACATTGACCTGCTCAGCTTCATTCCCATAGGACTCAAATGCAGAGGGGCAAATATTTGCTCCATGCCCTAAGTTTCCACAAATTCCACAAATTTCTTGAGTGGATGAAGAAATATTGTTCTTCATATTCAGCATCTGCACTTGCTTTGTCAACTCAGCTATCTGAGTGACCATCTCACTATTGGCTTCTAGCTGATTCACCCCTTTACTTCTTCTCCTGACACTCTTCTGTTGAGAATTAGCTCCCAACATCTCAAATATATCATAAGTTTCAGCTGCTGTCTTTTCTCCTATGGCTCCCCCAGCTGCATTATCAACAGTGTTCTGAAATTGCTGGGTTAAACCATCATAGAAAAACTGGTTCAGAAGTTGAAGTGGATAGTGATGATGTGGACACTGGATCAATAACATTTTAAATCTGTCCCAAGCCTCATGAAATGGCTCTCCTTCAATTTGAGAGAATGTAGCAATCTTCCCTCTCAACTCAGTTGTCTTTTGATGTGAGTAGAACTTGCCCATGAACTTGTTATAAACTTGCTCCCAAGTTGTCAGTGAATTTTCAGGCAACATCATGAGCCAGCTCTTTGCCCTATCCTTCAAAGTATAAGGGAAACATCTCATCCTCAACTGATCCTCTGTTAATCCTCCCAAAGGAAAAGTGTTGAGGGTGGAGTAGAAATCCCGAATAAAGTTCAAAGGATCTTCATTTGGAACTCCATAAAATGATGGCAGCATATTGTAGTGAATGTTCTTCAACTCATAATTCCTTGCTGCATCTGTCAGTCTTATGCAAGAAGTGGAAGTTCCAATGACAAGTCTAGCAAAATCTCTCATCGTCCTTTGTCTTTCTTCAGCCATTTTAACAGATTGTGCAGATTTCGACTCAAAATCAGAAGTGTCCTCCTCTGAAGTATCAAATCCTGTGTATAGCTCAAACTCTTCCCTGCTCCTTTTCACTCTCTGAATTTCTGGAATAAAAGGATGTAGCTCTCCTTCGAGTGATCTCCTGCCTTGCATAAACAAAATTTTCTAGAAAGAGAAATATTAAAAGCAAGAGACAAAATAAAATAAAATGAAAATAATGAAAAATAATCTAAAGTAAAGTGTATTATTTTTTTTATAAACAATTACGCCAATTAGCCTCCCCGGCAGCGGCGCCAAAAACTTGTTGCGCTCAAATTAACTCTACCACAAAGCGTCACTCACAAGTATACGAGGTAGCTGTAGCAAAGGTGATCGCCCCAAGGTCGTTCTCTCAAGGAAGCTAAAGTGGTTAATTGCTTATCAGAATATGTTTAACAAGTAATAAAGAGATTTATAAATTGCTAAATAATGAAGAAGATTGATTAAAGTTTAAAACAATAAAAGTAAATTGAGCTGTGTTTTGATTCACTTGATAGAATGGTCTAGGGTTTGCACTTCTCTACTACTTATATGTATGAACGGTTATTCCTCTTAACTAATTCAATTTCAAAGATTAAATCTCAAACAACTCAACTAATCAAGTCAAGGAAATAAGCTCTCGCATTCAAACCTCTTTCAACTAATCTTGTTATAAGTGAAATAATCTTTTTAATAGGTTATATCTCTAATTCACCTAAGTCCCTAATTGAATTGTTCAAGTATTAAACTTCATCTCTTGATCCATCATCTAATACCTTAAAACACATAATTGGTGATCAATCAATTATATATTAACAATGTTTCATTCAATCAAGGCTAAAGAAATTATTAGCTAAGAGAAAAACCAATTCATACAATCATAGCAGATCCATACAAACCCTAGACTAGATCAAATTAGTTCATAATGCAATTAAACATATTCATCTTATTAATGTTCAAAGAAATCAAAATAGACATGATAATATCCATTCAATGAAAATAAAGAGAATAAGTTCAAGAACAAAACCAAGTTACAAACTCCTTGAAGCTTTTGAAGAATCTCTTGTTCAATCTTGCAAGAAGGATGTCTTGATGGCTAGAACAATTTAATCTAAACTAGTTTTTAATCCAAAGTGAAATAAAAATCAAGAAAACAAATGTTAAATCCCTCTCTTTGCTCTTGACGGCTCAAAACTTTGCTCCAAATCCGTTCTAAATCGTCCACCCCCTCAACCCTAACTTTTCCTTTTGCTTTTATACGAAACGTCGGCTTTAAAATTCGGTGCGCGTTTGGTTCATGAGGGACACGGCCAGGTGATGAGGGACACGGCCGTGTGAGGGCTTGTTGGAGGGACACGACCACAAGACACGGCCGTGTCCCTTGCCAGTGTCCGCCTCTGCTTGTTTCTCTCTTCTTTCTTCTTTAGTTGAGTGACACGGCCAAGTCATGAGTGACTTGGCCGTGTTGCACTATGATTGAGGGACACGGCCAGGTGACTTGGCCGTGTCCCTTGCCTGTGTCTTCCACTGTGAGTTTTCAGTCTTCTTTGCCTTTGGAATTGGTGAGACACGGCCAAGTCAGAAGTGACTTGGCCGTGTTGGAGCATTTTTGGAGGGACATGGCCATGTTTGAGGTGACTTGGCCGTGTTGCTTCATTTTGGAGAGACATGGCCAAGTGACATGGCCATGTAGCTTGCATATGTCGCCTGACTTGGCCATGTCGCTTGCATGTGTCACCTGACTTGGCCATGTCGCTTGCATGTGTCGCCTGACTTGGCCTTGTCGCTTGCATGTGTCGCCTACTGTGATGATTTCTTCTTCTTCAGTCTTGGTTCCTTGGCTTTTTTAACCTAAAACAAAACTCAAACAAACTTTAAACAAAAAGTAAATAAACAATAACCAACAAAACATAAACACCATACTAAAAACTAGATCAAAAACGACATAAACACTGAAATAAACTAAAACTACAAAATTAACAAAAACACTAAATAAACCTATTTAAACTAATAAAATACCTAAATTAAACAATAATTATTATAATAAACAAGACACAAATCTATAACAAAAACTAACAAATAGTAAGCAATTTCTAGGATGAATCAGTAAAGTATTTAAGGGAGATACCCTCATTTATTGGGAAGTATGGTCAATGGTTGATCATTTTAGAAGAATTTGAGATTGAGTACATAACCAAGAAAATAATCAAAGGTAGAGTAGTAGCAGAATTACTGGCTCAATAACCATTTCCTGGCAATGAAGAAGTGACTTTAGAATTTCCCAACGAATATTTAAAGGCCATAGAATTATGAGGGTGGAAGATGTATTTTGATGGAGCAGTGAATAGAAAGGGAGTAGGTTTGGGTTTGATATTAGAATCGCCATAAGGAGAGCTTATTCCTTTGGCTAAGAAATTGAAATTCAAGGCAAGCAATAATATGGTGGAGTATGAAGCATGTATTTTTGGCTTGGAAACCCTAATGATTATGAAGATGGATAAAGTGCAAGTTTTCGGGGACTCATTGTTAGTGGTATCCCAAGTAAATGGACAAAGGGTGTTGAAAGAAGAGAAATTAAAGCCATAGGGACCATAATGTGTGGTATGACCCCATAAGACGATTATTGGAAAGTAGGGCCACAAGATGCAACAAAGGAAGAGAGAAGAGCAATAAGGTGATGGTCCTTGCAATACATCACTTTTCATGGAGACTTGTATTGAAGATGGCCCGATGGGATGCACTTAAGATGCTTAAGAAAGTCTAAAATTGAGCAGATCATGTCTGAAATACATGCAAAAAGTTATGGACCCCATATGAACAGGTTGGCCAAGGTTAAGAAGATAATTCAACAAGGTTACTATTAGCTGACCATTGAGAGAGATTGTATAGTTTTGAGAAGAAGTGCTACCAATGTCAAATGTATAGTAATTTGAATCACATGCCTCTCAAAGAATTGCATTCTATGTCTTCACCCTGGCCTTTCATAACTTGGGGGATTGACATTATTGGGGAGATACATTCGACAACTTCAGATGGTCACCAATTCATTGTGGTAGCAGTGGATTATTTTTCAAATGGGTTGAAGTCTAGTCTTTCAACAAGCTAGGGGTAAGACAAATGGCTAGATTTATTGAGAAAAATCTCATCTGTAGATATGGGGTCCCGCACAGTGTAATATCTGACAACAAAGTACAGTTTCAAGGAGTTGTTAAGGACTTATTCTTAAAGTACCAGATCTATCATCACCGATCCTACCCTTATAGGCAAAAGGATAATGGTGCAGTGGAAGCGACGAACAAAACAATTAAGCAGATTCTATCCAAGATGATCAAGACATACAAGGAATGGTCAAAAATGCTTCCTTTTAATTTATGGGGATATAGGACCAGTGTGCGAACCCTGACTGGAATGATGATGTTTTTCTTGGTTTACGGGATGGAAGCAGTATTGCTGATTGAGTTTGAGATCAAATTACTGAGGGTTGTCCTAGAAGCCAAATTGCCTGAGATGAAAACCAAATGTCCCTGATCCTATAGGAAAATTTAGACTTAGTTGGGAAAGACCATATGTTGTAAAACATGTCATGAAGAAGGGTGCAGTCAAGTTGTCTGATATGGATGGGAATGAATTTAGGAAGCTAGTAAACATTGACAGGTTAAAGAGGTTTTATGTTTAAAATATGTATAAAAAGAAAAAGAAAGAAGAGCACATTAGGGCGACCTAAGTAAAAATTAGGGCGGTTCGCTAGGTCTGAAAACCCACAAGGGTGGTCTAGAAAAAAATTAGAACCAAAATAAAAATAAAAAAAAAAGAAAAAAGAAAAAGTCTATTAGGTTGAAAACATGCAAGGGTTGCCTAGGAAAAAATTACGACAGCTCACTAGTTTCCAAAACCCGCAAGGGCAGACTATGCAAAAATGGGAGCAATAAAAAATAAAAGCATAAATTGAAAACCTGAAGGGGAAATTTAGGTAATTACTTGGAGTAATAAGGTACTTCCAGCCAATCTCCTCAAAGAATTTATCTTGAATTGATCCAATCCAACTAGGGTTCCAGCGAAGATCACAGGTACTGGTGACAATCCTCCTTCCATTTGGTCTATGATATCTTGTACTCGAGGATCAATGTTGCTGTCAGGAGAAACAAAAAGGAATTGACCAAGTAAGCACACACAAAACATGCATCCCCACTCTTTGGTAGGAGCCAAAGGGAAAGTGCAAAAATTGATCAAGAGACCAAGTAAGATTTTCTCTTCTCTAATCAACTACAGAACTTCAGATTTTAAAAGTTGAAATAACATTTGCATCTTTTGATGATTCCTTGAAGTTAGTATGAGTAATGACATTAGTTGATTACTCTTGTATCTGAGAATAGCTTTAAACTCTTCGATCATAGGACATATTTCAATGTTGTTTATCTTGAAAGTCCTAGCTTTCACATCCCAAAAGGAAGCCATGGCATGTAAGAAGGAATGGTCCAACTTGATTTTGAAAGTACTTTAAAGCATTATTTTGAGACCAAGATATTTGTTCCCAATGTGTAGATTTAATGGTCTTAAATAAACCTTTGATTTTCTTTAAATTTAACTCAGTCATTGATAGAGAGGTAGGGAAAAGAATTGAGGCTGTTTGAATTGATTATGCAAAATATGACTGAGTTTGAAAATAATTGAAGTTGTTTGAATTGTTTGTGGGGGATTTATTTATGTTACAACAACTAAAATTTTGAGGAAAGTTGTTGATTGGAATGAGCAGATGGGTTAACTTGCCTTAAATGAAGAATTGCAACTGATTTAAATAGGCATTAGTTTGTAGACTGAAGTACAAAAGGAATAGATAGTGACTTGAAACCAAAGCGACCAAGGAAAGGCATTTATGTCAAGCAGTCATTGGGATGCCGAGTGCATCATGGTTTCTATAAATTTGGATCCATGACGAATTTGAATTTGAATTCATCATGGACATTCTGTGCAAATATATATATTATTAAAAAATTGAAACATAAAAGATAAAAAATGAAAAGTCAAAGTAGCAGGAAAAGTAAATGTCATTATTATCATAAGCTTTTAACTTAATATAATACAAGTGAGTCACTGTGAAGAGAGAGGCGGCCCATAATTAAATAAATATCTGAAAAAGTCATCATTTGATGGAGGAGGAAGCATAGCATCCGTCCAAAGTCCACTTAAAGAGGAAGCACCTGAGCCTCTATAACTTTGAGAGTCGGTTCTATAATAGTCATCACTTGAGAAATGAAGAGGCATGCCATGGACATTAGTTTGAGGCCCCTTCAAAGAAGAAGCATTAGGATTCCTCATGCCTTGGAACTAAAAGTCCTAGAAGTTTTGTTCCGATTGATTATATAATCCTTCAAAATGAGAAGCATGTTGACGACTGGCAGTTAATTCTTCTTGCAACTTTCTATTCTATTCCTCAAGCATCTACTGTGAGCCTGATAAGGAAGAGGTAAGTCCATACATTTTCATTCATACATATAGCATATATCATTTATGGAATAGGGAAACAAACTAGGTAACTCAAATCGAAGCCTTGAGGATAAATGGCATATCTGGCTCAAAAGAAGGAGCAAACGAAAAGAATTACCATTGTTTTAGAGTATCATACGGTGGGACAGCTTCTGCCTGCAATAATCATAAAAATAGTCAAAATAAATTAAGAAGAAAGTAGTTACAATGGAAAATCTCTGAAGTCTCCATGGGAATGGGAAGAAGGCACCCTCTCCTCCTTATTCTCGCTATCTTCTTCTTCTTCCATTTCTTCTTCCTCCACTTCTTATGCTTCCCCCCCAGGAAGCCGCCGAACACTAGCAAGAGAAACATTAAAATTTAGAAGTTGGTCCTAAATAAATTGGACATATGGAACAACTAGCAAAAGTAGAAAGGGCCCAAAATCCAAGCCATTATGAGCACGACTCTAATAAGGTTATGGCATAGATATGGTGTTCAACACAAATGATGGGACAGCTGGTACCCTCATCTAGTTGGGACTGAGAAACCAGTTATATACTCGTTCACTAAGAAACCAGCCATAAGAAACCGGGTCGGCAATGATCCGACGAGAATCTTATAAGGGCAGTGCATCAGTCATACATGCAATCCGGCTGTTTCTCTCCTTAGCTCTTTACCAAGCCACATCCACCTATAGAAAAGCAAATAGGTAAGTTATTTTTCTTATAAATTTTGATATTAATATTAACATTTCTCTTACTTGCTCCCTGGTTAAGTGACTCATATGGTAGCGGTGAGTTTGTACATGATGGCTTCCAGGCACTTCTCTGCGGCCCGATAACCAAAAGCTCAGCCTTGGATATCTGACTCCTGGCCTAGTAATGTTGGGAACTCTCACTAGGTTGTGCTTATATTCCTAAACCATTGCACAAAAAAGAAAAGTCAAATCCATACACATGAATTATTTAGACCAACAGTTATAAGAAAAGTGATACCTCGGCAATGACCATAAAACCATTGAAGGATCTTTTATTCCTGCAAATTGCATCAAAGTCGTGATACAAACAGGCTATACCAGCCTCTCCCCATTCATGATGAGATGCCTAGTAAAAATTGGCAAGGGCACATAGCACCGATAGGTGGATGGCTGACTCAGTGCTGCCCAATATAGTCGCCCCCAACTGATACAATAGGAACCCCTGGGTATATTATTTCACTCTCTCATCTCACATGGATCAAGTATACTTTAACCAGTACTATCAGATGGGCTCATATTTGACTTTGTACAGTCCTCTAAAATGGGTCCTAACACCGATTAACTACCAAATTTCTTCATTGGTTAAGATATTGATTATTAAATGGATAGGGGTCCCATGGCATTGGAGGCCTTTTATGGCAACAAAATCAACTGAACAAATCATCATCTCTCCAATTGGCGAGTGAAAAGTATGTGTAGTGTCCATCCATTACTCCACAAGTGTTTGGATCACACTCCTGTCAATTTGATATCCTAGGGATAGTAATTGCAAAATAAAGTCTTCAAAGCTGCTTTCTCAGACGATTCATTTTACTGCAGGTGGAGCCCGATCGTATGATTTGCAGGCTTTGTCAATGTTTCCTCCTCCCTTAATTTCACAACCATCATGCTATCCAAATAAAGATAAGTCAAAACAAGGTATGTACGGATATTCTCTTTTGCAAAAGTTACTTATATTCGCTCCCTTTTACCAATTTTCACAGATTTTGCTACATAAGTTCTGGAACATAAATTTTCATGTATATTTTAACAAGACAATATTTATCTTTAAATTATACTAATAAATCATGTGTCAATAAGTAATTAAATTGTAGCAAAATAATGCTGACTTACATTTTTTCTTTAGTGCTATGATGAAGATGCATCCTGGATAACTGAGGAATTTGCTCGACCCCGTTGTTATAGAGTTAAGTAAGTAACTCGTTGTTTGAACGTGTCCCAAGCCTTGATAAATGTTGATTAACTGCCATTTATGAGTAAGGTTAATGTTTTTACGAGTTTAAAAGGTAAAACAAATTTGAAGGATAGAAAATTTTGAAGAGCTTCTAAATGCAAAACCATTCATACATTGCTTCATATTTATAGGCAATGACAAACACTCTAATTTCAAGTCTAAAAAAAATGTAAAGTCACATTCACTGCAGGTTCAATAATTCATTTCTTTCTCAGATCAAATAATTCAAAGTTTGTCTTCTATTTCAATAATTCATAATTCAAAGTTTGCTTTCCATTATTTGTTTCTTTCTCAAATCACACAATTCAAAGTTTTTCTTCTATTTCAATATTTCATAATTCAAAGTTTGGTTTTCATTATTCGTTTCTTTATTAAATCAATAATTAAGGTTTGCTTTCCATTTCAATAATTTACACATAGCACATGTTCAGATAGCATATTAATAAGTATTGTGGTTATATATTATTGAGTGTCTAAAAAATATTTTTTGTCCTTACATATATTTTTTCCATGCAGGGCACAAGAGTACATAGGTATAGTAAAAAATAACCAATTTTTTTTTTGCAAGAGTACATAGGTAGGGTAAAAAATAGCCAATTTTTTTTTTCAAAACTTACAATTGTATTTAATTTTTGTAGATAAATTAGGTCTAGAAACCAAATCATTTTCGAGTCCAAAACCCAAACCATCTCGGGTCCAGAACCCAAATCATTTTTGAGTCTAGAATATAATCAAACCATCTTGGTTCGGAACCCAAAACATTTTTTAGTCTAGAACTCAATTCGAGTCCATAACCCAAACCATCTCGGATCTGCAACCCAAATCAATTTTTTAGTCCAAAATTAATTTCGAATCTAGAACCTAAACCATCTCAGCTCCTGAACTGAAATCATTTTCGAGTCCAGAACTCAATCCAAGTGTAGACCCTTAATTTTTGACCCAATCCGATCTAATATGTTTTATTTAGCCCAAAATGATTTTTGTTGTTTAATTGGTCCAAAATAATTTTAATTAAATAATTTTTACCTTAGTATCTAATTTTTATTAATAAAAAAGGAAAATAAAAAAATAAAAAAATAAAAGTAAAAGTAAAAATTGGAGTCGGAAAAAAAATCAGCAGCAAAAAGTGGTCGCGCGGGCCCGTCGGCCCAGCAGCAGCTCACCCGCGGGCGAGTTATTTCGCCTGCAGGAAATTCTTGCGGGCTGGCACGCCTACTGGCCCCAGCCACGGGCCCGCTGCCATAGTTTAATCCAATTAGGTTTTAATTTCTTTTTTTTATTAATATTACTTACCTTAATTAATTAGGAATAAACAACCTAAAAACCATTATAAATAAGGACCAATAGAACCAAATTAAAGGAGGAAAAAATTTACACAGAGAGCTTAGGATTGGAAACCAAATCAAGTAAGGAAAAGCAACAATTCAATTCAATTGATTTTTAAGGGAGGAGCACCACGAATTAAGCAATTAAAAGGCAACAAAGGCTTGTCTTTGGAGCTAGTTCATCCAAGAAGAGTTATTTTTTGGAGAATCAACAAAAGAAGGTATGTTAAATTCTTTTTGATTTATGTAACACAGTAGCAAATCTATACAATTTAAGGTTTTTTTTTTAAATCAAAACTTTAGAACTTTAATTTAATTCTTCCAAGATTAAAACACTAAAATGTGACCTTCTTTTCTAAAAAGTCTTAAAATTGTTATTTTTTCTTCTTAAAAATCTTAAAACTCTAATTGAACATATTTTTCAACAAAACTAAAATCAAATTCTGTTTCTTTTAAGATTTTAAAGTAGGTTCTATTTCATTGAAAAATCCTTAAAAAACTTCTTTTTTACTTATAAAAACTTCAATCTATTTGTTTGAATTCATAAAACTTCATAAATCATCAAATTGCTTTTTAAAACTCTAATTCAAATTCATTACTCGAGAACCCTAATTTCAAAGCCTAAATCCAAAATTCAACTTTTAAACCTAAAATAATGAACACTAACCCTTTTAAAACCCTTAAACCCTAATTTTTATGAACCCTAGTCCTTTTAAAATATTAAAAAAACATAAAAACATAAAAACTCAAAAATTACACAGTAGCTTAAATCACTATTTAAAATCATGAATTAAAAAGTATTTCAAAGTGTCCAAAACCCTAGTTTCATGATTTCACCATTCAAATCTTAATTTGTTTAATCAAAGTGTCTTACCAACCTTTAAAAAACATAAAACCCTAATCTATTTTAATTCCCTAAAAAGTCACAGTAGCTTAACTTTAGAATTTCCAAAACCTTAACACATGAGATAAAGAACCCTAAATAGAAATAGTAGCTATACTTGAACTTTTATTTGTTTTATTCAATTCCATATTTATTTATACCTTGATTTATTTCTTATGCTTTAATTTATTTAATTTTAATACTTGATTTATTTAATTTATCATGGATGGATGTTTGTTTTGGTTAATAGCTTTGATGAATGATTTATTTATTATGAATGGATATTTACTTTTATCAATTTATTTAGACTTCCAAATTTTGTAAGAGGTATGTTTCTACTTGGTGGGTACCTCATTAGTTAAACATAATGTAATTTAATTTTCTTTTCTATTTTAGAACATTTGTAAAGGGCATGTTTCTACCTTTTGGTGGGTGTCCTATCTAGGCATGTGATGTAAGGACATGTTTCCATCCTTGGATGGGTGTCCATTTATTTGTTTTGTTTTTTTTTGGACATTGCTTTGATTTTAATATAATGATGCTTTCTTTTTATTGTTTGTAGTATGGATAATATTGTTATATTTAAGAATTTTATAATATTAAGACCTGTAAAGGAGGCCGGTTCCAATGAACCGGGCGTTGTGGGGGTGCTGGGCCATTTCTCACCTTCCCCACACTTACCCGACTTTTCGAACCCATTAAGGGGTTGGGGATTCCTTAGGAATCGAGTCATCCACCCCTTTCTTTTTTCCCGGCCCGTCCGGGTGGCGACTCCATTTTCTCCGGACTTAGGTCTGTGTTCTCTAAGGCCCCGAGCCTAAACAGTGCCGAAGTAGCAAGAACCATTCCACCGGGAGTGGGGGCGAAAATCCCCGCTCATAGTGGCGACTCCACTGGGGATAAAAGAAGTTGATTTCGTTGGTCTTTATATTATTCTTTTCTTTCTTATAATGATATTATCCATTGCATCATATTAGATTGCATTGTGTGCGTGAGTTAGAACGCCCATGTTACCCGTGTTATGTTATGTAAGGGATACCATACTTTCACTCAAGGTATGGAGATCGAGCATGGCATAACCACTCATAGCCTCGTACCATTTGGTATATACTTGCTATGGGAACCTAAGCCTTTTAACCCAAAGACTAAAGCTCATGTAATTGGCCTAGTTACTTTCCTTAGGTTTTACCCCAAATGCATGTTGTTTGACTATGGTTGATTTATCTTGGCTTAATTCATGGCTTATTTGGTTTGTTCTTTTTCTAATATGACCTAAGTATATTGTAAGCTCAAAATAAATTTTTCTTAAAAATCCAAAAGACCAAAACTATTTTCAAAACTTTTTAAGATGGTCTTTGGACATAAGATTTTTCTAATAAATAAATAAATAAATTCTTTGGACCATGGCCCAAATACTAAGCCCAAAATCCATTTTTCTAAAATCTTTTACAATGGGCTTAGAAACAAAACTATTTTCACCCAACATTTTCTTACAAAGAGCTTCCAAAATATTTAGGTCAATTATGAAATACCAAAAATCAATTGTGGGCCTAGTTTACACTAAGAATAAATTAACTATGGGCTTGTTTTTGGCATGATCTCATTAATTACCTTTTTCAAGTGAGAAATCTATCTATGATAAACCTCTTAATTTTGTTTTAATCCAATATAGCATAAAAGCTACTTTGGTTGGTTGAATGGGTTAAAACCTAATTAATGGAAATTATCATGGATTGATTTCCATTTTCAAGGATATAACTATTGGTTGAAAAGCCCGAGAGAATTATTCGATAGCAAGGTACCCCATGTTGGTATTTGTGTTAACCATATACCTAGGAAAAGAGACTCGCCATTCATGTGTGGATGTTATAAGGTTGGAAGGAACGTCCTAATTTGTCCTTGTTTGTCTATTGTTTGTGCATACATGCATACATTTTCATCTCATCTCATTGATCCTCTCTGGCTCACAGCCCTGGATTATGATAGTTCTAAAGCTTACAACAATCTGACCTACACCGGAGATGAAGTATCTAGCAACGACTCAATCACTTGCTCACCAAATTAATGGAACCCAAACAAATTCAAAGGATGGTGGATGAAGCCCTTAATACCATGATGGAAGAAATAAAAGAGGCCATGGCTGAGACCATGAGGAACCAATTGACTGCAATCTTAGAGAATCATGCCGAGGCTTCTGCTAGCATTAAGAAGCCAAAGGACAAAGGGAAGATGAAAGTTAATGAAGTGGCTTGTGATGATGAGAAGGTGATCATTGATGATCATGATTGGGCTCAATACTACCAAGATCTTCAAGATAAAAAGGAGCCAAAGGTTATTGAGAAGGCAACTATTGAAAAGACCGAGACATCTGATATTGAAAAGATTATTGCTGATTTAGAAAATAAATTTGAGAAAAAGCTGAAAACTGAAGAAATGTCCGAAGTTGACAAATTATTTGAGCTAGATGAAGAGGTCCCATACAAGTTTAAGATGCCATCTTTTGCAAAGTATAATGGCACTGGAAATCCTCATCTCCATGTGAAGCAGTATATCACTGCCATGCAATCTGCCCGAGCTACTAAGGCTCAAACTCTAAGGTACTTCCTGCTCTCATTGGATCTTACTGTCCAAAATTGGTTCAATACCTTAGATGATGGAACATAAAAGAGTTGGGATCTACTTTACAAATCCTTCATCCAACAATATGGATACAATGTTGAAATGGAAGTTACCTTAATGGAAGTTGAGTCCATTGGGCAACTACCAAATGAAAATTTTGTAGATTATGTCAAGAGATGGAGAAACAAGGCTGCTTTACTCAAGAAGAGACCCGATGAATCCGATCAAATAAGGATGATTGTGAGAGGGGTGTTGCCTAATCTTTGTGAGAGGATGTCTCATACACTCATACGTGATTTCAAAGATCTTCTCCTAGTTGGTCTACAAATTGAAGAGTGGGAAAGGGAGAAGAATCGCTTTTCAATAAAAAGGAATGAGAAAGGGAATTACCAGTCAGGCAATCAAAGCACACAAAAAGAAGTTGATGTTAATGCCGCTAGTGAAAGAGGAATGAGGTAGTTTTCAGATCTGGGGAAGCCACTGTCTTGGGTTCTCAATAAGCTACAAAGGAAGGGATTGTTACAACCCTTGACTCCTCATCCTTTGCCTAATCCTCTTCCACCTAACTTTGATACTAATGAATTTTGCCAATTCCATCAAAGGCCTGGACACGAAACGGACAATTGCATGAAGTTGAGGCATGAGATCCAGAATTTAATTGATAATGGCAAGTTGCCCGAGCCGAACAAGCCCAACACCAAAGATAATCCATTTCCAAGGTTCAATAGAGTACCTCCACCGGCAACCTTCATGGTGGGAAAAGGATTGAAAGAAGATTTTGTTTTATCCTCTTTTCAAGATGGGAATGTTGAAGATGTGAAAGGAAAAGCAGCCTAACTCAATGAACTTTCCTTAGCTTGAATGTTGCTTTTCAATCTTACTTTATTTAATATTTTGGAACTATCGTGTTTTTCAAATTTAAATTTGTTTAAATAAATTACTTTCATCATAAATTTTTGTTGGTCTTTGTTCATTTTAGTGCTCAACCAATGAGGAATCTATCTTGATAATTCATAAATTTATCTATGCATCATGACTCGAATGACTTTACTAGATGAGGGAATTACTCTATAGCATTGAGTTGTGTATGCTTACTTAGAGAGGGCTCCTGCATAATTATCTTTGTCTAGGTCTTAGTCAGTCTTAGAACATGCTTTGACAAACTTTTGAGGCAAAATTGAACTCTGCTTATTTAAGGGAGAGATGATCTAGGCATTGTTTGGTTAGCCAATAACTAGTATCCACCTTGTTAAATATCAATCCCTAGTTGTCCCTTTGAGCCTTCATAAAATTTTAGCTTTCTTTTCATTGGCTTACAAACCTCAATAACCTACCCTGAACTGTTGTGATACTTTTGACAAGTCTTATGATTACTAAGATGAATAGGCAAGAAGATCAAAGAAAGCAATGATTAGTCAAGATCATAAGGGTAGTTGAAGTTTTCAAGACCATAAGGATAGTTGATGTTCTCAAAACCTTAAGGGTAGTTGAAGTTCCCTTAATGTCTCCAATATATCAAGACAACATCAACATTAGAGTAACAAATGATTTATCCCTATTAAAGAAGATTTATGTTACTCCACTCATCCATTATTGGAAGCCCAAGTTGGTACAAACAAGACAACTATGTTTGAGCTAGAACCAAAAAAGGAAAAAAGGAAAAAAGAGAATAACAAAGAGAAAAAAGAAGAAGAAGAAGAAGTAGAATAGAAAAAGAATTAAAAAAAAGATAAAACCTAAAAAGACGGTTCAGAAAGCCAACTGAGTTATCTTTTACCTAAAGCAGCAAAAGGCTTCCATTT
The DNA here is from genome assembly GCA_947685225.1 of Garcia nutans. Lineage (NCBI taxonomy): Eukaryota > Viridiplantae > Streptophyta > Magnoliopsida > Malpighiales > Euphorbiaceae > Garcia > Garcia nutans. The sequence continues at coordinate 38,063,927 of CANTUV010000035.1, forward strand.
GGTTCATAAAGACATTTTTACTTGAATTGGCCCAAAGCAACCAAAGATTCAATCAAAATTGGAGAAAAGGAGGGAGACCATCCAGTTCTTGAAAGTTTTGTACTTGACAGTCCAACAAGAAAGAAGGACAAAATGATAAAATGCTCAAAGAAAGGGAAGATTAAGGAAAACAAAGAGAAAGAAAAGGGAAGAGTAAGAGAAATAAAGAAAAGGGAGAAGAAGAAAAGAAAGGAATTTGGGTCTTAAACTTTTTGCAAGGGCAAAAACTGTCCTGATCAGGATGCAGCTTAATGTCAAGAAGACAAAAAGAATTTAGAGACTAGCAAAATTGTTCCCAACTGCCTAAAGTTCAAACAAGAAATTTATAGTGTGAGGGTTTGTCCATTGTGTCACACCAGCTTCTATCTCAAAATGGCCTTCATTTAACCCATGTCCCTTGTAGACCTCATTTCAAGCCTATCAAAGACCTGTTGATCTCTCTTGGTAGGTAGAATCTATTAGTGGAGATAGTTTGGATAAGCATGCATATGAGATAGACAATATTTAATTCAAATGAGACCTTTGGCCAAGCAATGTGTATGTGCCTATCTGAAGTGCAACAATTCTTGCTTAAATAGAATTGATTCCCGAGTTTAGTATGGTAACTAGGGTTGTCACGTTATAGATATGTTAATTTATCAAGTCCTGAGGTACATTGACATTAATTTGGCAAAGCCAACATTTGTTTTCAAAATCAAAATTCAAAATTCAAAAAAAAAATGTGTTTTGTCATACAAAGCCTTCAAGTTAAGGGAAGTATGTTAAACCTCCAAAGGTCATATTGGGCAAAGGAAATGATTATTGGCAAGCTAAAACATAATTCAAAATGGATGCATCCCTGACTCTACCATTAGGGGTCTCTACCACTCATGTTCTCAACATATAGAAGATAAAAGCCACAAATGCAAAGCTTTCGATCATTCCAATGCAAGTCTTGAACGAGCATCAAAACGGAACCAATGAGAACACTTCTGCTGATCACCTCGGTCTATGAGTCAATGGAACAACTGTAAGTATTATTCATGCATATCATGCATACATGAGCATATCACATCATACTTTCTTATCTTGTATTGTCTATTCTTTATCAAAGTGAACAGCAAACACTCTGTGAAGTGAAGAATCAAAAGAAGATGTCAAATCAGGGGGGCATAGAAAGCCCATTGCTTGAGAAAGCTCCAGCAATCTTGCAAAGAGAAGAAATGCATGCTTATGCGAAGAACAAGATGGTAAAAATATCAATCAAAGCTTGGGGGCAAGGAGATGATATAAGGTCCAATTAAAAATAGCTAAATCTTTGCAAAAAGGAAGAACAAAAGAATGGAACTTTAGAACTCTCAAAAGAATGAAGATGCAAAAGACAAAAGACCAATTCAGCTAAAAGAGCTGAAGCCAAGGTAAAGACCCGACCTCCAATGGATAGAGACCCATGTTTTAAGAGTAAAGACCCAATCTCAAAGGATGAAGATCCATTTGCAATGGTGAAGACCCGATGTCAAAAGATGAAGATTCATTTTCAAGGATGAAGACCCGATCTCAAAGGATGAAGATCCATTTTGAGGGTGGAAAACCATAATGCATGGAATAACCGAAGCAGTCAGATTTCTCAAATTACAAAAGGTCAGTCAAACTCAATCTCAGGTCCAAGCACCCAAATTCATATCAATCTCGGGTCCAAGCACCCAATCTCGGGTCCAAGTACCCAAATCTATTCAAGCTCGGGTCCAAGAACCCAATCTCGGGTCCAAGCACCCATTCTTGGGTCTAAGTATCCAAATCAAATCAATCTCGAGTCCAAACACCTATTCTCGGGTCCAAGCACCCATTCTCAGGTCCAAGTACCCAAATCAAATCAATCTCGTGTCCAAGAACCCAAATTCAAATCAGCCTCGGGTCCAAGTACCCAATCTCGGGTCCAAGTACCCCATCCCGGGTCCAAGTGCCCAATCTCGGGTCCAAGTACCCAAAATCAATTCAAGCTCGGGTCCAAGTACCCAAATCAAATCAATCTTGGGTCCAAGTACCCAATCCCGGGTCCAAGTACCCAAAATCAATTCAAGCTAGGGTCCAAGTACCCAATCCCAGGTCCAAGTACCCAATCTCGGGTCCAAGTACCCAAAACAATTCGCCATCTCAAAAATTAAGTCTTATTGCTTTTCATTCTCTTTCACTAAGGTTTCAGATCATTTAAGCAGGGGGCAAACTGTAGATCCTTAATTTTTGACCCAATTCGATCTAATATGTTTTATTTAGCCCAAAATGATTTTTGTTGTTTAATTGGTCCAAAATAATTTTAATTAAATAATTTTTACCTTAGTATCTAATTTTTATTAATAAAAAATAAAAATAAACAAATAAAAATAAAAAAATAAAAATCGGAGTCGAAAAAAAATCGGCAAATAAAAGTGGTCGAGCAGGCCTGTCGGCCCAGCAGCAGCTCACCCACGGGCCTGCGGGAGTTTTGCCCGCAGGAATTTTCTGCGGGCTGGCACGCCCACTGGCCCCAGCCACGGGCCCGCTGCTACAGTTTTTGCCAGCGCAAAATATTTCGACCCAAATTTTTGAAACCTAATCCAATTAGGTTTTAATTTCTTTTTTTATTAATATTACTTACCTTAATTAATTAGGAATAAACAACCTAAAAATCATTATAAATAAGGACCAATAGAACCAAATTAAAGGAGGAAAAAATTTACACAGAGAGCTTAGGATTGGAAACCAAATCAAGTAAGGAAAAGCAACAATTCAATTCAATTGATTTTTAAGGGAGGAGCACCACGAATTAAGCAATTAAAAGGCAACAAAGGCTTGTCTTTGGAGCTAGTTCATCCAAGAAGAGTTATTTTTTGGAGAATCAACAAAAGAAGGTATGTTAAATTCTTTTTGATTTATGTAACACAATAGCAAATCTATACAATTTAAGGTTTTTTTTAAATCAAAACTTTAGAACTTTAATTTAATTCTTCCAAGATTAAAACACTAAAACGTGACCTTCTTTTCTAAAAAGTCTTAAAATTGTTATTTTTTCTTCTTAAAAATCTTAAAACTCTAATTGAACATTTTTTTCAACAAAACCAAAATCAAATTTTGTTTCTTTTAAAATTTTAAAGTAGGTTCTATTTCATTCAAAAAGCCTTAAAAAAACATCTTTTTTACTTATAAAAACTTCAATCCATTTGTTTAAATTCATAAAACTTCATAAATCATCAAATTGCTTTTTAAAACTCTAATTCAAATTCATTACCCGAGAACCCTAATTTCAAAGCCTAAATCCAAAATTCAGCTTTTAAACCTAAAATAATGAACACTAACCCTTTTAAAACCCTTAAACCCTAATTTTTATGAACCCTAGTCCTTTTAAAATATTAAAAAAATATAAAAACATAAAAACTCAAAAATTACACAGTAGCTTAAATCACCATTTATGAATTAAAAAGTATTTCAAAGTGTCCAAAACCCTAGTTTCATGATTTCACCATTCAAATCTTAATTTGTTTAATCAAAGTGTCTTACCAACCTTTAAAAAACATAAAATCCTAATCTATTTTAATTCCCTAAAAAGTCACAGTAGCTTAACTTTAGAATTTCCAAAACCTTAACACATGAGATAAAGAACCCTAAATAGAAATAGTAGCTATACTTGAACTTTTATTTGTTTATTCAATTCCATATTTATTTATACCTTGATTTATTTCTTATGCTTTAATTTATTTAATTTTAATACTTGAGTTATTTAATTTATCATGGATGGATGTTTGTTTTAGTTAATAGCTTTGATGAATGATTTATTTATTATGAATGGATATTTACTTTTATCAATTTATTTAGACTTTCAAATTTTGTAAGAGGTATGTTTCCACTTGGTGGGTACCTCATTAGTTAAACATCATGTAATTTAATTTTCTTTTCGATTTTAGAACCTTTGTAAAGGGCATGTTTCTACCTTTTGGTGGGTGTCCTATCTAGGCATGTGATGTAAGGACATTTTTCCATCCTTGGATGGGTGTCCATTTATTTGTTTTTTTTTGTTTGGACATTGTTTTGATTTTAATATAATGATGCTTTCTTTTTATTGTGTGTAGTATGGATAATATTGTTATATTTAAGAATTTATAATATTAAGACCTGTAAAGGAGGCCGGTTCCAATGAACCGGGCATTGTGGGGGTGCTGGGCCATTTCTCACCTTCCCCACACGTACCAAACTTTCCGAACCCATTAAGGGGTTGGGGATTCCTTAGGAATCGAGTCATCCACCCCTTTCTTTTTTCCCGGCCCATCCGGATGGCGACTCCATTTTCTCCGGACTTAGGTCGTGTTCTCTATGGCCCCGAGCCTAAACAGTGCCGAAGTCGCAAGAATCATTCCACCAGGAGTGGGGGCGAAAATCCCTGCTCACACCAGGTCCAACATCCAAAGCAACTCGAGTCTAGAACCCAAATCATTTTCTTGTCTAGAACTCAATCCAAGTCCAGAACCTAAACCAACTCGAGTCCAAAACCTAAACCATTTTTTGAGTCCAGAACTCAATCTAGGTCAAGAACTCAAACCATTTTTTGAGTCTTGAACTCAATCCGAGCCTAGAACCCAAACCATCTCGGGTCCATAACCTAAACAATTTTTTGAGTCCAAAACTCAATCTTGGTAATCATTTTCAAATCTAAAACCATCTCGGGTCCAGAACCCAAATCTTGTTCTAGTCCAAAACTCAATCCGTGTTCAGAACCCAAATATTTTTCAAGTCCATAACTCAACTCGGGTCTAGAACCCAATCCGATCTCTGGTCTAGAACCCAAAATATAATTCTCAAGTTCACAACCCATCCTTATCCAAAATTAATCCAAAGACATGTTGCTTTTTACTCTCTAAATGAATTCAGGATCGTTCAAGCATTGGGCAAATTGTAGATCCTTAATTTTAGTCCTAAGGTAGTCCGGTCCTAATTAAAAAGGCCAAATCAAAGATTGATCCATTCTTAATGGCTTAAACTTGTTTTAAAGCCTTTAATTAGATTGGTTCAATTTTATAAGGGCTAAAATAAACTGGTTGAACTTATAAAAGCCCAAATTAATTTTATTCCGTCTGAAGATTAAAAATTTTAGACTGGATTGAGTCGAACCAAGTCCTGGGCGACATCATCCAATGCTCATGTCGACTTGGAGGGTTTAAATTGACATGAGCGGGCTTTATGTCGATTTGGATGTTCCAATTTGACATGAACCCTAATTTTTAAGAGAATTTGGTGAACAATTTAATTTCCTAATCAAGCTAGACTTCAATTAAATTTTGGACTAGCATATTAGGGGTTTTAGGGTTAAACAATTATTTTCCTATAAATAGATGATTAAAAAGCAGAATCAGGGGATTGGCAACTGAGGATTAGCAACTAAGAGCTTTAGCAAGAAAGATTAAGGACTTTTAAAAGATAATTAGTAAAAGGAAAGCAACAACCATCAACACACAGAATACTATCAAAATAATACACTATACAAAGGCAGTAATCACTATCTTTACTTTTTTTGGCTAGAATTCCAAATTGGTGCAAGCAATAGCTTGAATCAACATATAACTTGGTGGAGGCTCCAATGTAGGTTTTGTTATCTAAGCTCTTTAAAATCATAGCAAGTTCTTATTATTAATATCATGAAGTTCATACTTACTATGGTTTTATTTAAATGTGTCCAGTAAGATTTGTTCGATAATACCATCAATTTACATCTACTGTATCTTCATTTAAACAAATCCAGTAGTTGTTTATCTCATGCAATATTTACTTAAATTAAATATCCAGTAGCCTAGTTCAAATATCCAAAACCCTAATCTTAAAACCCTAAAACCTAATATCCATAACTCTAGCTCCTAAACTTAAATTCGTGAAACCCTAAACCCTAATATCCAAAAACCTTAATTTCTTAAACCCTAACTCCTTAAACCCTAATTCCCTTAAACCCTAATTTACAAAACCCTAATTCTTAAAAATCCTAAACCATAATTTTACCCTAATTTTTAAAAGCCTTAAACCCTAAATTTCCAAAACCCAAATATTGTCTTTCAAATACCAAAACCCTAATCCTATTTTTCAAATAACGATGATCCAGAACCCTAAATCCAAATTCCCAAAGCCTACGATATGAACATCTTAACTTTATAGATTTTAAAACCCTAATTCCTTATTTGCTATGTCCAAAATCCTATTTCCAAACCAATGCCTTAATTTCTAAATCAAAACCCTAATTCCCTATTCCTAAACAAAAACCTTAATTTCCAAATTGAAACCCCAATTCCCTATTTCTAAAACCAAAACCCTAGTTTTCCAGCCAAAACCCTAATTTTTGTATATAAAATCCTATATGCCCTAATTTAAGATGTAAACCCTAATTTTTGTGCATTTAATAGTTTTTTTTTAGATCAAACTCTAGATTCAATTATTTGATTTGTTATTACATGATATTGTGATGGATGATTTATTTTATTTGGTTTATAATGGAGGTTTTTCTTTTAATTATTTTGTTTGAAAGATTTAATTTATTTGATAAATTAATTTTTATTATTTGGATTTTAAAGTTTTAAAAGGCATGTTTCCACTTTGTGGGTGCCTTATTTAATTTGTTTCTTTTATTTTATTTTTAGATCAATGTAAGGGGAATGTTTCCACATATGGTGGGTGTACCATTTTATTTTTTTATTTTATTTTGTTTCCTTTTGAGACACTGGACCTTGTAAAGGCATATTTTCATCCTTGGATCGGTGCCTATTTTATTTATTTTATTTTAATAAGATGATGGATGTTTATTTCTTTTAAATTGTGTATAATATGGATGGTGTCATAATTTTTTAAGAATTTAATAATATTTAGACATGAAAAGGAGGCCGGTTTCAATGAACCGAACATATAGGGGTGCTGGGTCATTCTCACCTTCCCCATGTGTACCAAACTTTCTGAACCCTATATGGGGTTGGGGATTCCTTAGGAATCGAGTCGTCAACCTCTTTCTTTTCTTTCCCAGCACGTCTAGATGGTGACTCCATTTTCTCTTGGTGTATGCCCATGTTCTCTAAGGCCTTGAGCCTAATAGTGCTGAAGTTGTAAGAATCATTCCACATGAGAGTGGGGGCAAAAATCCCCACTTACATTTTCATATTTGGATGGATGTCCATTTTATTTATTTATTTGATTATAATATAATGATTATTTATTTCACTAATTGCATGTAGTATGGATAACATGATAATGCTTAAGAATTCAATAACATTTAGACCTGAAAAGGAGGTCGGTTCTAATGAACCGGGCATTTTGGGGTTGCTAGGCCATTTCTCACCTTCCTTATGCATACACAAATTTTTGAACCCAATAAGGGGTTGGGGATTCCCTAGGAATTGAGTCATCCACCCCTTTCTTCACTACCTATCTGGGTGGCAACTCCATTTTCTTTAGGCTTGGGCTTGTTTTCTCTAAGGCTTAAAACTTAACAGTGCCTAAGTCGTAAGAACCATTCTACCTTTAGTGTGGGCGAAAATCCCCACTCGCATCATAACGAATTGGCCAAGCCAATTCTCCAAGAGAAAAGGGCCATGAAGAATTGGCCAAGCCAATTCACTATGAGTTTAAGGTCGACTTAACAATCCTAACTCCATTAAACTTTATTAATTTGAATAAGCAAAAGGCAACTGGGACATCTTAACAAAGATTAAGCCTTAATATTGCCTATAAAAAGGGATTAATAATCAATAATTCGGGGCAAAATTAGCAAAGCAAAAGCATAGCAACATAACAATTATCAATAGAAAGTAATTAAACTCAAAGTGAGATAGAAAGCAATTAAGCAAAGAAAGGTAGTAGCTAAAACAACAACAATCTTCGTATTGTTTCACTCATGCAAGACTTAGTTGATCCAACAAGCTATAGCACCAGCATACAAGCATTCTATGAAGTAATTGCAGCACTTGGGAGCAAGGTTTAGTTCAATGAAATAGTTTTGGTATAACTAACAATGTAGGTGAGACTCTTACTAACCAACTCTACTTAATTCTATTAATTACCTAAACTGCATATTTTAACCTTAGCTTTGTAAATCTAAAATCCTAATTGTACAATAAGACTCTAACTTGATAATTAAAGCCCTAGTTTAGGTTAAAAAAAAAAACCTAATTTTGCATGTTGAATCCTAGTTTAGGATCAAAAACCGTAATTTCCATGATTAAACCCTAAATTGTAAGATTTAATCCCTAATTCCATATAAAACACTAAATTGATGATATAACCTAATTTCATTAGTTTAGCCTTAAGTTATAATTGTTTGCATAATGATGAAATATTTGTCTGGGTTACTTATTTTTGTTATTTTTGATTGATTGGTTATGGATTTCAAAGTTGTAAAATGCATGTTTCCACTTTGTGGCTACCGTATTTAATTTGCTTCTCTTTTATATAATTTTGAGAATTAATGTTAGGGGTATGTTTTCACATTCTGTTAGGTGTCCCATTTTATTTAATTTGTATTATAGACATTTGGACATTGTAAGGGCCTGTTTCTATCCTTATATGGGTGCCCACTTTGTTGTTTGCTTGTTTATTTTATGGTATGGTTATTTTCATTTTTTTACTTTAAATTGATTGCAAAATGAATAATATTTTTATAATATAAGAATTCAATATGTGAGCAGGGATTTTTGCCCTTAGTCTTAGTGCAATGGTTCTTGCGATAAGAGTACTATTAGGCTCGGGGCCTTAGAGAACACAAGCCTATGCTTGGAGAAATAGAGTCGCCGCCTGAACGGGCTGGTAAAGAAAGAAAGGGGTGGATGAATCGATTTCTAAGAAATCCCCAACTCCCTACTGGGTTCGAAAGCTAGGATACGTATAGGGAAGGTGAGAATGACCCAGCACCCCATAACGCCCGATTTATTGGAACCGACCTCCTTTTCAAGTCTAAATATTATTAAATTCTTAATTATTATCATTTTAATATCTATGATTTTGGATAAATTAAATAGATATTTGGAGGTTAATTAAAGTATTGGGAGAAGTATAGGTGTTGTATATACTTATGTTTACCAAGAGTATACATAGTATATATATACTATATATTAATTGTATATGTTGGATATATATATTATATACTTGATGTATATATAAAAAATATATATAAGGTATGTTTGATATGTATATAAGATACACATTACATGTGCATATGAATATTTATATGCATTACAAATACAGAGTATATAAATTATATATATGTAAATAATGGTATATGTAAAATATAAGTAACATATATATGACATATACATATACTTAAAGTGTATACAACATATAAATGGAATATAAATATTTATATATATATATATTTATGGATGGAAAGATGGCAAATAAAAATAAAAAGAAAAATAAAAATTAAAAGAAGAAAAAAAAAATATGTAGTTGGGATTTTATGAGAGAAATAATTAAATAATTAAAGATTTAATTAATTAATATATTAATATATATGGTTGAAAAAATAATAAATAAGTAAATAAATAATAATAATAAATAAAAATTAAATTATTTTTGGGTGGAAGAGATAAATTATTAAATATTAAATATTAATTAATTAAATTGGTTATATATATATATGCCTAAGTAAAAGGAAAAAAATTAATGGTTAAAAATAACATTGGAATGGGAAGAAAAGGAAAAAAAGAAAAAGAAAAAGAAAAAGAAATGAATGAAAAGTCAATGGTAGGAATAATTATTTAAGGTAGGGATTTAAAGAAAAATAAAATATTTATATAATATTTAACTATCTAATTAATATATATATATATATGGATGGAAAAGGAGACTAAAAATCAAAAGTCTTCTTCTTCTTCTTCTTCTTCTTCCTCCACCATGGCAAAATTTTAGAGCTTAGAAGGAGAGAGTTTTCTTCTTCTTAAATACTCCAACTTTCATTAAAAACCTTAGTAAATCAAGTAGATTTTGAAGAAAAATCAAGATTCAAGTAAGTACCTCTTCTCTAAAGCTTTGTTTTCTTTTATTTGATGATTATGTATGGATTGCTGGAGAGAGAAAGTGATGTTTAATTGTTAAAATAAGTAGAATTGATGTTAAAATGAGGAGAATATGGTGAAAATTTGATTGGTTGGGTGATATGGACAAGTTGTAATATTTAGGGTTATGGAAAAGTGATGCATGATTTAGGGTTTTGGTGTGGATGGTTAAAATTGTTAGAATAAATGAAATTAGTCTTATTTCAATATGTATGTGGTGATTCTATAGTTAGAAATAAAATATGAGCAAGTTTGAATAAAGTTTGGATTTAGGGTTTTGGGTATGTAAATTTAGGGTTTCTAGTATAAAAGGTGTTAATTATTGTAATGAGGTGAATTAGTGTTGTTTTAATGTAAATGTTGAGATTTTAAGGTTGGAAATGTGGTATGGATAAGTTTTGATGAAGTTTATGTTGATTGGTGCATTATGTGTAATTTGGATTTTTGAAAGAGGCTTCCATAATTGTGAAAGTAATTTGTTTTGATGTTATATTAATGTATAAGCAATGTTTTTAAGGTTAAATGTTAAAAATGAGATTAGTAGATTGAAGTTTAAGTAAAGTAGTAAGTTGAAGAAGTTAGGGTATTAGTGGAATATTAATGAGAATTGTTTGGTTATTGATAGCTCAATGTATATTGAGCATGTGAGTGATTTTAGTGGAAAAAGTTATTGTTAAGGGACTATGTATGTGTAGGTGAAAGTGATAAAAGATTAAAAATTAGAGTTTGGCTTGGGAAAGATAAAAGAAGTTAGATAAAAGAAGTTAGTACGAGTTTATTCATATCTTTAAAATTAACTTGTATGTGCATTAAATATGAGAGGCCATTATGTATATGTAAAGCTATTTCATAATGTGGGTGTGCACATAACCTATGCATTGTGGCATAGTTATGTGATGAGTGTCTATTTGGTAAAGATAAATGTAGATTGATATATATAAATATGATATGTGTGGTGAGTTATCCAATATGGACATAATTATGATTTGTGAGAAAAATGTGGGAAGTAAGCCACATTGTGAATGTGACTTGCCGGTGTGTAAGTGGATGATTCAAAAATATGGAAAAAGATAAAATGTGAAATAATATGAAAATGTGAGGTGGCGGTGATCATGATAAGATTTATCACTTGGAAATTGTGACATTGTGATGTAGTCCGAAAGTGATCAAGAATTTAATTGATCACTTAAAAATGTGGAAAAGTGTTTTTGTGAGTTTATAACCCTATACAAGTATTTGTCCTATAATATTGAGAATGATGTTGCATGCTTTAGTAGACCTAAGCAAGGCTAGGTCTTAACTTGAGCATAGCTAGTTCATGTGATGAGACTGATATTGAGCATGGACCCAAGAGAGCTGGGCCTTCAAAATGATATTGCGATAACTGTACATGATAATTCTATAGGTGTGTTTGGGTCCAAAGTGTAAGTGTGTGGAAATGTTGTATGTATGTGAATTATAATTTGAAAGTAAAGATGTTGCATGAGTAATGTAAGTAATGTTATAAGAAAGTATCATCATATGTGATTTATATAACTCGTATTTGAGATTGTGTACCACTAGGCTATATGGCTTAGCACGGTTGTTTGAATTGTGCAAGTAAGAGAATTATTTATTAGAGGGATCCTGGTGGCATTTGATACTTGTTAGATAAAGAATCAGAAGACCAACACTGTCGTCTACATACATGTATAGTGTGAGCGGGGATTTTGGCCCCACTCCCGGTGGAATAGTTCTTGCTACTTCAGCACTGTTTAGGCTTGGGGCCTTTGAGAACACGGACCTAAGTCCGGAGAAAATGGAGTCGCCACCCGGACAGGCCAGGAAAAAAAGAAAGGGGTTGATGACTCGATTTCTAAGGAATCCCCAACCCCCTAATGGGTTCGGAAAGTTGGGTACGTGTGAGAAAGGTGAGAAATAGCCCAGCACCCCCACAATGCCCGGTTCATTGGAATCGACCTCCTTTATAGGTCTTAATATTATAAAATTCTTAAATATAACAATATTATCCATATTACACAAAATAATTAAAATAAAGCATTGATATATTGAAAATCAAAACAATGTCTAAGAAAAACAAATAAATGGACACCCATCCAAAGATGGAAACATGCCCTTACATAATCCATGCCTAAATAGGACACCCACCGAAAGGTAGAAACATGCCCTTTACATTGATTCTAAAATAGAAAAGCAATTTAAATTATATGATATTTAACTAATGAGGTACCCACCAAGTGGAAACATACCTCTTACAACATTTGGAAATCTAAATAAATCAATAAAAGTAAATAACCATTCATCATAAACAAATCATCCATCAAAGGTATTAAATATCAATAGAAAGTAAACATCCATCCATGATAAAATTAAATAAACCAAGCATTGAACTTAAATAAATTAAAGCATATAAAATAAATCAAAGCATAATCAAATATAAAATTGAATAAAGCAAATAAAGATTCAAATTAGGGCTACTATTTCTAGTTAAGATTCTTTGTTTCATGTATTTAGGGTTTTGGAATTCATGGGTTTAAGCTACTGTGAGTTTTAAAAGAATTGAAATGGAGCAAAGTTTTAGAATTTAATAGATTGATAAAGTTCTTTGATTAACCAAATTAGTGTTCGAGAAGTAAAATCATAAAATTAGGGTTTGAACACTTTAAAACATTGGATTCAAGATTATTAGCTACTTATTGTGTTGATTTTAGGTTTGTGAGGTTTTAAGGTTTAAAGGATTAGGGTTTAGAAGAATTAGGATTTAAAGTTTTAAGGGAGTTAAGGTTTACTATTTTGGGTTTTGGAGTTGAATTAGGGTTTTAGAATTTTAGAATTAGGGTTTCGGAGAATGCATTAGGTTTTTAGGATTTGAAAATCGATTGATAATTTTATGAAACTTTATGAAAATAAACCAAACGAGTTAAAAGTTTATAGAAGCAGAAAAGATGTTTTCTTAGGGTTTTTGGAAAGAAACAAATTTAATTTATGATTTTGAAAATTTGGAAAGAAAATTAGGGTTTTCAGATTTTGAAGAAACAAAAATAACAAATTAAGATTTTTAAACTTTAGAAAAGCGGAATTAAGGTTCTAGGGTTTATAAAATCAAAACAAGCTAGTGTGAAGAAATTAGACAATTGATGCATACCTCCGTTTGTTGGTTCCACCAAAAATTTCTTCTTTGATGAATAAAAACAAAGACAAGCTTTGCTGCCTTTGATGGATTGAATTGTTGTTTGCTCTTTCAAAAAAATCAGATTGATTCACTGCCAAAAGGAATTCTTAAAAGTCAAAGTTTTCCTCCTTAATTTCGGTCTCAATTTTTCCTCCCCAAATCCGATCCGATTTCCTCTTTTTTTGCCCTCCCTCTTTTCTGTGTTGTTTAGTCCTTATTTATAGAAGTTTTATATGATTAATTCTAGTTATTCACGACATCTAATATTGATTAAGAAAAGGAATCCGAAACCTAATTGTATTAGGTTTTGAAAAAATTTGCGTCGAAAAAATTACGCTGGAAAAAAAACTGCTGCGGAAAAATTACGCTGGTGAAAAAGCTGCCGTAGTTGGCTGTGGCAGCAGTGGGCGAATTTGCCTATGGGCCATTTCACCCGTAGAAATTATCTGCAGGCAAAATGGCTGAAGCCTTCGTCGCCGATTTTTTTTTATTTTTATTTTTTATATTTTTTTGTTTATTATTATTATTTTTTATTTTTTATTAATAAAAAATTATATACTAAAGCAAATATTATTTAATTAGGATTACAAAAATTATTTTGGACTAATTAAAATATATTGGACAACACAAAAATTATTTTGGACTAATTAAAATATATTGAACCGGACTAGTCAAAAATTAAGGGTCTACAGTTTGCCCCCTGCTTGAATGATCTGAGACTTTGGTGAAAGAGAGTGAAAAGCAATACGACTTAATTTTTGAGATGGTTGATGTTTTGGGTTTTGGATCCGGTTCGAGTTCTAAACTCAAGGATAATTCTAGGTTTTGGACCTAAGGGTAATTTGGGTTCTAGACTTGAGCTAAGTTCTGGACTTAGAAGAAATTCTAGGTTCTGGACCTAAGAAAAATTTGGGTTCTAGACCCTAGCTAAGTTATGGACTTAGAAGAAATTCTAGTTTCTGGACCTAAGGAAAATTTAGGCTCTAGACCCGAGCTAAGTTCTGGACTTAGAAAAGATTCTAGGTTCTGGATCTAAGGAAAATTTGGGTTCTGGACCCGAGCTAAGTTTTGAACTTTTAAAAAGAAATTCTAGGTCTGGACCTAAGGCAAAATTTGGGTTCTGGACCTGAGCTAAGTTTTGGACTTAGAAAAGATTCTAGGTTCTGGACCTAAAGAAAATTTGGGTTCTGGACCCGAGCTAATAATAATTTTTTATTTCTACAAGTCCGGCTAATTTTTATGCACATGTATTCTTATTGCCCCTGCGTGTAAAAATATTTACAACACGCAAGCATTTGAATGATTAAAGTGAATAATTGAATTTACTATTCATTTATTGTGTATTCACTGTTGGTGCACTATTTACTATTTATAAATAGTAAATTACTATTCGTAAATAGTAGTAAATAGTATTTACTAATGGTAAATTTCGTTCAATTCACAACAAGATTTCTCAATTCTATAATTCTCTCAAATTCTTTCAAATTTAGCACATAGTTTTCAAAAAAAAAATACATGCTTCAAGGTCAGGGACTCATTCTAATACCGAGTTATTGGAGTTTATCCGGCATCATGAAGATGAAAATATAGATATACTAGCTGGGATGCCGCTTCATTGCAGTTCCACTTAAAAGAGCGCGGTAATTATTTACCTTTCTTTTTTCTTTTCTTGATTTTTCATCTTTCTGTTTTGTTTATTTATTTATTTATTTATTTATTATTATTATTATTGTGTTTGCCTTTATTATTTTTTTGTTTATTTATTTTTTATTCTGATATTATTATATTTTTTAGAAAATTTAGAAAAAATATATTAATTTAAGCAGATAGGATAATATGTACTTACCTGGTATTAATTACCTGGGTCTGTGTTAGCATGATCGTTGCGTTGTTTGGGCTGGAGGGTATATTTACAAAGCCCGACAATGGTACGATGTAGTGCCTTCTCGGGTAAGGCAGATTATCCAAGATTGCGGATTTGAAAGCTTCATCTTACAATTGCCATCTGAGGAGTATCAGATAGATTGGAGCGTAGTCCAGGCGCTTACGGAACGATGGTTGGACACAATCCATACTTTTCACTTGCCCATTGGAGAGATGACAATTGGTCCGGTCGATTTTACTGCTATAACCGGCCTTCGATATCATGGTGTTCCGGTTCATCTTACCAATGATATTTTAACATTTAAAGAAATTCAGGAATTAATTAGTATGGAACCATCATATAAAGGGCCTTTTAAGATAAAAATTGAATCGATTTATAGTTATTGGATGAACTACGATGGACGGGTTCGCAGAGACACGGTCCAGCAGTATGCTCGAGGATTTTTATTATATCTGCTTGGGTCGACCATCTTAGGCAGCACTGAATCTTCCATCCACTTGTCAGTGTTGAGTGCCCTTTCTTATTTTAAGACGGTACCATCTTTTGGTTGGAGTGAAGCTGGTCTCACCTGTCTTTACCATAGTCTTGATAAACTTTACCGAAATAAGAAGTCTTTCATCTACTTGATGGCGGTTGTCGAGGTATTCTACTTCCACCAATGTCATTTCCAATCTTTTCTTACTTGAATTTGATCTTTATTATTGTTGTTGTAGGCATGAGCATATGAACACAACCTTGTGAGGTTACCTGGTATTTCTCGAGAGAGAATCGGGTATCCGAGATTAAATTTTTGGTTGTCCGATCTTGTGGACGTTCCCAGCTCTCATCATGTGCATACTCATTACTTTGTGTTGAGATGCTTAACCTAGGACCAGGTAAAATAACATTAGTATGCTTTAAATTTTATGTGAAAGTTTACTTATCTTATGTGATTTTGCAGGTGAATTTGGCCTGGTGGAACCCAGAAGAGCGGACAAACTGGTCTCCTTTGATAAGGGCTGTGCTATCTTTCCAACATTCTCGCCAAATCATTACCGGCCCAGTGTCTAGTGGCTGGTTTCTCGGAGAGAGAGTTTATGAGTGGTTTCTTGGTCTAGAACAGTGGCGAGGCCCAATACATATCCTGAAATATACTTTAAATATTACTTCGATGCCAAAAGATGCATGGTGGCCGGCTCGGTA
The DNA here is from genome assembly GCA_947685225.1 of Garcia nutans. Classification (NCBI taxonomy): domain Eukaryota; kingdom Viridiplantae; phylum Streptophyta; class Magnoliopsida; order Malpighiales; family Euphorbiaceae; genus Garcia; species Garcia nutans. The sequence goes on from CANTUV010000035.1 coordinate 38,080,233, forward strand.
CGGTTACGGTGTTGAGGAATTTCTCCATCCACTGGGTCCATTTTATGTCCATTTTATTCAAAGGAGGCTCTTGAACTTTGATGTATCTCCTGTTGGTGTACGAGAGATTCCCGAAGAAAATGAAGGTGGAGATGGAGATGCGGGAGAGTTCGCTCCACATCTCGGGGCTAGTACTTCTCAGGTAAAACTTTTACCACTTTTTAATGATTGTTGCAGGCTGTTAGTTTATTTGATCATGAGGCTGGACCTTCTTTTACTGCCCCTTCGTTTGCTCATTTTGGTCCGGCAGATATGTCATCTCATCCGCAAGGTATTGATATGAATTACCTGGTGAGTTCCTTATTTCATGGTAATTTATGCTATATGTATGCATGATTATGTATGCTCTTACCCTTTTCCTTCTTGGCTCACAGCGGATGCTCGAAGAACAAAATAGGAAACTTCAAGAAGAGTTGGCTGCAAGTCGTCAGCAGGCTTCTCATTTTGAAAATTTGTATCATCAATCCGAACAAAATTTCCGAGACTTTCGATTTCAGGGGATGAGGGATCCTGGCGCTTCTTCATCAAGAGGCCCCTAGACTGATGACCATGAGATCCTTTTGTCTGCTTCTGATGAGGATCATGACAGATCAAAACCCCAAGGTAATAGAGATTTTGGTGCTCCAGCTTCGGGTGATCTCGGGATGAGTAATTTGCTGAATTTTAGTGCTTCAGCTTCAGGTGGACTCGGAACGAGTGATTTGCCCCTCCTCCAATAGGTGATGACTTTTTCAGGGCTTTATTTGATGACCTACCACCACCCTCTTAGTGATGTATTGTATCAATTGTATAAATATTGTACGATAATGAAAAATACAATTTCCATCTTTACTTTAACTCTTTTTTTTTCACTTTTTTTTGTTTATTCTTGTTTTTTCATTACTACATCTGCATTATTAAACTTTCTTTTCATATTTCGATATTTATACAGTCACTATCGAAAAAACCAAATGCAACATGGTAAAGTAAATTCGTCGCCAATTCATTTCCTTACACAACATAGTTTCGTCCTTTTCCATCATCTTTACCAAATCAATTTTGGAAAAGGTTATTTCCTCTATATAAATCACCTTTCATGCCTAATTTAATACATAAGCCAAAAATATTTTTCAATTCAATGTAAAAACTCCCTTTAACAATTTTAATTTTTCTTCATTCATCAACCATGACTGATCATCACTTAAAGAAAATAAAAATTCTATTTAAGAATATGGATGCCATTCACTGTAAGAAAATTTCGTGGTCAAAACTTGATGTTTTAAAATGTTTTCAAAATGTTAAATTAGACCACTCCATCTTACATGCCATGGCTTCCTTTTGGGATATGGGTTCTAGTGTATTTAAAATTAATGGCTTTGAAATGTGTCCCTTGATTGAAGAATTTGAGGCCATCCTTGGATATCCAAATAATAACAAATGACATTACCCACATTGATTTCCAAGACTCAATAGAAGATGCAGATGTTATTTCAAATTCCAAAACCTGAAGTTCTTCGGTTGATGAAAGGTGAAAAAATTCTACTTGCTCCCTTGATTGATTTTTGTCTCTCTCATCTGGCTCCTACTAAAGTCTGGGGACGTATGCTCTAACTTTGCTTGCTTGGCCAATTCTTGCTTATTTCTTCCGATGGTGATATTGATCCACGAGTATCGGATATTATGGACCAAATGGAAGGAGGCTTGTCACCGGTACCTGTGATCTTAGCTGAGACTCTAGTTGGATTAGACCGACTTAAATCAAGATTGACAAAGAGACTGAATGGGAGTTCGCTGCTGCTTCGGGTAATTACCTAAACTGCCATTTCTGGTTTTCAATTTAGGTTTTATTTTTTTTAATGCTCTAATTTTTGCCTAGTCCGGCCATGTGGGTTTTCGGAACTAGCGAGCTATCCTAATTTTTGCCTAAGCTACCCTTGTGGGTTTTCAACTTAGTGAACCCCTTTTTTTTCTCTTTTTTTTTAAATTTAATTCTTTCTTCACAAATTTGGCTTATGGAGCATCTTTGTTTGCTTGATACTCCATCCATGGATTTTAATAGATATCTTCCACGTCATCATTCTGCTAGGAAACTACTCCATCCTGCTTCTTCATATGCTGACTGGGTTGACTTGATCCACTCACGCGCTGAAGTCAATATTCGTTGGTTGGTACCTTGGTGGAAGATTTCTCGTATCACCATGCGGACATATTTGATGTATGTTCCCCTTGCTGCTCTTCATCAAGGTACATGCTATGATCCTCGCTAACTTGGCCGTCAGTACGGAGTTGAGCCTCGTGGTTCTGACTTTATTCCTAATTTAAACATGCCTCGCTTAACTGAAGCCTACTTGGATTGGCTGAGGCAAAGCTGGCCTCCACACTACATTTATTGATTGCCATAGATTTTACATTTGTCAATTTAGAAAGTATATAGCTAGGATGAAAAAATAATTAAAGTAATAAAAGATGCTTCTTTTCCATTTAAAATTTATGATCACCTTTTGCTATTGTGTTTATTTATTTCATCAATATCTGGTCAAATACTTATAGCAGCGCACGTAGAACAATTTTAACATTAATTCTGTTTTATTAAATTGGGGAACAACCAAACATAAAGCCAGCATACACAAGATCACTGTTGTTGCCAACTAGCCCTTTCGGGTTTTCTAATTGACGATTTTCTCTCATTTGGCCCTAATTGTTGCCTAGCCCGCCCTTTCGGGCTTTCGGAACTAGCGGATTGCTCTAACTTTTGCCTAGGCTGCCCTTTTTTGGGTTTTCAACCTAGCGAGCTCTCTCTTTATATATATATATATATATCATATATAAAACCTCTTCAACCTGTCAATGTTTATTGGCTCACTAAACTCATTCCCATCCATGTCTGATAATTTCACTGCACCTTTGTTCATGACTTATTTCACGACATATAGCCCTTCCCAGATAGGTCTGAACTTCCCTCTAGGATCAGATACATTAGGCTTACATTGCTTCAATACCAAATCCCCAACTCTAAGTTTTCTGATTTTAACCCTTTTATTGTAGGCCCGAGCTATCTTCTTTTGATACAGTTGGTGATGATACAGTGCCTTTAACCTTCTCTCTTCTAGTAAAGCTAACTGTGTGTATCTGCTCACTACCCATTCCGTTTCAGGCAATTCAGCTTCCAAGATTGCTCTCAATGACTTGATCTCAATTTCAATTGGCAATACTACTTCCATACCGTAAACCAAAGAGAACGGTGTCATTCCAGTAGGCATTCGCACACTTGTCCTATATCCCCATAAATCAAAGAGAAGCATCTCTGACCAATCCCTGTATGTCTTGGTCATCTTGGACAAAATTTGCTTAATTGTTTTATTTGTTGCCTCTACTGCACCATTAGCCTTTGGTCTATAAGGAGAGGATCTATGATGATGGATTTGGTACTTTGAGAATAAATCCTTAATTGCTCCTTGAAACTGTACCCCATTGTCTGATATCACACTGTACGAGACCCCGTATCGGCAGATGAGGTTCTTTTCAATAAATCTAGCCATTTGACCTACACCCAGTTTGTTAAAGGATTAGGCTTCGACCCATTTTGAAAAATAATCTACTGCTACCATAATGAAGCGGTGACCATTTGAGGTTGTCGGATGTATCTCCCCTATAATGTCGATACCCCAAGTGGCAAAGGGCCAGGGCGAAGACATAGAATGCAATTCCTCAGGAGGCATGTGATTCAAGTTACCATACATCTGACACTATTGGAACTTCTTTACGAACTCAATACAATCCTTCTACATAGTTAACCAGTAATAACCTTGTCGAATAATCTTCTTAACTAGGGCCAAACCACTCATGTGCGGACCGCAACTTCCCGCATGTATTTCTGACATGATACGCTCCACTTCAGGCTTTCTTAAACATCTTAAATGCACCCCATTAGGCCATCTTCGATATAATTCTCCATGGAATGTAATGTATTGCAAAGACCACCGCCTTATGGCTCTTCTCTCTTTCTTTGTTGCCCCCGGCGGGTATTCTTTTTCCTCCAAAAATTGCCTTATAGTATCATACCACGCATTATGATCTGTGTCAATTTCCATGGTTGTCTCGTATTCATAGCAAGGAGTTGATGAACTGGTCAAAATCAGAGGCTTAAGGAATAAGCTGACAGGGTTTTCCCATACCGAAGCCAATGTGGCTAGGGCATCAACCATCTAATTTTCTTCTCTTGATAGGTGTATAAACCTAAACTCCTTAAAGCTTTTCTTCATCATGGTCATGTAATGGTGGTATGGTTTCAATTTTTCCTCTTTCAACTCCCACTCTCCATTTACTTGGGATATACTAGCAATGAATCACCATAAACTTCTACCTTATCCACCTTCATAATCATTAGGGTTTCCAAACCAAAAATACAAGCTTCGTACTCCACCGTATTATTGGTTGCCCTAAATTTTAACTTTTTGGCTAAAGGGATAAGTTCCCCTTCGGGCAATTCTAGTATAACTCCCAAACATGCTCCTTTCCTATTTACTGCTCCATCAAAATACATTTTCCACCCTTGTACTTCAATTGCTTCTAAATGTTCATCCGAAAATTCCAAGATTACTTCTTCGCTATCTGGTAATGGTTGTTGGGCTAGGAATTCTGCCACCGCTCTACCTTTGATTGTTTTCCTGGTTACATAATCAATCTCAAATTCTTCTAATATTATCATCCATCGACCATATTTCCCAATCAAAGAGGGTGTCTCCCTTAAGTACTTCATTGGATCCAACCTAGAAATTGCTTGCACACTATACGATTGAAAGTAATGCCGCAACTTCTTAGAAGACCAAACCATGGCTATACATGTCTTTTCAATGATACTATACTTAATTTCATAAGGTAGGAGCTTTCTATTCAAATAGTAAACTGCATGCTCAATCCCTGACTCATCTGCTTGGGCTAGCATGGCTCCTATTGACTCTTCTTCTACTGCTAAGTACAGTAATAGATGTTTGCCGTGTTTAGGTAGTTTTAAAATAGGTGGATTCAACAAATACTATTTTATTCGCTCAAGGGCCTTTTGACACTCTTCATTCCACAGGACGGGCTGATTCTTTCTAAGCAATTTGAAGATAGGCTCACAAATTATTGTGAGCTTTGCTATGAATCTACTAATGTATTGCAATTTACCAATATATCCCAGAACTTCTCTCTCCGTCTTAGGGGCTGGCATGTCCCTGATTGCTTTAACTTTGTTAGGATCAATCTCAATGCCATTCAGACCAATCACATGTCCCAATAATTTACCTGAGGTAACCCCGAATACACACTTCTTCGGATTTAATCTTAGCTTATACTTCAAAGCTCTATTGAAGAATAATTCTAAGTTTGGAAGTGGTGTTCCCTTATATCCGATTTTACCATCATATCATCAACATATACTTCAACTTCTTTGTGCATCATGTCATGAAACAGAGTGGTGGCCATCCTTTGTTAGGTTGCTCCAGCATTCTTTAAGCCGAACGGCATCATCCTATAACAAAATATACCCCATGTAGTAATGAAAGCAGTTTTGGCTTTATCCTCTTGGGCCATTAACACTTGATTGTATCCGGAGAATCCATCTACAAATGAGTGTAGCACACTAGAGGTTGCACAATCAATGAGGACATCTATATGAGGTAAAGGAAAATCATCCTTAGGGGAAGCCTTGTTTAAATCTCTATAGTCGACACAGACCATTATTCTTCCATCTTTCTTTGGCACGGGTACTATGTTCGCTAACCAATCGGGATATTTTATCACTTTAAGGAACTTCACTTGTATTTGCTTAGAAACCTCTTCTTTAACCAATTCAGCCCACTCAGGTCTTAATCACCTAAGCTTTTATTTGACAGGTTTCATGTGAGTGTAAGTAGGAATATGATGCTCGGCTATGTCTCAATCTATTCCAGGCATATCCTCATAAGACCATGCAAACACTTCTTCATATTTTTTGAATATTTTTTCAAATCTCTCTCTCTCCTCAGGAGTAAGGTCGGATGCTATGCTAATGTTTTTAGGATTTTTGATTGTTCCCAAATTTAATGATTGTGTGTTAACAGAATTAATATTAAAGATGCTCATGTAACTGTTATTTTAATGTATGCAACCATCAGGAAAAACATCACACAAGTAAGCAAAATCAGACTTTATTGCATTCATTTTGGAAAAGAAAACATCATCATCCTCATACAAAGCATACAAATTAAAATCAAAATCAAAATCATTGTTCTCAAAATCATAATGCAGGATGCCTTCAAATTTTTCTTCAACCAGGGCAGCAATCTCCTCCGGAGTCTTCTCGGTTTTCAGGACAACTTCTTTCTTCTCTTTTGGATTGGATTCTTTGTTGGCCGGCAGGGTGAGCTCTTTCTCCACTTGCTCCACTAGCTCGGTTACATCTGCAAAAATTTCAAAACCCGGGTTCAACTTTCCCATGAACATGATTGGCTTGGGCTTTCCTTGGAGTGGTCCCATATCTAGAGCTTTGACAAAGATTTCTTCAAGTGGTGGGAAGCTCATCTTCACACTCTTCTTTGGCTGGACATCATTGTTTTCATCATATCCCAACCCTTTCTTGGAAGTTTGAGTCCTAAAGTCTGGCAGCTTGTCAAACCTGCCTTACCCTTTCTAAGACCAGCTCTGGGAAGGTAGTTCATATTCTTCATCATATTCAAGACTTTGGAGTCCACTACTTCATCATCAGAAATTGCAGCTACTTGAAAACCATTGAGAGGCCTTTCAATCATTAGAGCATTAACAATCTCATTATCTTCAACTTCGATGACCACTGTCTCATCTTCGTTGGGAAACTTGATCTTTTGATGAAGGGTGGAAGGAACTCCTCCAAGAGGATGTGTAACACCCTCATACCCTATATAAATACCATACATATACCGGGTATACATACAGTACGTATATACAGTATAAGAATGCCACTTTACATTTTAGATTAAAAGCCTTTCCTTTGGTTCCAAACAATAATACATTTTATTTAAAGAAAACTTAGAAACTCATTTATAATTTTCCAATGATATTACAATTATATAATGATCTTGTCAAAATTAAATTATACATGTATGCATCACCTTCTAGTTGGTCTCGACATGCTCTAATTCTTCTCGTGGCACAACGATAGACTTCAGATCCACCACCAACTCACCTGCGCGATTACACAACCGCGCTAAGCCCGAAAGCTTAGTAGTACAGATAAATAATATAAACATACATTACAGAAATTCAACATATAATGATATATCAATTCCATGTACCATTAGTTTCTTATCATGTTTTCCCTTTTTAATAACACCTTTCATATATCTCTATCAATCTCATATATTATATACATATATTTATGTCATTAGCACCAACCACAATTCCATCATTAATATTCACAATGAATATATCAAAACACATATCACATATCATACTTCATAACATCTCATATCCTTATTTTATTCAATTAATTCATTATTCACAATTCACCAGTCATGAATCACATTTCCAACAAAGGCAACCATAGATCTCATTATTCATTTATTTCATCATTCATAAATCACATTAAAACAAAGACAGACTCGGGCCCAAAAGACACTAATATGTTATTCAAAATTCAGAGTTACTGCTTTGGTTCATAATCACAATAATCAAGCCCGTAGGCAACATATATATATCTCTATCCATGGATAGTGTAACAGACCCAGTCTCTTGGACCATCAACTCAACAAGCTTGAGGAGATCCTCAACCCGGCAAGACTGTTACCTGTAACAGACCCAGTCTCTTGGACCATCAACCCGACTAAATCGGGAGATCCTCAACCCGACAAGATTGTTACCATTCATATTTCTCATATTCACAATTCTCATAGTGTAACAGACCCAGTTTCTTGGACCTCAATTCAACTCAATTCGATGAGATCCTCAACCTGGCAAGACTGTTACTTTTCATAAATTTCATAGGCATGCTGCCAAATCCAGTACTCTGAAGATTGAATCAACATATTAGACACACAATCTTTTCATTTATTTATATCTTTGCACATTTCTTTCTCAATTCATTCCTCATTTCATTCTCATAATCAAATAGGCAAACGTGCCCCACTTATTTCAATTGTATCATCATAGCCAATCACAATGGCTTCACATCTCATTTGAATCATCATAATCAATTACATTGAACATATATCTTAAATTCTTCATCATATAAGCAACATGTCCATTTATTTCATTTCAATCTTTATTACCAACCACAATGACTTCACATTCCATCATTAAAATATTTATCATAACAAATTGCATTGCACATACCTTTTTGGATGATCATCATATCTTTCACACTATACAAATCATAACATTAGTCACATTATATTAACAATATAGCAAATTACTTAACACATTTATACTAAGTGTGTTAAGTCTAAAAATCATGTAAAAGAATACATCCATGTAAGTTTGTACTTACCTTAAGAACCACTCACACCAAACTATACACTTCTTCTTCCAAGAACTCTTCACCACTTGAATTAGGGCAATCCACTTTCTTCATAACCTAATCCAATTAAAATGATAAAATACATGAATCTCAATACAATTATTCACTTATTAACCTTATACTAAACCTCTAAATCACAAATTACAAACCAAAACCCTTATCTAAGTCCCCACGGTCGTGGCCTCACATCCCCACGGCCGTGGGTTAGCAACCGACACTGCCCAAGTTCCTTTAAACCCCCACGGTCGTGGCCTAGAAAGTGAATCTGTCTCCTTTGTTCGACACCTCCACGGCCATGGCTTCCAATGGCCACGGTCGTGGCAGCCAAGGGCCACGGGCGTGGCATCAAAAATACCTCTGTTTCCGGACCAAACACATGTATTCTATGTTTTCAACTTCATTAAATACAAATATACATCAATCATACATCAATTATTCAATTCTCCAACTAATACATATTAAATCCTTACTAACCAATTTCAATAAATCATCATTATCCTCACAAATAACCATATTATCATCATCAAAATTCCAATCTAACATATTTATAAACTTTAATCTTTCACTATCATCATCTTTACACACTACCCAAATCACAATCAATATAAATCAACTCAAAGAAATGAATACTTACTTGAATATTTTACCAAATCTTCAATCTCCATCTTCAATTCTCTCAAAACCCTTATAAATTTGATGTGTAAACAAATAAAATCTCATCTCTCTTTCTCTTTCTCTTTCTTTCTCTCTCTCTCTCTCTCTCGTGCAAGAAAATGAAGAAGAAGAAGAAGAAGAAGAAGAAGAAAAGACAATCTTTTCTTCTTTTTCCTCATACTTATCATATATAATAATAATAATAATAATAATAATAATAATAATAATAAAAATATCTCCACCACACACTTTCATCCTTTGACTTTTCTTTTCTTCTTTTTCTTTTATAAATATTATTATTATTATTATTATTAATTAATTATACTTACTTTTCCTACACCACTTTATACATTATGTATATGTGATGTATATGTTGGTATATGTATATCTCTTTTATATTACATTTATATTTCTCATATTTCTAAATACCACATATATATATAGTCCTTCATATACCTCTATCTCTTATAATATTTCTTTATTTCTTTTCTCTATCCATTAAACATATACATTCAATCCAAATACAACAATAACGCCAAAACTTTTAGGGTATATTTTGGGATATTACAGGATGAAACCATGGTCAGCCCAAGAGTAAGGCAAAGGTAACTGGTATGTCTAAAACAACAAACTCAATAATAGATTTAATTGGACCAACCTTGACAGTAGCTTTGAAAGTCCCTTCGGCGTGTCTCTTAGTGTTGTCATAAGCCCGAATTGTTACCTCGGTTGGGCTTAGATCCTTTGTTGACATGGCAAGCTTTGGCAATATCTTAAGTGGACAAACATTTATGGCAGACCCATCATCGACCATCACACATGGAGTCCTCTTCCCCTTGACTTCTATTTTAATAAAAAGAGGGCAAATGTGATCTCTCCCCTCCTCTAGTAAATCCGCATTTGAGAAAGAAACTGCTCCTATATTAACTTCACTCTTCTCTTGAACCTCTTCACATTTCATCACCCCTCCAATTTTTATGAAGTTGATCAGCTCCTCCAGTGTTGTGGAGGTAGAAATTGGCATCCTAGCCAAGGCTTTGGCCATAGTTTCTCGGTGCTTTTTAGAAGTAGATTATAAGTCCCAAATGCTAACACTTGCTTGGGTTCTTTTCAATTACTCGAGCACAACATCATCTTCTTCTTCTTTATTTCCTACTTCAACTTCCTTTCCCTTGTTAGTTTCTACCTCCTTTGATGGTGGCCTTGCATATGGCTTACCGGATCTAGTGTTCATTACTTCTTCTTCTTCGGGCTTAGAATAAGTCCATTCCTCCTTCTTGGATACTATATCATCATCACTATCGCTTGAATCCCAAAATCCATTGACAACACAAATTGCTACTTCTTTACCCCCTATAGCTTGTTTAATTTTGCGAAATGCCTCTTCTTCTTTGATTATTTCTCCAGCCACATCTTGGAAAGAAGACATGACAAAATCTTCATGCAAACCCCCTCCAATTATAAAGGTTGCCGGCGGTGGTACTCTATTGAACTTTGGTAAGGGATTATCTTTGGTGTTTGGCTTATTGGGCTCGGGTAGCTTTCTATTATCAATTATATTTTGGATCTCATGTCTCAACCTCACACATCTATCCATGTCATGTCCTTGCATTTGATGAAATTGAAAAAATGCTTAATGTCAAAATTAGGTGGGAGAGGGTTAAGCAAAGGACGAGGATATAAGGGTTGTAGCAATCCCTTTCTTTGAAGTTTATTGAGAACCTAAGACATCGGTTTCCCCAATTCCAAAAATTGTGTCCTTGTTCCTTGGCTAGTGGCATTAACACCGACTACCTTTTATATGCTTTGGCTACCAGATTGATAATTCCCTTTTTCATTCTTTCTTATTTAAAAATGGTTCTTCTCTCTCTCCCATTCTTCAATTTGCTTGGAGAAGGTCTTTGAAATCATGGATGAGTGTATGAGACATTGTAACACCCCTATATCCCGTATACGTACAAAGCATGCTTAAACGATCGTATCATACGTATACAGAATATAGAAATGACATACCTTACAATTACACAAATCACACTTAAAGTGAAATAAAAATTCATGAAATACCAAATAAAGAAAAATGAAAATTTTAAGGCATAATAAATCAAAACGTTTCTTTAATACGCAACGGAAGTTTCATTTAAAATTTACAAATACAAATACATTGAAACTCAAAAATTACAAAATATGAAATATATACATGATTGGTAGCTTGACTCTCTGATCTTTAAGCTTTAATCCAATTCTTCACAATCAAAACAACTCAACTATGTCTAGAGGAATCCTCCGCCTCAACTCTATCACCTCTATCACCTGCGCGATGAATCATAATCGCGCTGAGCTAACAACTCAGTAGTACAAACCATAATGCCATTATATTATATCAATATCAATGATATATATTCAAACAATAAAGATCATATTCAATATACAATATTTCATAGATATTACATTTCATCATTTAGGTAATACTAACACTTCATTACTTTATCTCATGACATTACAACATCATTCATAACATCCATATAACATAGACACCTATGGGCCCAACAAGTATTTAATACGATATTCATAATTCAGAGTTACTTCTTTGGTTCATAATCACAATAATCAAGCCCGTAGGCAACATATAGATATCTCTATCCATGGATAGTGTAACAGACCCAGTCTCTTGGACCATCAACTCATCAAAATTGAGGAGATCCTCAACCCGGCAAGACTGTTACCAATTATATATCTCATAATCACAAGTCTCATAGTGTAACGACCCAGTCTCATGGACCATCAACTCATCACACTTGAGGAGGTCCTCAACCCGGCAAGACTGTTACCTTTCATAATTTCATAGGCATGCCACCCAAATCCAGAACTCTGAAACTGAATAACATATTAAACATACAATTATCATTAATCTCTTTATCATTCTCCTTCTCAATTTGTATCTCAATATCAAATAGGCAATCATGCCTCAACAATTTCATTTGGATAACTATAGCCACTCACAATGGCTTCTCATCACATTTGAATCATCATGTCTCAATTCAAAATACAATACATCCTCCACCAAAATAAATGTAACACCCCTATATCCCGTATACGTACAAAGCATGCTTAAACGATCGTATCATATGTATACCGAATATAGAAATGACATACCTTACAATTACACAAATCACACTTAAAGTGAAATAAAAATTCATGAAATACCAAATAAAGAAAAATGAAAATTTTAAGGCACAATAAATCAAAACGTTTCTTTAATACGCAACGGAAGTTTCATTTAAAATTTACAAATACAAATACATTGAAACTCAAAAATTACAAAATATGAAATATATACATGATTGGCAGCTTGACTCTCTGATCTTTAAGCTTTAATCCAATTCTTCACAATCAAAACAACTCAACTATGTCTAGAGGAATCCTCCGCCTCAACTCTATCACCTCTATCACCTGCACGATGAATCATAATCGCGCTGAGCTAACAACTCAGTAGTACAAACCATAATGCCATTATATTATATCAATATCAATGATATATATTCAAACAATAAAGATCATATTCAATATACAATATTTCATAGATATTACATTTCATCATTTAGGTAATACTAACACTTCATTACTTTATCTCATAACATTACAACATCATTCATAACATCCATATAACATAGACACCTATGGGCCCAACAAGTATTTAATACGATATTCAGAATTCAGAGTTACTGCTTTGGTTCATAATCACAATAATCAAGCCCGTAGGCAACATATAGATATCTCTATCCATGGATAGTGTAACAGACCCAGTCTCTTGGACCATCAACTCATCAAAATTGAGGAGGTCCTCAACCCGGCAAGACTGTTACCTTTCATAATTTCATAGGCATGCCACCCAAATCCAGAACTCTGAAACCGAATAACATATTAAACATACAATTATCATTAATCTCTTTATCATTCTCCTTCTCAATTTGTATCTCTATATCAAATAGACAATCATGCCTCAACAATTTCATTTGGATAACTATAGCCACTCACAATGGCTTCTCATCACATTTGAATCATCATGTCTCAATTCACAATACAATACATCATCTTTCACATATCCATAATCAATGACTTTGAACATAATCATATATATACACATGCCTCAATTATGTCATTTCACATTATACATATAATACATTTCACAATGTGCCGAACATAACATTATTCATATATGTTAATAATGTTATATTAAATGAATGTATGCAATAATGCAAGGTTTGTACTTACCTCAACAACAATTTACACAACTCTAACCACTTCCTTGACCAAGATTCTTTTACTTCTTAGATCAATGATCAATCACCTTCTTCAAGCCCTAATCCAAAAATAATAACATACATTCGCTTAGGGATCCACAAGAGATAAACAATTTAAGAGTTAACTAGGGAAAACCCTAAACATGACACGCTCACCCACACGGGCGTGTCCCTGACCGTGCCCTAACTCCACAACACAGTAGCTTTTACACACTCAGAACCACGGGCGTGTCACTGGGCGTGCAACTCCTACTGCCTCCAAAACAATTGACACGCCTAAGAATCTGGACTTGCTCCCGGGCGTGTCAGACCAAAAATCCAGAATCCGGCCAAAACAACCAAAACCCCCCAACAAAACACTTCTTTTCACCAACATCCTCTTCAAACAAACTTAACAAAACATACCCAAAAACCATCTCAAACTTGCAACAACGCCAAAACAAACCAAAACACACATCAAACACCAATCACAAACAACATCTCAAACCCTAAGCACAAACACAACACCATCTCTTCCAATCAACTTACTCTTTTCTTCAATCCATCTATAAAGTCCATAATCAAATCCATCAAACACTATTAAACATATTAGAATCAACCAACACACTCTTAAAAATCTATCAAACTCAATCAAGACTTCAAATAAACAAAGAAATCAAAAGAGGACTTACCAAAGTTATAAAACTTCTTGAATCACCAACTTGATCACTTAGATCTTCCTTCAATTTGAGCATAGAACATCAAGATCCTCTTTTGCTCTCTTGCTTTCTCTTGTCTATGGAGGAGCCGGCCACACACAAAGGAAAAGAAAAGATGAACCACAAGAAACAAAGTCAAACTTTCTTTTAATCTCCACCAAGTGTTTCAACCTAAGCAATTACCTTATTACCCTCTTCAAATTAATTTTAACTTCCTTAAACACACTTGCCCCTTTTTAGTAATTTCACAAATCCCAAATGAAAATATCTTCTTCCCTTTACCACTCAATTGACTTAAATATATGTTAGTTATATTAGCATATACACAACATATACATTTCCTTTTTAAATCCTTTTCTCTTTCAAATGAGCATATGCATATAATTCAAATCAAACAACAATTATATTCATACTTCTAAGGTACATTTTGGGATATTACAATTCTCCCCCTCTAAAAAGAAATTTCGTCCTCGAAATTACCTGATATCAAGTCTGAAATAGTTGAGGATATTGATTTCGCATTGCTTGTTCACTTTCCCAAGTTGCTTCTTCTCTTCCATGATTCTTCCATAGAACTTTCACCAAAGGCACTTTCTTATTCCTCAATTCTTTCATTTCACGTGCCAGAATAACAACTGGTTCCTCTTCAAATGTTAGATATGAACTCACTTCAATGGATTCAACTGGCAAGATGTGAGATGGATCCGATCTATACCTTCTCAACATAGACACATGGAAGACGTTATGGATCCTATCCAACTCAGGTGGTAAAGCAAGCCGATAAGCAACTGGCCCAACTCTTTCCAAAACTTCATATGGTCCAATGAAATGAGGACTCAGCTTTCCTTTTCGACCAAATCTCAAAATTTTCTTCCAAGGAGACACTTTTAAAAATACTTTATCTCCCACATTATACTCAATGTCTCTCCTCTTCAAATCTGAATAGGACTTCTGTCGGTCTGAAGCTGCTTTCAACCTATCTCGAATCACTTTCACTCTTTCCTCAGTTTCTTTAACCAAATCAAGACCAATTATCTTACCTTCACCAAGTTCACTCCAACATAGAGGTGTCCTACACTGTCTACCATACAATGCTTCAAATGGTGCCATACCAATGCTGGATTGATGACTGTTATTGTACGCAAATTCTACAAGTGGTAAGAATCTATCCCATCCTCTAGAGAAATCAATGACACAGCTTCTCAACATATCCTAGATAATCTGTATCACTCTCTCTGATTGCCCATCTGTCTGCGGATGGAAAGCAGTACTAAAGTGCAATCGAGAACCCAAAGCACCCTGTAAACTCTTCCAAAACCTGGAAGTAAACCGGGGATCTCGATCAGATACTATAGAAATTGGGACACCATGCAACTTCACAATCTCATGAATATACAGCTCAGCTAATCTTTCCAAAGAATAATCCATCCGAACCGGAAGGAAATGAGCTGTCTTAGTTAACCTATCAACAATCACCCAAATAGCATCATGTTTCCTTTGCGTCAAAGGCAAAACAGACACAAAATCCATTGTCACTCTTTCCCACTTCCATTCAGGCACTGACAACGGTTGAAGCAACCCCGTTGGAACTTGATGCTCCGCTTTCACCCTCTGACAGGTAAGACATTTGGATACAAAATCTGCAATATCTCTCTTTAAACCAAACCACCAGTAATGCTGCTTCACATCATGATACATTTTTGTATTACCCGGATGCATAGCAAATACTGATTGATGTGCTTCTTCTAAAATGATTCTTTTCAAATTGGCATCATCAGGTACACACAATCTGTTTTTAAACCAAAGACTCCCATCACCTCTCACAATAAAATCTCGACTCTTTCCATTCTGGCAATCTGAAATAAATTTCTGAATCTTCACATCAGCCAATTGAGCTTCTTTAATCTGATCCAACAAAATTGGTTTCAATTGCAACTGTGCCAACAATGCACCATCATCACAAGCTATAAAACTGGCATGCAAAGCTTTCAAATCAACAAGCAACGAGAGCGAATACACAGTCAAACCTGCTAAAGACTTCCGACTTAAGGCATCAGTAACCACATTTGCTTTACCTGGATGATAATCAATCAAACAGTCGTAGTCTTTGATCAACTCCAACCATCTCCTCTGTCGAAGATTGAGCTCTTTTTGGACACCCAAATATTTTAAACTTTTATGGTCAGTATAGATAAAACATTTCTCCCCAAACAAATAGTGTCGCCAAATCTTTAATGCAAATACAATGGCTGCCAACTCCAAATCATGGGTTGGATAATTGAGCTCATGCGGTTTCAACTGTCGAGAAGCATAAGCTATAACTTTACCTTCTTGCATCAAAACACAACCCAGACCACTATGTGAAGCATCACTGTAAATCACATATGGTTTGCCTTCTACAGGTAAAGTAAGAACAGGCGCTTGAGTCAGCATCTTTTTCAACTGTTCAAAGCTAGCCTGACACTGATCTGTCCACACAAATCTAACTCCCTTTCAAAGTAATATGGTGAGTGGAGTAGCTATCGAAGAAAAACCTTTCACAAACCATCGATAATAGCCTGTCAAACCCAGAAAACTTCTAACTTCAGTCACAGATTTAGGTGGACTCCAATTCAAAATAGCTTCAACTTTACTCGGATCAACTCTAATACCCTCTGCTGAAACTATATGACCGAGAAAAGTTACTTGGTCAAGCCAAAATTCACACTTCGACAGTTTAGCAAACAATTGTTTCTCTCTCAAGATTTGCAACACAATTCGCAGGTGCTTATCATGTTCCTCCTCATTACACGAATACACCAAAATATCATCGATAAAAACTACCACAAACTGGTCCAGATAGGGCCTAAACACCCTATTCATCAAATCCATAAAAACTGCCGGTGCGTTTGTCAACCCAAAAGGCATTACCAAGAATTCATAATGCCCATACCTTGTCCGAAAGGCGGTCTTAGGAACATCTTCAGCTCTGACTCTCAATTGATGGTACCCTGATCTCAAATCAATTTTAGAAAACACTGTTGCACCCTTCAATTGATCAAAGAGATCATCAATTCTAGGCAAAGGATATTTATTTTTAATTGTCACCTTATTCAATTGCCTATAATCGATACACAATCTCATAGTACCATCCTTCTTCTTCACAAATAACACAGGAGCTCCCCACGGTGAAACACTAGGGCGAACAAACCCTTTATCTAACAACTCTTGCAACTGTACCTTTAACTCTCTCAGTTCAGCTGGTGCCATTCTATAAGGAGTAATAGAGATAGGAGTGGTACCAGGCAATAATTCAATACCAAACTCCACCTCTCTCTCAGGAGGCAACCCTGGCAACTCCTCTGGAAACACATTTGGAAACTCTGAAACTGTGGGTATACTATCAATTTGAGAATCCCTTGATCTAGTATCCACTACATGAGCAAGATAAGCATCACACCCTTTTCTAATCAACCTCCCAGCTGCAACAGCTGAAACAAACAAAGATGCTAGCTGTCTCTGCTCACTAGATACTATCACCTCTCTATCGTCACCAGTTCTCAAGGTAACAACTTTCTTTTTACAGTCTACCACAGCTCCATGTCTGGATAACCAATCCATGCCTAGGATCACATCATATTCCTTAAAAGGCATTTCAATCAAATCTCCAAGGAACTTCTCACCTTGCACCATTATTGCACTATCTCGGTGCACCTTGCTAACAATCACACTATGCCCTAAAGGATTTGTCACCAACACATCAAATCCTAGGGATTCAGCATGCAATTCCGACACAGGTAAAACAGATGCACTAATATATGAATGTGTAGATCCGGGATCAATCAAAGCAAGTAATGAAATACCAAATAAAGAAAAAGTACCAGCAATGACTGTCGAAGCATCTGGTTGCCTCTGCATCACATATACTCGTTGAGAAGGCCCAGCCTCATCTGGTCTACTCTCCCTGGATGAAGATCCTCTCTGACCATACCCAGGTTTACCCCCTCTGCTGAAACTTCTGCCCCCTCAACCACCTCTAACACTAGGTCGAGAAACTGCAGAATCTGCTGGCCTCTGCTCTCGCATCTCTGGACACTCTCTAATAAAATGATCTAGAGATCCACATCTAAAGCACACAGCTGATCCAGTATTCCTCCAACAAGCACCCCTATGTGTTCCACCACACTGAACACACACAAGTGGAGTGGATCTCTGAACTACCGGAGTAGGAGCACTCGCTACTGAAGCTGTAGGTCTCGATCTCTGTCTCTGAAACTGAACCGACCTACCAGCTTGCCTCTGACTCCTACTGAACCTAGGAGCAAAACTACCTAACTTCTTTTCGCAGATGAAGATCCTGCCTCAAACTGGGGTCTTCTAACCCTGATCTCTTCTTCAGAAGCAGCCGTTGCAATATTCTGAGCTCTTTCCACACTCCTAGCTGCTGCCACAAGCTGGGAAAAATCATGATATCTAGATCCAACTACCAAACACATGATAGAGGGCCTCAATCCCTCCTCAAATCTCTTGCATTATCTATCTCATCAGATATAATACCTCCAGCATAATGGCTCAACCGGATAAACTCTAATTCATATTCTGTCACAGTCCGGTGATCTTGCTTCAAGCTTAAAAACTCCATTTTCTTCACATCTTTATACTCCCTTGGAGTATACTTCAATTCAAACTCTCTTAGAAAATCAGCATAGGACAATGTAGGTGGATCATCCATAGCATGGGGCACTGTCTTCCACCAATCATACACGTCCTTCTGTAGCAATGATCTGGCATAATCAAATTTTTCCTCTGAGGTGGCTTGCAACTGAATGAAGATTCTTTGTACCTTATCTAGCCACTGCTCAGCTACAGCTGGATCAGTAGCACCCAAGAAATCTTCTGCTCCATACTTCCGTAATTTGTCATAGTGCCTCACTGATACTAAAGGCTGTGGGGGTGGCAGCGGTGGTTGCAATGGTGCTTGCCTCAAAGCTTCTACCACATTCCTAAGCCAAACTGGTGGAACCTCCTCACTAGCTGGTCTACCCGACACAGAAGCAGGTGCCTCTCCAGCGCTATCCACTCTAGCTCCCTCATCAGGAGCAACACTCTCCGCACTACCCTCAACTGACTGACGCAAATGAGAATCCATCACAACCTATATCTGCAAACATCACAAAATACCTCTCATTAAAGATCAGAGACTGCCAATACCAACATGTATATTATTCAAAAATCCACTTTTTAAAATCAAAACATTCTTTTTCTTACACTTGACCTAGGTTGAGAATCTCAAACCTAGGCTCTGATACCAAAATAAATGTAACACCCCTATATCCCGTATACGTACAAAGCATGCTTAAACGATCGTATCATATGTATACCGAATATAGAAATGACATACCTTACAATTACACAAATCACACTTAAAGTGAAATAAAAATTCATGAAATACCAAATAAAGAAAAATGAAAATTTTAAGGCACAATAAATCAAAACGTTTCTTTAATACGCAACGGAAGTTTCATTTAAAATTTACAAATACAAATACATTGAAACTCAAAAATTACAAAATATGAAATATATACATGATTGGCAGCTTGACTCTCTGATCTTTAAGCTTTAATCCAATTCTTCACAATCAAAACAACTCAACTATGTCTAGAGGAATCCTCCGCCTCAACTCTATCACCTCTATCACCTGCACGATGAATCATAATCGCGCTGAGCTAACAACTCAGTAGTACAAACCATAATGCCATTATATTATATCAATATCAATGATATATATTCAAACAATAAAGATCATATTCAATATACAATATTTCATAGATATTACATTTCATCATTTAGGTAATACTAACACTTCATTACTTTATCTCATAACATTACAACATCATTCATAACATCCATATAACATAGACACCTATGGGCCCAACAAGTATTTAATACGATATTCAGAATTCAGAGTTACTGCTTTGGTTCATAATCACAATAATCAAGCCCGTAGGCAACATATAGATATCTCTATCCATGGATAGTGTAACAGACCCAGTCTCTTGGACCATCAACTCATCAAAATTGAGGAGGTCCTCAACCCGGCAAGACTGTTACCTTTCATAATTTCATAGGCATGCCACCCAAATCCAGAACTCTGAAACCGAATAACATATTAAACATACAATTATCATTAATCTCTTTATCATTCTCCTTCTCAATTTGTATCTCTATATCAAATAGACAATCATGCCTCAACAATTTCATTTGGATAACTATAGCCACTCACAATGGCTTCTCATCACATTTGAATCATCATGTCTCAATTCACAATACAATACATCATCTTTCACATATCCATAATCAATGACTTTGAACATAATCATATATATACACATGCCTCAATTATGTCATTTCACATTATACATATAATACATTTCACAATGTGCCAATCATAACATTATTCATATATGTTAATAATGTTATATTAAATGAATGTATGCAATAATGCAAGGTTTGTACTTACCTCAACAACAATTTACACAACTCTAACCACTTCCTTGACCAAGATTCTTTTACTTCTTAGATCAATGATCAATCACCTTCTTCAAGCCCTAATCCAAAAATAATAACATACATTCGCTTAGGGATCCACAAGAGATAAACAATTTAAGAGTTAACTAGGGAAAACCCTAAACATGACACGCTCACCCACACGGGCGTGTCCCTGACCGTGCCCTAACTCCACAACACAGTAGCTTTTACACGCTCAGAACCACGGGCGTGCAACTCCTACTGCCTCCAACACAATTGACACGCCTAAGAATCTGGACGTGCTTCCGGGCGTGTCAGACCAAAAATCGAGAATCCGGCCAAAACAACCAAAACCCCCAACAAAACACTTCTTTTCACCAACATCCTCTTCAAACAAACTTAACAAAACATACCCAAAAACCATCTCAAACTTGCAACAACACCAAAACAAACCAAAACACACATCAAACACCAACCACAAACAACATCTCAAACCCTAAGCACAAACACAACACCATCTCTTCCAATCAACTTACTCTTTTCTTCAATCCATCTATAAAGTCCATAATCAAATCCATCAAACACTATTAAACATATTAGAATCAACCAACACACTCTTAAAAATCTATCAAACTCAATCAAGACTTCAAATAAACAAAGAAATCAAAAGAGGACTTACCAAAGTTATAAAACTTCTTGAATCACCAACTTGATCACTTAGATCTTCCTTCAATTTGAGCATAGAACATCAAGATCCTCTTTTGCTCTCTTGCTTTCTCTTGTCTATGGAGGAGCCGGCCACACACAAAGGAAAAGAAAAGATGAACCACAAGAAACAAAGTCAAACTTTCTTTTAATCTCCACCAAGTGTTTCAACCTAAGCAATTGCCTTATTACCCTCTTCAAATTAATTTTAACTTCCTTAAACACACTTGCCCCTTTTTAGTAATTTCACAAATCCCAAATGAAAATATCTTCTTCCCTTGACCACTCAATTGACTTAAATATATGTTAGTTATATTATCATATACACAACATATACATTTCCTTTTTAAATCCTTTTCTCTTTCAAATGAGCATATGCATATAATTCAAATCAAACAACAATTATATTCATACTTCTAAGGTATATTTTGGGATATTACAGACATCCTCTCATGAAGACTAGGCAACACTCCTCTCACAATCATCCTTATTTGATCATATTCATCGGGCCTCTTCTTGAGCAAAGCGGCTTTGTTCCTCCATCTCTTCACATAGTCCATAAAATTCTCTTTTGGCCTTTGCCTAATGGACTCCACTTCCATTAAGGTAACTTCCATCTCGACGTTATATCCATATTATTGGATGAAGGCTTTGTAAAGCAGATCCCAACTCTTTTGTGTTCCATCATCTAAGGTATTGAACCAATTTTGGACAATAGGGTCCAATGAGAGCATGAAGTACCTTAGGGTTTGAGCCTTAGTAGCTCAGGCAGACTGCATAGCAGTGATATACTACTTCACATGAAGATGAGGATTTTCGGTTCCATCAAACTTTGCAGAAGATGGCATCTTGAACTTGTATGGAACTTCTTCATTTAGCTCAAATAATTTGTTAACTTCGGACATTTCTTCAGTTTTTAGCTTCTTCTCAAATTTCTTTTCTAAATCAGCAATCAACTTTTCAATATCAGAAGTTTTGGTCTTCTTCATAGTTGATCTTTCAACAATCTTCGGTTCTTTTTTCTTCTCTTGAGTATCTTGGTAGTATTGAGCCCAATCATCATCATCATTAATGTTCACATTTTCATCATCAAAAACCACTTCACCAACTTTAGTCTTCCCTTTGCCCCTTGGCTTTTTAGTGCTAGCAGATGCTTCAGCATGATTTTCTAAGATTGCAATCAATTGGTTCTTCATGGTCTCAGCTAGGGCCTCTTTTATTTCTTCCATTTTGGCATTGAGGGCGCACAAACAATAGATAAACAAGGACAAATAGGACATTCCTTCCAACCTTATAACATCCACACACATATGGTGAGTCTCTTTTCCTAGGTATATAGTTAACAAAATACCAACATGGGGCATCTTGTTTTCGAATACTTCCCTCGGACATTTCAACCAATAGTTATATTTTCAAAAATGGAAATCATTTCATAATAATTCACATTAATTAGGTTTTAATCCATTCAACAAACTATAGTAGCTTTTATGCCATATCGGATTAAAACCAAATTAAGAGGTTTATTATAGATAGATTTCTCACTTGAAAAAGTAACTAATGATTCATGCTAAAAACAACCCCATGATTAATTATTCTTAGTATAGACTAGGCTCACAATTGATTTTTGATATTTCATAATTGACCTAAATATTTTTGTAAGCTCTTTATAAGAAAAGGTTGGATGAAAATATATTTTGTTTCTAAGCCCATTGTAAAAGGATTTTAGAAAAAAAAGGATTTTGGGCTTAGTATTTGGGTCATGAGAAAAGAAATTTTTATTTGTTTTTAGAAAAATTTATGTCCAAAGACCATTTTGAAAATGTTTTGAAAATAGCTTTGGTCTTTTAAAGAGAAATTTATTTTGAGCTTACAACGTACTTAGGTCATATTAGAAAAAGAACAAACCAAATAAGCCATGATTTAAGCTAAAATAAATTAACCATAGTCGAACAACATGCATTTGGGGTAAAACCTAAGGAAAGTATCTAGGCCAATTACATTAGCTTTAGTCTTTGGGTTAAAAGGCTTAGTTTCCCATAGCAAATATATACCAAATGGTACGAGGCTATGAGTGGTTATGCCATGCTCGATCTCCATACCTTGAGTGAAAGTATGGTGTACCTTACATAACACAACATGGGTAATACGGGCGTCCTAACTCATGCACACGATGTAATCTAATATGATGCAATGGATAATATCAATATAAGAAAGAATAGAATAATATAAAGACCAATGGAATCAACTTCTCTTATCCCCAGTGGAGTCGACACTGTGAGCGGGGATTTTCACCCCGACTCTCGGTGGAATGGTTCTTGCAACTTCGGCACTGTTTAGGCTCGGGGCCTTAGAGAACACGGACCTAAATCCGGAGAAAATGGAGTCTCCACCCGGACGGGCTGGGAAAAAAAGAAAGGGGTGGATGACTCGATTCCTAAGCAATCCCCTAATTTGGAAAGTTAGGTACGTGTGGGGAAGGTGAGAAATGGCCTAGCACCCCCACAACGCCCGGTTCATTGGAATCAGCCTCCTTTACAGGTCTTAATATTATAAAATTCTTAAATATAACAATATTATCCATGTTACACACAATAATTAAGATAAAACATCGATATATTAAAAATCAAAACAATGTCCAAGCAAAATAAATGGACACCCATCCGAAGATGGAAACATGCCCTTACATAATCCATGCCTAAATAGGACACCCACCGAAAGGTAGAAACATGCCCTTTACATTGATTCTAAAATAGAAAAGCAATTTAAATTATGATATTTAACTAATGAGGTACCCACCAAGTGGAAACATACCCCTTACAACATTTGGAAATCTAAATCTCAATAAAAGTAAATAACCATTCATCATAAACAAATCATCCATCAAAGCTATTAAATATCAATAGAAAGTAAACATCCATCCATGATAAATTAAATAAACCAAGCACTGAACTTAAATAAATAAAAGCATATAAAATAAATCAAAGCATAATCAAATAAAAAATTTAATAAAGCAAATAAAGATTCAAATTAGGGCTACTGTTTCTAGTTAAGATTCTTTGTTTCATGTATTTAGGGTTTTGGAATTCATGGGTTTAAGCTACTGTGAGTTTTAAAAGAATTGAAATGGAGCAAAGTTTTATAATTTAATAGATTGATAAAGTTCTTTGACTAACAAAATTAGTGTTCGAGAAGTGAAATCATAAAATTAGGGTTTGAACACTTTAAAACATTGGATTCATGATTATTAGCTACATATTGTGTTGAATTTTAGGTTTTTGAGGTTTTAAGATTTAAAGGATTAGGGTTTAGAAGAATTAGGGTTTAAAGTTTTAAGGGAGTTAGGGTTTACTGTTTTGGGTTTTGGAGTTGAATTAGGGTTTTAGAATTTTAGAATTAGGGTTTCAAAGAATGCACTAGGTTTTTAGGATTTGAAAATCAATTGATAATTTTATGAAACTTTATGGAAATAAACCAAACGAGTTAAAGTTTATAGAAGCATAAAAGATGTTTTATTAGGGTTTTTAGAAAGAAACAGATTTAATTTATGATTTTGAAAATTTGAAAAGCAAATTAGGGTTTTGAGATTTTGAAGAAACAAAAATAACAATCTTAAGCTTTTTGGAAAAGAAAGCAACGAATTAAGGTTTTTAAACTTTAGAAAAGGGGAATTAAGTTTCTAGCATTTCTAAAATCAAAACAAGCTACTATGAAGAAATTAGACAATTGATGCATACCTCCGTTTGTTGGCTCCACCAAAAATATCTTCTTGGATGAACAAAAACAAAGACAAGCTTTGCTACCTTTGATAGATTGAATTATTGTTTGCTCTTTCAAAAAAATCAGATTGATTCACTGCTAGAAGGAATTCTTAAAATTCAAAGTTTTCCTCCTCAATTTCGGTCTCAATTTTTCCTCCCCAAATCTGATCGATTTCCTCTTTTTTTTTTTGCCCTCCCTCTTTTCTAAGTTGTTTAGTCCATATTTATAGAAATTTTATATGATTAATTCTAGTTATTCACGGCATCTAATATTGATTAAGAAAAGGAATCCGAAATCTAATTGTATTAGGTTTCGAAAAAATTTGGGAAGAAAAAATTACGCAGGAAAAAAAAACTGCTGCAAAAAAATTGAGCTGGCGAAAAAGCTGCCGCAGCGGGCGAATTGGCCTACTGGCCATTTCACTCGCAGGTTTTTCCTACGAGGGAAATGGCCAAGCCATTTCGCAGCAGCCCCTTTCGGCGATGAAATTTTTTGTCGCCGATTTTTTTTAATTTTTTTGTTTATTATTATTATTTTTATTTTTTATTAATAAAAATTAGATACTAAAGCAAATATTATTTAATTAAGATAACAAAAATTATTTTGGACTAATTAAAATATATTGGACAACACAAAAATTATTTTGGACTAATTAAAATATATTGGACCGGACTGGGTCAAAAATAAGGGTCTACATATAGTTATAGCATTATGCATTTTGGTTTATGTATATGTTGTCATACTATAATGCATTATGCATTTTAGCATAATGCATTTTGATTAAGCATTATAGCATTATATGCAATCATGTTTAGTTATAGCATTATGCATTTTGGTTTATGTATATTTTAAGGATTTGGAAGAATTATATATATATTTAAGTATGACAACAAATGTTTTGAGTTATGCTATTTGTTTGTAGGTTGATGAAGTATTTGTTTGGATAATGGTTGAAAACTCTATTTTGGGAGTGTTTCAAAATTTTATATAGATTGTGTGATCATTGAAATTGGGATTTATTAAAATTACAGATAAAACTTTGGCAAAATTTTCTAGAGAATTACTTTTATAAATTTTTAATTTATTTTAAATATTAAAATGAGGGCTTTATATGTCAATATTGTAGTACATGTTTTGATCATTTGTACATATGTTTTTAGGATATTTTTATTTTCTTTTTAGTTAATTTTCTAATATGTGTGTTCAAGTCTGCTTGAAGTTTGATGATTTAGATGAGCACGTGCAAAATGCAGATAAATCCCCATGATGAAGTTATTTTAGAAGGAAACAACAAAGATGGTTGAAGCTTGGCCATGTCTCTTCATTTTGGCCATGTCCTTGGGTGTGTCAACATGTCTTGGCCATGTCCCAACATGTCCTGGCCGTCTCACATGTCACTTTGATAAGAAAAGAAAGAAAGAAAAGCAAAAGCAAACACATGCAGGTGTCTTGGCCGTGTCACTAAGTGTGCCAATCAGACACACCCACCATCTTGGCTGTGTCGCTGGGTGTGTCACTCAGACACACCCACCTGTGAGATGGGATTTTCGCCCCCACTCCCGATGGAATGGTTCTTGTGACTTCGATACTATTTAGGCTAAGAGCCTTAGAGAACACGGACTTCAGTCCGGAGAAAATGGAGTCGCCACTCGGATGGGCTGGGAAAAAGAAAGGGGTGGATAACTCGATTCCTAAGGAATCCCTAACCCCTAATGAGTTCGAAAAGGTGGGTACGTGTGGGGAAGGTGAGAAATGGCCCAACACCCCCACAATGCCCAGTTCATTGGAACCGGCCTCCTTTACAGGTCTTAATATTATAAAATTCTTAAATGTAACAATATCATCCATATTACACGCAACAATTGAAATAAAGCATCGTTATATTAAAATCAAACTAATGTCCAAGCAAAGCAAATAAATGGACACCCATCCGAAGATGGAAACATGTCCTTACATCATCCATGTCTAAACTAATAGGACACCCACCAAAAGGTAGAAACATGTCCTTTACATTGGTCTAAAATATGAAAGCAATTTAAATTACATGATATTTAACTAATGAGGTACCCACAAAGTGAAAACATACCTCTTACACTTTTGGAAATCAAAATAAATTCATAAAAATAAATAGCCATTCATCATAAATAAATCATTCATCAAAGACATTAAACATCAAACAAAATATATAATAAACATTCATCCATGATAAATTAAATAAATCAAGCATTGAACTTAAATAAATCAACCATCAAAGCACATAGTAGACTACATAATCAAATCTAAAAATAAAGCAAGTAAAGATACAAATTGAGGTTTACTGTTTCTATTTAAAGCTCTTTAATTAATATTTTAGGGTTTTTGAAGTTTTAAGATATTATTATTGTTGTTTGTTTAGGCTACTATAGGTTTTAAGAGAATTAAAAGGGATTAGGGTTTTATAAATTAAATTAGGATTTAGGGGTAACATTATGAAATTAGGGTTTTAGGATATTAAAACATTAGGTTTATAATTCTTGGTTAATGGATTGATGTTTTGGATTTACTGTATTGATTTTGAATGTTTAGGTTTATAAGGTTTTAAGGAATAGGGTTTAGGAAAACTAGGGTTTACGTATTAGTTTTGAGAGAATTATGATTTAGGAAAACTTAGGGTTTAGATTAACTGGTTTGGGGGTTTACTGTTTTAGTTTTGAGAGAATTAGGGTTTTTGGTGTTTCGAAAAATATGTTTGATTTTAGTATTTGAGAAAATAGTTTAGAGTTTTATAAAGTTTTGGAAATAGGAAAAACGATTTAAGGTTTTTGGAAACAGACAAGCATTTTTAGCATTTTTGGAAATATAAAGAACAATTTAGGGTTTTAAGGTTTAGAAGAAATAAATTAGGGTTCTTGTGTTTTAGAAGAAATAAATTAGGGTTCTTAAGTTTTAGAAGAAACAGAATTAGGGTTCTTAAGTTTTAGAAGAAATAGAAAAGTAATTCTTAGGGTTTTTTTGGAAATAGAAGGAACGATTTAAGATTTTTGGAAAACAAAAGAAATGAATTAGGGTTTTAAGGTTTAGAAGAAACAGAAGAAATCACTTATGTTATTGAAATGAAGATCAATGTTACTACATGTTTATGGATCAAAGTTTTGTGTGTATATTCTTAGGAATCAAAGAAACAAAGCTACTATGATCATGAGCAATGTATAATTAAGGATCAAACCTGTGTAGTTGGTTCCACCAAAAAGTCACTTTCTGGAAGAACAAAGACGAAGGCAAGATTGCTGCCTTTGAGGGCTTGATCACTTGCTTGCTTGTTCCTCTCAAATCTGAAGTTCCACTATTCAATCCAAGTCCCAAGTTTTTCTCCTTAATGTTTTTTTTCTGTCCCCCTTTTTTCTGGCCCTTTAAAGTGTTATTTATAGGAAAATTTATATGATTAATCCTAATTGTTTAAGAAAACTAAAATTCATTAGGAAAAGAAACTAAAACTAAATAGAATTTGGTTTAAAAAAAAATTGCGTTGGAAAATTTTGCTGGCGAAATAACTGCTGCGGGCCGCGAGGAAATTTGCAAGAAACTGTGAGGAAAATTACGAGCTAAGCGCGGCCAGCCAATTTCGCCACAGGAAATCTTTGACCATTTCGCCCGCAGCAAATAAGGACAAATAGGACGTTCCTTCCAACCTTATAACATCTGCACACGAATGGTGAGTCTCTTTTCCTAGGTAATGTGGTTAACAAAATACCAACATGGGGTACCTTGTTTTCAAATATTTCCCTCAAACGTTTCAACCAATAGTTATATTTTCGAAAATGAAAATCAGTTCAGAATAATTTCCATTAAATAGGTTTTAATCCATTCAACCAACTAAAGTAGATTTTATGCTATATTGGTTTAAAACTAAATTAAGAGGTTTGTTATAAATATATTTCTCACTCGAAAAAGTAACTAATAATTCATGCCAAAAACAAGCCCATGATTAATTATTCTTAGTATAAACTAGGCTCACAATTGATTTTTGGTATTTCGTAGTTGACCTAAATAATTTGCAAGCTCTTTGTAAGAAAAGGTTGGATGAAAATAATTTTATTTCTAAACCCATTGTAAAAACATTTTAGAAAAAATGGATTTTGGGCTTAGTATTTGGGTTATGAGCAAAAGAATTTTTGATTTGTTTTTAGAAACATTTTATGTCCAAAGACCATCTTGAAATATTTTGAAAATAGTTTTGGTCTTTTAGATTTTAAAGAAAAAATTATTTTGAGCTCACAATGTACTTAGGTCATATTAGAAAAAGAACAAACCAAATAAGCCATGATTTAAGCCAATATAAATTAACCATAGTCAAACAACATGCATTTGGAGTAAAAACCAAAGGAAAGTAACTAGGCCAATTACATGAGCTTTAGTCTTTGGGTTAATAAGCTTAGGTTCCCATAGCAAGTATATACTAAATGGTACGAGGCTATGAGTGGTTATGCCATGCTCGATCTCCATACCTTCAGTGAAAGTATGGTATCCCTTACATAACACAACATGGGTAACACAGGCATCCTAACTCATGCACACGATGCAATCTAATGTGATGCAATGGATAATATCATTAAAAGAAAGAATGGAATAATATAAAAACCAACAGAATCAACTTCTCTTATTCTCAGTGGAGTCGCCACTATGAGCGGAGATTTTTGCCCCCACTCCCGGTGGAATGGTTCTTGAGACTTCGGCACTATTTAGGCTAGGGACCTTAGAAAACACAAACCTAAGTCCGGAGAAAATGAAGTCGCCACCCGGATGGGCTGGGAAAAAGAAAGGGATGGATGACTCGATTCCTACGGAATCCCCAACCCCCTAATGGGTTCGAAAAGTTGGGTACGTGTGGAGAAGGTGAGAAATGACCCAGCACCCCCACAACGCCCAGTTTATTGGAACCATCCTCCTTAACAGGTCTTAATATTATAAAATTATTAAATATAACAATATCATCCATATTACATGTAACAATTGAAATAAAGCCTCATTATATTAAAATCAAAGCAATGTGCAAGCAAAGCAAATAAATGGACACCCATCCGAAGATGGAAATATGTCATTACATCATCTATGTCTAAACAAATAGGACACCCACCAAAAGGTAGAAACATGTCCTTTACATTGGTCTAAAATATGAAAGCAATTTAAATTACATGATATTTAAATAATGAGGTACCCATAAAGTGGAAACATACCTCTTGCACTTTTGAAAATCAAAATAAATCGATAAAAATAAATAACCATTCATCATAAATAAATCATTCATCAAAGATATTAAACATCAATCAAAATATATAATAAACATTCATCCATGATAAATTAAATAAATTAAGCATTGAACTTAAATAAATCAACCATCAAAGCACATAATAGACTACATAATCAAATCTAAAAATAAAGCAAGTAAAGATACAAATTGAGGTTTACTGTTTCTATTTAAAGCTCTTTAATTAATATTTTAGGGTTTTTGAAGTTTTAAGATATTATTATTGTTGTTTGTTTAGGCTACTGTAGGTTTTAAGAGAATTGAAAGGGATTAGGGTTTTATAAATTAAATTAGGGTTTAGGGGTAACATTATCAAATTAGGGTTTTAGGATATTAAAACATTAGGTTTATAATTCTTGGTTACTGGATTGTTGTTTTGGATTTACTGTATTGAGTTTGAATGTTTTGGTTTATAAGGTTTTAAGGTTTTAAGGATTAGGGTTTAGGAAAACTAGGGTTTACATATTAGTTTTGAGGGAATTAGGGTTTAGGAAAAATTAAGGTTTAGATTAACTGGTTTGGGGGTTTACTGTTTTGGTTTTGAGAGAGTTAGGGTTTTTGGTGTTTCGGGAAATATGTTTGGTTTTAGGATTTGAGAAAACAGTTTAGAGTTTTATAAAGTTTTTGGAAATAGGCAAAATGATTTAAGGTTTTTGGAAACAGACAATCATTTTTAGGGTTTTTGGAAATAGAAAGAACAATTTAGGGTTTTAAGGTTTAGATGAAATAAATTAGGGTTCTTGAGTTTTAGAAGAAATAAATTAGGGTTCTTAAGTTTTAGAAGAAACGGAATTAGGGTTCTTAAGTTTTAGAGCAAACAGAAAAGTAATTCTTAGGGTTTTTTTGAAATAGAAGGAACGATTTAAGGTTTTTGGAAAACAAAAGAAACGAATTATGGTTTTAAGGTTTAGAAGAAATAGAAGAAATCACTTATGTTATTGAAACGAATATCAATGTAACTACATGTTTATAGATCAAAGTTTTATGTGTATATTATTAGGAATTAAAGAAACAAAGCTATTGTAATCATGAGCAATGTATAATTAAGGATCAAACCTGCGTAGTTGGTTCAACCAAAAATTTGCTTTCTGGATGAATAAAGACAAAGACAAGATTACTGCCTTTGACTCCTTGATTGCTTACTTGCTTATTCCTCTCAAATCTAAAGTTCCACTATCCGATCCAAGTTCCATGTTTTTCTCCTTAATGTTTTTTTCCGTCCCCCTTTTTTCTGGTCCTTTAAAGTGTTATTTATAGAAAAATTTATATGATTAATCCTAATTGTTTAAGAAAACTAAAATTCATTAGGAAAAGAAACCAAAACCAAATAGAATTTGGTTTCAGAAAAAATTGCGTTGGAAAATTTTGATGGCGAAATAACTGCTGAGGGCAATGAGGAAATTTGCAAACTGTGTGGAAAATTGCGATCTTGGCGCAGCCAGCCAATTTCGCCGTAGGAATTTCCTGCGGAAAAATGACATCGACCATTTCGCCCGCAGGAAATTCCTGCGGGCGAAATTGGCCTTGGCCAATTATTTTCGGCGACGAATTTTTTCGTTGTCTATTTTTATTTATTATTATTATTTATTTATTATTATTATTTATTTATTATTTTTGTTTATTTATTATTTATTATTTTTATTCACTTCACCATTTTTAATTTTTAAAAATTATAAATAATAAATACTAAAATAAATATTAAAATACCATAAAAATTATTTTGGACTATAAAAAATACCAGACCGGACTGGTAAAAAATTATGAGTCCACACCATCATCTTGGCTGTTTCACTGGGTGTGTCACTAAGACACACCCACCATCTTGTCCATGTCACTGGGTGTGTCACGCAGACACACCCACCATCTTGGTCATTTCGCTGGCCATGCCCTCATCAAAGAAAGGAGAAATTTGACAGCATGCGACACACCCACCTGTCTTGGCCGTGTCACTAGGTGTGTTACTCAGACACATCCACCATCTTGGCCATGTCACTGGCCATGCCCTCATCAAAGAAAGGAAAAATTTGACAGCATGCGACACACCCACCTATCTCAGCCATGTCAATCAGTGTGTCACTCAGAAACACCCACCGTCTTGGTCGTGTCACTGGGTGTGTCACTCAGACACACCCACCGTCTTGGTCATGACACACCTAAAGAAAGTAAAATGACAAGAGAGGTAGAAGAGGACATGTCCAAGTGACACGATCGTGTCACCCCTCATAAGAAACATACATTCAAGGCAGGAAAGGAGACATCCAAGTGACTTGGCCGTGTCCAAGGAAAAAATTGTAGACATGGCCAAGTCACCCACCATCTTAGCCATGTCCTATGTGAATTCTTTGAATTGTTTGCACGTGTCAAGGGACAAATGGGAGACAACATGCAATTTCTTTTGAAAAGAAATAATAAAAGATGTATTAGGTGACTTGTTTTATGGAATGAAATATTTAAAAAAGGAAAAAGGAGGGGACAAATGGGAATGAGGTGAGTTGGAAAAGCAATTAGGAATTAAAAAAATACATGATTGGAAGAAAATGCATGTATGAAGGTTAGGGTTTGAAGAAAGCTTAATTGAAGAGTTGGCGGATTGAGAGAGTGACCATTCCATCTTTCAGGAGGAGAGCCATTGATTGAAGAAGGCTTGTTAGTTCTTCATCATATTCATGGTGCAGCTAGGAGGAAGACTAGAAGTTCAACTCTTAGCATCTTCAAAGGGTTTTTTATATTCTCTCTTTTAATTCATTTCTAGATTGTTATTATTTGTTAAAAACATTAATATTTCAATGTACAATTGTGATTTGATTTATATTGAGATGAATATTTTGTTTTAAATTGATGATAATGAGCTAAATTAATCATGCCTAGGGTTTGTAGTAGATTTGATTGAATGACTTGATTTGATATTTCCATTAATATACCTTGTTATTGGTTGATTGCATTGGATTGAATGTTAGGTTGATATATTGGCCACCTATTAATCACTTAATATTTAATGATGGATCGAGAGGTGAAAGTCGATATTGAAACTATGTAATCAACTACCCTAAGAATGAATTAGAAATATAAGTTCTAGGGTTTATTAATTTGCAAATTCAAAACAATTTGCTATTGTTAATTCATAAATGTGAAAACTAATGAATTTGTAATCACTAATTAAACTCAAGGAACAAATTAAAATACAAGGTTATACTAATGGATAATTTGAGAATTAAGCTTTGATTAAATTGATCTACAACCCTAGACACCATTCCTATAATTAAATTGATCTTACCCAACTACTACTCCTTTACTTTTAAATTAAAATTTCTTTTCACTATTCCAACATATCACACTCTTGTTTTTAAATTTACTTATCAATCAAGCTATAGCAAAATAATTTCTTCCTTGTGAGATGACCTTGGGGCTATCACCGTTGCTACAATTACCTTGTATACTTGCGAGTGTCACTTGTGGTAGTAATTAGTCGAGCGCAATAAGTTTTTGGCGCCATTGCCGGGGAAGGCAATTATTGTTAGTAGTTTGATTTTTTTATTTAAATTATTTAATTGTTTTGAGTGTTTCATTTTTTTAATTTCTAAGTGTTTATTATAAAAATGCATTTTTCAAGGTACGAGGGAGTTTATGATGTGAATGCTAATTCTGAAATGGCATGGCAATTAGCAGAATTAACAAGTCAACTTAAGATGCTAAATGCACGAGAAAGAGCACCTACGCCTAGTCAAGAAGTATGTCCAGCATGTGGCATTGTAGGACATAGTGCAAACATGTGTTCATTTGGTTTTGAACAATACCAAGATAGGAAAGAGGAAGAATATGCCTTTGAAAGTTTCCAGCCAAGGGGTAGAAATGATCCATATTCCAATCCTTATAATCCAATTTGGAGAAACTACCCAAATTTTCTTGGAAAAATCAGTAATAAATTCCATCTCAACAACTTTTTCAACCTTACCAAAAAAGTTCTTACTTTCAAGAACAATGCTCAAATCAAGATCACCTTAAGAAATCCACATTGGAAGATAGTTTGAATGCCTTTATTCAAATTAGCACACAAAATCAAGATCAACTTAAGGAAACCCACATTGGAAGATAATTTGAATGCCTTCATTCAAATTAGCGCACAAAAACAAAATTAATTTAAGAAACCATCAGTGGAAGATAATTTGAATGCTTTCCTTCAAATTAGCATACAAAATCAGGAAGGGAGCAATAAGAGGTTTGATTCTTTGGAGGTATCATTGAAGAAGGTGGAAACTCAAGTTGGGCAGCTGGCAAATCAACTCCAAGCACAACAAAAAGTGGAATCTCCTAGCAAAATAGAGCAAGCCAATGCAATCTCAATTTTGAGGAGTGAAAAGGTAATACATAACAAAGTTTGTATTTCCTTTGATGCAGGTACTAATCAAGAATAAAATGGCGAGGAGATACAACCCAACATAGAGGATTCAAGTCAATCAAAGGAGGAGGAGAATTTGGAAGCATCAACTTTAACAAAATTGCATGAACCTCCAAATCCTTATATGCCACCAATTCCATTCCCAAGTAGATTGAAGGATGAGAAGCAAGGTATGCAACTTTCTGAACTCTATGGCATGCCCTCCAAGGAAGTTAGTGAAGATAGTGAACATGAGCTTGAGATGACCATGACCTTGGAAGTAGAGCCTAAAATTTCCAATTCAAAAATTAAGGAGAGTAAATTAATCTTAAATGATGTGGTTGTTGAGAGGTGACTTCAGATTGCTAAAGTGGATGAGAAAGAGATTCAACTAAACTTAGTTGGACCTACAAAGACCCTAAAACTTTTGACATATGTTTTGGTTAGGAAGAACAATATACAATCATTGATCATCTCTTCCACCCTCGGTGGTGAGGAGGAGCAACAAATGGTTATAATAATGTAGCAGACTGAAAAAGGTTTTTACCAAGTTCTTATAGCATTGGAGGATCACCCTAAGACAACCTTCACATGTTCCCTTTGGACATGTGCTCTTCAAAGGATGCTGCTTAGGCTTTGCA
The DNA here is from genome assembly GCA_947685225.1 of Garcia nutans. Classification (NCBI taxonomy): domain Eukaryota; kingdom Viridiplantae; phylum Streptophyta; class Magnoliopsida; order Malpighiales; family Euphorbiaceae; genus Garcia; species Garcia nutans. The sequence continues at coordinate 38,115,687 of CANTUV010000035.1, forward strand.
ATACATTGGGTACCTTTCGGCATGTGATGTAAGGACATGTTTCCATCCTTGGATGGGTGTCCATTTATTTGTTTTTCTTGGACCTTAATTTGATTTTAATATATTGATGCTTTCTTTTAATTATTGTGTGTAATATGGATAATGTTGTTATATTTAAGAATTTTATAATATTAAGACCTGTAAAGGAGGCCGGTTCCAATGAACTGGGCATTGTGGGGGTGCTGAGCCATTTCTCACCTTCCCCACACGTACCAAACTTTCTGAACCCATTAGGGGGTTGGGGATTCCTTAGGAATCGAGTCATCCACCCCTTTCTTTTTTTCCCGGCCCATTCGGGTGGCGACTCCATTTTCTCAGAACTTAAGTCTGTGTTCTCTAAGGCCCCGAGCCTAAACAGTGTCGAAGTCGCAAGAACCATTCCACCGGGAGTGGGGGCGAAAATCCCCGCTCACAATCCTTTATAATTTACAATAGATATACCAAAAACATAATATAATATATGCAATATCAAAATGTAATAAAAACATATACATGGTGGAAATCAACACTGATCTCGAAGAAACAGTCAAATCAACTCAAGCAAACTCAAAGCTAGATTCAACCCGGTCTAGATAAACTCTCCGGCTCTACTGAATCTATACTATCACCTGCACGAAGAATTTCAATTGCGCTAAGCCAAAAGCTTAGCAGTGCAAACTTTGATAACAATAAAGCTTAAATGCAATGCAAATGCACAATGCATATGGATATCATATCTCATATCATTTCATTTCAACATATTTCTCAGTTGTTTTATAATTCACAATTCATATAAAAACAAACACAAGCATGGGCCCAAAGGATCTAATATGCCATTCGAATTTCAGAGTTACTATTTTTGTCCATGTTGACACCCAGTGTCTAGCCCAAAGGCAAGTGACGCCTAGTGTCTAGCCTGAAGGCAAATCATAGTGATGCCTAGTATCTAGCCCGAAGGCAAGTGATACCTAGCATCTAGCCTGAAGGCAAGTCAACGATCTCTCAAAAGCTAGCCCCGAAGGAAAATAATGAGGATAACCTCATAGGCATGCCGCCAAGCATAGAACTCTGGAAATTGAATAACATACTAGGCACACAATTAATTCACATTTCTTATTATCAATCTCTTTCTCATTTTCTCATAATCAAGCTAGGCATATTGCCTCATTTTTCATTATCTATTAGGCACATAACCTTATTTTTTCATCTTTTTCTCACTTTTCTCATTTTTCTCATTTATACCAATATCAATTCATCACATTTCATCATATTATAACTTTGCATCACATTTTATCTTAAAACTCATCACCCAAATATTTTGGGTAATTTCACATAATTCATATATGATTCACATTTTATGCACTTTAGCCATTACCAATGGCTTCTTAACAATGCCTTTAATGCATACACAACAAATAGTATTACCCAAACACTTTGGGTCATTTTCACATAATACACATATTTCACATTTTACACAATTTAGCCATTAACAATGGCTTTTCACAGTGCATTTAATACATATATGACATTACGCATGTCAAAACACATTATTCATACATGTTCTATGTATTAAGTAGCTTAACACATTTTTCAATCCAAAATGTGTTAAGCCCAATGTAATACAAATATAACCAATTCATCCAAAGTTTGTACATATCTCTAAGAGCAACAAAAAACAAGCTCAAACACCCTCCAATCCTTCTCTTTCCACTGCCCTTCAATACTATCATGGGGAAAATCAACTCTCTTCAATGCCTATACCAGATGTGATCATAAATAATCATTTAGTATGATATTCTAAGGCATTTTCAATCTTAAATCATAATTAAACATCATTCAAGCAAAAATTCCAAAGTTAAGGCTAACCTCACTTTAACTTTGGAATACCATAATAAGCCTTTCAATTTGGTATTTTAAGTTTATTTATATTGTTAAAAATATATTTTAACATGTTTAAACCAATTACATTACAAAAACACATACTTAGAACAAAATTCCTAAAATGGCATAACCTTCCCCCATTGAAGGTTTTCCATTCCAACTCAATCCAATTATCATTTTAAGCTTATATCCATCACTTTTATCATAAAAGAAAATTCTTTAACCAATAAAATCAAACAATTCAACAACTTTGAAAAATCACTTTTCCAAAACCCTAAATCACCACTTCCATTCTCAAACTCTATCCAAACACAACCAAATCCAATATTTGACTTTAAAAGACTTGTTTATGCATCAAAAAACTCATTTAGAATCAAATTTCACAATTAAATCACAAGATTCAACAAACTCAAAAGTTACATAACCCTAAATTCTCTCTCTCTTCACCAACCCTTACCCAAACTCAACTATTTCTTCAATCCAAGCTTAAAATCTTGTTAATCACTTAAAATAATATCATTCATACCCAAATAGATAATTAAAACATGCAACTTCAACAATCTAAAATCTACATAATCAAATCTTTATGGAAATCCAAGAAAAAAGTTTAAAAACTTACTATTTATGGAAGAAAACTCCAAAAATCCACTTAAAACTTGTTTAATCTTTCAATTCATGGAGTAAGAAGAAGAAAAACTCTTGAGCTCTCCAACAATGGGGGTTAGCCTTTGGAGGAAGAAGAAGATTAAGAAAAGTTGAATTTTTCTCTTTCTTTCCACTTTAAATAATATCCATATATATATATTATTTTAATAATTTTTAATTAATTAATTAATCAATTATTTATTTAATAAAAATTCAAAATTCATATCTTCCATTCAAAAATAAAATATTTTTGAATTATTTTTAAAATTTTCAATTTCTAAAGTATATTTACCAAAATGCCCTTTGACTTTGACTTTTTCTGTAAAAGATTTGACTTTTGTTGACTTGTATATATATTATGTATATTTTGCATATATATCACATATACATTTTACTTTTTCATTTAAAAATCTCCCATTTTTTATTTAAAACTATTTATTTAATTTATCCAGTTAAATTATAATTTATTTTATTAAAATTTTAAAAATTAGAAAATTTAAAAATTTGGGATATTACAATATTGTTGACAAACCATCACACTACAAACTTTCTTATTGGAACCATATGCTGTTGGAAGCATTCTTAAATTATAGGCACCATTTCCTTCTTCTAGGCATCTTGTTATCTAGTTTTATGAATAGAGCTTGAATGTTCTTCCATCATTTGGCAAAATTCTTGATCTTTTCCTTTTGCAAAAACTCAGGACTATTATTCTGTCCTTTTCCCTTTGAAATATCAAGTATCACGACTTTCAAGATTGCTGACTTATAGATGTGTTAGATAAAACGAAAGATGATCTTTCTCTTATTTCTCTGATTCTATTTGAGTCTTTGGTTGAGCTAGACCAATTTCTGTCAATCTGTGCTCGTAAACTAAGTGGAAGTCTTCTGTTGCTTCAGGTAAAATGAATTCTATTGGCTTTCTAAACTGCCCTTTTTGGGTTTTATTTTCTTTTTCTCTTTTTCTCTTTTCTCTTTTTTCCTTTTTCTTTTCTTTTATTTTTTCTCTTTTTCTCTTTTATTTTTTCTTTTATTTTTTTCCTATTATTTTTTGTTATCTTTTATAGCTCTAAAAGAGTTGTCTTGTTTACATCATTCTATGCTTCTGACTATGGATGAGTGGATTAGAGCAAGTTTTATTAAAGTGAGTCTGCTTTAATGAGGATGGACCCTTTGGTGCCTTGATAGATTTGAGATATTAAGTCAAATTCAAGTAAACTTCAACTATCTTTGTTGTCTTGACTATATATCCTCTTCATTGATCTTCTTTAGTCTTTAGTACCTTAGTGATCATTAGACTTATCATAAGTGTCACAATACATAGGGTAGGTTATCGGGCTTAAAAGCCAATAAAAAGAAAGTTAAAATCTCATGAAGGTGCAAAGGGACAAACTAGGGATTGATAGTAACATGGTGGATACTAGTTATTGGCTAACTAAACAATGGCTAGATCATCTCTCTCTTAAATAAGCATAGTTCAATTTTGCCTCAAATGTTCGTCAAAGTATATTCTAAGATTGACTAGGACCTAGACACTCATAATTATACAGGAGCCCTCCCAAAGTAAACATACAACTTAATACTATAGAACAACTCCCTTGGTTAGTAAAGTAATTCAGATCATGATGCATAGATATACTAATCTATGAATATGAAGCTAGACTCGTTATTGGTTGAACACCAAAATAAATAAAGACCAACAAAAATTTAATGAAAATAATTTATTCAAATAATCTTAATTTGAAAAACATAATTATTCCAGAAAACACTAAAAAAAATGAAACAAAAACAAGCCAAGGGAAATTTTATTGATTTGAAGTTGAAAGAGCTTTCTTTACTTGCATATATCAAGGGTAAGGATCATCAAGGATAGTCATCACCTCGTCATCCACAGGTGGTTCAAGCTTGCTTAGTAGTGCCTCCTCTTTAGCAGCTTCTCCATCCATGTCATGACAAGATGATAGGACAAAACTCTCTTACAATCCTTCTTCTATCATGAAGGTTGCAGGTGGCGATACCCGTCCAAATTTAGGCAGATGATTATTCTTGGTTTCGAGCTTATCAGGCTCAGGCAACTTTTCACTATTAATCAAAATCATTGATCTCATGTTTTAATCAAGCACATTTATCTGTATCATGCCCTTGCATTTGATGAAATTGACAGAAGGCCTTGGCATCAAAGTTTGATGGCAGAGGATCATGAAGTAGTCGCGGAGCCAATGGCTGTAACAACCCTTTCTTCTGCAACTTGTTGAAAACCTAAGACAAAGGTATCCCAAGATCTAAAAACTACCTCTTATTTGCTTGACTAATTGAATTAACATTTACTGCATTTTGTATACTCTAGCTGCTAGACTGATAATTCATCTTCTCATTCTTTCTTTCAGAAAAAATAGCTTTTATCTCGTTACCATTCTTCTATATGTAAGACAACATGGAGAAGATCTTTAAAATCTCTGATAAGAGTGTGGGACATCTATTCGTGAAGATTAGGTAGTACCCCTCTTACTATCATCCTAATCTGGTCTGACTCATATAGTTTCTTTTTGAGCAATGCAGCCTTCTTTCTCCACCTTTTTATATAATCAATAAAATCTCATTCTATTTCTTCCTGATTGACTCAAGCTCCATCAAAGTAACTTCCAATTCAGCATTATACCCATATTGCTGGATGAAGACCTTATCAATGAATCCCAATTCTCCTTAATACTATCCTCTAAGATGTTGAACCAATTTTGCACAATAGGATCTAACAAGAGCATAAAGTACCTTAGAGTTTAAGCCTTGGTAGCCCAAGCAGACTGTATGACAGTGATATATTGGTTAACATGAAGATGAGGGCTGCTAGTTCCATCAAACTTAGCAAAAGAAGTGATTTTAAACTTATAAGGGACCTCCTCATCTTGTTAAAATAGCTTGTCTACTTCCGACATCTCATCATCCTTCAGGTTCTTTTCAAGCTTCTTCTTTAAATCAGCAATCATCTTCTCCACATATGAAGTTTCAGTCTTTTCAACAATTGATTTTTCCATAACCTTCAACTCTTTCTTCTTATCTTGATAATCTTGTAAGTATTGAGCCCAACCATCATCATCAAGCATGACTTTGTCATCATTAAAGGATGCTTCACCAATCTTAGCCTTTCATTTGTCCTTCTGATTCTTAGTACTAGCAGATGCTTCAATAGTCTTCCCTAATAATGCAGCCAATTGGTTTTTCATAGTCTCAGCTAGGGTCCCCTTTAGTTTTTCCATCTTGGAGTTGAGTGCATCCTCCACCATCTTATGAATCTGTTCAAGTTCCATTGCTTTGGGTGAAAAGTTGACTAAGTCATTGCTAGATTCTACGTCACTGGCATAGGTTGGATTATTGTAAGCTCTTGAACTGCTATACTCTAGGTCTTTGAGCCAGAAGGATTAATGCCATGTAATGCAATACATGTTTCAATGGATGCACAAGTAACATACAAAGAAAGATAATTATGATGTTCCTTCCAGCCATGCCACATAGGAATGATGAGTCTCTTTTCCTAGGTTTATGGTCAATAAAAAATCAACATGGGATATCTTATTTTCAAAAAATTCACTCGAATGATTTAACTAATAGTCTAATTCCATTAATTAAGCCTTAATCTATTGGATCAACTAAAAATATCCTTTATGCTATACTTGGGTTCAAAACCAAATCAAAGAGTTTATCATAAACAGATTTCCCATTTGGAAAAGCAACTAATGATTAATGCCATAGAAAAGTCCATGATTAATAATTCATGACATAAATTCGGCCCACAATTGATTATAATATTCCATAATTGACCTAGCTAGTTGTAAGCTCATTTAAGAAAATGGTTTTAGTAACAAAATTTTGAATTTTGGGTCATGAAGTGAAAAGCAGTTTTGAGACTATTTAAAAAGTATCTTAAAGCACATAAAAAAAGGTTTGTTTAAAAAATGGCTTTGTATCAAAGCCATTGTAAAAAGATTTGTTTGAATAAAAATGGATTTTGGGCTTTGAGATTGTGCTATGAGATGAAAAGAATTTTTGACCATTTTAGAAAATTTTTATGTCCAAAGACCATCTTGAAAATACTTTTGGTCTTTTAAGCTTAAAGGAATAAAATTATTTTGAGCTTACAATATAATTAGGTCATATTAGAAAAAGAATAAACCAAAGGAAAGAAACTAGGCCAATTACATATGTTTTATTCTTTGGGTTGAAATGTTTAGGCTCCCATAGCAAGTATATACCAAAAGGTATGAGGCTATGAGTGATTATGCCATGCTCGATCTCCATACCTTGAGTGAAAGTATGGTATCCCTTACATAACATAACACAGGTTACACAAGGCATCCTAACTCACGCACATAATGCAATCTAAGTGATGCAATGGATAATATCATAATAAGAAAGAATAAAATAATATAAAGACTAACAAAATCAACTTCTCTTATCCCTAGTGGAGTTGCCACTATGAGCGCGAATTTTCTTCTCCACTCCTATATAGAATGGTTCTTGCGACATCGGCACTGTTAGGCTCAGCGCCTTAGAGAACACGAGCCTTAACATGAAGAAAATTCAATGGCCACTTGGAAAGGCCAAAAAAATAAAATGGTGGAATACTCTATTCCTAAAGAATCCAAAATCCCCTAATGGGTTTGGAAAGTTGGGCTCATATGGGTAAGGTGAGAATGACCCAGCACCCCCATAATGCCCGGTTCATTGTGATTGACCTCATTTTCAGATCTAAATATTATTAAATTCTTAATCATTATAATATCATCCATACTACATGCATTTCAAAATACCCTGCAAGATGGAAATATGCCTTTACAATAATTGTCAAATGTCCAAAACTAAATAAATTAGGACACCCACTATTTGGTGGAAACGTGTCCTTTACATTAATTCAAAACTCAAAAATAAATTAAACTACATTGAACTTAACTAATGAGGCACCCACAAAGTGGAGACATATCTCTTACATCTTTGAAACCAGAATAATTAATATTAAAATAATTAACTAAATAAATTAAACCATTCAGACATTCATAATAATTAAAAGCAAATCATCCATTATAAACTAAATAAAATAAATTATCCATCATAATTATATATTGAATTAAATAATCAAATCTAGGTTTTGACATCATATTGAACAATAGATATACAGAACATAGGGTTTTAACATATGTGTTTGGGTTTTTTAAAATTTAGAATGCAAAATTAGGGTTTTAGGGTTTTGGAAAACGTGATTAGTGTTTATAAATGAAAATTGGTGTTTTAGTTGATTTTAGGGCTTTAGGATGATAATTAGGGTTTTGGTGATCAAACTAGGATTTTTAGGGCTAAAATATGATTTTAGGGCTCTAGGACGATGTGAGTGGGGATTTTTGCCCCCTACTCCCGGTGGAATGGTTCTTGTGACTTCGACACTATTTAGGCTCGGGGCGTTAGAGAACTCGGGCCTAAGCTTAGAGAAAATGGAGTCGCCACCTGGACGGGCTGGGAAAAAGAAAGGGGTGGATGACTCGATTCCTAAGGAATCCCCAACCACCTAAAGGGTTCGGAAAGTTGGCTACGTGTAGGGAAGGTGAAAAATGGCCCAGCACACCCACAATGCCTGGTTCATTGAAACTGGCCTCATTTGCAGGTCTTAGTATTATAAATTTCTTAAATATAACAATATTATCTATAGTACATGCAATAATTAAAATAAAGCATCATTATATTAAAATCAAAGTAATGTCCAAACAAAGCAAATAAATGGACACTCATCCGAGGATGGAAACATATCCTTACATCGTCCATGTCTAAAACTGAATGGGACACCCATCGAAAGGTGAAAATATGTCCTTTACATAATAATTTAAATTACATAATATTTAACTAATGAGGTACCCACAGAGTGGAAACATACCTCTTACAATTTTAGAACTAAGGTAAATAAAAGAATATTCGATTATATAATTATAAATAAAAGTAAACCATTCATAAAATAAAATAAACCATTTATCATTAACATATAACAAATCACATTATCAAATAAATAAATAAAATTAGAATTCAATCCATTAAATAAGCAAAGTTAAGGTTTAAGATTTAAGATTTAAGAAATTAGGGTTAAGTTTTAGAGTTTTTGGTTTTATTTATGGCTTTAGGGGATTGGGGGTACTAGAGGTTGTTTTCATAATTTCTAAATTTTATTTTTGATGAATTAAGGTTTTGGCATTTAGGATTAGTGTTTTAAAGAATTAGGGTTAGGGAAAAAGGATTTAGGGTTTTTGTAAAAACATGATTATCATAAAACTCGAAGACTATTTTAACATCGATTTTTGATAAATATTGATATTTAATATAACTACTGGACATTTAAAATATTATTTGAATAATCTAATACTATAGTGATTTAATGGAATAGGTTACTGTAATGATAATAAATAATAATTGATTAAGGTTTTAACTAAATAAGTTAGGGTTTAATTTAAATTCGAATTAGGAATTCTAAGAAAACTATCACTATCATATTCAATTTTGAAAGAGTAGGCTACTGTGAAGATTTTGAAAAATTGATTTGATTAGGGTTTTTAAGAAAACAGATTATTATAGTTTTTAGAAAAGTGTAATTAGGGTTTGTGATTTCAAAAATATGTGTTACTGGCATTAAGGCATTAGGGATTTGAAAGAAATAGTTGTAGGGTTTCAAATAGAGCTTGGATTGTAAGTAGAATCATTGATGAAATTGTATGATGAAATAATTAATCCATCTTGATGAAGCTACTATGAATATAATAAAGACAATCTTTGAATTATGGTTAAATAATAATAAAGACAGTGTAGGCTACCTTTGATGGATTGGTGTTGCTTTCTCACTACCTCTTCCTTCTTCAAGGTTTTCTTTTGGTAGAAAGAAATCAAGAGTCCCAAGTCCGAGTAAAAATTTTAGCTGAAGAATTTCCTCCTCCTTTTTCTGTGTTTTAATGAGGTATTTATAGGAAAAATAAAAAAACCTACTTCTAATTGTCTCAGGAAATAAAAACCATTTAGAAAAGAAATAAAAACCAAATAAAATTGAGTTTTGAAAAAAATTGCGCTGGCAAAAATTGTTGCGGGCTACGGGCAAGCCAGCTATGAGAATATGTGAGAATTGCATGCGAGCTACGGGCGTGGGTCAGCCAATTGGCCTAAGCTAATTTATCTTCGGCGCCGATTCTTTCGTCGCCAATTTTTATTTATTTATTTTTTATCTTTTTTTACTATTGCCTTTTTTATTTTTATTAAAAATAAATATTGTAAGTAATGAATATTAAAATAAATAATTTTTAATTAAAATATCACAAAAATTATTTTGGACTATTTTGAAAAATATTGGACTGGACTGGGTCAAAAATTAAGGGTCTATAGTTTGCCCCCTGTTTGAGCGATCTGAGACTCCACACCCAAGGTTATTTTGAGCTCTGGACTAAAAAATAGTTTGACTTCTGGACCTAAGATAAGTTCTGGACTTAATTTGGATTCTGGACCCAAGGTAAGTTCTGGACTTAATTTGGGTTCTGGACCCAAGGTAAGTTCTGGACTTAATTTGGGTTCTGGATCCGAGGTAAATTCTGGACTTAAAAAATAATTTGGGTTCTGGACCCTAGGTAAGTTTTGGACTTAATTTGGTTTTTGGACCCGAGGTAAGTTCTGGACTTAAAAAATAATTTGGGTTCGAGACCCTAGGTAAGTTTTGAACTTAAAAATAATTTGGGTTCTGGACCCGAGGTAAGTTCTGGACTTAATTTGGGTTTTGGACCCGAGGTAAGTTCTGGACTTAAAAAGTAATTTGGGTTCTGGATCCTAGGTAAGTTTTGGACTTAAAAATAATTTAGGTTCTCGACCCGAGGTAAGTTCGAGACTTAATTTGGGTTCTGGACCCGAGGTAAGTTCTGGACTTAATTTGGGTTTTAGACCCGAGGTAAGTTCTGGACTTAAAAATAATTTGGGTTCTGGACCCGAGGTAAGTTCTGGACTTAATTTGGATTTTCTGCAAAAAAATGACTGTAGTCAGTAGGATACTAAAGAAATTTATTAAAAAATTTAGCTATTTCTTACTATGCCTATACTTTCTTGCCCGCAGCTTGTAAAAATATTTTAAAAGTATAAAAATATTTATATACACATAAATATTCGAATAATTGAATTTATTATTTATTCACTGTGTAGTCACTATTTATACACTATTCAATAACTATTTATTTACTATTTATCAATAGTAATATTTACTTTTTCTCTTTTTTCTTCTTTTTTGTTTTTCTTTTTCACGAGAAATCTATTTTTCCTTTTTTTTTGTCTTTTTCCTTTGCAATTTTTCTATATATACCTCGGCTCATTTCTATCATATTCATCCAAACTCACATATTTTTATAGATTAATCAGAGAGCTTAGTATAGAGTTGAGGAGAAAATGCATATTTCGAGATCAGGACCTCGATCCAATGCTGAGTTATTGGAATTTATTTGACAGCATGAAAATAGAACATAAGTCTACTAGCCGGGCTATAGCTTCATCGCAGTTCAAGTAAAAAAACGAAGGTAATAATGCAATTATTTATTTTAACAGCACAAATATGTATATATTTTTATTATTATTTTATGTTTTTTGTTTTCTTTTTATATTTTTTTTCTTTGAGATTTAGGAAAAATAATTAATTAGAGGACTATGTTTAAGGATTTAATAAACAAGTAAATATATAGACTAAAAAATAGGACATAACAAATAAATTTAGTCTATAAATCAGCGGTATTGGTATGATGATATAATTGCCTTGTGTTAACTTACCTGGCTTCGTGTTAGCGTGATCGTTGCATTATCTGAGGTGGAGGATGTGTCTATAAAGCCCGATAATGGTATGATGTAGCACCTTCTCAGGTAAAATGGATTGTCCGAGATTGCGGTTTTGAAAGCTTTATCCTGCAATTACCATCTGAGGAGTATCCGATAGACATGAGTGTCGTTCAAGCATTGTCAGAGCGATGGATGGACACGACCTATACTTTTCACCTACCTATAGAGAGATGACCATTGGCTCAGTCAATTATACAGCCATAACTAGTATCTGGTACTATGGCTTTCCGGTCCCTCTTACCAATAATATTCTGACATTCAAAGAAGTCCAACAGTTAATCGGTATGGAACCATCATTTAAAGGGCCCTTCAAGGTAAAAATTGAGCCGATTCAGAGTTATTGGATGAACTACGAAGGATGGGTTCGTAGGGAAACAACCAAACAATATGCTTGTGGATTTTTACTGTATTTGCTTGGGTCGACCATTTTATGTAGCACTAAATCTGCCATCCATTTGTCAGTGTTGAGGTCCCTCATTGATATGAGTATGGTACTGCTTTATAGTAGGGGCGAAGCTGTCCTTGCCTGTCTATATCATGGACTACATAAGATTTGCAGAAATAAGAAGTCTTTGGTTGGTTTCATGGTGGTTGTCGAGGTACTATTCTTCCACGATTGTCAATTCCATTCTTTATTCTTGCATGAATTTGATTTTTATTGTTGTTGTAGGTATGGGCATATGATCATAATCTTGTGAGGGTGCCTGGCATTTTTTGAGAGAGAGTCGGGTATCTGAGATTAAATTTTTTGGTTGTCCAATCGTGTAGCAGTTCCCGGCTCTCACCATGTACAGACCCAGCGTTATCTCTTGAGTTGCTTAACCTAGGGTCAGGTAAGATAGTATTAGTATATTTTAAAATTTCTATAAAACTTCACTTACCTTATGTCATTTTATAGGTCAATTTGGCTTGGTGGAACACAGAAGAGCGGATGAACTGGACTTCTTCCATGAATGCTGCATTCCCTTTACAGCATACCCGCTGAGTCATTGCCGGCCCTGTGTCTAGTGGCTGGTTTCTCGAGGAGAAAGTGTATGAGTGGTTCCTTGGTCCCGATTGGCAGAGGATCTCGATGAGTTACCCAGAATATACTTTAAATATCACATTAATGTCGGAGAATGCATGGTGGTTAGCTCGGCATGGTTATGATGTTGAAACCTTTCTCTATCCACCAGGTGCATCATATATTCAGTTTATTCAAGTAGGACTCTTGAACTTTGATGTATCTCCTGTTGGTGTATGGGAGGTTCCCGAGGAAAAGGAGAATAGCAATGAAGAGGAATATCATGGAGAGGGAGGAGGATCCATTCCGCATCCTAGGGCTAGCACCTCTCAGGTATACTTCTACCATTTTGCCATTGTAATTACTTCTTTATTAACTTGTTTTGACTTTAATGATTGTTGTAGGCTGTTGGCTCATTTGATCATGAGGCTAGACCTTCCTTTATCGCTCCTCCATTTGCTCATTGTAATCAACCGGAGATCCCGATTGATATGAATTACCTAGTAGGTTTTTTTGTTCCATGATAATTTATGCTACATTTATGCATGATTATGTATGCTCTTACTCTTTTCCTTCTAACTCACAATGGATGCTTGAGGAACAAAACAAGAAACTTCAAAAAGAGTTAGCTGCTAGTCATCAATAGGTTGCCCATTTTGAAAAATTATATCAACAGTCAGAACAAGATTTTTGAGACTTTCGGCTTCAGGGGATGAGAGATCCTGGTCCTTCATCATCTAAGGGATCCCAAGCTGATGACCATGAGGTCCTTTCATCTACTTCGAATGAGGACTATTACATATCTGAATTCCAAGGTAATAGAGATTCAGGTACTCCTACTTCAGACGAACTCGGAATAGGTGATATGCCTCCTCCTCCAACAGGCGATGGCTTTTTCAGGGCTTTATTTGATCATGATCCACCACCTCCTTCTCAGTGATCTATCATTATTGTATTAATTCAGAAAATATTGTATAATAAAAAAATAATGATCAAAATAATAATGATGATATATAATTTGCACTTTTACTGCAACTTTTGACTTTTAAAATTTTTCTTCTTCTTTTTTTTTATCTAGCCTTCATATCTTCTCTTTGCCCCCTGCATGGCCAGATATTTGAAACTTAGTTTGAAAATGCTTTGTACATGCATAAACTCAAAAATTGAAAAGGAGAAACTTTTCCTCTTGTGTAGGCTCAAACCCATGATTTTTTTATGCGGGCTCTAATTGATGTTTGTCTTGTCTAGCTCTTCACACAAATACGTATTTCTTCTTTTGTAAAATGATTGGAGCTTCCTCAAGCAATAGGCTTTCCATGCCCCCTTGATTCAATATCTTTTTTTGATTCTTTACTTCGCAAGGTGTTTTTTGTTCACTTTGACAAAGAATAGATAATATAAGATAAGAAAGTGCGATGTGATATGCTCATGTATGGGTGATATGCATGAATAGTACTTATAATGGTTCCATCGACTCACAGACTGAGGTTATCAGCTGAAATGTTCTCACGGATTTCTTTCAGATGCCCGTTCAGGTCTTGCGCTGGAATGACAGGATGCTTCACATTTATGGCTTTTATCATAAAGATGTTGAAAACATGAATAACGGAGACCCCAAGTGGCAGAAATACATCCATTTCAAATTATGATTCAATATGTCAATTGGTAGCTTCATAACCTTGCCAATAATCATTTCCTTTGCCCAATGTGGCATTCGAGGTTTGATAGTTCAACATACTCGCCTTAACTTGAAGGCTTTGTATATATATATATATTTGAACTTTAAATTTTGAATTTTGATTTTGAAATCAAATGTTGGCTTTGCCAAATTAATGTCAATTTACCTCAGGGCTTGATTTTTCAAATTAACATATCTATAACATGACAACCCTAGTTACCGTACTAAACTCAGGAATCATTTCTATTTAAGAAAGAATTATTGCACTTCAGATAGGCACATACACATTACTTGGCCAAAGGTCTCATTGAGTTTGTGTAACACCCCTATACCCCGTATACGTACACAGCATGCTAATACGATCGTAATATACGTATACTGAATATAGAGTTGCCACTGTTTACTAAACAGTTGACTCATCCCTTTTCAAAAACATGAACAAATTTAAAACATTTAAAAGAAACTATAAACACAAAAGATAAAGTGTTTATTTAAAAGCAGCGGAAAATATCATAATTATTTACAAATACTTATACATTAACTCCCAAGCCTTTACAAAACATAAAATATATACATGTTTGGCAGTATGTCTTTGATCTTTAAGCTCCACTATCAATGCCTCAAAATCTAGACTCTACTAGTTCTAGAGGAACTCTCTGGTTCTTCCCTGTCACCAGCGCGATGAATCACAATCGCGCTAAGCCAACGGCTTAGTGGTACAAACTATAATAATATTATACTTTAATGAAATGCAAATGTCATAATCTCAAACATATAAACAATTCTCAAGAATCTCATTATTCATTTATTTCACATTGAAAACAAAGATAGACTTGGGCCCATAAGACACTAATATGTTATTCAAAGTTCAGAGTTACTGCTTTGGTCTATAATCACAATTATCAAGCCCGTAGGCAATATATATATATCTCTATCCATGGATAGGGTAACAGACCCAGTCTCTTGGACCTCAACCCGCTAAACTCAAGGAGATCCTCAACCCGGCTAGACTGTTACCTGTAACAGACCCAGTCTCTTGGACCTCAACCCGGATAAACCAGAGGAAATCCTCAACCCGGCTAGACTGTTACTTTAATTCACATTTCACATTATTCAACTGGATTCGGCTTACGACCCGGTCTTTTCACCTATCCAGTACTTTATAGGCATGCCGCCAAACCCAGAACTCTGAAGGTTGAATAACACATTAGACACATATTCTTTTCATTTATATCTTTATACATTTCTTTCCAATTCATTATAGCCAACAACCATGGCTTCATATCTCATAATCAAAATAGGCAACCATGCCTCAATCATCTCATTAGCATCATTATAGCCAACAACCATGGCTTCATATCTCATCAAGATAATATACAATATCAATTTATCATTCAAGTATACACAACCAATTGCATTAACATACCTTTCATATTTCATCAAATGTTTAACCCTGTAATCAATTGCTTAGCATATGTATAATCAAATATGTTAAGTATCAAATCATGTGAGTGTATGCAACAATATAGTTTGTACTTACCTTAGGAACAATTCACACCAATCTACAACCTTACTCTTCCAATAATCCTTCAATATTTGGATTAGGGCAACTCAAACTCTTCACAACCTAATCCAAAAGGAATAATACACATGAGATAATAAGACTAAGAACCAACTAGGGCAAACCCTAAACATGACACACTCAACAACACGGGCGTGTCCCTGACCGTGCCCTAAACTCACAACACAGAAGCTTTGACACGCTCAGCACCACGGGCGTGTCACTGAACGGGTAGTACATACTGTCTCACAAAAACATTGACACGTCCAACAACATGGGCGTGTTGATGGGCGTGTCAATTCCTCACCAACACAGTAGCTATGACACGCTCAGTGACATGGGTGTGTCACTGGGCGTGTCAATACTACAACTACACAGAAGCTGTGACACGCTTAGTGACATGGGCGTGTCACTGCTCATGTCACCCATCCAAGAACACAGAACCATCGACACGCCCAAAGACTTGGCTGTGCTCATGGGCATGTCAGGCCAAAAACCCAGATTCCGGCAACAACAACAACACAACCAACAAATCACTTCCTTACACAAAAATCCACTTCAAACAAACTTAGCTCCACATACCCAAGAACCATAATAAACTTACAAAAACACCAAAATCAACTAAAAACATACATCCAACACAAATCAAAATCATCACCACAAACCCAAAACACAACCACAATACATTCACTTCCAACAACTTACTCTTTCCTTCAATCCAACCCCCAAAATCCAAAATCACTTGAACCAAACACTCTTAAACACATCTTAATCAAACATATTCACATACCATCAACAATCAACCAACAAACTCAAACACATCTTAAAAGAAAATCAAGGAATCAAGAGGAAAATTACCAAGGATGAAGAAACTCTTAAATTTCCAACTTGATCCCTTAAAAACTTCCTTAGATCTTGAGTTTAGAAGATCAAATCTCTCTCTCTCTCTCTTTCTCTCTCTATGGAATTGCCGGCCAACACAGAAAAAGGAGAAAAAGAGGAAGAAGATACATGAATAGGAAAGAAGGAAAGAAAAGAAAAGAAAGAAAATAAAGTCAAACACTCTCTCCAACCACTCATTCCTCAAAATCCTCTCCACGAAGCAAAATACAATTAAAATATTCAAATATCTCGTTCCACTCACTTAATTTTCCATTTCCATTAATTAACTTAATTAATTAAAATCATTAACTAATCATCTTTGACCTCAACTAACTTGACTTGTATATGTTGTATATATTGCTATATATACAACATGTACACTCTCTCTTCACTTCCTTTTTCTTTCCAAATACACATATACATTAAATCCAATTAAAACAACAATTATACCCAAAACTTCTAGGGTACATTTTGGGATATTACAATTCTCCCCCTCTAAAAAGAAATTTCGTCCTCGAAATTACCTGATATCAAGTTTGAAACAACTGAGGATATTGATCTTGCATCGCTTGCTCATTCTCCCAAGTTGACTCTTCTCTACCATGATTCTTCCAAAGAATCTTCACAATTGGCACTTTCTTATGTCTCAACTCTTTCATTCCATATGCCAAAATAGCAACTGGTTCTTCTTCAAATGTCAGATATGAACTCACCTCAATAGATTCAACTGGTAAAACATGAGATGGGTATGATCTGTACCTCCTCAGCATAGAAA
Source organism: Garcia nutans (assembly GCA_947685225.1). Taxonomy (NCBI): domain Eukaryota; kingdom Viridiplantae; phylum Streptophyta; class Magnoliopsida; order Malpighiales; family Euphorbiaceae; genus Garcia; species Garcia nutans. Next base: position 38,133,012 of record CANTUV010000035.1, read on the forward strand.
CATGGAAGACATTGTGAATTCTATCCAAATTCAGGCGGTAAAGCAAGTCGATATGCAACTGGTCCAACTCTTTCCAATACCACGTAAGGTCCAATAAAACGAGGACTCAGTTTTCCTTTATGACCAAATCTTAAAATCTTTTTCCAAGGAGACACTTTCAAAAATACTTTATCTCCAATATTAAACTCTATGTCTCTCATCTTCAAATCTGAATAAGATTTCTGTCGGTTTGAAGCTACTTTTAACCGATCTCAAATTATCTTCACTTTCTTTTCAGTCTCTTTAACCAAATCAGGACCAATTAATTTGCCTTCTCCAAGTTCATTCCAACATAAAGGCGTTCTACATCTTCTACCATACAATGCCTCAAATGGTGCCATTCCAATACTTGATTGATGACTATTGTTATAAGCAAATTCCACAAGTGGCAAAAAAAATCTGTCCCAACTTCCAGAGAAATCAATGACACAACTTCTCAACATATCCTCAATAATCTGTATCACTCTCTCTGACTGCCCATCTGTTTGTGGATGAAAAGCAGTACTAAATTGTAATCAAGAACCTAATGCACCAGGCAAACTCTTCCAAAACCTCGAAGTAAACCAAGGTTCTCTATCTGACACTAAAGAAACGGGACTCCATGCAATTTCACTATCTCATTAATATACAGCTCAGCCAGTCTCTCAAGAGAATAGTCCATTCTAATTGAAAGGAAATGAGCTGTCTTTGTCAACCGATCAACAATCACCCAGATAGCATCATGCTTCTTCTGAGTCAATGGCAAACCAGATACAAAATCCATTGTTATTCTCTCCCATTTCCATTCAGGCACTTTTAAAGGTTGAAGCAACCCTGTTGGAACTTGATGCTCAGCTTTCACCCTCTAACATGTGAGACACTTGGATACAAATTCTGTTATGTCTCTCTTCATATCAGCCCACCAATAATGCTGTTTCAAATCATGGTACATCTTTGTACTTCCCGAATGCATAGCAAAAACTGATTGGTGTGCTTCCTCCAAAATAAACTTTCTCAAACTAGCATCATCAGGAACACACAACCTATCTTTAAACCAAAGGCTACCATCATTTCTCACATGGAAATCTCTACTTTCTCCATGTTGGCAATCTGAAACAATCTTCTGAATTTTCTCATCAGCCAATTGAGCCTCTTTAATCCGATCCAACAACACTGGTCTCAACTGCAATTGAGCCAACAATGCACCATCATCGCATGATTCAAAACTAGCATGCAGTGCTCTCAATTCAACAAGCAACGAGAGTGAATAAACCGATAAACTTGCCAAAGACTTCCGACTCAAAGCATCAGCAACAACATTCGCTTTACCCGGATGATAATCAATCAAACAGTCGTAGTCTTTAATCAACTCCAACCAACGTCTCTGCCGAAAATTAAGCTCTCTTTGAACTCCCAAATATTTTAAACTCTTTTGATCTGTATAGATAAAACATTTTTTCTCCATACAAATAGTGTCGCTAAATCTTCAAAGCAAACACTATAGCCACCAACTCTAAATCATGAGTCGGATAATTAAGCTCATGCGGCTTCAACTACCGAGAAGCGTAAGCTACAACTTTACCTTCTTGCATCAAAACACATCCTAAACCATTATGTGAGGCATCACTATAAATCACATATGGTTTATCTTCCACGAGTAAAGTAAGAACAGGCGCTTGAGTCAACATTTCTTTCAACTGCTCAAAGCTAGCTTGACATTGATCTGTCCACACAAATCTAACTCCCTTTCGAAGTAATCTGGTGAATGGAGTAGCTATTAAAGAAAAACCTTTCACAAAGCATCGATAATAGCCTACCAAACCCAGAAAACTTCTAACTTCAGTCAAAGACTTTGGTGGACTCCAATTCAAAATAGCTTCAACTTTACTTGGATCAACTCTAATACCATCTGCTGAAACTATATGACCTAGAAAAGTCACTTGGTCAAGCCAAAACTCACACTTCGACAGGTTGGCATACAATTGCTTTTCTCTCAAGATTTGCAATACAATACGCAGATGCTTGTCATGTTCCTCCTTATTACGTGAATACACCAAAATATCATCGATGAAAACCACCACAAACTGATCCAGATAGGGCCTAAACACCCTATTCATCAAATCCATGAAAGCTGCAGGTGCATTCGTTAACCCAAAAGGCATCACCAAAAACTCATAATGCCCATATCTGGTGCGAAAAGCTGACTTAGGAACATCTTCAGCTCTAACCTTCAGTTGATGATACCATAATCTCAAATCAATTTTGGAAAACACTGCTGCTCCCTTCAATTGATCAAAGAGATCATCAATCCTAGGCAAAGGATATTTATTCTTAATAGTCACTTTGTTCAATTGCCTATAATCAATGCATAATCTCATAGTACCATCCTTCTTCTTCACAAACAAAACAGAGGCTCCCCACGGAGAAACACTAGGGCGAATAAACCCTTTATCCAACAACTCCTGCAACTGCACCTTCAACTCTCTCAATTCAGCAGGCGCCATTCTATAAGGAGTAATAGAGATGGGAGTGGTACCAGGCAATAACTCAATACCAAACTCAACCTCTCTCTCAGGGGTTAACCTTGGCAACTCCTCAGGAAACACATCTGGAAAAACTGCAACTCTGGGTATACTATCAAGTTGAGAACCCCCTACTCTAATATCCACAACATGAGCAAGATAAGCATCACACCCTTTTCTAATCAACTTCCTAGCTGTTACAGCTGAAACAAACAAGGATGCAAGTTGTCTCTGCTCACTAGACACCATTACACTTCTACCATCACCGGTTCTCAAAGTGACACACTTCTTTTGACAATCTACCACTGCTCCATGCTTAGACAACCAATCCATGCCTAAGATTAAATCATACTCCTTAAAAGGCAATTCAATTAAATCCCCAAGAAACTCCTCTCCTTGCACTACCACTGCACTATCACGATGAATCTTACTCACAACAACACTATGTCCTAAAGGATTTGTCACCAAGACATCAAATCCTAAGGACTCTGAATGTAATTCAGACACAGGCAATATGGATGCACTTATGTATGAATGAGTAGATCCTGGATCAATTAAAGCAAGTACTGAAATGCAAAATAAAGAGAATGTACCCGCTATAGTTGCTGAAGCATCTGGCTGCCTCAGCATCACATACACTCTCTGAGAAGATCCGGCTTCATCTGGCCTACTACCTCCAGATGTCGATCCTCCTCTCTGACTATACCCGGGTCGACCCCCTCTACTAAAACCTCTGCCCCCTCGACCACCTCTGCTGACACTGGGTCGAGAGGCTGCAGACTCAGCCTGTCTATGCTCCTGCATCTCAGGACACTCCCTAATAAAATGGTCAGGCGATCCACACCTGAAACACACAGCTGATCTACCACTCATCCAGCAAACACCCACATGGTTTCTACCACAAATCTCACATGTAGGTGGAGTAGACCTCTGAATTAATGGAGTCGGAGCACTGGCTACAGAAGCTGTAGGTCTCGGTCTCTGTCTCTGATACTGCACTGACCTACCCGGCTATCTCTGACTCCTACTGATCCTCGGAACAAAACTTCCTCTACCCCTCTTCACAGATGAAGACCCTGCCTCAAACTCAAGAATTCCATCTTCTTAATATCTTTATACTCCCTCGGAGTATATTTCTGCTCGAACTCCCTCAGGAAATCCCCATATGATAATGTAGGTGGATCATCCATTGTATGAGGAACTGTCTTCCACCAATCATAGGCATCTTTCTGCAGGAGGGATCTGGCATAGTCAAATTTCTCATCCGAAGTGGCTTGCAACTGAATGAATATCCTCTGCACCTTATCCAGCCACTGCTCAGCCACTGCAGGATCGGTAGTGCCTATGAAATCTTCAGCCCCATATTTTCTCAACTTGTCATAATGTCTTGCTGGTACCTGAGGCTGTGGTGGTGGTGGTGGCTGCACTGGAGCTTGTCTAAATAATTCCACCATATGCCTTAACCAACCCGGCGGAGCCTCATCTGTAGCTGATTTCTCTGGCACAGAGACAGGTGCCTCACTAACTCTCTCAACCCTAGCTCCCTCTCTATTCTCTCCTGGAGCTACACTCTCAGCACTTCCTTCTACAGTCTGACGTGAATGGGACTCCATTACTACCTATATCTGCAAACACAACAGAATATACCTAATCAAGATCAAAGACTGCCATACCAAAACATGTATCTTATTTAAAAACCATATTTCAAAACTCAAAATTTCCTTTTTCTTACAGTTGACCTAGGTTGAGAATCTCAAAACCTAGGCTCTGATACCAAAATAATTGTAACACCCCTATACCCCGTATACGTACACAGCATGCTAATACGATCATAATATACATATACTGAATATAGAGTTGCCACTGTTTACTAAACAGTTGACTCATCCCTTTTCAAAAACATGAACAAATTTAAAACATTTAAAAGAAACTATAAACACAAAAGATAAAGTGTTTATTTAAAAGCTGCGGAAAATATCATAATTATTTACAAATACTTATACATTAACTCTCAAGCCTTTACAAAACATAAAATATATACATGTTTGGCAGTATGTCTTTGATCTTTAAGCTCCACTATCAACGCCTCAAAATCTAGACTCTACTAGGTCTAGAGGAACTCTCCGGTTCTTCCATGTCACCTGCGCGATGAATCACAATCGCGCTAAGCCAACGGCTTAGTGGTACAAACTATAATAATATTATACTTTAATGAAATGCAAATGTCATAATCTCAAACATATAAACAATTCTCAAGAATCTCATTATTCATTTATTTCACATTGAAAACAAAGATAGACTTGGGCCCATAAGACACTAATATGTTATTCAAAGTTCAGAGCTACTGCTTTGGTCTATAATCACAATTATCAAGCCCGTAGGCAATATATATATATATATATATCTCTATCCATGGATAGGGTAACAGACCCAGTCTCTTGGACCTCAACCCGCTAAACTCGAGGAGATCCTCAACCCGGCTAGACTGTTACCTGTAACAGACCCAGTCTCTTGGACCTCAACCCGGATAAACCCGAGGAAATCCTCAACCCGGCTAGACTGTTACTTTAATTCACATTTCACATTATTCAACTGGATTCGGCTTACGACCCGGTCTTTTCTCCTATCCAGTACTTTATAGGCATGCCGCCAAACCCAGAACTCTGAAGGGTTGAATAACACATTAGACACATAATCTTTTCATTTATATCTTTATACATTTCTTTCTCAATTCATTATAGCCAACAACCATGGCTTCATATCTCATAATCAAAATAGTCAAAAGTATCACAATAGCTTAGGGTAGGTTGCTGGGGTTTGTAAGCCAATGAAAAGAAAGCTAAAATTTTATGAAGGCTCAAAGGGACAACTAGGGATTGATATTTAATTGGGTGGATACTAGTTGTTGGCTAACCAAACAATGCCTAGATCATTTCTCCCTTAAATAAGCAGAGTTCTATTTCACCTCGAAAGTTTGTCAAAGCATGTTCTAAGACTGAGTAGGACCTAGACAAATGCAATTATGTAGGAGCCCTCTCTAAGTAAGCATATACAACTAAATGCTATAGAGCAATTCCCTCACCTAGCAAAGTCATTTGAATCATGATGCATAGATATGCTAATTTATAAATATCAAGTTAAATTTGTCATCGATTGAGCACCGAAATGAATAAAGACCAACAAAAATTTTAATGAAAATAATTTATTTAAACAAACATAATTTGAAAAACATAATTTTTCCAAATAAGAACTAAAGAAAGCAAAATAAAAGAGCAACACTGCAAGCTAAGGGAGAATCGTTGAGTTGGAAAAAAAATTTTCATTTATTTAGACATATTAAGGGAAAGGATTTTTTCATCATCAAGGATCATTGCTTCATCATCCATAGTTAGTCTAAGCACATCATCTTTAGCAGCTTCTCTATCCATATCATCACAGGATGACAAGATAAAACTCTTTATGAAGGTTGTAAGCGGTGGCACCCTTCCAGATTTTGGCAGAGGATTATTCTTAGTGTTGGGCTTATCAAGCTCAGGCAACTTTTCACTATCAATTAAATTCTAGATCTAATGCCTCAACTTCATACAGTTGTCCGTTTTGTGTCCAAGCCTTTGATGGAATTGGCAAAATGCCTTAATATCAAAGTGAGGTGGAAGACGATTAGGCAAAGGACGAGGAGTCAAAGGTTACAACAATCCCTTCTTTTGTAGCTTATTGAGAATTTGAGATAGCAACTTCCCAAATTCTGAAAACTGCCTCATTCCTCCTTGACCAGTGGCATTAACATCATCTTCTTTTTGTGTATTTTGATTGCTAGGCTGATAATTCCATTTTGCAGAAAAATGATTCTTCTCTCTTTTCCTTCAACCTTGCCCACTAGGGTGGTAACCACCCTTATTGCTCCATTTCGATAGCACATGGTTCGGCTAGTCTCGTAGAATAGGGATTGATCCCTCACTTTTTATTCGATCTCAATTAGTAAACATGTTCCCTGTTGATGCTGCCTTTCCCTTCTTTCTTATGTCAATGTGAGATCCCTCATTTGCATTATTGATGAGCTCTAGAATTTTAGTCAACTGGGTCTTCATAATTTCAACAAACTGATCTTGTAGCTCGGCCATCCTAGCTTTGACAACTTCATTGACTATGTCCCTTAACTGGTTTGCAGTCATCCTTCCAATGAAGCACTTGAATCAAAAATCAATGTTGTAGGTGGTGTCGTGGTATACTCTTGAATTGCCATACTCTAGATCTGTGAGCCAGAAAAGATTAATGATATGTCATGAGATGCGTTTAAGCATGTATGCATAAACAATAGACAAAGATAAGTAGAACATCCCTTCCAACCGTATAACTTCTACACATGGATGGCGAGTCTCTTTTCCTAGGTATATGGTTAACAAAATACCAACATGGGGTATCTTGTTTTCAAAAAATTCCTTCGGACGTTTCAACCAATAGTTATATTTTTAAAAATGGAATTCAGTTCACAATAATTCCCATTAATTAGGTTTTAATCCATTCAACCGACTAAAGTAGCTTTTATGCTATATTGGATTAAAACTAAATTAGGAGGTTTATTATAAATAGATTTCTCACTTGAAAAAGTAACTAATGATTCATGCCAAAAATAAGCCCATGATTAATTATTCTTAGTATATATTAGGCTCACAATTGATTTTTGGTATTCCATAATTGACCTAAATAATTTGTAAGCTCTTTATAAGAAAAGGTTGCATGAAATACAAAAATAGTTTTATTTAAAAAACCCATTGTAAAAAGATTTTTGAAAAAAATGGATTTTGGGCTTTGTATTTGAGTCATGAGTAAAGAATTTTTTATTTATTTTTAGAAAAGTTTTATATCGAAAGACCACCTTGAAAAGTTTTGAAAATAGCTTTGGTCTTTAGATTTAGAGACAAATTTATTTTGATCTTACAAATGTACTTAGGTCATATTAGAAAAAGAACAAACCAAATAAGCCATGATTTAAACCTAGATAAACTAACCATAGTCAAACAACAAGGATTTGGGGTAAAAATCTAAGGAAAGTAACTAGGCCAATCACATGAGATTTGGTCTTTGGGTTGAAAGGATTAGGTTCCCATAGCAAGTATATACCAAAAGGTACAAGGCTATGAGTGGTTATGCCATGCTCGATCTCCATACCTTGATTGAAAGTATGGTATCCCTTACATAACACAACACAGGCATCCTAACTCACGCACACGATGCAATCTAATTGATGCAATGGATAATATCATGATAAGAAAGAATAGAATAATATAAAGACCAATGAAATCAACTTCTCTTATCCCTAGTGGAGTCGCCACTGTGAGTGGGGATTTTCGCCCCCACTTTCCGTGGAATGGTTCATGCGACTTCGACACTGTTTGGGCTCGAGGCCTTAGAGAACAAGGGCTTAAGCCAGGAGAAAATGGAATAGCCACCTGGACAGGCCGGGAAAAAGAAAGGGGTGGATGACTAAATTCCTATGGAATCCCCAACCCCCTAATGGAAAGTTGGGTACGTGTGGAGAAGGTGAGAAATGGCCCAATACCCCCACAACCCCTGGTTTATTGGAACTGGCCTCCTATACAGGTCTTAATATTATAAAATTCTTAAATATAACAATATCATCCATATTACATGCAACAATTGAAATAAAGCATCGTTATATTAAAATCAAAGTAATGTGCAAGCAAAGCAAATAAATGGACACCCATCTGAAGATGGAAATATGTCATTACATCATCTATGTCTAAACAAATAGGACACCCACCAAAAGGTAGAAACATGTCCTTTACATTGGTCTAAAATATGAAAGAAATTTAAATTACACGATATTTAACTAATGAGGTACCCATAAAGTGGAAACATACCTCTTGCACTTTTGGAAATCAAAATAAACCGATAAAAATAAATAACCATTCATCATAAATAAATCATTCATCAAAGATATTAAACATCAATCAAAATATATAATAAACATTCATCCATGATAAATTAAATAAATCAAGCATTGAACTTAAATAAATCAACTATCAAAGCACATAATAGACTACATAATCAAATCTAAAAATAAAGCAAGTAAAGATACAAATTGAGGTTTACTGTTTCTATTTAAAGCTCTTTAATTAATATTTTAGGGTTTTTGAAGTTTTAAGATATTATTATTGTTGTTTGTTTAGGCTACTGTAGGTTTTAAGAGAATTGAAAGGGATTAGGGTTTTATAAATTAAATTAGGGTTTAGGGGTAACATTATTAAATTAGGGTTTTAGAATATTAAAACATTAGGTTTATAATTCTTGGTTACTGGATTGTTGTTTTGGATTTACTGTATTGAGTTTGAATGTTTAGGTTTATAAGATTTTAAGGTTTTAAGGATTAGGGTTTAGAAAAACTATGATTTACGTATTAGTTTTGAGGGAATTAGGGTTTAGGAAAACTTAGGGTTTAGATTAACTAGTTTGGGTGTTTACTGTTTTGGTTTTGAGAGAGTTAGGGTTTTTGGTGTTTCGGGAAATATGTTTGGTTTTAGGATTTGAGAAAACAGTTTAGAGTTTTATAAAGTTTTTGGAAATAGGCAAAATGATTTAAGGTTTTTGGAAACAGACAATCATTTTTAGGGTTTTTGGAAATAAAAAGAACAATTTAGGGTTTTAAGGTTTAGATGAAATAAATTAGGGTTCTTGAGTTTTAGAAGAAATAAATTAGGGTTCTTAAGTTTTAGAAGAAACGGAATTAGGGTTCTTAACTGCTGCGGGCAACGAGGAAATTTGCAAACTGTGTGGAAAATTGCGAGCTGGGCGCGGCCAGTCAATTTCGCCGTAGGAATTTCCTGCGGAAAAATGGCATCGACCATTTCGCCCGCAGGGAATTCCTGCGGCCGAAATTGGCCTTGGCCAATTATTTTCGGCGACGAATTTTTTCGTTGTCTATTTTTATTTTTATTTTTATTTATTTATTATTTATTTTATTATTTTTGTTTATTTATTATTTTTATTTTTATTCACTTCACCATTTTTAATTTTTAAAAATTATAAATAATAAATACTAAAATAAATATTAAAATACCATAAAAATTATTTTGGACTATAAAAAATACCAGACCGGACTGGTAAAAAATTATGAGTCCACACCATCATCTTGGCTGTTTCACTTGGTGTGTCACTAAGACACACCCACCGTCTTGTCCATGTCACTGGGTGTGTCACGCAGACACACCCACCATCTTGTTCATTTCGCTGGCCATGCCCTCATCAAAGAAAGGAGAAATTTGACAGCATGCGACACACCCACCTGTCTTGGCCGTGTCACTAGGTGTGTTACTCAGACACACCCACCATCTTGGCCATGTCACTAGCCATGCCCTCATCAAAGAAAGGAGAAATTTGACAGCATGCGACACACCCACCTATCTCAGCCATGTCAATCGGTGTGTCACTCAGAAACACCCACCGTCTTGGTCGTGTCACTGGGTGTGTCACTCAGACACACCTACCGTCTTGGTCATGACACACCTGAAGAAAGTAAAATGACAAGAGAGGTAGAAGAGGACACGTCCAAGTGACACAATCGTGTCACCCCTCATAAGAAACATACATTCAAGGCAGGAAAGGAGACATCCAAGTGACTTGGCCGTGTCCAAGGAAAAAATTGTAGACATGGCCAAGTCACCCACCATCTTGGCCATGTCCTATGTGAATTCTTTGAATTGTTTGCACATGTCAAGGGACAAGTGGGAGACAACATGCATTTTCTTTTGAAAAGAAATAATAAAAGATGTATTAGGTGACTTGTTTTATGGAATGACATATTTAAAAAAGGAAAAAGGAGGGGACAAATGGGAATGAGGCGAGTTGGAAAAGCAATTGGGAATTAAAAAAATACATGATTGGAAGAGAGAGTGATGGGGCACACGTTGGAAACATTAAAAGACCATTCATTCTCCATTTGGGGGAGTTCTCTCTTGGTTCATCTTCTTGTTCTTGGTCTTGAGAGAGACCATGAACATCACCTTCATCTTCATCTTCCATAAACAAGATTCTTAACATTTTTGGGGAAAAATTGGGTGAGCAAGCTCTTATGAAGGTTAGGGTTTGAAGAAAGCTTGATTGAAGAGTTGGTGGATTGAGAGAGTGACCATTCCATCTTTTAAGAGGAGAGCCATTGATTGAAGAAGGCTTGTTAGTTCTTCATCATATTCATGGTGCAGCTAGGAGGAAGACTAGAAGTTCAACTCTTAGCATCTTCAAAGGGGATTTTATATTCTCTCTTTTAATTCATTTCTAGATTGTTATTATTTGTTAAAAACATTAATATTTCAATGTACAATTGTGATTTGATCTATATTGAGATGAATATTTGTTTTAAATTGATGATAATGAGCTAAATTAATCATGCCTAGGGTTTGTAGTAGATTTGATTGAATGACTTGATTTGATATTTCCATTAATACACCTTGTTATTGGTTGATTGCATTGGATTGAATGTTAGGTTGATATATTGGCCACCTATTAATCACTTAATATTTAATGATGGATCGAGAGGTGAAAGTCGATATTGAAACTATGTAATCAACTACCCTAAGAATGAATTAGAAATATAAGTTCTAGAGTTTATTAATTTGCAAATTCAAAACAAATTGCTGTTGTTAATTCATAAATGTGAAAACTAATGAATTTGTAATCACTAATTAAACTCAAGGAACAAATTAAAATACAAGGTTATACTAATGGATAATTTGAGAATTAAGCTTTGATTAAATTGATCTACAACCCTAGACACCATTCCTATAATTAAATTGATCTTACCCAACTACTACTCCTTTACTTTTAAATTAAAATTTCTTTTCACTATTCCAACATATCACACTCTTGTTTTTAAATTTACTTATCAATCAAGCTATTGCAAAATAATTTCTTCCTTGTGAGATGACCTTGGGGCTATCACCATTGCTACAACTACCTTGTATACTTGCGAGTGTCACTTGTGGTAGTAATTAGTCGAGCGCAATAAGTTTTTGGCGCCATTGCCGGGGAAGGCAATTATTGTTAGTAGTTTGATTTTTTTTTATTTAAATTATTTAATTGTTTTGAGTGTTTCATTTTTTTTAATTTCTAAGTGTTTATTATAAAAATGCATTTTTCAAGGTACGAGGGAGTTTATGATGTGAATGCTAATTTTGAAATGGCATGGCAATTAGCAGAATTAACAAGTCAACTTAAGATGCTAAATGCACGAGAAAGAGCACCTACGCCTAGTCAAGAAGTATGTCCAGCATGTGGCATTGTAGGACATAGTGCAAACATGTGTTCATTTGGTTTTGAACAATACCAAGATAGGAAAGAGGAAGAATATGCCTTTGAAAGTTTCCAGCCAAGGGGTAGAAATGATCCATATTCCAATCCTTATAATCCAATTTGGAGAAACTACCCAAATTTTCTTGGAAAAATCAGTAATAAATTCCATCTCAACAACTTTTTCAACCTTACCAAAGAAGTTCTTACTTTCAAGAACAATGCTCAAATCAAGATCACCTTAAGAAACCCACATTGGAAGATAGTTTGAATGCCTTTATTCAAATTAGCACACAAAATCAAGATCAACTTAAGGAAACCCATATTGGAAGATAATTTGAATGCCTTCATTCAAATTAGCGCACAAAAACAAAATTAATTTAAGAAACCATAAGTGGAAGATAATTTGAATGCTTTCCTTCAAATTAGCATACAAAATCAGGAAGGGAGCAATAAGAGATTTGATTCTTTGGAGGTATCATTGAAGAAGGTGGAAACTCAAGTTGGGCAGCTGGTAAATCAACTCCAAGCACACCAAATCAAATAGAGCAAGCCAATGCAATCTCAATTTTGAGGAGTGAAAAGGTAATACATAACAAAGTTTGTATTTCCTTTGATGCAGGTACTAATCAAGAAGAAAATGGCGAGGAGATACAACCCAACATAGAGGAGTCAAGTCAATCAAAGGAGGAGGAGAATTTGGAAGCATCAACTTTAACAAAATTGCATTTACCTCCAAATCCTTATATGCCACCAATTCCATTCCCAAGTAGATTGAAGGATGAGAAGCAAGGTATGCAACTTTCTGAACTCTATGACATGCCCTCCAAGGAAGTTAGTGAAGATAGTGAAGATGAGCTTGAGATGACCATGACCTTGGAAGTAGAGCCTAAAATTTCCAATTCAAAAATTAAGGAGAGTAAATTAATCTTAAATGATGTGGTTGTTGAGAGGTGACTTCAGATTGCTAAAGTGGATGAGAAAGAGATTCAACTAAACTTAGTTGGACCTACAAAGACCCTAAAACTTTTGACATATGTTTTGGTTAGGGAGAACAATATACAATCATTGATCATCTCTTCCACCCTCGGTGGTGAGGATGAGCAACAAATGGTTATAACAATGTTGCAGACTGAAAAAGGTTTTTACCAAGTTCTTATAGCATTGGAGGATCACCCTAAGACAACCTTCACATGTTCCCTTTGGACATGTGCTCTTCAAAGGATGCTGCTTAGGCTTTGCAATACATTGGGTTCCTTCCAGAGTTGCATGCTATTCATCTTTTCAAACATGGTCCGAGCCCGAAGAAGATCAGGAAGAGTGAATACTTGAAATCACCATTTAAAACTACAAATCAAAAGTGTTTTAAAGTGTCTAAAACCCTAATTTCATGATTTCACCAGTCGAACCTTAATTTGTTTAATCAAAGAGTCTTACCAACCTTTTAAAACATAAAACCTTAATCTATTTTAATTCCATAAAAAAGTCACAGTAGCTTAATTTTATGAATTCCAAAACCTTAACACATGAGATAAAGAACCCTAAATGGAAACAATAGCTATAATTTGGATTTTTATTTGCCTTGTTCAATTCTATATTTGATTATGCTTTGATTTATTTTATATGCTTTAATTTATTTAAACTTTAATACTTGGTTTATTTACTTTATCATGGATGGATGTTTACTTTCTATTTAATAGCTTTGATGAATGATTTGTTTATGTTGAATGGTTATTTACTTTTATCAATTTATTTAGACTTCCAAATGTTGTAAGTGGTATGTTTCCACTTGGTGGGTACCTCATTAGTTAAATATCATGTAATTTAATTTGCTTTTCTACTTTAGAACCAATGTAAAGGGCATTTTTCTACCTTTCGGTGGGTGTCCTATTTAAGCATGTGATGTAAGGACATGTTTCCATCCTTGGATGGGTGTCCATTTCTTTGTTTTGCTTGGACCTTACTTTGATTTTAATATATTGATGCTTTCTTTTAATTATTGTGTGTAATATGGATAATGTTGTTATATTTAAGAATTTTATAATATTAAGACCTGTAAAGGAGGCCGGTTCCAATGAACCGGGCGTTGTGGGGGTGTTGGGCCATTTCTCACCTTCCCCACACGTACCCAACTTTTTAAACCCATTAGGGGGTTGGGGATTCCTTAGGAATCGAGTCATCCACCCCTTTCTTTTATCCCGGCCCGTTCGGGTGGCGACTCCATTTTCTCAGAACTTAATCCGTGTTCTCTAAGGCCCCGAGCCTAAACAGTGCCGAAGTCGCAAGAACCATTCCACCGGGAGTGGGGGAGAAAATCCCCGCTCACAATCCTTTATAATTTACAATAGATATACCAAAAACATAATATAATATATGCAATATCAAAATGTAATAAAAACATATACATGGTGGAAATCAACACTGATCTCGAAGAAACAGTCAAATCAACTCAAGCAAACTCAAAGCTAGATTCAACCCGGTCTAGATAAACTCTCCGGCTCTACTGAATCTATCCTATCACTTGCACGAAGAATTTCAATTGCGCTAAGCCAAAAGCTTAGTAGTGCAAACTTTGATAACAATAAAGCTCAAATGCAATGCAAATGCGCAATGCATATGGATATCATATCTCATATCATTTCATTTCAACATATTTCTCAGTTGTTTTATAATTCACAATTCATATAAAAATAAACACAAGCATGGGCCCAAAGGATCTAATATGCCATTCGAATTCCAGAGTTACTATTTTTGTCCATGTTGACACCCAGTGTCTAGCCCAAAGGCAAGTGACGCCCAGCGTCTAGCCTGAAGGCAAATCATAGTGATGCCTAGTATCTAGCCCGAAGGCAAGTGATGCCTAGCATCTAGCATGAAGGCAAGTCAACGATCTCTCAAAAGCTAGCCCCGAAGGAAAATAATGAGGATAACCTCATAGGCATGCCGCCAAACACAGAACTCTGGAAATTGAATAACATACTAGGCACACAATTAATTCACATTTCTTATTATCAATCTCTTTCTTATTTTCTCATAATCAAGCTAGGCATATTGCCTCATTTTTCATTATCTATTAGGCACATAACCTTATTTTTTCATCTTTTTCTCACTTTTCTCATTTTTCTCATTTATACCAATATCAATTCATCACATTTCATCATATTATAACTTTGCATCACATTTTATCTTAAAACTCATCACCCAAATATTTTGGGTAATTTCACATAATTCATATATGATTCACATTTTATGCACTTTAGCCATTACCAATGGCTTCTTAACAATGCCTTTAATGCATACACAACAAATAGTATTACCCAAACACTTTGGGTCATTTTCACATAATACACATATTTCACATTTTACACAATTTAGCCATTAACAATGGCTTTTCACAATGCATTAATACATATATGACATTACGCATGTCAAAACACATTATTCATACATGTTCTATGTATCAAGTAGCTTAACACATTTTTCAATCCAAAATGTGTTAAGCCCAATGTAATACAAATATAACCAATTCATCCAAAGTTTGTACATATCTCTAAGAGCAACAAAAAACAAGCTCAAACACCCTCCAATCCTTCTCTTTCCACTACCCTTCAATACTATCATGGGGAAAATCAACTCTCTTCAATGCCTATACCAGATGTGATCATAAATAATCATTTAGTATGATATTCTAAGGCATTTTCAATCTTAAATCATAATTAAACATCATTCAAGCAAAAATCCCAAAGTTAAGGCTAACCTCAATTTAACTTTGGAATACCATAATAAGCCTTTCAATTTGGTATTTTAAGTTTATTTATATTATTAAAAATATATTTTAACATGTTTAAACCAATTACATTACAAAAACACATACTTAGAACAAAAATCCTAAAATAGCATAACCTTCCCCCATTGAAGGTTTTCCATTCCAACTCAATCCAATTATCATTTTAAGCTTATATCCATCACTTTTATCGTAAAAGAACATGCTTTAACCAATAAAATTAAACAATTCAACAACTTTGAAAAATCACTCTTCCAAAACCCTAAATCACCACTTCCATTCTCAAACTCTATCCAAACACAACCAAATCCAATATTTGACTTTAAAAGACTTGTTTATGCATCAAAAAACTCATTTATGAATAAAGACCAACAAAAATTTAATGAAAATAATTTATTCAAATAATCTTAATTTGAAAAACATAATTATTCCAGAAAACACTAAAAAAAATTAAACAAAAACAAGCCAAGGGAAATTTTATTGATTTGAAGTCGAAAGAGCTTTCTTTCCTTGCATATATCAAGGGTAAGGATCATCAAGGATAGTCATCACCTCGTCATCCATAGGTGGTTCAAGCTTGCTTAGTAGTGCCTCCTCTTTAGCAGCTTCTCCATCCATGTCATGACAAGATGATAAGACAAAACTCTCTTACAATCCTTCTTCTATCATGAAGGTTGCAGGTGGCGATACCCATCCAAATTTAGGCAGATGATTATTCTTGGTTTCGAGCTTATCAGGCTCACGCAACTTTCCACTATTAATCAAAATCATTGATCTCATGTTTTAATCGAGCACATTTATCTGTATCCTGCCCTTGCATTTGATGAAATTGACAGAAGGCCTTGGCATCAAAGTTTGATGGCAGAGGATCATGAAGCAGTCGAGGAGCCAATGGCTGTAACAACCCTTTCTTCTGCAACTTGTTGAAAACCTAAGACAAAGGTATCCCAAGATCTAAAAACTGCCTCTTATTTGCTTGACTAGTTGAATTAACGTTTACTGCATTTTGTATACTCTAGCTACTAGACTGATAATTCCTCTTCTCATTCTTTCTTTCAGAAAAAATAGCTTTTATCTCGTTACCATTCTTCTATATGTAAGACAACATGGAGAAGATCTTTAAAATCTCTGATAAGAGTGTGGGACATCTATTCGTGAAGATTAGGTAGTACCCCTATTACTATCCTCTAAGATGTTGAACCAATTTTGCACAATAGGATCTAACAAGAGCATAAAGTACCTTAGAGTTTAAGCCTTGGTAGCCCAAGCAGACTGTATGACAGTGATATTTTGCTTAACATGAAGATGAGGGCTGCTAGTTCCATCGAACTTAGCAAAAGAAGTGATTTTAAACTTATAAGGGACCTCCTCATCTTCTTAAAATAGCTTGTCTATTTCCGACATCTCATCATCCTTCAGGTTCTTTTCAAGCTTCTTCTTTAAATCAGCAATCATCTTCTCCACATATGAAGTTTCAGTCTTTTCAACAGTTGATTTTTCCATAACCTTCAACTCTTTCTTCTTATCTTGATAATCTTGTAAGTATTGAGCCCAACCATCATCATCAAGCATGACTTTGTCATCATTAAAGGATGCTTCACCAATCTTAGCCTTTCATTTGTCCTTCTGCTTCTTAGTACTAGCAGATGCTTCAATAGTCTTCCCTAATAATGCAGCCAGTTGGTTTTTCATAGTCTCAGCTAGGGTCCCCTTTAGTTTTTCCATCTTGGAGTTGAGTGCATCCTCCACCATCTTATGAATATGTTCAAGTTCCATTGCTTTTGGTGAAAAGTTGACTAAGTCATTGCTAGATTCTACGTCACTGGCATAGGTTGGATTATTGTAAGCTGTTGAACTGCTATACTCTAGGTCTTTGAGCCAGAAGGATCAATGCCATGTAATGCAGTACATGTTTGCATGGATGCACAAGTAACATACAAAGAAAGATAATTATGATGTTCCTTCCAGCCATGCCACACAGGAATGATGAGTCTCTTTTCCTAGGTTTATGGTCAATAAAATATCAACATGGGATATCTTATTTTCAAAAAATTCACTCGAATGATTTAACTAATAGTCTAATTCCATTAATTAAGCCTTAATCTATTGGATCAACTAAAAATATCCTTTATGCTATACTTGGGTTCAAAACCAAATCAAAGAGTTTATCATAAACAAATTTCCCATTTGGAAAAGCAACTAATGATTAATGCCATAGAAAAGTCCATGATTAATAATTCATGACATAAATTCGGCCCACAATTGATTATAATATTCCATAATTGACATAGCTAGTTGTAAGCTCATTTAAGAAAATGGTTTTAGTAACAAAAATTTGAATTTTGGGTCATGAAGTGAAAAGCGGTTTTGAGACTATTTAAAAAGTATCTTAAAGCACATAAAAAAGGTTTGTTTAAAAAATGGCTTTGTATCAAAGCCATTGTAAAAATATTTGTTTGAATAAAAATGGATTTTGGGCTTTGAGCTTGTGCTATGAGATGAAAAGAATTTTTGACCATTTTAGAAAATTTTTATGTCCAAAGACCATCTTGAAAATTTTGAAATTACTTTTGGTCTTTTAAGCTTAAAGGAATAAAATTATTTTGAGCTTACAATATAATTAGGTCATATTAGAAAAAGAATAAACCAAATATTACATGGTTTGAACTAAGATATATCAATCATAGTCAAACAATAAGCATTTGGGAAAAAACCTAAGGAAAGTAACTAGGCCAATTACATATGTTTTATTTTTTGGGTTGAAATGTTTAGGCTCCCATAGCAAGTATATACCAAAAGGTATGAGGCTATGAGTGATTATGCCATGCTCGATCTCCATACCTTGAGTGAAAGTATAGTATCCCTTACATAACATAACACAGGTTACACAAGGCATCCTAACTCACGCACATAATGCAATCTAAGTGATGCAATGGATAATATCATAATAAGAAAGAATAAAATAATATAAAGTCTAAAAAAATCATCTTCTCTTATCCCTAGTGGAGTTGCCACTGTGAGCGGGAATTTTCTTCTCCACTCCCATATAGAATGGTTCTTGCGACATCGGCACTGTTAGGCTCAGCGCCTTAGAGAACACGGGCCTTAACATGAAGAAAATTCAATGGCCACTTGGAAAGGCCAAAAAAATAAAATGGTGGAATACTCTATTCCTAAAGAATCCCAAATCCCCTAATGGGTTTGGAAAGTTGGGCACATATGGGTAAGGTGAGAATGACCCAGCACCCCCATAATGCCCGGTTCATTGTGATTGACCTCATTTTCAGATCTAAATATTATTAAATTCTTAATCATTATAATATCATCCATACTACATGCATTTCAAAATAAATAAGCATTTATTGTATTAGAGCAAATAAGGTCCAAACAAATTAAAATGGCCACCCTGCAAGATGGAAATATGCCTTTACAATAATTGTCAAATGTCCAAAACTAAATAAATTAGGACACCCACTATTTGGTGGAAACATGTCCTTTACATTAATTCAAAACTCAAAATAAATTAAACTACATTGAACTTAACTAATGAGGTACCCACAAAGTGGAGACATATCTCTTATATCTTTGAAACCAGAATAATTAATATTAAAATAATTAACTAAATAAATTAAAGCATTCATACATTCATAATAATTAAAAGCAAATCATCCATTATAAACTAAATAAAATAAATTATCCATCATAATTATATATTGAATTAAATAATCAAATCTAGGTGTTGACATCATATTGAACAATAGATATACAGAACATAGGGTTTTAACATATGTGTTTGGGTTTTTTAAAATTTAGAATGCAAAATTAGGGTTTTAGGGTTTTGGAAAACGTGGTTAGTGTTTATAAATGAAAATTGGTGTTTTAGTTGATTTTAGAGCTTTAGGATGATAATTAGAGTTTTGGTGATCAAACTAGGATTTTTATGGCTAAAATATGATTTTAGGGCTCTAGGATGATGTGAGCGGGGATTTTTGCTCCCCACTCCCGGTGGAATGGTTCTTGTGACTTCGGCACTATTTAGGCTCGGGGCGTTTGAGAACTCGGGCCTAAGCTCAGAGAAAATTGAGTCTCCACCTGGACGGGATGGGAAAAAGAAAGGGGTGGATGACTCGATTCCTAAGGAATCCCCAACCACCTAAAGGGTTGGAAAAGTTGGGTACGTGTAGGGAAGGTGAAAAATGGCCCAGCACCCCCACAATGCCTGGTTCATTGGAACTGACCTCCTTTGCAAGTCTTAGTATTATAAATTTCTTAAATATAACAATATTATCTATAGTACATGCAATAATTAAAATAAAGCATCATTATATTAAAATCAAAGTAATGTCCAAACAAAGCAAATAAATGGACACTCATCCGAGGATGGAAACATATCCTTACATCGTCCATGTCTAAAACTGAATGGGACACCCATCGAAAGGTAAAAACATGTCCTTTACATAATAATTTAAATTACATAATATTTAACTAATGAGGTACCCACAGAGTAGAAACATACCTCTTACAATTTTAGAACTAAGGTAAATAAAAGAATATTCGATTCTATAATTATAAATAAAAGCAAACCATTCATCATTAACATATAACAAATCACATTATCAAATAAATAAATAAAATTAGAATTCAATCCATTAAATAAACAAAGTTAAGGTTTAAGATTTAGGATTTAAGAAATTAGGGTTAAGTTTTAGAGTTTTTTGTTTTATTTATGGCTTTAGGGGATTGGGGGGTACTAGAGGTTGTTTTCATAATTTCTAAATTTTATTTTTGAAAAATTAAGGTTTTGGCATTTAGGATTAGTGTTTTAAAGAATTAGGGTTAGGGAAAACGAATTTAGGTTTTTTGTAAAAACATGATTATCATAAAACTCTAAGACTATTTTAACATCGATTTTTGATAAATATTGATATTTAATATAACTACTGGACATTTAAAATATTATTTGAATAATCTAATACTATAGTGATTTAATGGAATAGGTTACTGTAATGATAATAAATAATAATTGATTAAGGTTTTAACTAAATAAGTCAGGGTTTAATTTAAATTAGAATTAGGAATTCTAAGAAAACTTTCACTATCATATTCAATTTTGAAAGAGTATGCTACTGTGAAGATTTTGAAAAATTGATTTGATTATGGTTTTTAAGAAAACAAATTATTATAGTTTTTAGAAAAGTGTAATTAGGGTTTGTGATTTCAAAAATATGTGTTACTGGCATTAAGGCATTAGGGATTTGAAAGAAATAGTTTTAGGGTTTCAAATAGAGCTTGGATTGTAAGTAGAATCATTGATGAAATTGTATGATGAAATAATTAATCCATCTTGATGAAGCTACTGTGAATATAATAAAGACAATCTTTGAATTCTGGTTGAACAATAATAAAGACAGTGTAGGCTGCCTTTGATGGATTGGTGTTGCTTCCTCACTACCTCTTGCTTCTTCAAGGTTTTCTTTTGGCCGAAAGAATTCAAGAGTCCCAAGTCTGGTTAAAAATTTTAGCTCAAGAATTTCCTCCTCCTTTTTCTGTGTTTTAATGAGGTATTTATAGGAAAAATAAAAAACCTACTTCTAATTGTCTCAGGAAATAAAAACCAAATAAAATTGAGTTTTGAAAAAAATTGCGCCAGAAAAAATTGTTGCGGGCTACGGGCAAGCCAGCTATGAGAATCTGTGAGAATTGCATGCGAGCTACGGGTGTGGGTCAGCCAATTCACCGCAGGATTTCCTGCGGCGAATTGGCCCAAGCTAATTTATCTTCGGCGCAGATTCTTTCGTCGCCAATTTTTATTTATTTATTTATTATCTTTTTTTACTATTACCTTTTTTATTTTTATTAAAAATAAATATTGTAAGTAATGAATATTAAAATAAATAATATTTATTTAAAATATCACAAAAATTATTTTGGACTATTTTGAAAAATATTGGACTAGACTGGGTCAAAAATTAAGGGTCTATAGTTTGCCCCCTGCTTGAGAGATCTGAGACTACAACAAAAGAGAGCGAAGAAATATAATTTTTTAATGGATTTAGAGCCATATTGGACTCCACACCCAAGGTTATTTTGAGCTCTGGACTCAAAAATAGTTTGACTTCTGGACCTAAGATAAGTTCTGGACTTAATTTGGATTCTGGACCCAAGGTAAGTTCTGGACATAATTTGGGTTCTGGACCCAAGGTAAGTTCTGGACTTAATTTGGATTCTGGATCCGAGGTAAATTCTGGACTTAAAAATAATTTGGGTTCTGGACCCTAGGTAAGTTCTGGACTTAATTTGGTTTTTGGACCCGAGGTAAGTTCTGGACTTAAAAAATAATTTGGGTTCTAGACCCTAGGTAAGTTTTGAACTTAAAAATAATTTGGGTTCTGGACCCGAGGTAAGTTCTGGACTTAATTTTGTTTTGGACCCGAGGTAAGTTCTGGACTTAAAAAATAATTTGGGTTCTGGATCCTAGGTAAGTTTTGGACTTAAAAATAATTTAGGTTCTGGACCCGAGGTAAGTTCGAGACTTAATTTGTGTTCTGGACCCAAGGTAAGTTCTGGACTTAATTTGGGTTTTAGACCCGAGGTAAGTTCTGGACTTAAAAATAATTTGGGTTCTGGACCCGAGGTAAGTTCTGGACTTAATTTGGATTTTCTGCAAAAAAAATGACTGTAGTCAGTAAGATACTAAAGAAATTTATAAAAAAAATTTGCTATTTCTTACTATGCCTATACTTTCTTTCCCCCAGCTTGTAAAAATATTTTAAAAGTGCAAAAATATTTATATACACATAAATATTCGAATAATTGAATTTATTATTTATTCACTGTGTAGTCACTATTTATATACTATTCATTTACTATTTATCAATAGTAATATTTACTTTTTCTCTTTTTTCTTCTTTTTTGTTTTTCTTTTTCACGAGAAAACTATTTTTCCTTTTTTATTTTTGTCTTTTTCCTTTGCAATGTTTCTATATAAACCTCGGCTCATTTCTATCATATTCATCCAAACTCACATATTTTTATAAATTAATCAGAGGGCTTAGTATAGAGTTGAGGAGAAAATGCATATTTCGAGATCAGGACCTCGATCCAATGCTGAGTTATTGGAATTTATTTGACAGCATGAAAATGGAACATAAGTCTACTAGCCGGGCTGTAGCTTCATCGCAGTTCAAGTAAAAAAACCAAGGTAATAATGCAATTATTTATTTTAACAGCACAAATATGTATATATTTTTATTATTATTTTTTGTTTTTTGTTTTCTTTTTATATTTTTTTTCTTTGAGATCTACGAAAATTAAATTAATTAGAGGACTATGTTTAAGGATTTAATAAACAAGTAAATATATAGACTAAAAAATAGGACATAACAAATAAATTTAGTCTATAAATCAGCGGTATTGGTATGATGATATACTTGCCTTGTGTTAACTTACCTGGCTCCATGTTAGCGTGATCGTTGCATTATCCGAGGTGGAGGATGTGTCTATAAAGCCCGATAATGGTATGATGTAGCACCTTCTCGGGTAAAATGGATTGTCCGAGATTGCGGTTTTGAAAGCTTTATCCTGCAATTACCATCTGAGGAGTATCCGATAGACATGAGTGTTGTTAAAGCATTGTCAGAGCGATGGATGGACACGACCTATACTTTTCACCTACCTATAGGAGAGTTGACCATTGGCTCAGTCAATTATACAACCATAACTAGTATCTGGTACTATAGCCTTCCGGTCCCTCTTACCAATAATATTCTGACATTCAAAGAAGTCCAACAGTTAATCGGTATGGAACCATCATTCAAAGGGCCCTTCAAGGTAAAAATTGAGCCAATTCAAAGTTATTGGATGAACTACAAAGGATGGGTTCGTAGGGAAACAACCAAACAATATGCTTGAGGATTTTTACTGTATTTGCTTGGGTTGACCATTTTATGTAGCACTAAATCTGCCATCCATTTGTCGGTGTTGAGGGCCCTCATTGATATGAGGATGGTACCGCTTTATGGTAGGGGCGAAGCTGGCCTTGCCTGTCTATATCATGGACTACATAAGATTTGCATAAATAAGAAGTCTTTGGTTGGTTTCATGGTGGTTGTCGAGGTACTATTCTTCCATGATTGTCAATTCCATTCTTATTCTTGCATGAATTTGATTTTTATTGTTGTTTTAGGTATGGGCATATGATCATAATCTTGTGAGGGTGCCTGTCATTTTTTGAGAGAGAGTTGGGTATCTGAGATTAAATTTTTTGGTTGTCCAATCGTGTAGCAGTTCCCGGCTCTCACCATGTACACACCCAACGTTATCTCTTGAGTTGCTTAACCTAGGGTCAGGTAAGATAGTATTAGTATATTTTAAAATTTCTATAAAACTTCACTTACCTTATGTCATTTTATAGGTCAATTTGGCTTGGTGGAACACAGAAGAGCGGATGAACTGGACTTCTTCCATGAATGCTGCATTCCCTTTACAGTATACCCGCTGAGTCATTGCCGGCCCTGTGTCTAGTGGCTGGTTTCTCGGGGAGAGAGTGTATGAGTGGTTCCTTGGTCCCGATTGGCAGAGGATCCAGATGAGTTACCCAGAATATACTTTAAATATCACATCAATGCCGGAGAATGCATGGTGGTTAGCTCGGCATGGTTATGATGTTGAAACCTTTCTCTATCCACCAGGTGCATCATATATTCAGTTTATTCAAGTAGGACTCTTGAACTTTGATGTATCTCCTGTTGGTGTATGGGAGGTTCCCGAGGAAAAGGAGAATAGCAGTGAAAAGGAATATCATGGAGAGGGAGGAGGATCCATTCCGCATCCTGGGGCTAGCACCTCTCAGGTATACTTCTACCATTTTGCCATTGTAATTACTTCTTTCTTAACTTGTTTTGACTTTTAATGATTGTTGTAGGCTGTTGGCTCATTTGATCATGAGGCTAGACCTTCCTTTATCGCTCCTCCATTTGCTCATTGTAATCAACCGGAGATCCCGATTGATATGAATTACCTAGTAGGTTTTTTTGTTCCATGATATTTTATGCTACATTTATGCATGATTATGTATGCTCCTACTCTTTTCCTTCTAACTCACAATGGATGCTTAAGGAACAAAACAAGAAACTTCAAGAAGAGTTAGCTGCTAGTCATCAATAGGTTGCCCATTTTGAAAAATTATATCAACAGTCAGAACAAGATTTTTGAGACTTTCGGCTTCAGGGGATGAGAGATCCTGGTCCTTCATCATCTAAGGGACCCCAAGCTGATGACCATGAGATCCTTTCATCTACTTCTAATGAGGACTATTACATATCTGAATTCCAAGGTAATAGAGATTTAGGTACTCCTTAGGCGAACTCGGAATAGGTGATATGCCTCCTCCTCCAACAGGCGATGGCTTTTTCAGGGCTTTATTTGATCATGATCCACCACCTCCTTCTCAGTGATCTATCATTATTTTATTAATTCATAAAATATTGTATAATAAAAAAATAATGATCAAAATAATAATGATGATATATAATTTGCAGTTTTACTGCAACTTTTGACTTTTAAAATTTTTCTTCTTCTTTTTTTATCTAGCCTTCATATCTTCTCCTTGCCCCCTGCATGGCGAGATATTTGAAAGTTAGTTTGAAAATGCTTTGTACATGCATAAACTCAAAAATTGAAAAGGAGAAACTTTTCCTCTTGTGTAGGCTCAAAACCATGATTTTTTTATGCGGGCTCTAATTGATGTTTGTCTTGTCTAGCTCTTCACACAAATACGTATTTCTTCTTTTGTAAAATGATTGGAGCTTCCTCAAGCAATAGGCTTTCCATGCCCCCTTGATTCAATATCTTTTTTTGATTCTTTACTTCGCAGGGTGTTTTTTGTTCACTTTGACAAAGAATAGATAATATAAGATAAGAAAGTGCGATGTGATATGCTCATGTATGGGTGATATGCATGAATAATACTTATAATGGTTCCATCGACTCACAGACTGAGGTTATCAGCTGAAATATTCTCACTGATTTCTTTTAGATGCCCGTTCAGGTCTTGTGCTGGAATGACAGGATGCTTCACATTTATGGCTTTTATCATAAAGATGTTGAAAACATGAATAACGGAGACCCCAAGTGGCAGAAATACATCCATTTCAAATTATGATTCAATATGTCAATTGGTAGCTTCATAACCTTGCCAATAATCATTTTCTTTGCCCAATGTGTCCTTCGAGGTTTGATAGTTCAACATACTCCCCTTAACTTGAAGGCTTTGTGTATATATATATATTTGAATTTTAAATTTTGAATTTTGATTTTGAAATCAAATGTTGGCTTTGCCAAATTAATGTCAATTTACCTCAGGACTTGATTTTTCAAATTAACATATCTATAACATGACAACATAGTTACTGTACTAAACTCGGGAATCATTTCTATTTAAGCAAGAATTATTGCCCTTCAGATAGGCACATACACATTACTTGGCCAAAGGTCTCATTGAGTTTGAATATTATCTATCTCATATGCATGCTTATTCAAACTATCTCTACTAATAGACTCTACCTACCAAGAGAGATCAATAGGTCTTTGATAGGCTTGAAATGGAGTCTATAAAGGACACGAGTTTAAGTGAAGGCAATTTCGAGATAGGAGCTGATGTGATACAATGGGCAAACCCTCACACTGCTAATTTCTTATTTGAATTTTAGGCAGTTGGAAGCAATCTTGCTAGACTCTAAATCCTTCTATCTTCTTGGCATTAATCTGGATCTTGATTAGGATAGTCTTTTCCCTTATAAAAAAGTTGATACCCACATTTCTTTCTTTTTCTTCTTTTCCCTTTTCTTTCTCTCTCTTTCTCTTTCTCTTTATTTTTCTTTATTTTATCATTTTGTCCTTCTCTATAGGATTGTTAAGTATAGGACTTTCAAAAACTAGATGGCCTTTCCCCTTTTCTCTGATTTTGATTGAATCTTTGGTTGGGTTGGACCAATTCAAGTCAAACTATCCTTATAAACCAAATGGAAGCCTTTTGCCGCCTTAGGTAAAAGAGAACTCGGTTGGATTTCTGAACCATTTTGAGTTTTCTTTTCTTATCTTTTTCTTTTCTTTTTCTTTTCTTTTTTTTTTCTTTTCTTTTCTTTTGTTTTCTTCTTCTTCTTTTTTATTTTTTTTAGTTCTAGCTCTAAAAGAGTTGTCTTGTTTGTACCAACTTGGGTTTCTAATAGTGGATGAGTGGAGTGACATAAATCTTCTTTAACAGGGATAAATCATTTGTTACTTTGATGTTATCTTGATAGATTGGAGATATTAGGTAAACTTCAACTACCCTTATGGTCTTGAAAACATCAACTATCCTTATGGCTTTGGCTATGCATTCCATTCTTTGATCTTCTTGCCTCTTCACTTTAGTGATCATAAGACTTGTCAAAAGTATCACAATAGCTTAGGGTAGGTTGTTGGGGTTTGTAAGCCAATGAAAAGAAAGCTAAAATTTTATGAAGGCTCAAAGGGACAACTAGGGATTGATATTTAATTGGGTGGATACTAGTTGTTGGCTAACCAAACAATGCCTAGATCATTTCTCCCTTAAATAAGCAGAGTTCAATTTCACCTCGAAAGTTTGTCAAATCATGTTCTAAGACTGAGTAGGACCTAGACAAAGGCAATTATGCAGGAGCCCTCTCTAAGTGAGCATATACAACTAAATGCTATAGAGTAATTCCCTCACCTAGTAAAGTCATTTGAATCATGATGCATAGATATGCTAATTTATAAATATCAAGTTAAATTCGTCATCGATTGAGCACCGAAATGAATAAAGACCAACAAATATTTTAATGAAAATAATTTATTTAAACAAACATAATTTGAAAAACATAATTTTTCTAAATAAGAACTAAAGAAAGCAAAATAAAAGAGCAACACTTCAAGCTAAGGGAGAATCGTTGAGTTGGAAAATTTTTTTTCATTTATTTAGACATATTAAGGGCAAGGATTTTTTCATCATCAAGGATCATTGCTTTATCATCCATAGTTAGTCTAAGCACATCATCTTTAGCAGCTTCTCTACCCATATCATCACAGGATGACAAGATAAAACTCTTTACGAAGGTTGTAAGCGGTGGCACCCTTCCAAATTTTGGCAGAGGATTATTCTTAGTGTTGGGCTTATCAAGCTCAGGCAACTTTTCACTATCTATTAAATTCTAGATCTAATGCCTCAACTTCATACAGTTGTCCGTTTTGTGTCCAAGCCTTTGATGGAATTGGCAAAATGCCTTAATATCAAAGTGAGGTGGAAGAGGATTAGGCAAAGGACAAGGAGTCAAAGGTTACAACAAACCCTTCTTTTGTAGCTTATTGAGAATTTGAGATAGCAACTTCCCTAATTCTGAAAACTGCCTCATTCCTCCTTGACCAGTGGCATTAACATCATCTTCCTTTTGTGTATTTTGATTGCTAGGCTGATAATTCCATTTTGCAAAAAAATGGTTCTTCTCTCTTTTCCTTCAACCTTGCCCACTAGGGTGGTAACCACCCTTATTGCTCCATTTCGATAGCACATGGTTCGGCTGGTCTCGTAGAATAGGGATTGATCCCTCACTTTTTATTCGATCTCAATTAGTGAACATGTTCCCTGTTGATGCTGCCTTTCCCTTCTTTCTTATGTCAATGTGAGATGCCTCATTAGCATTATTGATGAGCTCTAGAATTTTAGTCAACTGGGTCTTCATAATTTCAACAAACTGATCTTGTAGCTCGGCCATCCTAGTTTTGACAACTTCATTGACTATGTCCCTTAACTGGTTTGCATTCATCCTTCCAATGAAGCACTTGAATCAAAAATCAATGTTGTAGGTGGTGTCGTGGTATACTCTTGAATTTCCATACTCTAGGTCTGTGAGCCAGAAAAGATTAATGATATGTCATGTGATGCGTTTAAGCAAGTATGCATAAACAATAGACAAAGATAAGTAGAACATCCCTTCCAACCTTATAACTTCTACACATGGATGGCGAGTCTCTTTTCCTAGGTATATGGTTAACAAAATACCAACATGGGGTATCTTGTTTTCAAAAAATTCCTTCGGACGTTTCAACCAATAGTTATATTTTTAAAAATGGAAATCAGTTCACAATAATTCCCATTAATTAGGTTTTAATCCATTCAACTGACTAAAGTAGCTTTTATGCTATATTGGATTAAAACTAAATTAGGAGGTTTATTATAAATAGATTTCTTACTTGAAAAAGTAACTAATGATTCATGCCAAAAATAAGCCCATGATTAATTATTCTTAGTATATATTAGGCTCACAATTGATTTTTGGTATTCCATAATTGACCTAAATAATTTGTAAGCTCTTTGTAAGAAAAGGTTGGATGAAATACAAAAATAGTTTTATTTAAAAAACCCATTGTAAAAAGATTTTTGAAAAAAATGGATTTTGGGCTTTGTATTTGAGTCATGAGTAAAGAATTTTTTATTTATTTTTAGAAAAGTTTTATATCGAAAGACCACCTTGAAAAGTTTTGAAAATAGCTTTGGTCTTTTCGATTTAGAGAAAAATTTATTTTGATCTTGCAAATGTACTTAGGTCATATTAGAAAAAGAACAAACCAAATAAGCCATGATTTAAACCTAGATAAACTAACCATAGTCAAACAACAAGGATTTGGGGTAAAAATATAAGGAAAGTAACTAGGCCAATTACATGAGATTTGGTCTTTGGGTTGAAAGGCTTAGGTTCCCATAGCAAGTATATACCAAAAGGTACAAGGCTATGAGTGGTTATGCCATGCTCGATCTCCATACCTTGATTGAAAGTATGGTATCCCTTACACAACACAACACGGGTAACACGGGCATCCTAACTCACGCACACGATGCAATCTAATTGATGCAATTGATAATATCATGATAAGAAAGAATAAAATAATATAAAGACCAATGAAATCAACTTCTCTTATCCCTAGTGGAGTCGCCACTGTGAGTGGGGATTTTCGCCCCCACTTCCGGTGGAATGGTTCATGCGACTTCAACACTGTTTAGGCTCGAGGCCTTAGAGAACAAGGGCTTAAGTCAGGAGAAAATGGAATAGCCACTTGGACAGGCTGGGAAAAAGAAAGGGGTGGATGACTAGATTCCTAAGGTATCCCCAACCCCCTAATGGAATGTTGGGTACGTGTCGAGAAGGTGAGAAATGGCCCAGTATGTAACACCCCTTCCCGACCTACATGTGTAAGCCGAGTAGAGGCGCCACACTATCCAAATGTTGCTACCAATTTTACTTAGTCAAATTTTTGTTCCGATTTTACAGAAATTTTGCCAGAGGTTCGCCTAGAAATTTGGATCCCAAGTGTCGACAAAACTTGTTTTTCTAATTTTTGAAAACATTTTACACAGACCAATGTGAATACAATTAGTTTCCAATACAATACCAATGAATCCACCTTATACCCTCAACTACAACCTGCAAGAAAAATTCACACTTCTAATCCAGACTAAAGTAGAGATTTATTATTATTACATACCAATAACGTATAGTATCACATACTGACTCTCAATCTTATATATACATATACATGCCACAACTAGCTAACTCATAATGGAAACTAAAGGCTACTCTGAGGTGCTACGCTGTGTTGTGCTGCTCGATGCTAATCACCGAAATCTACTGCTCCAAACCTACGAGTCAAGAAAACTCAACACGCTGAGCGTTGTCGCTCAGTGGGTACTTTACCAATAAAAATAAAAGTAGTATATGAAAGTATTCAAAATCAAAGGAAATAATTAAATCCACAATCAACCAACTTTATACCAATAGAAATCGTGATACATTCAGTGTGATATGCTTTCAATAATGTAAAATCATAATTCAAACTCATTGGCATTATATAGTTTAACGAAAAATAATATGTCTTTGATTAAGGCTCTACTGGTATATAGGGAACTATAGTGATAAGGCAGTGGGCCTCCCCACTGTAACATAGGTGGCCCTCACCACCAATATCAGATCACAGGAATGGGCCTCCCCATCCTGGTTAACCAATGGGCCTCCCCATTGGCTTCAGTGGCCTCACCACTGAATAAAATATCATATCACAATAATGAGCAGTACTGCATGCGTTAGTATAGTGCACCATACCCTTATCTACCACTCCCACTATCCAGTAGAGCATAAAGATTAAAATAATTCACTTTAAGTCTCAAACTTCATTTTAGAATAATTCGAGAAATCATTTTATTTCCCATCGCATTTTGCCATTTATGCCGCGCACCACTTTCTTTGGTCAAACCGTTACTCTTTTTCACACATTTAACATCCACAATAAACATATCAAACATTTCAAAGCATTCCTCAAAAGATCACAAATTGACCAAATGAATAGTATCGCGGTATGAAAAATCGGCAACGTAAAATGGCATGACCAAATGAATAGTAAAATCTGGGTTTTCGTCAAAATTTTAGTCCACTTCAGTCATGAATTTGACCAAGTAAATGATCTTATTTTTGGCTGAAAATTTACAGAAAACTTATTTCATATGTTCACTAATTTAATGTAAAATGTCGTTGAAAAATTCATTCTTTTGCTGCCCCAAACAATTGCCACAAAAATAGTCCAGAAGCTGTCACTTTGGGACCATTTCGGCCCAAACATTTGAAATGCATAGGATAGTTTATTTTTCTTTTAAAAATCAATATTAAGGCTTCTTTAATAGTAAAGTGAAGATT
Source organism: Garcia nutans (assembly GCA_947685225.1). NCBI lineage: Eukaryota > Viridiplantae > Streptophyta > Magnoliopsida > Malpighiales > Euphorbiaceae > Garcia > Garcia nutans. The sequence goes on from CANTUV010000035.1 coordinate 38,164,379, forward strand.
CAAACACTTCCCTTTAACAACTTTTGCATGTTTAACTCAAATCAAATTAATTAAAGTCCAAAACAACTTACCAAATCAACTTGCCAAATTTTCTCAAAACATTTGGTTTCAATTAAATTTAACAACCCAATTGCCATAAGAAAACATGAACATAACTCAAATATTTACTTTAAACTCAATCAATATATTTAAACATCAACTTCAAAACTTCCATAAATCAAAGTTTGTAAGAAAATAGAATTTCTTTTATGGTAAAGCACCAAATCAAAAGTAATTATTCAAAGGTAAAGTACCAAACCTTATTTCTTTAATTCCTCTTAGCTTTTCCTTCTTTTCCTTCTTTAATTCTTTATTTCTCCTTCAATAAATTCAAGATACAACATAAACCTTAGAAATTTAAAATAATAAGTTATCCTCCATTTCTTTTCCAACCGAAACCCTAATCCAACCTTATTAATCTTTATACATCTTGATTCTTCCATTTAATCAATTAATCTCATCACTTACTTAATATTTTTCCAATTCCACATAAAGACTCTAATCTCCAATCTTCCAATAAATATATAACTACCTAAAATTAATACTAAAATTAAAGTCTACTTACTAGAAAACCTTAAAAACTTACCTTAAAAATCAAATTTGGAGAAACTTTGAAGTCCTTTGGTGTTTCCCTTTGTTGGCCGAAATTTGTAAGTGGAAAAAGAGAGTTTGTTCTTCATATCACACATATTTATATACAAAGGAAATGATGATCACCTTATGTGTTGGTTAAACCCTTTAAGACCACTTGTCCACCTTTCTCTTTCTTCATTTATTACTCATGCTAAATGGTTATTTTTGATTGGCCAACATTAGATTTTTATAGTTTTCTTCTCCTTTACTTCTTTCCACTTGTCCCTCTTCCCATAAGATATCCTAAAGTTGTCCCGGGTTACCCATACGGTCCCGACACATAACCGGGCCCACTTTACGTTCCGGCGATTAATCGATCATATATTTTAAACCGTACAGTTTCACGAGTCAAACTACATATAGTTTTGATCCTCTCGACCTCTACTTTTTATTTATAAGGTCTATTCTAGGTTTCCAAGTCATTTTGAAAAATTACCAATAAGCCCTCAACTTTTTACAAAATTCCCTTTAGGTCCTTTCTTTGCTCGGGTTTTCTCCGGCTCTGTTTCTACTGACGATCATTTCATATTTAACCCCTCGTCATCCTCTACGTACTCATGTTTTTATTTCCTACTTTAAATTCATGTATAACTTTAATTTATAATGACCAAAATGCCCCTAGTCAACATGTCTTCATTTTTCTTTAACGGGACATTTCCTGGAAAAACCGTTACACGTCATTGCGATCCGATTTTTCTCTACACTCCATTTTTGGAATCTGTTATATGTACTATTAAGAACATCCGGTGCAACTTTTTTTGAAATTACATTTACGTCCCCAAAACTTTTGAAAATTATAACTAGGTCCCTTTGGTCATACAACCTTATCTAGGGCTGTTATCAAGAATTATCTTCTCCTTTCCCCTTCTCTCGCTATGCACGTGACTACTCTGCATAAATGCGGTAGGCGGATGTGACACAGTATCCCCACAACCCCCGGTTCATTGGAACTGGCCTCTTTTGCAGGTCTCAATATTATAAAATTCTTAAATATAACAATATTATCCATACTACATACAACAATTAAAATAAAGTATCATTATATTAAAATCAAAGCAATGTCCAAACAAAGCAAATAAATGGACAACCATCAAAGGATGGAAACATGTCCTTACATTGTACATGTCTAATACTGAATAGGACACCCACTGAAAGGTGGAAACGTGTCCTTTACATTGGTCCAAAAATATAAAAATAATTTAAATTACATAATATTTAACTAATGAGGTACCCACAAAGTGGAAACATACCTCTTACAATTTTAGAACTATGGCAAGTAAAAGAATATTCAATTATCTAATTATAAATAAAAGTAAACCATTCATAAAATAAAATAAACCATTCATCATTAACATATAACAAATCACATAATCAAATAAATAAATAAAATTAGAATTCAATCCATTAAATAAACAAAGTTAAGGTTTAAGATTTAGGATTTAAGAAATTAGTGTTTTGAGATTTAAAGTTTTAGAGTTTTTGGTTTTATTTATGGCTTTAGGCTACTAGGGGTACTAGAGGTTATTTTTATGATTTTTAAATTTTAGTTTTGAAGAATTAAGGTTTTACCATTTAGGATTAGTGTTTTAAAGAATTATGGTTCAGGAAAAAGGATTTAGGGTTTTTGTCAAAACATGATTGTCATAAAACTCTAAGACTATTTTAACATGGATTTTTAATAAATACTTATATGTAATATAACTACTGGACATTTAAAACATTATTTGAATAATCTAATACTATAGTGATTTAATGGAATAGGCTACTGTGATGATAATAAATAATAATTGATTAAGTTTTTAACTAAATAAGTTAGGGTTTAATTTAAATTAGAATTAGGGTTTCTAAGAAAACTATGACTATCATATTCAATTTTGAAAGAGGAGGCTACTGTGAAGATTTTGGAAAATTGATTTAATTAGAATTTTTAAGAAAACAGATTATTATAGTTTTTAGAAAAGTGTAATTAGGGTTTGTGATTTCAAAAATATGTGTTGCGGGCATTAATGCATTAGGATTTTGAAAGAAATAGTTTTAGGGTTTCAAATAGAGCTTGGATTATAAGTAGAATCATTGATGAAATTGTATGATGAAACAATTAATCCATCTTGATAAAGCTACTGTGAATATAAGCAAAGAAATAAAGATTTAACATCTGTTGTTTGTTCCACCATAATCTTTGAATTCTGGTTGAATAATAATAAAGACAGTGTAGGCTGCCTTTGATGGATTGGTGTTCCTTTCTCACTACCTCTCGCTTCTTCAAAATTTTCTTTTGGCCAAAAGAATTCAAGAGTCCCAAGTCCGGTTAAAAATTTCAGCTCAAGAATTTCCTCCCCCTTTTTCTGTGTTTTAATGTAGTATTTATAGGAAAAAAAACCTTCTTCTAATTGTCTCAGGAAATAAAACCATTTAGGAAAAGAAATAAAAACCAAATAGAATTGGATTTAAAAAAAAATTGCGCTAGCAAAAATTGCCCTGGCAAAAATTTCTGCGGGCTACGGGAGGGCCAGCTATGAGAATCTATGAGAATTGCATGCGAGCTGTGGGCGCGGGCTAGCCAATTCGCCATTTCACAGCAGGAATTTCCTATAGCAAATTGGCCTAAGTCAATTCATCTTTGGCGATGAAAAGTTTTCGTCGCCGATTCTTTCGTCGTCGATTTTATTTATTTATTTTATCTTTTTTTACTGTTACCTTTTTATTTTTATTAAAAATAAATATTGTAAGTAATAAATATTAAAATAAATATTATTTAATTAAAATACTACAAAAATTATTTTGGACTATTTTGAAAAATATTGGACTGTACTGGACTGGATAAAAAATTAAGGGTCTACAGATGACAATTAGGGCTTTGGATTAGAATTAGGGTTATAAAACTATAATTTAAGATTTTGGTTTTTCAAAACATGTCAATAGGGTTTTAGGTAATTAAATTAAAGGTTTAAATTAAGTCCTAAGCTACTGTGAACCTAAAACAAATAAAAGTTGGCTAATTTGGCTACTGGACAAGGAATAATAAGCTACTATGAATTTAAAGGTTAACAAATATAAGCTACTTGTGCTTCAATGATACCAACATAATTTGATAATATTGATAAATGAAACTTGCTATGAATTTAAAGGGTTAACAAAATTAAACCTCTATTTGTTGGCACAACCAAATTGAAAGAATATTGATTCAAGCTACTACCTGCACCAATAAAAAAGTTTGGATGAGCAAGGTATGTTGATTGCTCAGTATTGATTGTAAATTCCCTTCAGTGTTGCTACTATCACTGACTGATCTTTATTTCATCTTTTGTTATTGTGCCCATAATAATTCAGCTGCTAAAAGTCCCCTTTTAATTTTTAAACATGTATTTATAGGAACGAATTAGGTTAAAGACAGTGTGACCGAGCTTAATCCGAGTTTAATTTTGATTTCTAATTTAAGCATGGCTAGGATTAAAACTGTAATATCCCAAAGTATACCCTAAAAGTTTTGGAATATTTATTGTTGTATTTGGATGAAATGTATATGTTTAAGTGGAAAGAGAAAAGAGGTAAAGAAAAGAGTGTATATGTTGTATATATGAGATATATACAACATATACAAGTCAAAGAAATGGAAGGTCAAAAGAAGATTTATTTATTTTTATTAAATTAATTGAAATGAAAATTAGTAAGTGGATGAAGATTTTTATGAATATTATATTAATAAAATTGCTTGGTTGAGAATTAAAGGGAGTTTTAGTGGTTGAAAGAAGAGTTGAGTGTTGACTTTGCTTTTCTCTATTCATCATCTTCTTCTTTTCTTTTCTCCTTGGCCGGCTAGCTCCATAGTAAGAGAGGAAGTGAGATTTTGTCTTTCCAAACTCAAGATTGAAGGATGTTTCAAGTGATCAAGTTGGAAATCTAAGAGTTTTCATCACTTTTTGTAAGTTCTCCACTTGATTCTTTGGTTTTCTTCTAAGTTTGTATTTTGAGTTTGGTGTTTTATTGTTGATGGTATGTGTATATTTGATTATGGTGTATTTGAGGGTTCTTGATCTTATTGGTGTTGATTTTGGAGATAGAGTTAAGTTTGGTGTTAGAAGAAAACAAGTGTTGTGTTTGAGTTGTGTATATGTGATGGTTGTGAATTGGTGTTTGATGTATGTATTGAGTTATTTTGATGTTTTTGCAAGTTAGTATGGTTTATGGGTGTGTTTAGTTAAGTTTGTTTGGAGTGGAAGATGGTGGAAGTAAGAGGTTTGTTGGATGTGATGTTGTTGTTGCAAGAATCAGGATTTTTGGCCTGACACGCCCATGAGCACGGCCAAGTCTTTAGGCGTGTCAATGATTCTATTTTCTGGATGGGTGACACGACCAGTGACACGCCCATGTCACTGAGCATGTCACAGCTTCTGTGTTGTAGTAGCATTGACACGTCTAGTGACACACCCATGTCACTGAGCGTGTCATAGCTACTATGTTGAGGGGATTGACAAGGCCAGTGATATTCCCATGTCACTGAGCGTGTCAAAGCTTCTGTATTGTGAGTTTAGGGCATGGTCAGGGACACGCCCGTGTTGTTGAGCGTGTCATGTGTAGAGTTTGCCCTAGTTGATTCTTAGCCTTATTATCTCATGTGTATCTTTAAGTGAGTGTGTATTATCACTTTTGGATTAGGTTTTGAAGAGATTGAGTTGCCCTATTCCAAGCATTGGAGGATTCTTGGAAGAGGAAGTGTTTAGATTGGTGTGAGTTGCTCTTGAGGTAAGTACAAAGTTACATGGTTGCATACATTTACATGACTTTGAGACTTAACACATTTTGTTGTAACTGTGTTAAGTAATTTATTACATTGTTAATACATTTGATTAATGTTATGATTTGAATAATGTGAAAGATAGGATGATCATTCAAAATGTATGTCCAATGCAATTGGTTATGTATACTTTAATGATGAGATGTGCAGCCATTGTTGTTGGCTATAATGATGCAAATGAAATAATTGGGGGCATAGTTGCCTAGTTTGATTATGAGAAATGAGAAATGAAATGAATTGTGAAAGAGATTGATAATGAGATAAATGAATTAATTGTGTGCCTAGTATGTTATTCAATTTTCAAAGTTCTGGGTTTGGCGGCATGTCTATGAATTGCTGGGCAGGTGAAAAGACCGGGTCATAAGCCTAAAAAATTTTAACAGTCTAGCCGGGTTGAGGACCAAGATACTGGGTCTGTTACATTATCCATGGATAGATATATATATCACCTACGGGCCTGATGAATGTGATTATGGACCAAAGCAGTAACTCTGAACTTTGAATAAATATTAGATCCTTTTTGGGCCATGCTTGTCTTTGTTTCAATGTGAATCATAAATGGTAATACAATTGAATAAGATAAGGAAATGTAATGTTATGAAATATAGCATTTTTTAATATGATATCTATTGCTCGAAAGTATGAAATTGACATTGCATTAAAGCATATTGTTATTGTGGTTTGTACTACTAAGCCTATGGCTTAGCGCGATTGTGGTTCATCGCGCAGGTGACAGGGTAGAACCGGAGAGTTCAGCTAGACCGAGTCAAGTTTAGGCTTGTGAAGTGTTGATAGTGGACTTAAAGATCAGAGACGAACTGCCAAACATGTATAAACTTTATGTTTTGTAAATATTGATTTTGATGTATATATATATGTAAATACCGCTACATTTTCCGCTGCTTAATAAATAAATGTTTTATCTATTATGTTTTATAATATAACTTAAATGTTTTAAGTTTTCTCATATTATTGCTAAAAGAAAAGATTTGTTCATTTAGTAAACCATGACACTCATGTATCTGGTATACGTATATTACAGATATGGTTGTATGTAGTGTGCGTATATGGGGTATAGGGGTGTTCCAAAAACTCAAAATAAGAATCATATCAAATTTAAGTGTTTTAAATTCGTCATGAAACCATGATCATATCGAATTAGAATGAGTTTAATTCAACTTGGATCAACGTCCATATCGAATTAGCAAGTCCAATTTGACATGGATGTGTTCCATATCGAATTAGACTTGTTCTAATTCGATATGGGCCATCCATATCAAATTATAGTCCATCTAATTTGATATGGATGCTTCCATATCGAATTAGATGGGTTCTAAATAGATATGGCCCATCCATATCAAATTAAATAAGCCCAATTTGATATTTTATGATCCATACTGAAACAAAACCTGCTTCAACCTCAAACCAGACTCGTTTTAGGCTTTAAAGGTTGAACCGGCTTATTTTAGGCCTTTTAAAATTTACTAACCAAAATCAAAGATATAAACTAGGTTTAAGCTTTTAAAATTGAACCAAATTTGGCTTGGCCTTCTTTAATTGGGATCAAACTAGCTTAGAGCCAAAATTAGGGTGTCTATAATGACCAAACCCTAATCTTGTTCTAAAACCCTAGTTTACTTCTTAAAATCCTAATTTTGTTTCTAAAACCCTAATTTGCATGTTTAAACCAAGTCCAATCTAGTATTCATCACCTCATCTTCTTCGGGCTCGGACCAAGTCCACTCTTCCTTCTTGGATATAATATCATCAACACTATCACTTGAATCCCAAAACCCGTTGACAACACAATTTGCTACTTCTCCACCCACATAGCTTGTTCAAATGCCTCTTCTTCTTTGGTTGTTTCTCCACCCACATCTTGAAATGAAGACATGACAAAGGCCTCATGCAATCCTCCTCCAATCATGAAGGTTGCCAGTGGTGGTACCCTATTGAATTTTGGTAATGGGTTGTCTTTGGTGTTTGGCTTATTGGGCTCAGGTAGCTTCCCATTATCAATTAGATTTTGAATCTCATGTCTCAACCTTACACATCTATCCATGTCATGTCCTTGCATTTGGTGAAATTGACAAAATGTTTTGGTGTCAAAATTGGGTGGGAGAGGGTTAGGCAAAGGATGAGGATTTAAGGGTTGTAGTAATCCTTTTCTTTGAAGCTTGTTGAGAACCCAAGACATCGGTTTTCCCAATTCTAAAAATTGTTTCCTTGTTCCTTGGTTAGTGGCATTAACACCGACGGCCTTTTGCATGCTTTGGCTACTAGGTTGATAGCTCCCTTTCTCGTTCCTTTTTATTGCAAAGTGGCTCTTCTCCCTTTCCCATTCTTCAATTTGCAAACTAGCTTGGAGAAGGTCTTTGAAATCACGGATGAGTGTATGAGACATCGTCTCACGAAGACTAGGCAACACCCCTCTCACAATCATCCTTATTTGATAGGATTTATCGAGCCTCTTCTTGAGTAAAGCGGCCTTGTTTCTCCATCTCTTGACATAATCTACAAAATTCTCATTCAGCCTTTGCCTAATGGACTCCACTTCCATTAAGGTAACTTCTAGCTCTACATTATATCCATATTGTTGGGTGAAGGCTTTGTAAAGATGATCCCAACTCTTTTGTGTTCCATCATCTAAGGTATTGAACCAATTTTGGACAACAGGATCTAATGAGAGCATAAAGTAGCTTAAGGTTTGAGCCTTAGTAGCTCGGGCAGACTACATGGCAATGATGTATTGCTTCACGTGAAGATGAGGATTTTCGGTGCCATTGTACTTAGCAAAGGAAGGCATCTTGAATTTATAAGGGACCTCTTCATCTTGTTCAAATAGTTTGTCAATCTCAGACACCTCTTCGGTTTTCAGATCCTTCTCAATTTTCTTTTCTAAGTTAGAAATCATCTTTTCAACATCGGATGTCTCGGTCTTTTCAATAGTTGCTTTCTCACCAACCTTTGGTTCTTTCATCTTTTCTTGAACATCTTGGTAGTATTGAGCCCAATCATCATCATCATCAATGATCACCTTTTCATCATCAAAAACCACTTCACTAACTTTGGTCTTCCCTTTGTCCTTTGGTTTCTTAGTGCTAGCAGACGCCTCGGCATGGTTCTCTAAGATTGCAGTCAACTGGTTCTTCATGGTCTCAGCTAGGGCCTCTTTGATTTCTTCCATCTTGGCATTGAGGGCTTCATCCACCATTCTTTGAATTTGTTCGGGATCCATTGTTTTAGGTGAGCAAGTGATTGAGTCGTTGCTAGATACTTCATCTCCGGCGTAGGTCGGATTGTTGTAAGCTTTAGAACTATCGTAATCCAGGGCTGTGAGCTAGAGAAGATCAATGATATGAGATGCAAATGTATGCATGTATGCATGTATGCACAAACAATCAACAAAATAGGTGTAATATCCCAATGTATGCCCTAGAAGTTTTGATATAATTGTTGTTTTATTTGAATTAAAATGTATATGTGTAATTGGAAAGAGAAAAGAAATTAAAAGAGAGTGTATATGTTGTATATATGGAAATATATATAACATATACACAAGTCAAATGGATGGTCAAAGGAAGAAGATATTTATTGTGTTAGTTATGAAATTACTAAAAAGGGCATGTAAGTGAAAGGAAGTTAAAACAAATAAGAAGAGGGTATTTAAGTAATTTTCTTTTTGGAATGCTTGGTGGAGGTTTAAAGAGAAGAGAAATTTGACTTTGCTTCTTTTGTCTCTTTCATTTTCTTCTTTTCTTTTGGGTGGCCGGGCATCACCAAGACAAGAGAGCAAAAGGTTGTTTTGAGTTCCAAATTTCAAATTGAAGGAAGATTCAAGTGATTGAGTTGGAAAATTTTGAAGATTCATCAATTTTGGTAAGTTCTCTCTTAATTTCTCTTGTTTATTTGAAGTTGTGTAAAAGTTTGATTGTTGATGTTTGAAAAAGAGGGTTGTGATGATTGTAGTATGTTGGAGTATGTTTGATTTAATTGATTGTGGTTTTGGTTTTGGTTTGAAGATAATAAGTTAAGTTGATGTTGGTATTGAAAGAGTAAGAGTGTTGTTGGTTTTAGGGTTTTGAAGTGGTAAGTGATGTTTAACTTGAGTTTGATCAATTATTTTCATAGATCTTCATGTTGTTTGTGTTTGTTGGAGTTGTAAGTATAGATTATGTGAATTTGGTCAGAAACAGTAGCATTTTAGATGCCATGCCCGTGGCCTTGGTTGCCATGGCCGTGGCCATTTGTAGCCATGGCCGTGGAGGTTTGGAGCAAGGGAGGCAGAACCATTCTTTAACCCACGCCCGTGGGGGTTGGGATGGCCACGGCCGTGGGCTCTAATGTGTGGTGTTGAGTTATAATTTGTGATCTAAAGGTCTAAAATGAGGTTATTAAGTGATAAATTGTATTGGAATTCATGAATTGTATCATTTTTGGACTAGGTTTTGGAAGAAGGTGATTTGCCTAACTTAAGAAGTGAAGAATTCTTGGGAAAAGGAAGTGTATAGATTTGTATAAGTGGTGCTTAAGGTAAGTACAACCTACATTATTGCATACATTCATATGATGTTGAGACTTAACATACATTTGATTGTAAATGTGTTAAGAAACCTAATGTATTGTTGATGCTTATTAATAATGTTATGTTGGATATAATGTGAACATTGATGATGCATATGAATAATGGTATGTTGTGCACACTGTGGATTATGTGAAATGTATGTTGAAGATTATAAATCTATGAATAAGGTAAATTTCTATGTTCATATATATCAATGATGATCATTCTTATTGGATGTTCAATGTAATTGATTGTGAGTACTTAAATGATGAATTGAGACATAATGAGATTATTAAAGAATGTTTGTCTATATGAAATATGGAATATGAGATGCGAGGCCATGGTTGTTGGCTATGATAATGCAAATGAGAAAATGGAGGCAATATTGCCTATTTGATTATGAGAATGAAATGAATTGAGAAAGAAATGTACAAAGATATAAATAAATGAAAAGATTGTGTGTCTAATGTGTTATTCAACCTTCAGAGTTCTGGGTTTGGCGGCATGCCTATAAAGTACTGGATAGGTGAAAAGACCGGGTCGTAAGCCGATTCCAATTAATAAATGTAAAATGTGAATTATAGTAACAGTCTTGCCGTATTGAGGATGTCCTTGGTTTATCCGGGTTGAGGTCCAAGAGACTGGGTCTGTTACAGGTAACAGTCATGCCAGGTTGAGGATCTCCTCGAGTTTAACGAGTTGAGGTCCAAGAGACTGGGTCTGTTACACTATCCATGGATAGATATATTTATATATGTTGCCTACGGGCTTGATGATTATGATATGGACCAAAGCAGTAACTCTAAACTTTGAATAACATATTAGTTTCTTTTTGGGCCCATTGCTTGTCTTTGTTTTCCATGTGATTTATAAATGATGAAATAAATAAATATTGAGATCTATGCTTGTTTTGAGTTCAATATATCCTATAATTGATGACACAAATGTTTGATACAATGAAAGGTAATGTCATGAAATATGAGATTCTTGAGAATCACTTGTTTGTTGCAAAGTATGACATTGGCATTTCATTATAGCTTGATATCATTGTAGTTTGTACCACTAAGCCTTTGGCTTAGCGCGATTGTGGTTTATCGCGCAGGTGACAAGGAAGAACCGGAGAGTTCCTCTAGGCCGAGTAGAGTTTAGATTTGAGGTGTTGATAGTGGAGCTTAAAGATCAAGGAAATACTGCCAAACATGTATTTATTTTATGTTTTGTAAAACTTGAATTTTGATGTATATATATATTTGTAAATATTTGATGTATTTTTCGCTGTTTTTAAATAAACATTTTATCTTTTGTCTGTTATAATTTCTTTTAAATGATTTAAATTTGTTCATGTATTGGAAAGTGATGAGTCATTTGTTTAGTAATCCGTGGCATTTCTATATTCAGTATACGTATATTACGATCGTTATAGCATGCTATGTACGTATACGGGGTATAGAGGTGTTACAATTATTTTGGGATCAGAGCCTAGGTTTGAGATTCTCAACCTAGGTGAATTGTAAGAAAAAGAATGTTTTGATTTTAAAAGTTGGTTTTTGAGGGAAAAAACATGTTTTGGTATGGCAATCTTTGATCTTTAATGAGGAGTATTCTGCTGTGTTTGCAGATATAGGTAGAGATGGCATTTCATTCACGACAGTCTGTTGAGGGTAGTGCAGAAAGTGTAGCTCCGGAAGAGAGTAGAGATGGAGCTAGGATTGAGAGGGTTAGTGAGGCACCTGTCTCTGTGCCAGAGAGATCAATTGTTGAGGAGGGTCCATCGGGTTTGTTAAGGCATATGGTAGAACTGTTGAGGGGCAGTTCTAGTGCAGCCGCCACCACCACCACAACCTCAAGTGTCAGTAAGACATTATGACAAGCTGAGAAAATATGGGGCTAAAGATTTCTTAGGCACTACCGATCCTGCAGTGGCTGAGCAGTGGTTGGATAAGGTACAGAGGATATTCATTCAGTTGCAAGCCACTTCGGATGAGAAGTTTGACTATGCCAGATCCCTCCTGCAGATAGATGCCTATGACTGGTGGAAGACGGTTCCTCATGCCATGGATGATCCACCTACATTATCATATGGGGATTTTCTGAGGGAGTTCGAGCAGAAATATACTCCGAGAGAGTATAAAGATATAAAGAAAATGGAATTTCTGAATTTGAGGCAAGACAACCGGACGGTGACAGAATACGAGATTGAGTACATCCGGTTGAGTCGTTATGCCGGGGGAATTATTTCTGATGAAATACACCGGTGTAGAAGGTTTGAGGAAGGATTGAGGCCCTCTATTATGTGAATCGTGGCTGGTTCTCGATACCAGGATTTCTCTCAGCTAGTTGCAGCAGCTAGAAGTGTTGAGAGAGCGCAAAGCATTGCAGCAGCTGCTACTGAGGAGGAGACCAGGGTAAGGAGACCCCAATTTGAGGTAGGGTCTTCATCTGTGAAGAGGGGTAGAGTAAGTTTTGTTCCGAGGATCAGTAGGAGTCAGAGACAGCTAGGTAGGTCAGTGCAGTATCAGAGACAGAGATCGAGACCTACAGCTTCTGTAGCTAGTGCCCCGACTCCTGTGATGCAGAGGTCTACTCCACCTGTATGTGATTAGTGTGGTGGAAGACATGGGGGTGTTTGTTGGAAGTATAGTAGATCAGTTGTGTGCTTCAGGTGTGGATTGCCTGACCATTTCATTAGGGAGTGTCCTGAGATGCAGGAGCATAGACAGGCTGAGTCTGCAGCCTCTCGACCCAGTGTCAGCAGAGGTGGTCGAGGGGGAAGAGGTTTCAGTAGAGGGGGTCAACTCGGGTTTAGTCAGAGAGGAGGATCATCATCCGGAGGCAGTAGGCCAGAGGAGGCCGGATTTTCTCAGAGGGTGTATGTGATGCAGAGGCAGCCAGATGCTTCAACAGTTATAGCCGGTACATTTTCTTTATTTGGCATTTCAGTACTTGCTTTAATTGATCCAGGATCTACTCATTCATACATAAGTACATCCATATTGCCTGTGTCTGAATTGCATTCAGAATCCTTAGGATTTGATGTTTTGGTGACAAATCCTTTAGGACATAGTGTGGTAGTGTAATATCCCAAAATGTGCCCTAGAAGTTTTGATATAATTGTTGTTTTATTTGAATTAAAATGTATATGTATAATTGGAAAGAGAAAAGAATTCAAAAGAGAGTGTATATGTTGTATATATGGAAATATATATAACATATACACAAGTCAAATGGATGGTCAAAGGAAGAAGATATTTATTTTGATAGTTGTGAAATTACTAAAAAGGGCAAGTAAGTGAAAGAGAGTTAAAATAAATAGAAGAGGGTATTTATGTAATTTTCTTTTTGAAATGCTTGGTGGAGGTTTAAAGAGATGAGAAGTTTGACTTTGCTTCATTTCTCCTTCTTTCCTTTTTCCTTTGTTGGCCGGCCATCCAAAGCAAAAGAGAGCAAGAGTGAGTTTTATGTTCAAGCTTAAAATTGAAAGAGTTTTCAAGTGATTAAGTGGAAATTCAAGAAGTCTCATTATTTTGGTAAGTTCTCTCTCTTGATTTCTCTTGTTTATTTGAAGTTGTGTAAAAGTTTGATTGTTGATATTTGAAAAGAGGGTTGTGTTGATTGTAGTATGTTGGAGTATGTTTGATTTAATTGATTGTGGTGTTGGTTTTGAATTAAAAATAAGAAGTTAAGTTGGTGTTTGTGTTTGTGTTGGAAGAGTTAGGTTGTGTTTGTATTAGGGTTTTGAAGTGGTAAGTAATGTTTAACTTGAGTTTGATCAATTATTTTCATAGATCTTCATGTTGTTTGTGTTTGTTGGAGTTGTAAGCCTAGAATATGTGAATTTGGTCAGAAGCAGTAACACTTTGGATGCCACGCCCGTGGCCATTTGTAGCCATGGCCGTGGAGGTTTGGAGCAAGGGAGGCAGAACCATTCTTTAACCCACGCCTGTGGGGGTTGGGGTGGCCACGGCCGTGGGCTTTAGTTAGTGGTGTTGAGTTATAATTTGTGATCTAAAGGTCTAAGATGAGGTTAATAAGTGATAAATTGTATTGAAATTCATGTATTGTATCATTTTTGGACTAGGTTTTGGAAGAAAGTGATTTGCCCTAATTTAGGAAGTGAAGAACTCTTGGAAGAAGAAGAGTATAGAGTTGTGTGAGAGTTCTTGAGGTAAGTACAAACTACATGATTGCATATATTCATATGATGTTGAGACTTAACATCCATTTGAAAATATGGTAGGAAATCTAATGCATTGTTGATACTTATGAATAATGTTATGTTTGGTATAATGTGAATGATTGATGAGCATCTAAAATATGTGTTGATGTCATTGATTATGTATATCTAAATGATAAATTGATTAATATGAGTTAAGATATAATGTGTTGGTTCTAATGATGTAAATGACATGATTGGGGCATGTTGCCTATATGATGATGAATGCAAGATATATGTTCAATGTAATTGATTATGTATACTTGAATAATGAAGTGTTATGATTCAAATGAGATGTGAAGCCATTGTGATTGGCTATGATGACTCAATTGAAATAAGTGGGGCATGTTTGCCTAAATGATGATGAGAATTGAGAATGAAATTGATAATAAATAATAAATGAATTGTGTGTCTAATATGTTATTCATTTTCAGAGTTTTGTTGTTGGTGGCATGCCTATAGTAACACTCTCTTGAAGTTAGGTTGGGCTTGATCCTTGAAGCCAAGTTGGGTTGAATTTTAACATGTTTTACTCCCCTTGAAGCTTGGTTGGATCTAGTCCTTGAAGCCTAATTGAGATGTTACAACCCTTGAAGCTAGGTTGGGTTTAGTTCTTGAAGCCAAGTTGGGTTGATACTTAGCATGCTTTGTTCCCCTTGAAGCTTGGTTGAACTTAAATCCTTGAAGCCTAGTTGGGATAATGATAATGATAAATGTGATAATTAAACCAAAACATTAACTCTGAAAGTTGAATGGCATATTAGTGTTTTTGGGCCCATGCATGTCTTTATTTTCAAAGTGACTCTTAATTGGTGAAATTAATGAATAATGAAACACATGCTTATGAGATATAATGTTATGAGTTGGTTATACTACATGAGTATCCTATTGGCAATGAATATAGCATGGGGAGCTATGTTGAGTAATGAAACTATGAAGATAAAATATGAATGTTTTGATATGATATGATAGGGAACAATGAAAGGTTTTGAAATATACTATTCTCTTATATTGGTTTTGAATCTTGATTGTGACATTAGCATTACATTGAAGCATAATATCATTATAGTTTGTACCACTAAGCCGTTGGCTTAGCGCGATTATGATTTATCGCGCAGGTAACAGGGAAGAACCAGAGAGTTCCTCTAGGCCGAGTAGAGTCTAGATCTGGTGGTGTTGATAGTGAAGCTTAAAGATCGAAGACATACTGCCAAACATGTATATATTTTATGTTTTTTGTAAAACTTGAGTTTTGATGTATATGTATTTGTAATATTTGTTATATTTTCCGTTGTGTCTGGCATAAACTTTTTATTTATTGTGTTTTATAAATTTCTTTAAATGTTTTAAATTTGTTCATATGATTTTAAAAGAAGTGAGTCATTTGTTTAGTAATCCGTGATATTTCCATATTTAGTATACGTATATTACAATCGCAATAGCATGCTATGTACGTATACGGGATATAGGGGTGTTACAATTATTTTGGTATCAGAGCCTAGGTTTGAGATTCTCAACCTAGGTGAATTGTAAGAAAAAGAATATTTTGATTTTAAAAGTGGGTTTTTGAGTAAAATACATGTTTCAGTATGGAAGTCTTTGATCTTTAATGAGAAATATTCTGCTGTGTTTGCAGTTATAGGTAGTAATGGAGTCCAATTCACGTCAGACTATAGAAGGAAGTGCTGAGAGTGTAGCTCCAGGAGAGAGTAGAGATGGAGCTAGAGATGGAGCTAGAGTTGATAGAATTAGTGAGGCACCTGTTTCTATGCCAGAGAGATCAGCTGCAGAGGAGGCTCCGCTGGGTTGGTTAAGGCATGTGATAGAACTATTGAGGCCAGCTCCAGTGCAGCCACCACCACCACAGCCTCAGATGCCGGTAAGACATTATGACAAGTTGAGAAAATATGGGGCTGAAGATTTCTTGGGCACTACCGATCCTGCAGTGGCTGAGCAGTGGTTGGATAAAGTGCAAAGGATATTCATTCAGTTGCAAGCCACTTCATATGAGAAATTTGACTATGCCAGATCCCTCCTGCAGAAAGATGCCTATGACTAGTGGAAGACTGTTCCTCATGCCATGGATGATCCACCTACACTATCTTATAGTGATTTTCTGAGGGAGTTCGAGCAGAAATATACTCCGAGGGAGTATAAAGATATTAAGAAGATGGAATTCCTGAATTTGAGGCAAGACAACCGGACGGTGACAGAATACGAGATTGAGTACTTCTGGTTGAGTCGTTATGCTGGGGAAATTATCTCTGATGAGATAGATCAGTGCAGAAGATTTGAGGAGGGGTTGAAGCCCTCTATCATGTGCATTGTGGCTGGTTCTAGATACCAGGATTTCTCTCAGCTTATTGCAGCAGCTAGAAGTGTGGAGCGAGCGCAGAGCTTTGCATCAGTTGCTTCTGAGGAGGAGACTCGAGTAAGGAGACCTCAATTTGAGGTAGGGTCTTGATCTGTGAAAAGGGGTAGAGGAAGTTTTGTTCCGAGGATCAGCAGGAGTCAGGGGCAGTCAAGCAGATCGGTGCAGTATCAGAGGCAGAGGCCGAGACCGACAGTCTCTGTAGCTAGTGCCCCGACTCCTATGATGCAAAGGCCTACTCCACCTATATGTGTTCACTGTGGCAGGCCCCATGGAGGTGTTTGTTGGAGGACTGGTGTATCTGGAGTATGTTATAGATGTGGGTCACCAGATCATTTTATTAAAGATTGCCCTGATATGCAAGATGATAGGCATACTGATACTGCAGTTTCTCGACCCAGTGTTAGCAGAGGTGGTCGAGGGGGCAGAGATTTTAGTAGAGGTGGTAGACCCGGGTTTAGTCAGAGAGGAGGATCTTCATCCAAAGGCAATAGGCCAGTTGAGGCCGGATCTTCTCAGAGAGTATATGTGATACAGAGGCAGCCAGATGCTTCAGCAGTTATAGCGGGTACATTTTCTTTATTTGGCATTTCAATATTTGATTTGATTGATCCAGGATCTACTCATTCATACATAAGTGCATCCATATTGGTTTAGGATGTGTTCTGGAAGTTGCCACCATTTGAGCCACTTGTGGAGTTTGCTTACAACAATAGTCATCAATCTAGTATTTGTATGGCACCATTTGAGGCATTGTATGGTAGAAGATGCAGAACGCCTTTATGTTGGAATGAAATTGGAGAGGGCAAGTTAATTGGTCCCGATTTGGTTAAAAAAACTGAAGAGAAGGTGAAGATAATTCAGGATCGGTTAAAAGCAGCTTCAGACCGGCAGAAATCTTATTCAGATTTGAAAAGGAGAGATATAGAATTTGATATTGGAGATAAAGTATTTTTGAAAGTATCTCCTTGGAAAAAGATATTGAGATTTGGTCGAAGAGGGAAGCTGAATCCTCATTTCATTGGACCGTATGAAGTTTTAGAAAGAGTTGGGCCAGTTGCTTATCATCTTGCCTTGCCACCTGAGTTGGATAGAATCCATAATGTATTCCATGTTTCTATGTTGCGGAGGTATAGATCAGATCCATCTCATATTTTGCCGGATGAATCCATTGAAGTGAGTCCGGATCTGACATTTGAAGAAGAACCAGTTGCTATTTTGGCACATGAAGTAAAAGAGTTAAGGAATAAGAAAGTGTCATTGGTGAAGGTTCTATGGAAGAATCATGGGAGTGAAGAGGCAACTTGGGAGAGCGAGCAAGTAATGCGAGATCAGTATCCTCAACTGTTTCAGACATAATATCAGGTAATTTCGAGGATGAAATTTCTTTTTAGAGGGGGAGAATTGTAATATCCCAATGTATGCCCTAGAAGTTTTGATATAATTGTTGTTTTATTTGAATTAAAATGTATATGTGTAATTGGAAAGAAAAAAGAAATTAAAAGAGAGTGTATATGTTGTATATATGGAAATATATATAACATATACACAAGTCAAATGGATGGTCAAAGGAAGAAGATATTTATTGTGTTAGTTATGAAATTACTAAAAAGGGCATGTAAGTGAAAGGAAGTTAAAACAAATAAGAAGAGGGTATTTAAGTAATTTTCTTTTTGGAATGCTTGGTGGAGGTTTAAAGAGAAGAGAAATTTGACTTTGCTTCTTTTGTCTCTTTCATTTTCTTCTTTTCTTTTGGGTGGCCGGGCATCACCAAGACAAGAGAGCAAGAGGTTTTTTTGAGTTCCAAGTTTCAAATTGAAGGAAGATTCAAGTGATTGAGTTGGAAAATTTTGAAGATTCATCAATTTTGGTAAGTTCTCTCTTGATTTCTCTTGTTTATTTGAAGTTGTGTAAAAGTTTGATTGTTGATGTTTGAAAAGAGGGTTGTGATGATTGTAGTATGTTGGAGTATGTTTGATTTAATTGATTGTGGTTTTGGTTTTGGTTTGAAGATAATAAGTTAAGTTGGTGTTGGTATTGAAAGAGTAAGAGTGTTGTTGGTTTTAGGGTGTTGAAGTGGTAAGTGATGTTTAACTTGAGTTTGATCAATTATTTTCATAGATCTTCATGTTGTTTGTGTTTGTTGGAGTTGTAAGCATAGAATATGTGAATTTGATCAGAAACAGTAGCATTTTAGATGCCACGCCCGTGGCCTTGGTTGCCATGGCCGTGGCCATTTGTAGCCATGGCCGTGGAGGTTTGGAGCAAGGGAGGCAGAACCATTCTTTAACCCACGCCCATGGGGGTTGGGATGGCCACGGCCGTGGGCTCTAATGTGTGGTGTTGAGTTATAATTTGTGATCTAAAGGTCTAAAATGAGGTTATTAAGTGATAAATTGTATTGGAATTCATGAATTGTATCATTTTTGGACTAGGTTTTGGAAGAAGGTGATTTTCCTAACTTAAGAAGTGAAGAATTCTTGGAAAAAGGAAGTGTATAGATTTGTATAAGTGGTGCTTAAGGTAAGTACAAACTACATTATTGCATATATTCATATGATGTTGAGACTTAACATACATTTGATTATAAATGTGTTAAGAAACCTAATGTATTGTTGATACTTATTAATAATGTTATGTTGGATATAATGTGAACATTGATGATGCATATGAATAAAGGTATGTTGTGCACAATGTGGATTATGTGAAATGTATGTTGAAGATTATAAATCTATGAATAAGGTAAATTTCTATGTTCATATATATCAATGATGATCATTCTTATTGGATGTTTAATGTAATTGATTGTGAGTACTTAAATGATGAATTGAGACATAATGAGATTATTAAAGAATGTTTGTCTATATGAAATATGGAATATGAGATGCGAGGCCTTGGTTGTTGGCTATGATAATGCAAATGAGAAAATGGAGGCAAGATTGCCTATTTGATTATGAGAATGAAATGAATTGAGAAAGAAATGTACAAAGTTATAAATAAATGAAAAGATTGTGTGTCTAATGTGTTATTCAACCTTCAGAGTTCTGGGTTTGGCGGCATGCCTATAAAGTACTGGATAGGTGAAAAGACAGGGTCGTAAGCCGATTCCAGTTGATAAATGTAAAATGTGAATTATAGTAACAGTCTTGCCAGGTTGTGGATCTCCTTGGTTTATCCGGGTTGAGGTCCAAGAGACTGGATCAGTTACAGGTAACAGTCTTGCCGGGTTGAGGATCTCCTCGAGTTTAACGAGTTGAGGTCCAAGAGACTGGGTCCGTTACACTATCCATGGATAGATATATATATATATGTTGCCTACGGGTTTGATGATTATGATATGGACCAAAGCAGTAACTCTGAACTTTGAATAACATATTAGTTTCTTTTTGGGCCCATTGCTTGTCTTTGTTTTCCATGTGATTTATAAATGATGAAATAAATAAATATTGAGATCTATGCTTGTTTTGAGTTCAATATATCCTATAATTGATGACACAAATGTTTGATACAATGAAAGGTAATGTCATGAAATATGAGATTCTTGAGAATCACTTGTTTGTTGGAAAGTATGACATTGGCATTTCATTATAGCATGATATCATTGTAGTTTGTACCACTAAGCCGTTGGCTTAGCGCGATTGTGGTTTATCGTGCAGGTGACAAGGAAGAACCAGAGAGTTCCTCTAGGCCGAGTAGAGTTTAGATTTGAGGTGTTGATAGTGGAGCTTAAAGATCAAGGAAATATTGCCAAACATGTATTTATTTTATGTTTTGTAAAACTTGAATTTTGATGTATATATATTTGTAAATATTTGATGTATTTTCCGCTGTTTTTAAGTAAACATTTTATCTTTTGTCTGTTATAATTTCTTTTAAATGATTTAAATTTTTTCATGTATTGGAAAGTGATGAGTCATTTGTTTAGTAATCCGTGGCATTTCTATATTCAGTATATGTATATTACGATCGTTATAGCATGCTATGTACGTATACAGGGTATAGAGGTGTTACAATAGGACTTTCCTTCCAACCTTATAACATCCACACACGAATGGCGAGTCTCTTTTCCTAGGTATATGGTTAACAAAATACCAACATGGTATATCTTATTTTCGAATAATTCCCTCGGATGTTTCAACCAATAGTTATATTTTCAAAAATGGAAATCAATCCATGATAATTCCTATTAATTAGGTTTTAATCCATTCAACCAACTATAGTAGCTTTTATGCTATATTGGATTAAAACGAAATTAAGAGGTTGATTATAGATAGATTTCTCACTTGAAAAAAAAGGTAACTAATGGTTCATGCCAAAAGCAAGTCCATGGTTAATTTATTCGTAGTGTAAACTAGGTCCACAATTGATTTTTGGTATCTCATAATTGACCGAAATATTTTTGCAAACTCTTTGTAAGAAAAGGTTGGGTGAAAATAGTTTCTAAACCCGTTGTAAAAGATTTTAGAAAAATGGATTTTGGGCTAAGTATTTGGGCCATTGGCCAAAGAATTTTTGATTCATTTTTAGAAAAGTCTTATGTCCAAACACCGTCTTGAAAATTTTTGAAAATAGTTTTGGTCTTTTAAAGAAAAATTTATTTTGTGCTTACAATATACTTAGATCATATTAGAAAAAGAACAAGCCAAATAAGCCATGATTTAAGCTAAGATAAATTAACCATAGTCAAACAACATGCATTTGGTGTAAAACCTAAGGAAAGTAACTAGGCCAATTACATGAGCTTTAGTCTTTGGGTTAAAAGGCTTAGGTTCCCATAGCAAGTATATACCAAATGGTACGAGGCTATGAGTGGTTATGCCATGCTCGATCTCTATACCTTGAGTGAAAGTATGGTATCCCTTACATAACATAAAACGGGTAACACGGGCGTCCTAACTCACGCACACGATGCAATCTAAGATGATGCAATGTATAATATTATTATAAGAAAGAAAATAATAATATAAAGACCAACGGAATCAACTTCTCTTATCCCCAGTGCAGTCGCCACTGTGAGCAGGGATTTTCGCCCCCACTTCCGGTGGAATGGTTCTTGCGACTTCGGCACTGTTTAGGCTCGGGGCCTTAGAGAACATGGACCTAAGTTCGGAGAAAATGGAGTCGCCACCCGGACGGGCCGAAAAAAAAGAAGGGGGTGGATGACTCGATTCCTAAGGAATCCCCAACCCCCTAATGGGTTCGGAAAGTTGGGTACGTGTGGGGAAGGTGAGAAATTGCCCAGCACCCCCACAATGCCCGGTTCATTGGAACCGGCCTCCTTTATAGGTCTTAATATTATAAAATTCTTAAATATAACAACATTATCCATATTACACATAATAATTAAAAGAAAGCATCAATATATTAAAATCAAAGTAAGGTCCAAGCAAAACAAACAAATGGACACCCATCCAAGGATTGAAACATGTCCTTACATCACATGCCTAAATAGGACACCCACCGAAAAGTAGAAACATGCCCTTTACATTGGTTCTAAAGTAGAAAAGCAAATTAAATTACATGATATTTAACTAATGAGGTACCCACCAAGTGGAAACATACCTCTTACAACATTTGGAAGTCTAAATAAATTGATAAAAGTAAATAACCATTCAACATAAACAAATAATTCATCAAAGGTATTAAATAGAAAGTAAACATCCATCCATGATAAAGTAAATAAACCAAGTATTAAAGTTTAAATAAATTAAAGCATATAAAATAAATCAAAGCATAATCAAATATAGAATTGAATAAGGCAAATAAAAATCCAAATTATAGCTATTGTTTCCATTTAGGGTTCTTTATCTCATGTGTTAAGGTTTTGGAATTCATTAAATTAAGCTACTGTGACTTTTTTATGGAATTAAAATAGATTAAGGTTTTATGTTTTAAAAGGTTGGTAAGACTCTTTAATTAAACAAATTAAGGTTTGAATGGTGAAATCATGAAATTAGGGTTTTAGACACTTTAAAATACTTTTGATTTGCAGTTTTAAATGGTGATTTCAAGCTACTATGTAAATTTAAAATATTTATGGTTTTATGGTTTTTAATGTTTTAAAGGATTAAGGTTTAGAAAAAGTTAGGGTTTAAGTTTTTAAAGGGGTTAAAATTTACTATTTTATGTTTGGAAGTTGAATTAGGGTTTTAGGATTTAAAATTAGGGTCACGGGTGATGAATTGGCTTTTAGAATTTGGAAATCAATTTGACAATTTTATAAAGTTTTATGAATTTAAACAAACGGATTAAAGTTTTGATAAGTAGAAAAGATGTTGTTTAAAGCCTTTTGAAAGAAATAAAACCTAATTTAAAGTTTTGAAAGAAATATAATCAAATATTGGTTTTGTTGAAAAATATGTTTAATTAAGGTTTTAAGATTTTGAAGAGGTAAAAATAACAATTTTAAGTCTTTTTGGAAAATAAAGTAACGTATTAGTGTTTTTAACTTTTGAAAAACTAAATTAAAGTTCTAAGGTTTTTTATTTAAAAAACAAAATTTCATAGTTTATGCTACTGTGAAAAAATAAAACAAAAAAAATTAATACATACCTCCTTTTGTTGATTCTCCAAAAATAATTCTTCTTGGATGAATAAGAACAAAGACAGTTGCTGCCTTTGAATTTCTTAAATCGTGTCCCTACTATTCCAGAAAAAAAAAGAAATTGAATTGCTCCTTTTCCTTCACTGATTTGGTTTCAAATTTTTCAAGCTACTGTTTGATTTTTGGCCTCCCTCAATTTCATTGCCTTTGGTCCTTATTTATAGTGGTTTGATATGGTTTATTCCTAATTAGTCACGGAAAGTAATATTAATAAGAAAAGAAAATCGAAACTTAATTGAATTAGGTTTCGAAAAATTTACGTCGAAAAAATTGCGCTGCTGAAAAAAAAATTGCCGCAGGAAAAAATGCGCTGGGGAAAAAATCTGCCATAGGAAACTGCGGCAGTGGGCAAGGAGCGGGCGTCGCCCACAGGAAAATCCTGCAAGCGAAATAGTCACCCGCAGGATTTTCCTGTGCACGCCAGTTCTCCCGCAGATTTTTTCTGCGGGCGAAATGCCCACGGGCCCGCGCGATGATTTTTCCAACGCTGATTTTTATTTTTATTTTTTATTTTTTGACTTTTATTTGTTTATTTTTATTTTTTATTAATAAAAATTAAATACTAAAGCAAAAATTATTTAACAAAATTATTTTGGACCAATTAGACAACAAAAATCATTTTGGACTAAGTAAAATATATTGGACCGGACTGGGTCAAAAATTAAGGGTCTACAAGGATGTTTTTGATAAATGTTATATTATGGATTTTATAAGTGTTTTTGGGATAAACATATATATGTGTATAAAAGTTTTGTGAAATTTGGAGAAATTGAGGAGTATGGATGAAATGACGATTTGCTATTATTTGGGAGTGTTTTTGTGTGCAGGTTACGTTGTTTGTTGAATTTGGAAATGTTCAAATTACAGATAAAATTTTGGAAATTTTTCTCAAAGATTTTTATGAAAAATTCTTAGTTTAGGACCTATAATTTATGACTATATTTTTTTTTATTTAAATATGCATTTTAAAGTATATAAGATTTTAAATTTGAAAAGTGAAAAATTTTTATTGAACTGAACTATAATATTTTTGTACCTTATATGTGTATTTGACATATACCGGTTGTATATATTGTATGTATATAGGGTATAAGGGTGTTACAAATATCACATTAGCTCCAATTTGTAAACTGTCCCTTAAAAACCCAATTTGAAGCCTATTAAAGACCTGTTGATCTCTCTTAGGTGGTGGAGTCTATTAGTGGAGATTATTTGAATAAGCATGCATATGAGGTAGACTGATGCAAGAAAGGATCCCTTGAAGCTAGCAAGTGGACCAATCACTAGGAGCAAGGCAAAGAGATATCAAGCTAGTATGGCTTTGCATATTCAAGAAGAGATTTCCAATGAGCTTCAAGAATTATCATTCAAGAAGATGGAGATAGAGCTTGAAGAAGGCACACCAAAGCTTATTATGATGCTTAGTGTGGAAGCTAAAGGCTAGCTAAAGAAAAGTCCAACGTGTAAGAAAGGACCATGGGGGTTCATATAAAGCCTTGGGAAGTAATTTAAGGCCCATGGACAGCCAAAATAGTATGGGGCGTTTCTTATGTTGAAGGGATTAGTTTGGTTGTTTCCATACTTTATATTTTCCTTAGTGGATTAGGATTTTGTTTCCATACTTTATATTTTCCTTAGTGGATTAGGATTTTGTTTCCATACTTTATATTTTCCTTAGTGGATTAGGATTTTGTTTCCATACTTAATGTTTTCCTTATGCAATTAGGAATGTTTTAGTTTTCCATTAGGAATATTTTAGTCTTAATTTTCCATATGCAATTAGGAATTTTGTAACCCTTATTTAAGGGCACTATTAGGCCGAATTTGATAAAACAACAATTAATAAAAATTTTCAAATTCTTCTACCAGTTCTTCTTGTGAATTTTCGTGTGAGAGAGATTAGAGTGGATTCTTTAATTCTTTCTTTGCATCAAGAATTAGGTTTACTTATCAATAAGAGTTGTGGCGTTTTCCTTCTTCTTACCAACTAAATCCTTCAATCATAGTGAGTTCGCGTCTCTTTATAGCCGTTGGGTTCCTTAGGAGGTGATTATCAAGTTTCAAGGAGTTCTCTACCATTGTTATACGTTGGGTTTGCTGCCATCATTGCTAAAGCTCCGCGTCATTTGGTATCAGAGCCTTGCTACAAGGTAATTTTTATCTACTTTGTCTTTCTAGGGTTTGTTAATTTAGGTCTTTTAAATTTCTGCATTTTAGGGTTCTTAGAGAGTCTAGTCTTTAATTTTCGAAAAAGAGTCATATATCAATTCTGATCAAGGCCGAATTGAAGGAGGGTATTCTTAGGGTGAAAATGAAACCTAGGAAAGGATTCTTGGAGAATTTCGAAACCAAGAATTAGGGTTCTTGAAAGAAAGCAAAAGCTAGAGTTTGTGTTCAAGTTTGATTTCGATTTGGTCTTGAGTGAATCTGGGGTTGCGAATTAAGTCCAGATTTCGAAAAGTCCTTGGGAGTAAATTAAGTCCCGAATCAAGGGGATAGTGAGAGGAAGCAAAAAAAAAAAAAGAGTACAAAACCACCTCAAAACAAATTGTTTGATATTCTTGCTATTTGGGTGCTAAGGATCAGATCTAGGTGGGTGATAAGTAATAAAATTTTTGGGCAAAATATTTCACCTTTTGAGGGGCTTTTGGAATTCAAAAATCAGACCTTAATATTCATGTTATTTGAGTGTTATAGGTGGGAATTAGAGTCTAGAAGCTAGCATTTTGGGTAGAATTGATTAGGTCCATAAAGCAGCTTGCCAAGTGTGGGTTGTTTTTATTCATTATATCCAAATCTGTCTTGTTTATTGTCTTCATTGTTTCTGATTTCTTTATCTAGCTTTTAATTCCATTACATTGCTAAGTATCATTTGCTTGTGTCGATACTTGGTTTTATATCGTGTAGTGCAAATTACCTTACATTACCTCCAGATACTTGTCTTGTTTTCTATCTAGTTATAGGATTTAGGTTCTAGTTTCTTGAACGACTTGACAATTGTTGGTTGGTGAGCTTGGTTCTGAAGTGCAAACAAGGAAGACATGTAATATCCTCATTTATGCCCTAGAAGTTTTGCATATTGTTGTGGTTGTTATTGTTATAAATTGGATTGAATGTATATGATGGGATAAGAAAAGAAATTGGGAGGAGAATGCTTGTGTATATGTGTATTGGGAAAGAATTAGGGTTTAGAGAGAATGGTATATATTGTGTATATGAGGATATATATAACATATAAATGGGTCAAAGGAAGAGTCAAAGGAAGAGAGAGATATTTTTATGTGATATGTGTAATTACTATCATGGGCATACATGAGACAAAAGTTAAATTAAATGATTAAGGGTAATTAAGTAATTGCTTGAATTGGAACTCTTGGTGGAGATTTAAAGAAGAGTTGACTTTGGTTTATTCATAATTTCTTCTTCTTCTTCATGTGTGTGGCCGGATCCTCCATAGAGAAAGGAAAGCAAGTGGTGAAGAGAGGATCTTGATGTGTTGAGCTCAAATTGAAGGAAGATTAAGTGTTTAAGTGTTGATTCAAGAAGTTTTAACTAAGGTAAGATCTTTCCTTTGATTTCTTTCCTACTTTTGAAGTGGTATGGGAAGTTAATTAGGGTTTGATGATTTGATGATGAGATGTGTTTATGATTTATTCTCAAGTGTTGAAATGGAATTAAAGATAAGAAGCTAGGTTGGTGTTGGTGATGGAAGAGTAAGAGTGTGTTTAGTGAATTCTTTTTCTGTTTTACAATTAGTAAAGGCTGTAACTTGTATGATTTTTAATTAATTATAGAAAAATGTTCTTGAAGTGAATTTTTGATATGTTGTGCCTCTATGAGTCTAGAATGACTGAAAAATATGTTGATTCGATTTTGGAATGGTTATGAGTTTAGAAAGATTATTTTTAGTAGAACTGTTCCAGCAGGTACCTTAACTGAGACAGCTATATTTCGGGATTTTTAATAAAATGTAGAAAAATCATATCCAATTGAATTTTGGATATGTTGTTGCTTAGTGAGTCTAGTATTTGAGAAAAATAATTTAGAACCACGTTGATTGAATTTGATTTATGGAATTCACAAAGTTCAGAACTGCTGCCAGGATGCAGGGCAATTGGGGCAGTCTGGTTAGGTGAACTATTTGACCAAGATTTTGTGTTCAGTTTGATCTGAAATTTTAAAGGAATGATTTTAAGATACAAAACTAAATTCTGTAAAAATTGTAGAATTTTTAATCAAGTAGATTATTTTATACAATTTTTCAAAATAAGGATAAAATGGAGTCTAAAACCAGAATGTATTATTCATATGAATCATATCAATTGTTCTTTGCCCTAATTGCATTGTTGAGATTGAACAATGTTATGTTATGCATTGTGAATGGTTATGTGTTTCATGAATAATATACATTGAAATTGAAATAATAATTCAAATAAGACATGATATGAGACAATGCCATTGTGATTGGCTATGATGATGATATTGAAAGAAAGAAGGCATGTTTGCCTAAATGTGATGAGAATTTGAGAATGGAAATGGTAACTATATAATAAATGAATTGTTTGTTTAATATGTTATTCAGTTTCAGAGTTCTGGATTTGGGTGGCATGCCTAAGAAATGATGAAAGGTAACAGTCTTGCCGGGTTGAGGATCTCCTCATATGTGTTGAGTTGATGGTCCAAGAGACTGGGTCTGTTACACTATGAGAATTGTGAATATAAGATATATGATTTGTAACAGTCTTGCCGGGTTGAGGATCTCCTCATATGTGTTGAGTGATGGTCCAAGAAACTGGGTCTGTTACACTATCCATGGATAGAGATACATGTATATACATTGCCTACGGGCGTGATTATTGTGACTATGAACCAAATCAGTAACTCTGAACTCTGAATATCGTATTAAATACTTGTTGGGCCCATAGGTGTCAAGATTATATGAATGTCCTAAATAATGTTATGAGTTAATGAAATGAGATGTTGGTTATTGAGTATGATTGAGTAATGTTGAATGTGGAAAGATGTTGAAATGGGGTATACTCATATGACTATGATTTGTGAAATGCATAATTATGTGATTAACTTTATATTTATGATGTTGATCTTATCAGTAACATATGTGGCATTGCATTACATTAAAGCATACCATTAGCATGTTTTATCTTACTAAGCCCTTGGCTTAGCGCGATAGTGTTTAATCGCGCAGGTAATAGAGTTGATAGAGTTGAACCCGAGAGTTCATCAAGACCAAGTGAGAGTAGACCTTGAAGAATCCATTTTGGGAGCTTAAAGATCAGAGTAGACTTGCCAATCATGTATATTTCTTTATATTTTGTAAAGAAATGTTTAGTATGTAAATATGTAAATATTTTATAACTTCCGCTGTGTAATATTTAAATATAGGGATTGTCACAAAACCTTTATGTTATGTTGCACTAGAAGTGTAAATTCTTTTTGCAGGTTGTAGTTGAGGTTACAAGGGGGATTTATTGGGAGTGTACTGAGAATGATTTTGTTTGCATTGGTTTGTGTAAAATGTTTTTAAAAATAAGAAAAAAACCGGTTTTGTCGACACTTGGGACTCAATTTTTAGGCGAAACTATGGCAAAATTTTTGAAAAAAAAAATCGAAACTAAAATTTGACTAAGTAAAATTGGTAGCAACATTAGGTTAGTGTCGCGCCTCTACTCAGCTTACACATGTAGGTCGGGAAGGGGTGTTACAAGACAAGAAAAGTGAGGTAATTCTAAACACTTGAGTGAATTTCGATTATTACTAATCTTGTTTCTTTAAGTTTGTTTGTTTGTTAACATGGCTGGAAAAGGAGAAGAGACTAGCAAATAAGGAGCTATGGCAAAAGCTTGGCTAGGCTTAATGAAACTTTGGCAGCAATGCTTGGTCGAATGGAGATGATGGATACTAGATTGCAAGAGAATGCAGCACGACAAGCACAACAAATTTAGCAAGTGCAACAAGGGCAGCCAGCCGCACATCCAAATCCCATAATGCGAGCTAGAAGAGTGCTTAGGAGAGAAGGGCAAGGAAATCTTGAAGCCCTAGAAGCAGCCGAAAGGGTAGAAGATGAAGATGAAGGTGGAAATCAACCTACCACTGATGGTGACCTTACTTCCATCAAGATGAAGATTCCTTCCTTTGAAGGGAAGAACAATGTAGAAGAGTTCATAGAATGGGAGAGGAAAGTTGAGCAGATTTTTGAATGCCATAACTACACCGAAGAGAAGAAATCAGTTTTGGCAGCCGTAGAGTTCAAGGGGTATGCTACCTTTTGGTGGGATAAATTGAAAACTAATAGAAGAGGGAAAGATATGAGGCCTATTCCTGAATGGTCAACCTTGAAAGAACTAATGAGAAGCCAATTTGTACCATCTCACTACATTCGGGATTTGTACAATCGACTAGCAAGACTAGTTCAAGGTGGAAGAAGTGTGGAAGAGTACCACAAAGAGATGGAGATGATCATGGCTAGGGCAAATATTGATGAAGATGAAGACAAGAAGATGTCACGATTTCTTGGGGGATTGAATTTGAACATAGCCAATGAATTGGAGATGTATGAATTCAACACAATGGAAGAGTTAGTTCAAAAGGCCATTAAGATAGAGAGAAGATTGAAGAATAAAGCTATTTCGAAAACTGGCTACTCTAAAGCTAGTGGAAAATTTTCAAACTTCAAGGGTTCAAGTTCGAGTGGAGGTTCCTACAAAGGGGATTACAAGGGTTCTTTCCAAAAGAATTCTTCCTACAATCCTAATTTCAAGAAGCCGAATGATGGGGATGCAAAAACAGCCAAGGAAACACCTTCTAGACCTACTCCAAGTAGGGAAATTAAATGCTACAAGTGTTTGGGAAGTGGACACATTGCTTCTCAATGTCTGAATAAGAGGGTGATGATTGCTAACCATGAAGGGGAAATTGAATCAGAATCTAAACATGAAGAAGAAGAGGAGGCCGAATGTGGTGATAAGGCCGAATATGATGAAGAGGCTTGGGAGAATCAAGTCTTGAATGCTGAACATGGAGAGATGCTTGTTACTAGAAGAGCCTTGAATATTCAAGTCAAGGAAGAAGGCTTGGATCAAAGGGAGAATCTTTTCCACTCTAGGTGTTTGGTGAATGGTAAGGTTTGTACACTTATCATTGATGGTGGAAGTTGTACCAATGCTGCTAGTACTACAATGGGGGATAAATTGGGGTTAACTTGTTTTAAACATCCCAATCCTTACAAGTTGCAATGGTTCAATGATGCTGGGGAAGTAAAAGTGTTGAAGCAAGTCAAGGTACCATTCTCCATTGGGTGGTATAAAGATGAGGTTTTGTGTGATGTAGTGCCAATGCAAGCTGGACATTTGCTATTAGGAAGACCATGGCAGCATGATAGAAGGGCACAACATGATGGCTTTTCTAATAAGTATACCTTTACTTATGAAGGAAAGAAGGTTGTTCTAGCACCATTATCACCTCAAGAGGTGTATGAAGATCAGAAGAGGATGCTAGAGAGGGAGAAAGAAGTTTCGGCCAACATGAACCAAGGGGATTCAAATTCGGCCAATGATGTTTCTTCAACACCCAAGGGTAATTCTAAGGGTAGGGAGAGAGAAAATAATAAAGTGAGTGAGTGCAGAAAGGGAAAAGAGGCCGAGAGTCAAAAGAAAGTAAGCAGACAAATAAATGGCCCATTGGTGAGAGAAAATAAGCAAGGAGAAAAAGCAAAACATACTTTTTATGCAAGAGCAAGAGAGATAGATGTAGGGCAGCCTGTATTCATTATTATGTATAAAGAATTGTTACTTGCTGACAGTGAAGAATCTCTTGATTCTTTACCTTCTAGTTTTGTGTCCTTGTTGCAGGATTTTAAGGATGTGTTTCCTGAGGACCTTCTTAGTGGTTTGCCGCCATTAAGAGGGATTGAACATCAAATTGATTTCATACCCGGTTCTACAATTCCAAACCGGCCAACATATAGGAGCAATCCTATGGAGACAAAAGAGATGCGAAGACAAGTTGAAGAGCTTTTGGAGAAAGGCTTGGTTCGCGAGAGCCTTAGTCCTTGTGCCGTTCCAGTCTTATTAATACCCAAGAAAGATGGTTCTTGGAGGATGTGTGTTGATTGTAGGGCTGTGAACAAGATTACTGTGAAGTATAGACATCCCATTCCTAGACTTGATGACATGTTGGACGAATTGCATGGGGCAAAATATTTCACAAAGATTGATCTTATGAGTGGTTATCATCAAATTCGCATGAAGCCTGAAGATGAATGGAAGACTGCCTTCAAAACAAAATATGGTTTGTATGAATGGTTAGTTATGCCTTTTGGTTTATCTAATGCACCTAGTACTTTCATGAGATTAATGAACCATATTTTGAGAGCTTATTTAGGTAAGTTTGTGGTAGTTTACTTTGATGATATTCTGATTTATAGCAAAACTGAGGAAGAAAATGTTAGGAAAGTGCTTGAAATCCTTAGGGAGCAAAACCTTTATGCTAAGCTTAAGAAGTGTTCTTTTTGTCTAGATAGGGTTGTTTTTCTTGGTTTTGTTGTAAGTATGCAGGGAATTGAAGTTGATCAAGAGAAGGTGAAAGATATCCAAGAGTGGTCGAATCCTTCAAGTGTGACAGAAGTGAGGAGTTTTCACGGATTGGCAACCTTCTATAGGAGATTTGTCCCTAATTTCTCTACATTGGCAGCTCCCTTGACTAGCATAATCAAGAAAGAAGTGGGATTCGTTTGGGGCAAGGAGCAACAAGAAGCATTTGATGCTTTGAAAGAGAAGCTTTCTACTACACCCGTTTTAGCTTTACCTAACTTTGATTCTACTTTTGAAATTGAATGTGATGCTTCTAGTGTAAGTATTGGAGCTGTTTTGATGCAAGAGAAGAAGCCCATTGCATACTTTAGTGAAAAGCTTAATGGAGCAAAGCTAAATTATTCAACTTATGACAAGGAGCTATATGTTGTGGTGAGAGCATTGGAAGTATGGGAGCATTATTTGCTACCCAAGGAATTCATGTTCCATTCAGACCATGAATCATTGAAGCATTTGAGAGGGCAAGGCAAGTTGAATAAAAGACATGCAAAATGGGTTATGAAGATTGAGAAGTTTCCTTATGTGATCAAATACAAGCAAGGTAAAGACAATGTAGTGGCAGATGCACTTTCAAGGAGGTACGCTTTACTTAATGTTTTGAGTACTAAATTGCTTGGATTTGAATGTATAAAGGACTTATATGTTGGTGATTCTGATTTCGGCAATGTTTATGATGCTTGTGAGCATGGTGCTTTTAATTCTTTCTATAGACATGATGGGTTTTTGTTTAAGGGTTCGAAATTATGCATGCCTAGATGTTCTATGAGAGATTTGCTAGTATTAGAATCACATTGTGGGGGTTTGATGGGGCATTTTGGAGTTGATAAGACTTTAGACATGTTGAATGAACACTTTTATTGGCCAAATATGAAAAGGGATGTAATTCGGATTTGTAAGGCTTGTTTGGCTTGTAGGCAAGCTAAGTCTAAATCTATGCCTCATGGTTTGTATATGCCATTACCTGTTCCTAGTTCTCCTAGGATGGACATTAGTATGGACTTTGTTTTAGGATTACCAAGGACTAAGAGGGGGAGAGATAGCATATTTGTGGTTGTTGATAGGTTTAGTAAGATGGCACACTTTATCCCATGTCATAAGAGTGATGATGCTAGTTTAGTGCCCTTGGTTCCTAATTGTTGTTGTTTGAAATTTGGCCTAATTGTGCCCTTAAATAAGGGTTACAAAATTCCTAATTGCATATGGAAAACTAAAATATTCCTAATTGCATAAGGAAAAAATTCCTAATTGCATAACGAAAACATTCCTAATTGCATAAGGAAAACATTCCTAATTGCATATGGAAAACTAAAACATTCCTAATTGCATAAGGAAAACATAAAGTATGGAAACAAAATCCTAATCCACTAAGGAAAATATAAAGTATGGAAACAAAATCCTATTCCAATAAGGAAAATATAAAGTATGGAAACAACCAAACTAATCCCTTCAACATAAGAAACGCCCCACACTATTTGGGCTGTCCATGGGCCTTAAATTACTTCCCAAAGCTTTATATGAACCCCCATGGACCTTTCTTGCACGTTGGACCTTTCTTTAGCTAGCCTTTAGCTTCCACACTAAGTATCATAATCAGCTTTGGTGTGCCTTCTTCAAGCTCTATCTCCATCTTCTTGAATGATAATTCTTGAAGCTCTTTGGGAATCTCTTCTTGAATATGCAAAGCCATACTAGCTTGATATCTCTTTGCCTTGCTCCTAGTGATTGGTCCACTTGCTAGCTTCAAGGGATCCTTTCTTGCATCATTCTCCCCCTCTTCAAAAAGATTTGTCCTCAAATCTGCATCATCAAAAGGAGAAAGATCACTTACATTGAAAGTAGCACTAACATTATACGTACCTGGTAAGTCGATCTTGTAGGCATTGTCATTAATCTTCTCCAGCACTTGGAATGGGCCATCTCCCCTTGCTTGCAACTTGTTCTTCCTTTGGTTAGGAAACCTCTCTTTTCGAAAATGCACCCAAACCCAATCTCCTACTTGAAACTTCATCTCACGTCTCCCTCTATTTGCAGAATCAGCATATCTCTTGTTCCTTTTCTCAATATTCGCCCTTGCTTTCTCATGCATCTCTTTCACCAATTTAGCTTTCTTCTCACCATCTAAACTAACAAGCTCATGAGAAGGTAAAGAAACAAGATCCAAAACTGTTAGTGGGTTAAAACCATAAACAAGCTCAAAAGGTGAATATCCTGTAGAAGAATGAATAGCACGATTATAAGCAAACTCAATAAATGGCAAACAATCTTCCCAAGAACTCAAATTTTTACCCACTAAAGCTCTCAACATGGTACCTAAAGTTCTATTTACTACTTGTGTTTGTCCATCTGTTTGAGCATGACAAGTGGTGGAAAATAACAACTTGGTACCTAACTTTCCCCAAAGCACACGCCAAAAGTGAGACAAAAACTTGGTGTCTCTATCAGAAACCATGGATTTTGGTATCCCATGAATTCGAACCACCTCGCTAAAGAAGAGTTCGGCCACTAAACTAGCATCATCACTCTTAGGACATGGGATAAAGTGTGCCATCTTACTAAACCTATCAACAACCACAAATATGTTATCTCTCCCCCTCTTAGTCCTTGTTAATCCTAAAACAAAGTCCATACTAATGTCCATCCAAGGAGAACTAGGAACGGGTAATGGCATATACAAACCATGAGGCATAGACTTAGACTTAGCTTGCCTGCAAGCCAAACAAGCCTTACAAATCCGAATTACATCCTTTTTCATATTCAGCCAATAAAAGTGTTCATTCAACATGTCTAAAGTCTTATCAACTCCAAAATGCCCCATCAAACCCCCACAATGTGATTCTAATACTAGCAAATCTCTCATAGAACATCTAGGCATGCATAATTTAACCCTTAAATAAAAACCCATCATGTCTATAGAAAGAATTAAAAGCACCATGCTCACAAGCATCATAAACATTGCCAAAATTAGAATCACCAACATATAAGTCCTTTATACATTGAAATCCAAGCAATTTAGTACTTAAAACATTAAGTAAAGCATACCTCCTTGAAAGTGCATCTGCCACTACATTGTCTTTACCTTGCTTGTATTTGATCACATAAGGAAACTTCTTAATCTTCATAACCCATTTTGCATGTCTTTTATTCAACTTGCCTTGCCCTCTCAAATGCTTCAATGATTCATGGTCTAAATGGATCATGAATTCCTTGGGCAGCAAATAATGCTCCCATACTTCCAATGCTCTCACCAAAGCATATAGCTCCTTGTCATAAGTTGAATAATTCAGCTTTGCTCCATTAAGCTTTTCACTAAAGTATGCAATGGGCTTCTTCTCTTGCATGAAAACAACTCAATACCTACACCAGAAGCATCACATTCAATTTCAAAAGTAGAATCAAAGTTAGGTAAAGCTAAAATGGGTGTAGTAGAAAGCTTCTCTTTCAAAGCATCAAATGCTTCTTGTTGCTCCTTGCCGCAAACGAATCCCACTTCTTTCTTAATTATGCTAGTCAAGGGAGCTGCCAATGTAGAGAAATTAGGGACAAATTTCCTATAGAAGCTTGCCAATCCGTGAAAACTCCTCACTTCTGTCACACTTGAAGGATTCAGCCACTCTTGGATAGCTTTCACCTTCTCTTGATCAACTTCAATTCCATGCATACTTACAACAAAACCAAGAAAAACAACCCTATCTAGACAAATAGAACACTTGTTAAGCTTAGCATAAAAGTTTTTCTCCCTAAAGATTTCAAGTACTTTCCTAACATGTTTAACATGTTCTTCCTCAGTTTTGCTATAAATCAGAATATCATCAAAGTAAACTACCACAAACTTACCTAAATAAGCTCTCAAAACATGGTTCATTAATCTCATGAAAGTACTAGGTGCATTAGATAAACCAAAAGGCATAACTAACCATTCATACAAACCATATTTCGTTTTGAAGGCAGTCTTCCATTCATCTCCAGGCTTCATGCGAATTTGATGATAACCACTCATAAGATCAATCTTTGTGAAATATTTCGCCCCATGCAATTCGTCCAACATGTCATCAAGTCTAGGAATGGGATGTCTATACTTCACAGTAATCTTGTTCACAGCCCTACAATCAACACACATCCTCCAAGAACCATCTTTCTTGGGTACTAATAAGACTGGAACGGCACAAGGACTAAGGCTCTCGCGAACCAAGCCTTTCTCCAAAAGCTCTTCAACCTGTCTTTGCATCTCTTTTGTCTCCATAGGATTGCTCCTATATGCTGGCTGGTTTGGAATTGTTGAACCGGGTATGAAGTCAATTTGATGTTCAATCCCTCTTAATGGCGGCAAACCACTAGGAAGGTCTTCAGGAAACACATCCTCAAAATCCTGCAACAAAGACACAAAACTAGAAGGTAAAGAATCAAGAGATTCTTCACTGTCAGCAAGTAACGATTCTTTATACATAATAATGAGTATAGGCTACCCTACATCTATCTCTCTTGCTCTTGCATAAAAAGTATGTTTTGCTTTTTCTCCTTGCTTATTTTCTCTCACCAATGGGCCATTTATTTGTTTGCTTACTTTCTTTTGACTCTCAGCCTCTTTTCCCTTTATGCACTCACTCACTTTATTATTTTCTCTCTCCCTACCCTTAGAATTACCCTTGGGTGTTAAAGAAACATCATTGGCTGAATTTGAACACCCCTGGTTCATATTGGCCGAAACTTCTTTCTCCCTCTCTATCATCCTCTTCTGATCTTCATACACCTCTTGAGGTGATAATGGTGCTAGAATAATCTTCTTTCCTTCATAAGTAAAGGTATACTTATTAGAAAAGCCATCATGTTGTGCCCTTCTATCATGCTGCCATGGTCTTCCTAATAGCAAATGTCCAGCTTGCATTGGCACTACATCACACAAAACCTCATCTTTATACCACCTAATGCAGAATGGTACCTTGACTTGCTTTAACACTTTTACTTCCCCAGCGTCATTGAACCATTGCAACTTGGTACCTCTCCATGTTCAGCATTCAAGACTTGATTCTCCCAAGCCTCTTCATCATATTCGGCCCTATCACCACATTCGGCCTCCTCTTCTTCTTCATGTTCAGATTCAAATTCAATTTCCCCTTCATGGGTAGCAATCATCACCCTCTTATTCAGACATTGAGAAGCAATGTGTCCACTTCCCAAACACTTGTAGCATTTAATTTCCCTACTTGGAGTAGGTCTAGAAGGTGTTTCCTTGGTTGTTTTTGCATCCCCATCATTCGGCTTCTTGAAATTAGGATTGTAGGAAGAATTCTTTTGGAAAGAACCCTTGTAATCCCCTTTATAGGAACCTCCACTCGAACTTGAACCCTTGAAGTTTGAAAAATTTCCACTAGCTTTAGAGTAGCCAGTTTTCGAAATAGCTTTATTCTTCAATCTTCTCTCTATCTTCATGGCCTTTTGAACTAACTCTTCCATTGTGTTGAATTCATACATCTCCAATTCATTGGCTATGTTCAAATTCAATCCCCCAAGAAATCGTGACATCTTCTTGTCTTCATTTTCATCAATATTTGCCCTAGCCATGATCATCTCCATCTCTTTGTGGTACTCTTCCACACTTCTTC
Source organism: Garcia nutans (assembly GCA_947685225.1). Lineage (NCBI taxonomy): Eukaryota > Viridiplantae > Streptophyta > Magnoliopsida > Malpighiales > Euphorbiaceae > Garcia > Garcia nutans. Next base: position 38,201,807 of record CANTUV010000035.1, read on the forward strand.
CACCTTGAACTAGTCTTGCTAGTCGATTGTACAAATCCCGAGTGTAGTGAGATGGTGCAAATTGGCTCCTCATTAGTTCTTTCAAGGTTGACCATTCAGGAATAGGCCTCATACCTTTCCCTCTTCTATTAACTTTCAATTGATCCCACCAAAAGGTAGCATACCCCTTGAACTCTACGGCTGCCAAAACTGATTTCTTCTCTTCGGTGTAGTTATGGCATTCGAAAATCTGCTCAACTTTCCTCTCCCATTCTATGAACTCTTCTACATTGTTCTTCCTTGTAAAGGAAGGAATCTTCATCTTGATGGAAGTAAGGTCACCATCAGTGGTAGGTTGATTTCCACCTTCATCTTCATCTTCTACCCTTTCGGCTGCTACTAGGGCTTCAAGATTTCCTTGCCCTTCTCTCCTAAGCACTCTTCTAGCTTGCATTATGGGATTTGGATGTGCGGCTGGCTGCCCTTGTTGCACTTGCTGAATTTGTTGTGCTTGTCGTGCTGCATTCTCTTGCAATCTAGTATCCATCATCTCCATTCGACCAAGCATTGCTGCCAAAGTCTTATTAAGCCTAGCCAAGCTTTCGACCATAGCTCCTTCTTTGCTAGTCTCTTCTCCTTTTCCAGCCATGTTCACAAATAAACAAACTCAAAGAAACTAGATTAGTAATAATCGAAATTCACTCAAGTGTTTAGAATTACCTCACTTTTCTTGTCTTCCTTGATTGCACTTCAGAACCAAGCTCACCAACCAACAATTGTCAAGTCGTTCAAGAAACTAGAACCTAAATCCTAGAACCAGATAGAAAATAAGACAAGTATCTGGAGGCAATGCAAGGTAATTTGCACTACACGATATAAAACCAAGTATCGACACAAGCAAATGATACTTAGCAATGTAATGGAATTAAAAGCTAGATAAAGAAATCATAAACAATGAAGACAATAAACAAGACAAATTTGGATATAATGAATAAAAAACAACCCACACTTGGCAAGCTGCTTTACGGACCTAATCAATTCTACCCAAAACGCTAGCTTCTAGACTCTAATTCCCACCTATAACACTCAAATAACATGAATATTAAGGTCTGATTTTCGAATTCCAAAAGCCCCTCAAAAGGTGAAATTTTTCGCCCAAAAAATTTTATTACTTATCACCCACCTAGATCTTATCCTTAGCACCCAAATAGCAAGAATATCAAACAATTTTTGCTGAGGTGGTTTTGTACTCTTTTTTTTTTTGCTTCCTCTCACTATCCCCTTGATTCGGGACTTAATTTACTCCCAAGGACTTTTCAAAATCTGGACTTAATTCGCAACCCCAGATTCACTCAAGACTAAATCGAAATCAAACTTGAACACAAACTCTAGCTTTTGCTTTCTTTCAAGAACCCTAATTCTTGGTTTTGAAATTCTCCAAGAATCCTTTCCTAGGTTTTGTTTTCACCCTAAGAATACCCTCCTTCAATTCGGCTTTGATCAGAATTGATATATGACTCTTTTTCGAAAATTAAAGACTAGACTCTCTAAGAACCCTAAAATGCAGAAAATTAAAAGACCTAAATTAACAAACCCTAGAAAGACAAAGTAGATAAAAATTACCTTGTAGCAAGGCTCTGATACCAAATGACGCGGACCCTTAGCAACGATGGCAACAAACCCAACGTATAACAATGGTAGAGAACTCCTTGAAACTTGATAATCACCTCCTAAGGAACCAAACGCCTATAAAGAGACGCGAACTCACTGTGATTGAAGGATTTAGTTGGTAAGAAGAAGGAAAATGCCACAACTCTTGTTGATAAGTAAACCTAATTCTTGATGCAAAGAGAGAATTAAAGAATCCACTCTAATCTCTCTCTCACGAAAATTCACAAGAAGAACTTGTAGAAGAATTCGAAAATTTTTATTAATTGTTGTTGTTTGAAATTTAGCCTAATAGTGCCCTTAAATAAGGGTCACAAAATTCCTAATTGCATATGGAAAACTAAAACATTCCTAATTGCATAAGGAAAACATTCCTAATTGCATAACGAAAACATTCCTAATTGCTTAAGGAAAACATTCCTAATTGCATATGGAAAACTAAAACATTCCTAATTGCATAAGGAAAACATAAAGTATGGAAACAAAATCCTAATCCACTAAGGAAAATATAAAGTATGGAAGCAAAATCTTAATCCAATAAGGAAAATATAAAGTATGGAAACAACCAAACTAATCCCTTCAACATAAGAAATGCCCCACACTATTTGGGTTGTCCATGGGCCTTAAATTACTTCCCAAAGCTTTATATGAACCCCCATGGACCTTTCTTGCACGTTGGACCTTTCTTTAGCTAGCCTTTAGCTTCCACACTAAGTATCATAATCAGCTTTGGTGTGCCTTCTTCAAGCTCTATCTCCATCTTCTTGAATGATAATTCTTGAAGCTTTTGGAAATCTCTTCTTGAATATTCAAAGCCATACTAGCTTGATATCTCTTTGCCTTGCTCCTAGTGATTGGTCCACTTGCTAGCTTCAAGGGATCCTTTCTTGCATCATTCTAATGACGCGGACCCTTAGCAACGATGGCAGCAAACCCAACTTATAACAATGGTAGAGAACTCCTTGAAACTTGATAATCACCTCCTAAGGAACCCAACACCTATAAAGAGACACGAACTCACTATGATTGAAGGATTTAGTTGGTAAGAAGAAGGAAAATGCCATAACTCTTATTGATAAGTAAACCTAATTCTTGATGCAAAGAAAGAATTAAAGAATCCACTCTAATCTCTCTCACACGAAAATTCACAAGAACTTGTAGAAAAATTTGAAAATTTTTGTTAATTTTGTTTCCATACTTTATATTTTCCTTAGTGGATTAGGATTTTGTTTCCATACTTTATATTTTCCTTAGTGGATTAGGATTTTGTTTCCATACTTTATGTTTTCCTTATGCAATTAGGAATGTTTTCCTTATGAAATTAGGAATGTTTTAGTCTTAATTTTCCATATGCAATTAGGAATTTTGTAACCCTTATTTAAGGGCACTATTAGGCCGAATTTGATAAAACAACAATTAATAAAAAAATTTGAATTCTTCTACAAGTTCTTCTTGTGAATTTTCGTGTGAGAGAGATTAGAGTGGATTCTTTAATTCTTTCTTTGCATCAAGAATTAGGTTTACTTATCAACAAGAGTTGTGGCGTTTTCCTTCTTCTTACCAACTAAATCCTTCAATCATAGTGAGTTCGCGTCTCTTTATAGGCGTTGGGTTCCTTAGGAGGTGATTATCAAGTTTCAAGTAGTTCTTTACCATTGTTATACGTTGGGTTTGCTGCCATCGTTGCTAAGGGTCCGCGTCATAGACAATATTTAAACTTAATGAGACCTTTGGCCAAGTAATGTGTATGTACCTATCTGAAGTGAAATAGTTCTTGCTTAAATGAAAATGATTCTCGAGTTTAGTATGGTAACTAGGGTTGTCATATTATAGATATGTTAATTTGGAAAAATTAAGTCCCGATGTATAATGACACTGATTTGACAAAGTCAAAATATAATTTTAAAATAAAAAATAATATATTTTTCACATACAAAACCTTCAAGTTAAGGGAAGTATGTTGCATTGTCGATCCTTAAAGGACACATTTGGCAAAACAAATGATCATTTGTAAGGTTATAAAGAAAACACCAACTGACATCCTGAATCATGATTTGAAGTAGATGTATCTCTGACTATATTGCTTGGGCCCCCACTTCTTTTGTTTCCCATACCTTGAAGATAAAGAAATGGATGCAATATCTTCTTATGTCCTAATACAAGACCTAAATAGACACCTAGAAGGAACCAATCAGAGCTCTTCTGCTTATCACCTTAGTTTATGAGTCAATGGAACCACTACAAGTATCACTCATGCTTATCATGCATACACGCATACATGAGCATATCACATTGCATTTTATTGTCTTGTGTCGTCTATTCTTTGAAAAGCAAATACCTAGTGATGTAAACAACCAAAAGTGGATATGGAATTAGGGGTTATGAAAGGGTTATTGCAAAAGAAAGAAGAGATGCATACACTAGGGGTAAAGAGAGGATATGACGGCTAAAAATGGCAGAATAGCTAAATTTTCTGCAAAAGTAATAAATGAAAAATCCATTTAAGAATGGAATAAGAAGAAAATCAGAACTCTTAATTGAATGAAAATACAAAAAACAAAATATCAAGACAAAGGTCCATCCTCAAGGGTGAAGAATCAAGATGATGATCAGATAAGTCCAGCTAGAAGAGCTAAAGTTGAATCAAGACAAAGGTGCATCATTAAGAGTGAAGAATCAAGATGAATACCAAATCAATTTAGCTAGAAGAGCTGAAAGTCGAGGCAAGGCAAAGATCCATCCCCAATAGAGAATCAAAATAAAGATCTGTTTCTACAAGAGAAGTCATTTTTAAGTAGATTTATTGAAGTATCCTGACGGTACAATTTTGTGGAAGTATTCAAAACTCTATCCTATATTGGATTTGTTGAAGCATCATGATGGCACAACTTAGTGGATTTATTGAAGCATCCAAATCAAGTCTAGGGTTTAGAACCCAAATCAATCTAGGGTCGAGAACCCAAATCTAATCTTGGGTCAAGAACCTAAATCCAGTCTAGGGTCCTAAATAGATCTAATCTCAGGCCTAAATCCAAATTCAGTCACGGGTTGAAAAACCAAATCTAGTTTCGGGTCCAGAAACCTAATCTAGTCTTGGTTTCAGTACCCAAAATCTAACTTTGGGTCCAGAACCCAAACTAGTTCAAGTTCATCAAAACTAAGATATTATGGTCACTTGGCGGTTTTCATTGCCTAATTGCCTATTGAGATGTTAGAATTGTTCGATGGTCATATGTTGAAACTCAATGGTTCCTCACCCTATGGTATCCACCCTTTGGATTTTTGTTAGGTTGTCTTTGTGTTTTGTTTTGCAAATGCTTGGTGCCAAAATTTAGAAGATATATCATTACTTTTTACTCTCTTCTACTAAAGTCTCAGATCGTTCAAGAAGAGGGAAAACTATACACCCTTAATTTTAGCCTTAAGCTAGTTGTAGACCCTTAATTTTTGACCCAATCTGATCCAACATGCTTTATTTAGTCCAAAATGATTTTTGTTGTTTAATTGGTCCAAAATAATTTTAATTAAATAATTTTTTACCTTAGTATCTAATTTTTAGTAGTAAAAAATGAAAATAAACAAATAAAAAATAAAAATAAAAATAAAAATAAAAATAAAAATCGGAGTCGGAAAAAAATCGGCAGCAAAAAGTGGTCGCGCGGGCCCGTGGGGCAACAGTGGCTCGCCCGCAGGCTCCTGCGGGCTGGCACGCCCACGGGCCCGTTGCCAGAATTTTTGTCAGCGCAAATTTTTTAGCTGCAATTTTTAGAATTATAATCCAATTAGGTTTTAATTTCTTTTTTTATTATTATTACTTACCTTAATTAATTAGGAATAAAGAACCTAAAAACCACTATAAATAAGGACCAATTAAACCAAATCAAGGGAGGAAAAAACTTTTCATGATAGCTTTAGGTTTTGAAACCAAATGAAGGAAGGAAAGGGAAAACTCAATTCAATTGATATTTATAGCAGCAGTAGCAGCAGTAGCACGAAAAAGGGGGAAGAAAAGAGGCAATCAAAGCTTGTCTTTGGAGCTAGTTCATCCAAGAAGAGTTATTTTTTGGAGAATCAACAAAAGAAGGTATGTTTTAATTCTTTTGATTTATGTTTTATAATAGCCAAATCTATAAAATTTAAGTTTTTTAAATCAAAAATCTTAGAGTTTTAATTTAATTTTTCCAAGTTTAGAACATTAAAAATGTGACTTTCTTTTCTAAAAGGATTCAAAATTGTTATTTTTTCTTCTTAAAAACCTTAAAACACTCATTCAACATATTTTTCTACAAAATCAAAATAAAATTCTGTTTCATTTAAGATTTTAATGTAGGCTCTTTTTCACTCAAAAAACCTTAAAAAACATCTTTTCTACTTATAAAAACATCAATTCATGTGTTTAAATTCATAAAATCTCATAAAATATCAAGTTGCTATTTAAAACCCTAAAATTAAATTCCTTGGCCGAGAACCCCAAATTGAAAGCCTAAAATCCAAAAATCAACTTTTAAGCCTAAAATAATGAACCCTAACCCTTTAAAACCTTAAACCCCAACTTTTTCTAAACTTTAAACCCTTTAAAAACATAAAAAACTCAAAAAAGCTACAGTAGCTCAATTTATTATTTAAAATCATGAATTAAAAATATTTCAAAAGTGTCTAAAACTCAAGTTTTATTATTTCATCATTCAAATCTTAATTTTTTTAATCAAAATGTCTTGCTAACCTTTAAAAAACATAAAACCTAATCTATTTTAATTACCAAAAAAGTCACATAGCTTAAACTTTAGAATTTCCAAAGCCTTAACACATGAGATAAAGAATCCTAAGTAGAAATAGTAGCTATACTTGAACTTTTATTTGTTTTATTCAATTCCATATTTATTTATGCTTTGATTTATTTCTTATGCTTTAATTTATTTAATTTTAATACTTGATTTATTTAATTTATCATGGATGGATGTTTGAATGATTTATATATTATGGATGATTATTTACCTTTATTAATTAATTTAGACTTCCAAAAGTTGTAAGAGGTATGTTTCCACTTGGTGGGTACCTCATTAGTTAAACATCATGTAATTTAATTTTCTCTTCTATTTTAGAACTTATGTAAAGGGCATGTTTCTACCTTTTGGTGGGTGTCCTACTTAGGCATATGTAAGGACATGTTTCCATCCTTGGATGGGTGTCCATTTATTTGTTTTATTTTGTTTGGACATTGCTTTGATTTTAATATAATGATGCTTTCTTTTTATTGTGTGTAGTATGGATAATATTGTTATATTTAAGAATTTTATAATATTAAGACCTATAAAGGTGGTCGGTTCCAATGAACCAGGTGTTGTGGGGGTGCTGGGCCATTTCTCACCTTCCCCACACGTACCCAACTTTCCGAACCCATTAGGGGGTTGGGGATTCCTTAGGAATTAAGTCATCCACCCCTTTCTTTTTTCCCGGCCCGTCCGAGTGGCGACTCCATTTTCTCCAGACTTAGGTCCGTGTTCTCTAAGGCCCCGAGCCTAAACAGTGCCGAAGTCGCAGGGAGTGGGGGCGAAAATCCCCGCTCACAGTGGCGACTCCACTGGGGATAAGAGAAGTTGATTCCGTTGGTCTTTATATTATTCTATTCTTTCTTATAATGATATTATCCATTGCATCATATTAGATTGCATTGTGTGCGTAAGTTAGGACGCCCGTGTTACCCGTGTTATGTTATGTAAGGGATACTATACTTTCACTCAAGGTATGGACATCGAGCATGGCATAACCACTCATAGCCTCGTACCATTTGGTATATACTTGCTATGGGAACCTAAGCCTTTTCACCCACAGACTAAAGCTCATGTAATTGGCCTAGTTACTTTCCTTAGGTTTTACCCCAAATGCATGTTGTTTGACTATGGTTAGTTTATCTTAGTATAAATCATGGCTTATTTGGTTTGTTCTTTTTCTAATATGACCCAAGTGCATTTGCAAGCTCAAAATAAATTTTTCTTTAAGTCCAAAAGGCCAAAATTATTTTCAAAACTTTTTAAGATGGTCTTTGGACATAAGACTTTTCTAAAAATAAATCAAAAATTCTTTTGGCTCATGGCCCAAATACTAAGCCCAAATTCCATTTTTCTAAAATCTTTTACAATGGGTTTAGAAACAAAATTATTTTCACCCAACCATTTTTTACAAAGAGCTTGCAAAAATATTTAGGTCAATTATGAAATACCAAAAATCAATTGTGGGCCTAGTTTACACTAAGAACAAATTAACCATGGGCTTGTTTTTGGCATGAATCATTAGTTACTTTTTCAAGTGAGAAATCTATTTATAATAAACCTCTTAATTTCGTTTTAATCCAAAATAGCATAAAAGCTACTTTAGTTGGTTGAATGGATTAAAACCTAATTAATAGGAATCATCATGGATTGATTTCCATTTTCGAAAATATAACTATTGGTTGAAACGTCCGAGGGAATTATTCGAAAGCAAGATACCCCATGTTTGTAATATCCCAAAATATACCCTAGATGTTTTGGCTTTATTATTGTTTAAATTGGATTCAATGTATATGTTTCTTTGGAAGAGAAAAGGGTTTTTAAAGAGAGTGTATATGTTGTGTATATTAGAATATATACACAACATATACACAAGTCAAGTCAAAGGAAGATAGTGGAGGAAGATATTTTGTGTTCTTGATTTATAATTATTTAATAAGGAATTAATTGAGTGGAAGAGATTAATTGGATTAGTTTAATATTATAATTGCTTGGTTGAGAGGGTTTTAAGGAAAAGAAGTTTGACTTTGAGTTTTCTCTTTCTTCTTTCTTTCTTCCTTGCCGTGGCTATTCTCCTTCTTCCTCTCCTTGCTTTGTTTTGGCCGGTTATCATAGAGACAAGAGAACAAAGGAGAGATTTGAACCTCTAAACTCAAGATCTAAGGAAGCTTTCAAGAAATCAAGTGGAGATTTAAGAGTTTCTTCATCCTTGGTAAGTCCTTCCACTTGATTCTTTGATTTCTTTGGGTTTGTGAGATGAAGTTGTGTTTGAGAATGTGTTTGGTTTGATTGTGTTGTGTTTAAGAGGATTTGGTTTAATTGATGTTGGATTTTTGTGGTTGGATTTAAGGAAAGAGTAAGTTGTTGGAGGTGAATGTATTGTGGTTGTGTTTTAGGTTTGTGTTGATGATTTTGATTTGTGTTGGAAGTATGTTTTTAGTTGTTTTGGTGTTTTTGTAAGTTTGTTATGGTTTTTGGGTATGTTGAGATGAGTTTGGTTGAAGTGGTTTTTGGTAAAAGGAAGTGTTTTGTTGGTTGTGTTGTCGTTTTGGCCGGAATCTGGGTTTTTGGCCTGGCACGCCCAAGAGCACGTCCAGGATTTTAGGCGTGTCGATGGTTCTGTATTTTGGGATGAGTGGCACGAGCAATGACACGCCCATGTCACTGAGCATGTTATAGCTACTGTGTTGGTTAGGTATTGACACGACCAGTAACAAGCCCGTGTTATTGAGCGTGTCATAGCCACTGTGTTTTTGGGGATTTGACACGGCCATGAGCATGCTCATGATGTTGGACATGTCAATGTGGTTGAGAGGCAGAATGTATTACATGCCCATGAACACGCCCGTGTTGTTGAGCGTGTAAAAGCTTCTGTGTTGTGGAGTTAGGGCACGGTTAGGGACACGCCCGTGTTGTTGAGCGTGTCAAGTTTAGAGTTTGCCCTAGTTGGTTCTTAGCCTTATGATCTTATGTGAGTTTCATCTTTCTTTTGGAATAGGTTGTGAAGAAGGTGCATTACCTTATTCGAATAGTGAAAGATTATTGAAAGAAGAGGTGTTTAATATTGTGTGGGTTGCATTTAAGGTAAGTACAAACTACATTGTTGCATACATTTATATGATGTTGAGATTGAACATACATATGATGATATTGATGATGCATATGAATAATGTGATATTTTGCACATTGTGAATCTTGTGGAATATATTGTGATTTATATGATGATGAATTGTTTTGATATGAATGGAGATGTAATAAAACCATTGTTGTAGGGCATGGTTATGCAAATGAAATTGATGAGGCATGGTTGCCTATTTGAGTATGAGATATGATTTGAGAAAGAGATTGATAAAGAGGCAAATGAAATAATTGTATGTCTAATATGTTGATTCAATTTCAGAGTTCTGGATTTGGTGGCATGCCTAATAAATGTGAAAAAAGTAACAGTCTAGCCGGGTTGAGGATCTCTTCAATTTGAGTTGAATTGAGGTCCAAGAGACTGGGTCTGTTACACTATGAAAATTGTGAATATGAAATATATGAATAGTAACAGTCTAGCCGGGTTGAGGATCTCCTCGATTTAGTGGGGTTGATGGTCCAAGAGACTGGGTCTGTTACAGGTAACAGTCTAGCCGGGTTGAGGATCTCCTCAAGCTTGTTGAGTTGATGGTCCAAGAGACTGGGTCTGTTACCCTATCCATGGATAGAGAGATATGTATATTGCCTACGGGCTTGATTATTGTGATTATGAACCAAAGCAGCAACTCTGAATTTTGAATATCATATTAAATGCTAGTTGGGCCCATAGGTGTCTTTATTGAATGAGTATAATGGAAGATGATATGATTATTTAAATAATGAAAGGTAACATTCATACATATGATTTTTATTGGTTGAATGTATGATATTGATATTGCCATTTCATATTATCATTATGGTTTGTACTACTGAGTTGTTGGCTCAGCGCGATTGTGGTTCATCGCATAGGTGGTAGAGTTGATAGGGTTGAGACTGAGGATTCCTCTAGACCTAGTTGAGTTTATGCTTTAAGAGTTGGGCTAGAACTTAAAGATCAGAGAATCAAGCTGCCAATCATGTATATATTCTATGTTTTGTATATTTTGATTTTCATGTATTTGAACTTGTAAAAGTTTGTAATAACTTCCGCTGCGAATTACTAAATGTTTTTATATATAGTGTCTTGTATATTTCTTTTAAATGTTGAGATTTGTTTCACTTATTTTAAAGATATGATTTGTGTATTTTTAAACTGTGGCATTTTCTATATTCAGTATACGTATTTTACGATCGTATAAGCATGCTTGGTACGTATACAGGATATAGGGGTGTTACAATGTTGGTATTTTGTTAACCATATACCTAGGAAAAGAGACTCACCATTCATGTGTGGATGTCATAAGGTTGGAAGGAACGTCCTAATTTGTTCTTATTTGTTAATTGTTTGTGCATACATGCATACATGCATACATTTGCATATCATATCATTGATATTTTCTGGCTCATAGACCTGAGGTACAACAATTCAAGAGCATACAACGATATCACCTACTGCATTGATTCAAGTGCTTCATTTGAAGGATGGATGCAAACCAGCTAAGGAATATAATTGATAAAGTTGTCAAAGCTAGGATGGTCGAGCTACAAGATCAATTGGTTAAAATTATGAAGACCCAGTTGATTCAAATTCTAGAGATCATCAACAATGCTAATGAGGCATCTCCCATTGACATAAGAAAGAAGGAAAAGACAGCATTAACAAGGAACATGTCTACTGATAGAGATCAAATGAAAAATAAGAGATCAATCCCTATTCTACAAGACCAACAGAACCATGTGCTATCTAAGTGGAGCAATAAGAGCGGCTATCACCCTAGTGGGAAAAGTCAAAGGGAAAGAGGAGGTGTTGAGAAAGATGCAACAACTAAGCCAACAAAGAAGCGTAAATTTTCAGATTTAAGGGAGCCTTTGTCAAAGATGTTAGAAAATCTAATTAAAATTGATTTGCTACAACAATTGGCACCTCGGCCTCTACATAAGCCTCTACCACCAAATTTTGAAGTCAAGGTCTTCTGTCAATTCCATCAAATGCAAGGGCATGAGACAGATAAATGTGTTCACTTAAGGCATAAAATCCAAGAATTGATTGACAGTGGAAAACTGCCTAAGCCTGATAAGCCCAATACTAAGAATAAGCCTCTGCCTAAAATTGGAAGGGCGCCACCGCTTGCAACCCTCATGAAGAGTTTTATCTTGTCATCTCATTATGATATGGATAGAGAAGCTGCTAAAGATGATGTACTACTAGACAAGTTTGGATTAACTATGGATGATGAAGCCATGATCCTTAATGATGGAAAAAATCCTTGCCCTTGATGAATGGATCATCTTTGACTCCAACTCAATAAACTTTCCTTAGCTTGAATGTTGCTTTTCGATTTTACTTTCTTTAATTGGAACTATCATGTTTTTCAAATTTAAATTTGTTTGAATAAATTACTTTCATCATAAATTTCTGTTGGTCTTTGTCCATTTTAGTGCTCAACCAATGAGGAATTTAGCTTGATGTTTATAAATTAATGTGTCTAGGCATCATGACTCGAATGACTTTACTAGATGAGGGAATTACTCTATAGCATTGAGTTGTGTATGCTTACTTAGAGAGGGCTCATGCATAATTATCTTTGTCTAGGGCTTAGTCAGTCTTAGAACATGCTTTGACAAACTTTCGAGGCGAAATTGAACTCTGCTTATTTAAGGGAGAAATGATCTAGGCATTGTTTGATAAGCCAACAACTAGTATCCACCCTATTAAATATCAATCCCTAGTTGTTCCTTTGAGCCTTCATAAAATTTTAGCTTTCTTTTCATTGGCATATAACCTCAACAACCTATCTTGAGCTATTGTGATACTTTTGACAAGTCTTATGATCACTAAGATGAATAGGCAAGAAGATCAAAGAAAGCAATGATTAATCAAGATCATGTGGATAGTTGAAGTTCTCAAGACCATAAGGGTAGTTGAAGTTCTCCTAATATCTCCAATATATCAAGACAATATCAGAGTAACAAATGATTTATCCCTATTAAAGAATATTTATGTTACTCCACTCATCCATTATTGGAAGCCCAAGTTGGTACAAACAAGACAACTATGTTTGAGCTAGAACAAAAAAAAAAGGAAAAAAAAGAGAAAAAAAAGGAGAGAGAATAGAAAAAGAAAAGAAAGAAAAAAGAATAGAAAAAAAAGGAAGAAGAAGAAAAAAAAAAGATAAAACCTAAAAAGGCGGTTCATAAAGCTAACTGAGTTATCTTTTACCTAAAGCAGCAAAAGGCTTCTATTTGGTTCATAAAGACCTTTTTTGAGTTGGTCCAACCCAACCAAAGATTCAATTAAAATTGGAGAAAAGGAGGAAGACCACACAGTTCTTGAAAGTTCTGTGGTCCAACAAGAAAGAAGGACAAAAAGACAAAGAAAGGGAAGAGTAAGAAAAATAAAAAGAAAGAAAAGGGAGAAGAAGAAAAGAAACAAATTTGGGTCTTAAACTTTATGCAAGGAAAAAAAAATTGTCTTAGTAGTCAATATCCAGTTTAATGCTAAGAAGATAGAAGAAATTTGGAGTCTAGCAAGGTTGCCTCCAAGCTGCCTAAAATTCCAACAAGAAATTTGTAGTGTGAAGGTTTGTCCATTGTGTCACACCAGCTCCAATCTCAAAATGGCCTTCACTTAAGCATGTTTCCCTCATAGACCCCATTTTAAGCCTATCAAAGACCTGTTGATCTCTCTTGGTAGGTAGAGTCTATTAGTGGAGATAGTTTGGATAAGCATGCATATGAGATAGACAGTATTTAAACTCAATGAGACCTTTGGCCAAATAATGTATATGTGCCTATCTGAAGTGCAACAGTTCTTGCTTAAATAGAAATGATTCCTGAGTTTAAGTATGGTAACTAGGGTTGTCATGTTATAGATATGTTAATTTGGAAAATCAAGTCCTGAGGTGCATCGACATTAATTTGGCAAAGCCAACATTTAATTTCAAAATGAAAAATTCAAAATTTTCAAAAAAAAAAAATAAATAAAAATAAAATTTTTTTTGTCATAACAAAGCCTTCAAGTTAAGGGAAGTATGTTGAACCTCCAAAGGACACATTGAGCAAAGAAAATTATTATTAGCAAAGTTATGAAGAAACTACCAACTGACATTCTGAAATACAGCTCGAAATAGATGAATCCCTGACTCTGCAACTTGGGACCTCCACCACTCATGTTTTCAACATCTTGAAGATAAAAGCCACAAATGCAAAGCTTTCGATCATTCCAATGCAAGACTTGAACAAGCATCAAAACGGAACCAATGAGAATACTTCTGCTGATTGCCTCATTCTGTGAGTCATGGAACCACTGTAAGTATTATTCATGCATATCATGCATACATGAGCATATCACATCGCACTTTCTTGTCTTTTGTTGTCTATTCTTTGGCAAAATGAACAGCAAACACCTTGTGAACTTAAGAATCAAAAGAAGATATCGAATCAGGGGGGCATAGAAATCCCATTGCTTGAGAAAGCTCCAGTAATTTGCAAAGAGAAGAAATACGTGCTTGTGTGAAGAACTAGACAACAACAACATCAATCAGAGTCCGCATAGAAAAATCATGAGTTTGAGCCTACACAGGGGGCAAAGTTTCTCCTTTTCAATTTTTTAGGTTTATATTCCAAATATTTTTAAACTCACTTACAAATATTTTGCCACATAGGGGGGCAAGGAGAGGATATAAGGTCCAATTAAAAATAGCTAAATCTTTGCAAAAAGGAAGAACAAAAGAATGGAACAATTAGAACTCTCAAAAGAATGAAGATGCGAAAGGGAAAAGACCCGATCTCAAAGGATGAAGATCCATTTTTAAGGGTAAAGACCCGATCTCAAGGATGAAGATCCATTTTCAAGGGTGAAGACCCGATCTCAAAGATGAAGATCCACTTTCAAGGGTAAAGACCCGATCTCAAGGATGAAGATCCATTTTTAAGGGTAAAGACCCGATCTCAAGGATGAAGATCCACTTTCAAGGGTAAAGTGTAATATCCCAATGTATGCCCTAGAAGTTTTAATACAACTGTGGTTTGATTTGAATTAAATGTATATATGTTTTTGCAAAGGAAATGATTGTGTTAATGGAATGTATATGTTGTATATATGTTAATATATATAACATATATATTGGTCAAAATGAGTGGTCAAGGGAAGAAGATATTTTATTTGTTATGTGTGAAATTACTTTAAAGGGCACTTGATTAGAAGAAAGCTAGAACAAGTGAGAAGAGGGTATGTTGGTAATTTTCTTTTTGGAACACTTGGTGGAGATTTAAAGAGAAGTTGACTTTGTTTTCTTCATCATCTTTTCTTCTTTTCCATGTGTGTGGCCGGCTCCTTCAAAGACAAAAGGAAGCAAGAGAGCAAGAGAGGTTCTTGAAGTTCTAAGCTCAAATTGAAGGAAGAATTAAGTGATTAAGTTGGAGATTTGTGAAATTCATCAATTTTGGTAAGTTCTTTCTCTTGTTTCCTTTGTTATTTTTGAAGTTGTGTTTGAGTTGAGTTATGATTTGTGAATATTATGATTAGGTGTGTTTGTGATTTGTTTATAAGTGTTAAAGTTGATTTTTAAATGAGAAGTTAAGTTGGTGTTTGAGTTGAAAGAGTGAGTTGTGTTTATATTAGGGTTTTGAAGTAATAAGTGAAGTGTAACTTGAGTTTGATCAAGTATTTTCATAGATTTTCATGTTGTTTGTGTTTGTTGGAGTTGTAAGCTCAAAATATGTGATTTTGATGGAAGGCAGTAGCATTGTGAATGCCACGCCCGTGGCCTTGGTTGCCATGGCCGTGGTCAATTTTTACCATGGCCGTGGAGGTGTGGAGCATGGGAGGCAGAATCATAATCTAACCCACGCCCGTGGGGGTTGAGGTGGCCACGGCCGTGGGCTTTTAAATGTGATGTTAAGTGATACTTTGTAATCTAAAGGTCTAAGATGAAGTTAATAAGTGATATATTGTATGGAAATTCATGTATTGTCTTAATTTTTGGATTAGGTTTTGAAAGAAGGTGAGTTGCCCTAGTTTGGGAAGTGAAGAATCTTGGAAAAGGAAAGTGTTTAGAGTAGTGTGAATTGTTATTGAGGTAAGTACAAATCTTGCATTATTGCATTGTTAATGCATATGAATAATGTTATGTTGTGTACAATGTGGAACATACATTCATATGATGTTGAGATTGAATATACATTTGATGATATTGATGATGCTTATGAACAATGTACTTTGTTATATTTATGTCAATGATGCCATAAGTATAATGTGAAGGATATGATGTAAATGATTGTGTATTTGAAAGATGAGTTGCTATAATGTTATGTTTTGCATAATGTGAATTGAGATAAGTGAGGCATGTATGCCTATGTGACGATGTTTAATGTATTTGGTTATGTATACTTGAATAATGAAGTGTGATAATGTAAATTGAGACCTGATAAGATATGAGGCCATTGTGTTTGGCTATAATGATTCAAAAGAGACATGAGGCCATTGTGATTGGCCATGATGATTCAAAAGAGACATGAAGCCATTGTGTTTGGCTATGATGATGGGAATTGAGAATGAAATGAATAATGAAATAATAAATGAATTGTGTGGCTAATGTGTTATTCCATTTTCAGAGTTTGTTGTTGGTGGCATGCCTATTATTAGTAACAATCTCTTGAAGTTAGGTTGGACTTGGTCCTTGAAGCCTAATTGAGATGTTACCACCCTTGAAGCTAGGTTGGGTTGGTTCTTGAAGCCAAGTTGGGTTGATATTTAGCATGCTTTGTTCCCCTTGAAGCTTGGTTGAACCTAATCCTTGAAGCCTAGTTGGGTTTATGATAATGATTAATGTGATAACAAAACCAAAGCATTAACTCTGAAAATTGAATGGCATATTAGTGTGTTTTGGGCCCATGCTTGTCTTTGTATTTATTGTGATTCTTGAATGGTAAAATTAATGGAACTATGAAGATGTAATATGAATGTTGTTATGACATTGAACAAAGTATGATGGGAAATGTGATATTCTTTTAAATGATGTATGAGATTAATTGTGATATTATATCATAATAAAGCATCATGTTAGTATACTTTGTACTACTAAGCCGTTGGCTTAGCGCGATATTGTTGATCGCGCAGGTGACAGAGTTGAACCCGAGAGTTCCTCGAGACCAAGTGAGAGTAGACATTGAAGAATTTACTGTTGGACTTAAAGATCAGAGAAGAGCTGCCAATCATGTATATATTCTATGTTTTGTAAACTTTGGTTTGTAACATATTTGTAATAACTTCCGCTGTGAATTAATAAACATTATATATATATATATATCTATATATGGTGTCTTTTGGATTTCTTTTAAAATATTTGAGATTGGTTTCACTTATTTACAAAGATATATGTTGTGTAATTTTTTTTAACTGTGACATTTCCTATATTCAGTATACGTATATTACGATCGTTTAAGCATGCTTGGTACGTATACGGGGTATAGGGGTGTTGCAATTGTTTTGGTATCAGAGCCTAGGTTTGAGATTCTCAACCTAGGTGAAGTGTAAGAAAAAGAGTATTTTGACTTTAAAAAAAAATTGGTTTTTGACTATTATACATGTTTGGGATTGGCAGTCTCTGATCTTTAATAAGATGTATTCTGCTGTGTTTGCAGACATAGGTTGTGATGGATTCTCACTTGCGACAGTCAGTAGAGGGTAGTGCGGAGAGCGTAGCTCCTGATGAGGTTAGAGAGGGAGCTAGAATGGATAGTGCTGGAGATGTACCTGCTTCTGTATCGGGGAGACCAGTTGGTGAGGAGGTTCCACCAGTCTGGCTTAGGCATGTGGTAGAGGCTTTGAGGCCAGTACCAGTGCAACCACCGCCACCACCCCCACAGCCTTTGGTATCAGTGAGGCATTATGACAAATTAAGGAAATATGGAGCATAAGATTTCTTAGGTACTATTGATCCAGCTGTAGCTGAGCAGTGGCTAGATAAAGTACAGAGAATATTTGTTCAGTTGCAAGCCACTCCAAAAGAAAATTTTGATTATGCACGATCATTGTTGCAGAAGGATGCATACGACTGGTGGAAGACAGTGCCCCATGCTATGGATGATCCACCTACATTGTCCTATGCTGATTTCTTAAGAGAGTTTGAATTGAAGTATACTCCAAGGGAGTATAAAGATGTGAAAAAGATGGAGTTTTTGAGTTTGAAGCAAGATCACCGGACTGTGACAGAATATGAGCTAGAGTTTATCCGGTTGAGCCATTATGCTGGGGGTATTATATCTGATGAGATAGATAGATGCAGAAGATTTGAGGAGGGATTGAGGCCCTCTATCATGTGTCTTGTGGTTGGATTTAGATATCATGATTTTTCCCAGCTTGTGGCAGCAGCTAGGAGTGTGGAAAGAGCTCAGGGTATTGCGGCTGCTTCTGAAGAAGAGATCAGGGTGAGAAGACCCCAGTTTGAGGCAGGGTCTTCATCAGTAAAGAGAGGTAAAGGAAGCTTCATTGCTCGGGTTAGTAGGAGTCAGAGGCCAGCTGGTTGGTCAGTACAGTTTCAGAGACAGAGATTTAGACCTACAGTTTCAGTGGCGAGTGCTCCGACCCCAGTAACTCAGAGATCCACTCTACCCATTTGCATTCATTGTGGTAGGCCACATGGTGGTACTTGTTGGAGGACTGGTGTGACAGGGGAATGTTTCAGATGTGGGTCGCCTGATCACTTTGTTAGAGATTGTCCTGAGAGGCAGGAGCAGATGTCAGTAGATTCTGCAGCTTCTCGACCTATTGTGAGGGGAGGTCGAGGAGGCAGGAGTTTCAGCAGAGGAGGCAGATCTGGGTTCAGTTTTAGAGGAAGTTCTGCATCCAGGGAGAGTAGACCAGAGGAGCCTGGATCTTCTCAGAGGATCTATGTGATGCAGACCCGATCTTTATCCTTCGAACTTTGGGAAATCATAATTGAAGTATCCTTTGGAGCTAGTTCATCCAAGAAGAGTTATTTTTTAGAGAATCAACAAAAGAAGGTATGTTTTAATTCTTTTGATTTATGTTTTATAATAGCCAAATCTATAAAATTTAAGTTTTTTAAATAAAAAATCTTAGAGTTTTAATTTAATTTTTCCAAGTTTAGAACATTAAAAACGTGACTTTCTTTTCTAAAAGAATTCAAAATTGTTATTTTTTCTTCTTAAAAACCTTAAAACACTCATTCAACATATTTTTCTACAAAACCAAAATAAAATTCTGTTTCATTTAAGATTTTAAAGTACGCTCTTTTTCACTCAAAAAACCTTAAAAAACATCTTTTCTACTTATAAAAACTTCAATTCATGTGTTTAAATTCATAAAATCTCATAAAATATCAAGTTGCTATTTAAAACCCTAAAATTAAATTCCTTGGCCGAGAACCCCAAATTGAAAGCCTAAAATCCAAAAATCAACTTTTAAACCTAAAAAAATGAACCCTAACCCTTTAAAACCTTAAACCCTAACTTTTTCTAAACTTTAAACCCTTTAAAACATAAAAAACATAAGAACATAAAAAACTCAAAAAAGCTACAGTAGCTCAATTTATTATTTAAAATCATGAATTAAAAATATTTCAAAAGTGTCTAAAACTCAAGTTTTATTATTTCATCATTCAAATCTTAATTTTTTTAATCAAAGTGTCTTGCTAACCTTTAAAAAACATAAAACCTAATCTATTTTAATTACCTAAAAAGTCACATAGCTTAAACTTTAGAATTTCCAAAGCCTTAACACATGAGATAAAGAATCCTAAGTAGAAATAGTAGCTATACTTGAACTTTTATTTGTTTTATTCAATTCCATATTTATTTATGCTTTGATTTATTTCTTATGCTTTAATTTATTTAATTTTAATACTTGATTTATTTAATTTATCATGGATGGATGTTTGAATGATTTATATATTATGGATGATTATTTACCTTTATTAATTAATTTAGACTTCCAAAAGTTGTAAGAGGTATGTTTCCACTTGGTGGGTACCTCATTAGTTAAACATCATGTAATTTAATTTTCTCTTCTATTTTAGAACTTATGTAAAGGGCATGTTTCTACCTTTTGTTGGGTGTCCATTTATTTGTTTTATTTTGTTTGGACATTGCTTTGATTTTAATATAATGATGCTTTCTTTTTATTGTGTGTAGTATGGATAATATTGTTATATTTAAGAATTTTATAATATTAAGACCTATAAAGGAGGCCGGTTCCAATGAACCGGGCGTTGTGGGGGTGCTGGGCCATTTCTCACCTTCCCCACACGTACCCAACTTTCCGAACCCATTAGGGGGTTGGGAATTCCTTAGGAATCGAGTCATCTACCCCTTTCTTTTTTCCCGGCCCGTCCGGGTGGCGACTCCATTTTCTCCGGACTTAGGTCCATGTTCTCTAAGGTCCCGAGCCTAAACAGTGCCGAAGTCGCAAGAACCATTCCACCGGGAGTGGGGGCGAAAATCCCCGCTCTCACTAGTCCGATCCCAATTAAAGAAGGCCAAGCCAAATTAGGTCCAATTTTCAAATATTAAATCTAGCTTATAGTTTTGATTTAGGTTGGTCCAATTTTAAAAGGCCTAAAATAAGCTTGTTTAACCTTTAAAGCCCTGAAATGGTCCGGTTTGAGGTTAAAGCAGGTTTTGGTTTAGTATGGATCATACCATATCGA
The DNA here is from genome assembly GCA_947685225.1 of Garcia nutans. NCBI lineage: Eukaryota > Viridiplantae > Streptophyta > Magnoliopsida > Malpighiales > Euphorbiaceae > Garcia > Garcia nutans. The sequence continues at coordinate 38,222,010 of CANTUV010000035.1, forward strand.
ATTAGGCTTATTCAATTATATATGGATGGTCCATATCAAATTAGAAGCCATATAATTTGATATGGAAGATTCCATATCAAATTAGATGAACTCTAATTCGATATGGATGGCCCATATCAAATTAGAATAAGTCTAATTCGATATGGAACACATCCATATCTAATTGGACTTGCTAATTCTATATGGACGTTGATGTTGCGCTCTAATAAAACTACTAGAACTACACTCGCAAGTATACGATGTTGCTGTAGTATTTTGGTGAACACCTCAAGGTCGTCTCACAAGGAAGCTAGAATAGCTAATTATTTATCAAATCGTAATAACAAATTATCAATAAAATTAAATTGCTAAAAAACTAATGAAAATAGAATGAGTTGAATTTAGAACAATGAAAGTAAACTGAACAGATATGTTGATTCACTTAATAGAAAGGTCTAGGGTTTGCACTTCTCTACTAACTTATATGTATGAACGGCTATTCCTCTCAACCGATTAAATTTCAAAGAACAAATTTCAAGCAACTTAATTAACTGAATCAAGGAAATAAGCTCTCGCATTCAAACATCTTTCAAATAATCTTGTTACAATTGAAATTATCTTTTTCTTAGGTTTATATTTCTAATTCACCTAAGTCCTTAAATGAATTGTTCCAGCATTAGAATTCATTTCTCAATTCTTCATCTAATACCTCAAACACATAATCGGTGGCCAATCAATTATATATTAACTTAAATACATTCAATTAAGGATAAAAGAAATAATTCAGTTAAGAGCCATAACCATTTCATACAAACATAGTAGATCCATACAAACTCGAGACTAGATCAAAATTGATCATAATGATGCTATCAAACAAATTCATCTCAATAAAATTCAAAGAAATTAATTTAGACATTAGAGAATTCATGAATACAATTCCAATGAAACTTAAGAAATAGAGTTTGAGGATAAAACCAAATTCAAACTTCCTTTGGCTTCTGAACAATCTCTTGCTCAGATTGTTGCTAAAAGAATAATGCAATGGCTAAAACTAATTTAATCTAGAGTGTTTGCATGAAAGTGAAATCAAAATTCAAAAGAAAATGAAGAATAGCTCAAAAGTTTATGTTGGACGGCAGGAAAAATGTGTAACCCTTTCAAATACCCTATCTTCTTATTTATACAAAACCCTTGCTCAAAATCCGCGTTTCCTTTCTTTCCTTAGTCCCATGGAGTGACACAACCAAGCTTGTGGCCGTGTCATGTGACAAGGCCAGTGGCTTGGCTGTGTCACCTTCTGTGTAATCTTTCTTCTTTGCTTCTCTAGAAATGAGTGTGACACGGCCAGTGGCTTGGCCGTGTCACCTGGGTGTGTCAGCTTCTGTGTAATCTTTCTTATTTGCTCTTCTTTCTTGGCTAAATATGGGACACGGCCAAGCTTGTGGCCGTGTCACCTGCCAGTGTCAGCTTCTACCAAATTTTCCTTCCTTTCTTGGTTCCCTTGGTTTTGCCCTTAAGGTGAGACACGGCTAGTGGCTTGGCCGTGTCTTGCTGCTTCATTCTATTCTTTCTTTATTTTGGTCTTCCATGGAAGTTTTTTGCATATTAACCTAAAACAAACACTTGAAACAAATTTTAAACAAGAATCAAATGAAACATTAACCAAAAACACATAAACATCACACTAAAAACTAATACAACAATGACATAAACACTGGAATAAATTAAAACTATCAAAATTGATGAAATCACTAAATAAATAGATTAAAACTACCAAAATGCATGAAGAAAACTATAATCATCATAATAAATAAGTTACAATTCTATGACAAAAACTAATAAAACAACTACCACACACTTAAAACTTTGCTTGTCCTCAAGCAAATTCACATGCCATAAATTAAAAACTCAAATAACCTTAACCATAATTCAAGTATATAAGATGAAATCCTTTAAAACTCAGCCATAAAATAAATGCAATTTACTTCAATCAAGATTTTCTTAACTCATTCATTAATCCAGACATAACAAATCTCCTCTCTCATTTAAGTGTTTCACTCAATTTCAAAGGTTAATTCACTCAAACCACTCATGACTGCATACTGCCATAAACTTGCTTAATTATCCAATCTCTCTCACTGATTTTCTCTAGAAATAATCTGAAGGTCTTATTATTTGGATGTAATGGGGCTAAGGTGAAGGTGTGAGAAAAGACATTTAAGTTGGAACATCAAGAAATGGAGTATCTAAATTAGACAATACTATTGCTTAGAAACTCGTAACTCCCTCAAATGGCATATTCCCCAACCCTTGATAATCTCACATACTTGCATACTTAAAGAAAAGTACATGAGTCGAAATTCCTCTTTGATGACTAATGCTAGAAAATATATGAATTTTGTATATATATATATATATCTTCTCTTTTATTTTATTTATTTATATATATATATATACAAAATATAGAATTGCATGGAACATCTAGCTCAAAATGTAGAGGAAAAGAATAATCGTCTCTTAGTCAAATACAATGTGAAAAGTATGCATTTCAACCCAAATATTACTAAAGCAATAATATTTTTTTTAATTCTTACCCCACACTTATGAATTAAACCACCCTATTGTCATATAATAAGAAACTCCATTCCTTAATGAAGGTATGATGATAATAGGAAAATGTTGAGTTGTGAATTGTGTTGATCAATCAAGAAAAAGTCAAAGGCTCAACTTGGCTCACTAAGGAATTCATAATTAAGGGAGGTCTTTTTAAGATAGAAGGGGTAATCCTAATTTGCCTTCATCATTTTAAAACTTGAGATGAAATCATAATGTGAGTTCAATTAGTATGCAAAAGCAAGCTCTAGAGATGCAAAATCATGAAGGTGCACACTTAAAAAAAAGAAAATTGATTGACAATAATATTCAATCTATGAGTCTCAAAACTCACAAAGGGTGGGTTCTCAAAGATTTATATGTCTTGCATAATGTGAAAATTGATCCTAATTGAATTCAAATGCTAATCTGTATGTTGATACTAAAGGCTCAAATATAATGCTAGAATTACAGAAAAGTCAATAAGTTTCCAACAATTATACCATGAACAACACACAATATAACACACAAAGACAAACAAAACAAAAATTAAAGGAAAGCTTAAAGATTACCCCACACTTATAAATTACATTGTCCTCAATGGAAACAAGCAGAATAAAGAAAGAGTTAAGGTACAACCTGTTTTCCATTGTTCCCTTGTGAGGCAAACGCTACCTTTTCACCCACAAACATCAATTGTTCATAAACAAAATACAATATATATAAAATAAACAAAATATAAAGTGTTAACATTAAAAACAAAAATGAAAAATAACAACGAAAATATGTTATAACTAAATACAAGAAAGTAAGGAATTTTCTCAAAAGATTAGAGCTAATTTGATCTACGGTGAAGAAGGATGTGATGATGATGCAGCTGAAGGATGGAGACTCAGAATCTTAGCAAAGTTGCTATTGATTTGGTCCAACTGTTGCAAGACCGCAACATGGTTACGATCGACCTTGCTTTCCAATGCCTCTATCCTGTTAATTATCTCTTGATTTTTCGGGATCGGAGCATCTTCATCCAAATCAAGAGAATCCGAGTCGAACTCCTCATGGACTCGTGCTCTCTTTTGTCAGCCCCCCGGTGCATCTAGCTCAATTGAAGCCATCACATAGGCCCCTCCCCTGTTCACAACCATATGCATCTTCTCAAGTGTGGCCAAATCTAACGAATCATTACCTAAAATTTTAGTCATACGGTAGTTACTCGGGTCAAAATCATCAAGAAGGGCTGTCGCTAAAGTGGTAACCAATCCTCCAATACAAATAGCACCCTTCTTTTTGTTTGCCACATTGTCAAAAACATCGGCCAACCAATAGCCGGCTGTAATATCCTCATTTTTGCCCTAGAAGTTTTGCATATTGTTGTTGTTGTTATTGTTATAAATTGGATTGGATGTATATGATGGGATAAGAAAAGAATTAGGGTTTAGAGAGAATGGTATATGTTGTGTATATGATGATATATATAACATATAAATGGGTCAAAGGAAGAGTCAAAGGAAGAGAGATATTTTTGTGTTAAGTGTGTAATTACATATGTGGGCTTATATGAGACAAAAGGTTAGTTATATGGTTAAGGGCAATTTGGTAATTGCTTGGATAAGATTACTTGGTGGAGATTAAAAGCAAAATTTGACTTTGTTTCTTCATCATTTTCTTCTTTCTTTCATGAAGTGGCCGGCTCCTCCATAGACAAAGGGAAGCAAGAGGTGAAGAGAGGTTCTTGATGAGTTGAGTTCAAAATTGAAGGAAGATTAAGTGTTCAACTGTTGATTCAAGAAGTTTTTAACTAAGGTAAGATCTTCCCTTTGATTTCTTTCATTCTTTTGAAGTGGTATGGGAAGTTAATTAGGATTTGATGATGAGATGTGTTTATGATTTGTTCTCAAGTGTTAAATTGGTTTTAAGTTAATAGTTTAAATAGGTGTAGTTGTTGGAAGTGGTAAGTGTTGATTTTGAAAGGTGGAGAGGGATGGTGATTTTAGTGTTTTGAGATGATGTGTGTTTAATTGTTATATTAATGTGTTGTGAAGTAATACTTGTGGTGAATATGTGTTTAGAACATTGATTATGTTCATTTGAAATATGTTATATGATGAATATTGTGTTTGAGTGCAATTGAGAAAGTGTTGATTTGGTTAAGGTTATGAGCATGGGTGACACGGCCAGAATCATTGAAGAGACACGGGCGTGTCATTTGTTTGAGTTGGCTACTGCCTCTTTTATTTTTAGTGACACGGCCGTGTTCCTCAAGTGGGTTGGGCGTGTCCTTCATGTGGGCTGGGCGTGTCCCTCAAATGAGTTGGATATTGTTTGATTTCTTTGTTCTTTTTGCATGGTTTGGGTTCTTCAAAGGTAGTTTGGTCTCTAAACTTAAACATAAACATTTTAAACATACTTAAACTAAGGAATGACTTAATCAAACACTTGTGGATGATCCTAAAGCTATGACTAATATAAATTGTTCTTGCATTGTTGAGATTGAACAATGTTATGTTATGCATTGTGAATAGTAATGTGTTTCATGAGTAATGTGGAATGAAATGTTGATATTTAGGAATGATGCTATGTGAGATATAATGTGATCATGGATGAGATAAATATACACTTGAATAATGAAGTGTTATATTGTGAAATGAAATGTGAAGCCATTGTTTTTGGCTAAGGTAATTCAATGGGGATAAATGAGGCATGTTTGCCTAAATGATAATGAGAATTGAGGATGAAAACTAAATGAATTGTGTGGCTAATGTGTTATTCCATTTTCAGAGTTTGTTGTTGGTGGCATGCCTAATGAGTGTAACAATCTCTTGAAGTTAGGTTGGATTGAATCCTTGAAGCCTAATTGAGATGTTACCACCCTTGAAGCTAGGTTGGGTTAGTTCTTGAAGCCAAGTTGGGTAGAAGCTTAGCATGCTTTGCTCCCCTTGAAGCTTGGTTGAACTTAATCCTTGAAGCCTAGTTGGGTATATAATATTGATAAATGTGATAACAAACCAAAGCATTAACTCTGAAAATTGAATGGCATATTAGTGTGTCTTGGGCCCAATGCTTGTCTTTGTTTAATGTGAGTCATGGTTTGTCTATTGTTGTTCATGGATGATTAAATAATGAAATATATGCAATGATGTTGAAATGTGATATGCATATATGTATGTTGATTATAAAATGTAAAGGGATGTTGTTAGCTTTGCATCTATGTTGTTACATATATGATATGAATTAGAATTGACATTGTATTACATTAAAGCATATCCATTGCATGTTTTATCTTACTAAGCCCTTGGCTTAGCGCGATAGTGTTTAATCGCGCAGGTAATAGAGTTGATAGAGTTGAACCCGAGAGTTCATCAAGACCAAGTGAGAGTAGACCTTGAAGAATCCATTTTGGGAGATTAAAGATCAGAGCAAACTTGCCAATCATGTATACTTCTTTATATTTTGTAAAGAAATGTTTAATATGTAAATATGTACATATTTTATAACTTCCGCTGTGTAATATTTAAATGTATATATATATATAACTAATATGTTTTGTTTTATAAGTAAATGATCAAATTTTCTATAATGTAAAATGATAAGGGTATTGTATCAAGTTTTAAAGGGTTTGAATGTTAAGAAAACCATAACATCCCTATGTTTGGTGCACTTATGCTACCTTGCTGTGGTTGTAGTGTGTGTGCATTGGATATGGGGGTGTTACAATTGTTTTGGTATCAGAGCCTAGGTTTGAGATTCTCAACCTAGGTAAAATGTAAGAAAAAGATTATTTTGATTTTAAAAGTGGTTTTTGAATAATATACATGTTTGGGATTGGCAACCTCTGATCTTTAATAAGATGTAGTATGTTGTGTTTGCAGTGTTAGGTTGTGATGGATTCTCACTCACGCCAGTCGGTTGAGGGTAGTGAGGAGAGCGTTGCTCCTGATGAGGGAGCTAGGGTTGATAGTGTTGAGGAGGCACCTGCTTCGGTGTCGGGTAGACCAGTTGGTGAAGAGGTTCCGCCAGCCTGGTTTAGGCATATGATGGAAGCTATGAGACAAGCACCTGTGCAACCAGTGCCACCACCCCCTCAACCTTCAGTACCAGTGAGGCACTATGATAAGCTAAGGAAATATGGAGCAGAGGATTTCTTTGGTACAGTTGATCCGGCTGTAGCAGAACAGTGGCTTGATAGAGTTCAGAGGGTATTTGTTCAATTGCAAACCACCTCAGAGGAAAAGTTTGATTATGCAAGATCTTTGCTACAGAAGGACACCTACGATTGGTGGAAGACAGTGCCCCATTCTATGGATGATCCTCCAACACTGTCTTACACTGATTTTCTGAGGGAATTTGAGTTGAAGTATACTCCTAGGGAGTATAAGGACATGAAGAAGATGGAGTTTTTGAGTCTGAAGCAAGATAGCAAGACTGTAACTGAGTATGAGGTTGAGTTTATTTGACTGAGTCAGTATGCTGGGGGTATCATTGCTGATGAGATTGATAGATGTTGGAGGTTTGAGGAGGGATTGAGGCCCTCGATTATGTGCTTAGTAGCTGGATCCAGATATCAGGATTTCTCACAGCTTGTGGCAGCAGCTCGAAGTGTAGAGCGAGCTCAGGGTATTGCGGTTGCTTCAGAAGAAGAGGTTAGGGTTAGAAGGCCCCAGTTCGAGGCAGGGTCTTCTTCTGCGAAGAGAGGTAAAGGAAGCTTTGTTCCTAGAGTTAGTAGGAGTCAGAGGTCAGCTGGTAGGTCAGTGCAGTTACAGAGGCAGAGATTTAGACCTGCAGCTTCAGTGGCGAGTGCTCCGACCCCTATGGTTCAGAGATCCACCTTACCCTTCTGTATCCATTGTGGTAGGCCGCATGGTGGTCCTTGCTGGAAGGCTGGTGTTGCAGGGGTATGTTTCAGATGTGGATCTCCAGATCACTTTGTGAGAGATTGCCCTGAGAGGCAAGAGCAGATGTCAGTTGATACTGCAGCTTCTCGACCTAGTGTGAGGGGAGGTCGAGTAGGTAGAGGTAGCAGCCGGGGAGGCAGATCTGGGTTCAGTGCTAGAGGTGCTACATCTAGGGAGAGTAGACCAGAGGAGGTTGGTTCTTCCCAGAGGATGTATGTTATGCAGAGGCAGCCAGATGCTTCGGCAGTCATTGCTGGTACTTTTTCCTTATCTGGTTTTTCTGTACTTGCTTTGATTGATCCGGGTTCCACGCATTCATATGTTAGTGCATCTGTATTGCCTGTATTTGATGTGCATGCTGAATCCCTAGGATTTGATGTGTTGGTGACAAATCCGTTAGGGCATAGTGTGGTTGTGAGTAAGGTACACAGAGATAGTGCAGTGAGGGTGCAAGGTGAGGAGTTCCTTGGAGACTTGATTGAGATGCCATTTAAGGAATATGATGTGATCTTAGGCATGGATTGGTTAGCTAGACATGGAGCTGTGGTGGATTGTAAAAAGAAAATTGTTTCTTTGAGAACGGGTGATGGTAGAGAGGTGATAGTATCTAATGAGCAGGAACAGCTAGCCTCCTTATTTGTTTCAGCTGTTGCAGCTAGGAGATTGATTAGAAAGGGGTGTGAAGCCTATCTTGCTCATGTGGTGGATACTAGAGTGAAGGGTTCTCCCATTGATAGTATTGCCACAGTTGTAGATTTCCCTGATGTTTTTCCAGAGGAGTTGCCAGGATTGCCTCCTGAGAGAGAGGTGGAGTTCGGTATTGAATTGTTGCCTGGTACCACTCCTATCTCTATTACTCTTTATAGAATGGCACCAGCAGAATTGAGGGAGTTGAAAGTGCAATTACAGGAATTGTTGGATAAAGGATTCATTCGCCCCAGTGTTTCTCCTTGGGGAGCTCCTGTGCTATTTGTGAAAAAGAAAGATGGTACTATGAGGTTGTGTATCGATTATAGGCAATTGAACAAGGTGACTATTAAAAATAAATATCCTTTGCCTAGAATCGATGATCTCTTTGATCAATTGAAGGGTGCAGCTGTGTTTTCCAAAATTGATCTGAGATCAGGATACCATCAGCTGAGAGTCAGAGCTGAAGATGTTCCGAAGACCGCCTTTCGGACCAGGTATGGGCATTACGAATTTCTAGTTATGCCTTTTGGTCTGACGAATGCACCTGCAGCTTTTATGGATTTGATGAATAGGGTGTTTAGGCCCTATCTGGATCAGTTTGTAGTGGTCTTCATCGATGATATTCTAGTGTATTCAAGGAATGAAGAGGAACATGATTTGCATCTGCTGATTGTATTGCAGATTTTGAGAGAGAAGCAGTTATTTGCCAAATTGTCGAAGTGTGAGTTCTGGTTGGATCAAGTAGCTTTTCTCGGACATGTTGTTTCTGCAGAAGGCATTAGAGTTGATCCGAGTAAAGTTGAAGCCATTTTAAATTGGAGTCCACCCAAGTCTGTGACAGAGATTAGAAGTTTTCTGGGTTTGGCAGGCTATTACCGGCCGTTTGTGAAAGGGTTTTCTTTGATAGCTACTCCACTCACCAGATTGCTTCGTAAGGGAGTGAGGTTTTTGTGGACAGATCAGTTCAAGCGAGCTTTGAGTAGTTGAGAGAAATGTTAACTCAAGCGCCTGTTCTTACTTTACCTGTTGAAGGCAAACCATATGTGATCTACAGTGATGCTTCACATAGAGGTTTGGGGTGTGTATTGATGCAAGAAGGGAAAGTTATAGCTTATGCATCTAGACAGTTGAAACCGCATGAGCTTAACTATCCGACCCATGATTTGGAATTGGCTGCCATTGTGTTTGCATTGAAGATTTGGCGCCACTATCTGTTTGGGGAGAAATGTTTCATTTATACTGATCACAAGAGTTTGAAATATTTGGGTGTCCAGAAAGAGCTCAATCTTCGTCAAAGGAGGTGGTTAGAATTGATTAAAGACTACGACTGCTTGATTGATTATCATCCAGGTAAAGCAAATGTTGTTGCTGATGCCTTGAGTCGGAAGTCTTTAGCAGGTTTGACTGTTTACTCGCTCTCGTTGCTTGTTGAGTTGAGAGCATTGTGTGCTAGTTTTGTACCTTGTGATGATGGTGCATTGTTAGCACAGTTGCAATTGAAGCCGGTTTTGTTAGATCAGATCAAAGAAGCTCAGTTGGCCGATAAGAAGATTCAGAGGATTGTTTCGGATTGTCAGAGTGGAAAGGGTAGAGATTTTATTGTGAAGAGTGATGGAAGTCTCTGGTTTAAGAGCCGATTGTGTGTGCCGGATGATGCTGATTTGAAAAGGATCATTTTAGAAGAAGCTCATCAGTCGATGTTTGCTATGCATCCGGGTAATACCAAGATGTATCATGATTTGAGACAGCATTACTGGTGGATTGGGTTGAAGAGAGACATTGCTGAGTTTGTATCGAAATGTCTCACTTGTCAGAAGGTTAAAGCAGAGCATCAAGTTCCAACCGGGTTGCTTCAACCATTGTCAGTGCCAGAATGGAAGTGGGAAAGAGTGACAATGGACTTTGTGTCTGGGTTGCCATTGACACAAAGGAAACATGATGCCATATGGGTGATTGTGGATAGATTGACTAAGACAGCTCATTTCCTTCTGGTGCGGATGGATTACTCTTTGGAGAGGTTGGTTGAGCTGTATATTTATGAGATTGTGAAGTTGCATGGTGTTCCAACTTCTTTAGTATCTGATCGAGATCCCAGATTTACTTCCAAGTTTTGGAAGAGTTTGCATAGTGCTTTGGGTTCTCGACTGCACTTCAGTACTGCTTTTCATCCACAGACAGATGGACAGTCAGAGAGGGTGATACAGATTATTGAGGACATGTTGAGAAGCTGTTTCATCGATTTCTCTGGAAGTTGGGATAAGTTTTTACCTCTTGTGGAGTTTGCATACAACAATAGTCACCAATCTAGCATTGGTATGGCACCATTCGAAGCTCTGTATGGCAGACGGTGTAGGACACCTCTTTGTTGGAGTGAACTGGGAGATGGTAAGTTGATTGGACCTGATTTGATTCAAGAAACTGAAGAGAAAGTAAAGCTGATTCGAGGTAGATTGAAAGCAGCTTCAGACCGACAGAAATCTTATGCAGATCTAAAGAGGAGAGATATAGAGTTTGATGTGGGAGATAAGGTATTTTTGAAAGTATCTCCTTGGAAGAAGATCTTGAGGTTTGGTCGGAAAGGAAAATTGAGTCCTCGTTTCATTGGACTGTATGAAGTTTTGGAAAGAGTTGGGCCAGTTGCTTATCGGCTTGCTTTGCCACCTGAGTTGGATCGGATTCATAACGTATTTCATGTTTCTATGTCGAGGAGGTACAGGTCGGATCCATCTCATGTGTTGCCGATTGAGTCAATTGAAGTAAATCCTTTGACGTTTGAAGAGGAACCAGTTGCTATTTTGGCACGTGATGTGAAAGAGTTGAGAAACAAGAGAGTGCCACTTGTGAAGATTTTGTGGAAGAATCATGGAAAAGAAGAAGCAACTTGGGAAAGTGAACAAACCATGCAAGAGCAATATCCGCAGTTGTTTCAGACTTGATATCAGGTAATTTCGAGGACGAAATTTTTTTTTAGAGGGGAAGAATTGTAATATCCTCATTTTTGCCCTAGAAGTTTTGCATATTATTGTTGTTGTTATTGTTATAAATTGGATTGGATGTATATGATGGGATAAGAAAAGAATTAGGGTTTAGAGAGAATGGTATATGTTGTGTATATGATGATATATATAACATATAAATGGGTCAAAGGAAGAGTCAAAGGAAGAGAGATATTTTTGTGTTAAGTGTGTAATTACATATGTGGGCTTATATGAGACAAAAGGTTAGTTATATGGTTAAGGGCAATTTGGTAATTGCTTGGATAAGATAACTTGGTGGAGATTAAAAGCAAAATTTGACTTTGTTTCTTCATCATTTTCTTCTTTCTTTCATGAAGTGGCCGGCTCCTCCATAGACAAAGGGAAGCAAGAGGTGAAGAGAGGTTCTTGATGAGTTGAGTTCAAAATTGAAGGAAGATTAAGTGTTCAAGTGTTGATTCAAGAAGTTTTTAACTAAGGTAAGATCTTCCCTTTGATTTCTTTCATTCTTTTGAAGTGGTATGGGAAGTTAATTAGGATTTGATGATGAGATGTGTTTATGATTTGTTCTCAAGTGTTAAATTGGTTTTAAGTTAATAGTTTAAATAGGTGTAGTTGTTGGAAGTGGTAAGTGTTGATTTTGAAAGGTGGAGAGGGATGGTGATTTTAGTGTTTTGAGATGATGTGTGTTTAATTGTTATATTAATGTGTTGTGAAGTAATACTTGTGGTGAATATGTGTTTAGAACATTGATTATGTTCATTTGAAATATGTTATATGATGAATATTGTGTTTGAGTGCAATTGAGAAAGTGTTGATTTGGTTAAGGTTATGAGCATGGGTGACACGGCCAGAATCATTGAAGAGACACGGGCGTGTCATTTGTTTGAGTTGGCTACTGCCTCTTTTATTTTTAGTGACACGGCCGTGTTCCTCAAGTGGGTTGGGCGTGTCCTTCATGTGGGCTGGGCGTGTCCCTCAAATGAGTTGGATATTGTTTGATTTCTTTGTTCTTTTTGCATGGTTTGGGTTCTTCAAAGGTAGTTTGGTCTCTAAACTTAAACATAAACATTTTAAACATACTTAAACTAAGGAATGACTTAATCAAACACTTGTGGATGATCCTAAAGCTATGACAAATATAAATTGTTCTTGCATTGTTGAGATTGAACAATGTTATGTTATGCATTGTGAATAGTAATGTGTTTCATGAGTAATGTGGAATGAAATGTTGATATTTAGGAATGATGCTATGTGAGATATAATGTGATCATGGATGAGATAAATATACACTTGAATAATGAAGTGTTATATTGTGAAATGAAATGTGAAGCCATTGTTTTTGGCTAAGGTAATTCAATGGGGATAAATGAGGCATGTTTGCCTAAATGATAATGAGAATTGAGGATGAAAACTAAATGAATTGTGTGGCTAATGTGTTATTCCATTTTCAGAGTTTGTTGTTGGTGGCATGCCTAGTGAGTGTAACAATCTCTTGAAGTTAGGTTGGATTGAATCCTTGAAGCCTAATTGAGATGTTACCAACCTTGAAGCTAGGTTGGGTTAGTTCTTAAAGCCAAGTTGGGTAGAAGCTTAGCATGCTTTGCTCCCCTTGAAGCTTGGTTGAACTTAATCCTTGAAGCCTAGTTGGGTATATGATATTGATAAATGTGATAACAAACCAAAGCATTAAGTCTGAAAATTGAATGGCATATTAGTGTGTCTTGGGCCCAATGCTTGTCTTTGTTTAATGTGAGTCATGGTTTGTCTATTGTTGTTCATGGATGATTAAATAATGAAGTATATGCAATGATGTTGAAATGTGATATGCATATATGTATGTTGATTATAAAATGTAAAGGGATGTTGTTAGCTTTGCATCTATGTTGTTACATATATGATATGAATTAGAATTGACATTGTATTGCATTAAAGCATATCCATTGCATGTTTTATCTTACTAAGCCCTTGGCTTAGCGCGATAGTGTTTAATCGCGCAGGTAATAGAGTTGATAGAGTTGAACCCGAGAGTTCATCAAGACCAAGTGAGAGTAGACCTTGAAGAATCCATTTTGGGAGATTAAAGATCAGAGCAAACTTGCCAATCATGTATACTTCTTTATATTTTGTAAAGAAATGTTTAATATGTAAATATGTACATATTTTATAACTTCCGCTGTGTAATATTTAAATGTATATATATATAACTAATATGTTTTGTTTTATAAGTAAATGATCAAATTTTCTATAATGTAAAATGATAAGGGTATTGTATCAAGTTTTAAAGGGTTTGAATGTTAAGAAAACCGTAGCATCCCTATGTTTGGTGCACTTATGCTACCTTGTTGTGGTTGTAGTGTGTGTGCATTGGATATGGGGGTGTTACACCGGCACTAATGGGTATGGCATTACAAGCACAGTCTAAGAAAATGAGCTCACTAATTTCCACTACTCCTGGGCTTTCCTTTCGTGCAAAGAACCCACAAGACATAAAGCGATGTAAATACCTTAGAGCGGGATTACTCAATTTTGTTGCCTTGGCCGATTTTGCCACATAAGTTTCCGAGCCCAGTGCTCCCCATGCAAATTGTTGTTTAAAACCCTTAGGTATAGATTTTTCCCCTTGTTGATGGAAACCAAAGATAGCATTCAATTGCTCAATACTAACTACACATGATTTCCCAAGCAATTTTAAACTCAACCTATTGCAAATTTTCTGTTCATCTCTTTCAACCTTGAGAGATGTTAAAAATTCCAAAGTAAGCTCTTGAAATTGCAAAGGTCGAAGGGAAAAAAATTTCTCCCACCCAAGGTTTTGAACATGGCTATAAAAATTATCCCTAATATAAAGAGCATTAAGGGATTCATTGCTAACATACCTCATTGGAAAGAAACCCCTAGTTAGAAGGGTCGCTCTCCTTGAAGATGAAGATGGAGCTGCAGTTGGAGGTTGCCTCCTCTTGTGGTGGGAAACCATCTTTGTTCTAGGCATATTGATAGATTTGGAAAAATTTTAAGCTTTAACAGATTTAATTGTTTTTGGATGAGAAAAGAAGAAGATTGAATGAGTTGATTTTGGTTTTGGTGAAGAAAAATGGAGAATTAACGGGATTTTGGAAGCATTGAGAAAACAAAAATGGAGGTTTTAGAGAGAAAGAGTCGAGAGAGAGAGAAAGGAAAAAGGAAAACTAGGGATTTAAAATGAAAGAAAAGGGCTGAAACCGTGTTTCTAAACTTGGAAATCAAGGTTACACGGCCAAGCTTGGTTTAGCTTGGCCGTGTTTGATGGGTTTGGAGGGATACAGCCAGTGACTTGGCCGTGTCCCCTGACCGTGTTTGATATTGTAAAACAAAAGATTGCAAGACAAAGAAAGGGACATGGGTATAAGCTTGGCCGTGTCTATGTGACACGGCCAAGCCTTTTGGCCGTGTCTGGGACTGTGTATTTTGGGGTTGCTGACACGGCCAGTGGCTTGGCCGTGTCAAGTGGCAGTGTCCTTCACTGCCATTTTGGCTCTTTTTTTATCTTTTTTTTGTGTCACCAAATCTAAAAGAATTGCAATCTTCTTCCTTGATTAACCCTGAAACACATTAAAAAAATAAAAACCGATCAAAGCGCCTATTCCATTTATTTAAACCAAACATGAAATTAAAATTGCTAAATATAAAATTGTAACTATGAAAAGAAATGCAAACGGATGGGTTGCCTCCCATTTAGCTCTTCTTTAATGTCGTGTAGCTGGACATTACTGCAAGACTTAAGGATCATAGATCAAAGTGCTATCGATGATCCTTACTTCTTGGAACCCTTCATTATATGGTTTAACTCTCTGTCCATTTACTTTAAAAATTTCATTCATTCGAGAGTTAAGCAATTCTATAGCACCAGAAGGATATACCTGAGTTATCTCGAAAGGACCACTCCATCGAGACTTGAGTTTTCCTGGAAATAGTCGGAGACGAGAATTAAAAAGCAAAACTTTCATACCTGGGCTCAATGTCTGTCGCACTAAAATTCTATCATGAAGTGCTTTAGTGCGGTCCTTATAAATCCTAGAACTCTCATATGTCTCGTTCCTTAGTTCATCTAACTCTGAAATCTGCAGAAAACGTTCTCTCTTTGCCTTGTCCAAATCTAAATTTAGAGTCTTAATTTCCCAATACGCCTTGTGCTCCAACTCCACTGGTAAATGACAAGCCTTACCAAAAACCAATCGGTATGGACTCATACCCAAAGGGGTCTTGAAAGCAGTTTGATATTCCCACAATGCATCATTCAATCTACTCTCCCAATCCTTCCTTGATAAGTTGACTGTTTTTTCTAGAATTCCTTTGATTTGCTTGTTGGATGTCTCAACTTGGCCTGAAGTCTGTGGATGGTATGGGGTCGCCACCTTATGTTTCACACCCGATTTGTGCATTAATTTCTCAAAAATTTTGTTGCAGAAATGACTTCCCCCATCACTGACTATCACTCTTGGCGTGCCAAATCTGCTAAGAATGTATTCCTCTACAAATTTAACAACCACATTAGCATCATTAGTACGGGTGGGGATTGCCTCCACCCATTTTGAAACATAATCAACAGCAACTAAAATGTACTCATAACCAAAAGACTTGGGAAAAGGACCTATGAAGTCTATTCCCCACACATCAAATAGTTCAACAACAATATAAGATTGAAGGGGCATTTCATTCCTTCTTCCAATGTTACCTACTCTTTGACAGCGGTCACAATGCTTACAATATTCTTGAGCATCTTTGAATAGAGTAGGCCAGTAAAATCCAATTTGAAGCACTTTTTCTGCAGTCTTTCTCCCTCCAAAATGACCACCACAGTGAAGGTCATGACAGAATTGAAGAACACTCAGTTGTTCTTCCTTAAATACACACTGCGAACTATCTCATCTTTGCATATCCGGAATTGGTAAGGTTCATCCCAAAAATAGAATTTACTCATGTTCAAAAACATTTTCTTTTCCTGAAATGACATGTCAGAACGCAAAATACCACAAGCAAGATAGTTAGCAATATCTGCAAACCAAGGTGAATTCATCACTGCAAACAACTACTCATCAGGAAATGCTTCTAGATTTTTATGAATGTTATCAGATGCAAGATTTTCACCAAAGAAAGGTAATCTAGATAAATGATCACTTCCCTTAGTATCCTTGATTTGAAAATCAAATTTTTGCAATAATAACACCCATCTAATTAAACAAGGTTTAGCATGTTGTTTTGTCAAAAGATATTTTAGAGCTGCATGATCTGAATGCACAATAATTTTAGACCCAATCAAATATGCTTTAAACTTATCTAAGGCAAAAACAACAGCTAGCATTTCTTTTTCAGTTGTTGTGTAATTCACTTGCGCACTATTTAGGGTCAAGCTAGCATAATAGATTACTCTCAAAAATTTCTCAACCCTTTGCCCAAGGACAGCTCCTACTGCATGATTGGAGCCATCACACCTAATTTCAAAAGGTAAAGACCAAACAGGAGCGACAATTACCGGTGAACTGGTCAATTTTCCTTAAGGGAATTAAAGGCTTGCATGCATTGTGCAGTAAATTCAAATGGAACATCTTTCCCAAGCAAATGACACAACGGTTGGCTTATTTTAGAAAAATCTTTAATAAACCTCCGGTAAAAACCTGCATGCCCTAGAAAGCTTCTTATTCCCTTAACAGAGGTAGGTGGGGGTAACTTAGCAATCCTTAATCCCTTTACTAGACACAACATGGCCTAATACAATGCCCTGAGTAACCATGAAATGACTCTTTTCCCAACTCAAAGTGAGGTTACATTCAATGCATCTCTCAAGCACAAGAACAAGTTTACTGAGGCAATTATCAAAAGAATCACCAAAAACAGAAAAATCATCCATAAATACCTCAATAAAATCATCTATCATATCCGTGAAAACAGACATCATGCATCTCTGAAAAGTTGCAGATGCATAAGTCCCAAAAGGGCAAGTAAAAGTAGTCTTGGATTGATCCTCTGGTGATATCGGAACCTGATAATAACTTGAAAGTCCATCCAAAAAGCAATAATGTGAGTGTCTAGAAAGTTTATCCAGCATTTGATCAATAAAAGGAAGAGGGAAATGATCTTTCTTTATGGCATTGTTCAACTTTCTATAATCGATACACATCCTCCACCCAGTAGTAGTCCTAGTAGGAACCAATTCATTCTTTTCATTTTTACCACAGTGATTCCTGATTTCTTAGGCACTACATGTACTGGGCTAACCCACTCACTATTAGCTATTGGATATATCACTCCTTAATCAAGCAATTTAAGCACTTCCTTCTTAACCACTTCACTCATGTTTGGGTTAAGGCGCCTTTGGGTCTCCCTCACAGGTTTAGCTCCCTCTTCTAAGGTGATTCTATGCATGCACATTGAAGGGCTAATACCTTTGATATCACTCAATCACCATCCTATTGCTCTTTTCAATCTTTTTAGTTCACTCACCAACCTCATCTCCTCCCTTTCACTAAGTTTGCTAGATATTATCACAGGTAAGGTGTTGTGATCTCCTAAAAACACATATTTCAGATTTTTAGGCAACTCTTTCAGCTCTAACTCAAGTGAAGGTTTATTCTCTTCTTTTTGGTTGGAGGGGAGCTCAAATGTTGGGTCCTCCTTAAGTTCCTCTATTTCAGCACTCTCTAATATCTCTAGGCAACTGGCTATCTCTGAGTAAAAAATATCCAGGCCACGATCTAAGGTCAATGTCGGCTCCAATTTATCCGAGGAACCTATTTGCAAGAAAACATCTGAAACAACTGCGTCAATACAATCAATCAAAGAGCAATCCTCATATAATGCAATTATAGGAATGGGAGAAGTGTTAAAAATAAAAAATTCAACCGTTTGTCCCAAGACAGTCATTGACAATTTACCATTTTTAACATCTATCAAGGTGTTGGTCGTAGCCATAAAAGGACTACCCAGTAGAATAGTGTGTGCGGATGGTGGAGGATTATTTCCTTCCATGTCAAGAACTATAAAATCCACAGGCACTATCAACCCACCAACCTTAACTAACACATCTTCTATAACTCCTTTCGGGAATCTAAGAGATTTGTCAGATAATTGCAAGACCATTTTGGTATGTTTAAGTTCCCCAAGTTCTAACTCAAGATACACATAATATGGCATTAAATTAACATTGGCTCCTAAATCACACATGCCATCAGTCCCCTTTCCATCACCCATAGTAATTTGAATTATGAAACTACCAGGATCCTTTAGCTTCGGAGGTAGTTTATGTTGCAGAACAGCACTAGCTACCTCTGACACTATCACCTTTTCATTTGGCTCATACCTCTTTTTCTTGGTGTTTAATTCCTTGAAGAATTTGGCATAAGCCGGCATGTTCTTAATTTCTTCAAGTAAAGGTAAGTTAATACTTACCTTAGACAGCATGTTGAAGATGTCTGAAAATTGATTATCTTGTTTATCATTCTTCAACCTGCTAGGGAATGGTATAGGTGGCCGGTAAGGATTACTTGCCTTGTGTAAATCTGTGAAGGGGATTTCTCCATTGATTTTTCTCCAGCACCCTTGTCCTCTAGTTCTCCTTCCCTTTTGTTCTCTTGATCACCTGCATTCATAGAATTATTTGCAACATCATTATTTATTACCTTGCCACTTCTAAGAACAGTCACTGCTTGTGCCTGCTCAAGTTGACTCGAAAATTTCCCTTTTTTGTTGCATCTGCATCTGTTGTGCAAGTTGTCCCACTTGGGTCTCTACTTTCTTAAAAGATGCTTCCAATGAATCCAGCCTTTTGTTATTCATCTCTTGATTCTTGGCACTAACTTGGATAAAAGACTGTAAACTATCCTCCAAACTCTCTCTCTTAGGCTACCCTGGATTTAAAGATTGCCCCGGCGGTTGATTTTGTCTCTGGAGCAAATGGAAAGGTTGCTGAGAATTATTTGTTGCCGAGGAAAAGTTTGGATGATTCCGCCAACCAGTATTGTAAGTGTTTGAGTAAGGATCATTCTGGGCCCTTGGTTGATATCCCCCCATAGCATTGACTTGCTCAGCCTCGTTTCCATAAGACTCATATGCAGAGGGGCATATATTTGATCCATGCCCAAAAGTTCCACAAATTCCACACACTTCTTGAGTGGATAAAGAAGTATTGCTCTTCATGTTCAACATCTGCACTTGCCTTGTCAATTCAGCTATCTGATTGACCATCTCACTGTTGGCTTCCAACTGATTTACCCCTTTACTTCTTCCTCTTACACTTTTCTATTGAGAATTAGCTCCCAACATTTCAAAGATTTCATAAGTCTCATCTACCGTCTTTTCTCCCATAGCTCCCCCAGTTGCGTTATCAACAGTATTCTGAAATTGTTGGATTAGACCATCATAGAAAAACTGATTTAGCAGTTGAAGTGGGTAGTGATGGTGTGGACACTGGATTAACAACATCTTAAACCTGTCCCAAGCCTCATGAAATGGCTCTCCTTCAAATTGAGAAAATGTAGCTATTTTTCCTCTCAATTTAGCTGTCTTCTGATGTGAGTAAAAATTGCCCATAAACTTGTTATGGAATTGCTCCCAAGTTGTCAAAGAATTTTTAGGCAACATCATAAGCCAGCTCTTTGCCCTATCCTTTAATGTATATGGAAAACACCTCATCCTCAACTGGTCTTCTGTTAGTCCTCCAATGAAAACGTGTTGAGGGTGGAGTAGAAATCCCGGATAAATTTCAAAGGATCTTCATTCGGAACTCCATAGAAAGATGGCAGCATGTTATAATGGATATTCTTCAACTCATAATTTCTTACTGCATCTGTCAATCTTATACAAGAGGTGGATATTCTAATGACAGGTTTGGCAAAATCCCTCATAGTTCTTTGCCTTTTGTCTCCCATATTAGTAGATTGTGCAGTATCTGACTCAAAATCAGAAGTTTCCTCCTTTGTATCAAACCCGGTATACAGTTCAAACTCTTCTCTGCTCCTTTTCACTCTCTGAACTTCTGGAATAACTGGGCAAAGCTCTTCTCCGAGTGATCTCCTGCCTTGCATAAACAAAATTTCTGGAAAAAAAAGAATTATAAAAAGCAAAAGAGAAATAAAATAAAATGTAAACAATGAAAAATAATTTAAAATATTTATGCCTAATAAACAATTACGCCAATTAACCTCCCCGGCAGCGGCGCCAAAAACTTGTTGCGCTCTAATAAACACTACTAGAACTACACTCGCAAGTATATGAGGTTGCTGTAGTATTTTGGTGAACACCTCAAGGTTGTCTCACAAGGAAGCTAGAATAGCTAATTATTTATCAAATCGTAAATAACAAATGATCAATAAAATTAAATTGCTAAACAACTAATGAAAACAGAATGAGTTGAATTTAGAACAATGAAAGTAAACTGAATAGATATGTTGATTCACTTAATAGAAAGGTCTAGGGTTTGCACTTCTCTACTAACTTATATGTATGAACAACTATTCCTCTCAACCGATTAAATTTCAAAGAATAGATTTCAAGCAACTTAATTAACTGAATCAAGGAAATAAGCTCTCGCATTCAAACCTCTTTCAAATAATCTTGTTACAATTGAAATGATCTTTTTCTTAGGTTTATATTTCTAATTCACCTAAGTCCTTAATTGAATTATTCCAGCATTAGACTTCATTTCTCAATTCTTCATCTAATACCTCAAACACATAATCGGTGGCTAATCGATTATATATTAACTTAAATACATTCAATTAAGGATAAAAGAAATAATTCAGTTAAGAGCCATAACCATTTCATACAATCATAGTAGATCCATACAAACCCTAGACTAGATCAAAATTAGTTCATAATGATGCTATCAAACAAATTCATCTCATTAAAATTCAAAGAAATTAATTTAGACATTAGAGAATTCATGAATACAATTCCAATGAAACTTAAGAGATAGAGTTTGAGAACAAAACGAAATTACAAACTTCCTTTGGCTTCTTAAGAATCTCTTACTCAGATTGTTACTAAAAGAATAATGCAATGGCTAAAACTAATTTAATCTAGAGTGTTTGCATGGAAGTGAAATCAAAATTCAAAAGAAAATGAAGAATAGCTCAAAAGTTTATGTTGGGCGGCTGGAAAAATGTGTAACCCTTTAAAATACACTAATCTTCTTATTTATACAAAACCCTTTCTCAAAATCCACGTTTCCTTTCTTTCCTTAGTCCCATGGAGTGACACGGCCAAGCTTGTGGCCGTGTCATGTGACACGGCCAGTGGCTTGGCCGTGTCACCTGAGTGTGTCACCTTCTATGTAATCTTTCTTCTTTGCTTCTGTAGAAATGAGTGTGACACGGCCAAGCTCCTGGCCGTGTCATGTGACACGACCAGTGGCTTGGCTGAGTCACCTGGGTGTGTCAGCTTCTGTGTAATCTTTCTTCTTTGCTCTTCTTTCTTGGCTAAATATGGGACACGGCCAAGCTTGTGGCTGTGTCATATGACATGGCCAGTGGCTTAGCCGTGTGACATGCCAGTGTCAGCTTCTGCAAAATTTTCCTTCCTTTGTTGGTTCCCTTGGTTTTGCCCTTAAGGTGAGACACGGCCAGTGGCTTGGCCGTGTCTTGCTGCTTCATTCTATTCTTTCTTTGTTTTGGTCTTCCAAGGAAGTTTTTTTCATATTAACCAAAAACAAACACTTGAAACAAACTTTAAACAAGAATCAAATGAAACATTAACCAAAAAAACATAAACATCACACTAAAAACTAGTACAAAAATGACATAAACACTGGAATAAATTAAAACTACCAAAATTGATGAAATCACTAAATAAACAGATTAAAACTACCAAAATGCATGAAGAAAACTATAGTCATCATAATAAATAAGTTACAATTCTATGAAAAAAACTAATAAAATTAGATGAACTCTAATTCGATATGGATGGCCCATATCAAATTAGAATAAGTCTAATTCGATATGGAACACATGCATATCGAATTGGACTTGCTAATTCTATATAGTTGTTGATCCATGTAGAATTAAACTCATTTTAATCTGATATGGTCACGGTTTCATGACAAATTTAAAACACTAATATTCAATATGATTCTTGTAATATCCCAATGTATGCCCTAGAAGTCTTGAATATTATGGTTGTTTTAATTGGATTGAATGTATATGTTAATTTGAAAGAGAAAAGCATTTTTAGAGAAAGTGTATATGTTGGGTATATGGTAATATATATAACATATATGTTGGTCAAAATGAGGAGTCAAGGGAAGAAGATATTTTATTTGTGATATGTGAAATTACTATAAAGGGCATATAAGAAAAAGAAGTTAAGTTATATGGATGAGGGCATTTAAGTAATTGCTCATGTAGAATTGCTTGGTGGAGATTTAAAGAAGAAGAGAAGTTTGACTTGATTTTATTTTCTTCTCTTCTCATTTTTGTGTGGCCGGCTACCAAAGGAAAGAAGGAGGAAGAGAAGTGTTCTAAGTTCTAAACATCAATTTGAAGGGAAAATCAAAGGATCAAGTTGGAGATTTGTGAAATTTCTTCAATTGAGGTAAGTACTCTCTTGTTTTCCTTTGTTATTTTTGAAGTTATGTTTGAAGTGAGTTTTGATTTGTTGAGATTATGAATTGGTGTGGTTGAGATGTGATTATAAGTGTTTAAATTGGTTGTAAGTTAAATTGGTGTTGGTTTTGGTTTGAAAATGGTGAGTTGAGTGGATATTGAAATTGAAAGAATAAGAATGATGTTGGTTTAGGGTTTTGAAGTTGTATGTGTTGTTAATGATTTGTTAATGAGAATATTGTGATGAATATGTAAAATAAGTGTTAATGACATTGTTTATATCCATTTGAATGAGGCTATGTTGTGCATAATGAGTTTAAATGCAATTAAAAGAGTTTTGGCCACATTTAGGGTTTTGTTCATGTGAGACACGGCCAAACCAAAGAAGGAACACGGCCAAGACTTAAGATTTTTGGGAGACACGGCCAAGTCTAAGGAAAATGTGGCCGTGTTGGATGATTTTTGGAGAGACACGGCCATGTCCCTTGCCCATGTTTGCCACTGCCTGAATTTTGTTGAGAGACACGGCTGTGTCCCCTTGCCCGTGTCTGCCTCGGCTTGAATTGGTGTTGAGAGACACGGCCACAAGCTTGGCCGTGTCCCTTGAATGTGTTGGCTATTGTGATTATCCCTTGCTCTTCTTACATGGTTGAGATTGAACTTACATTTGATAATGCATATGATATTATATGAACAAGGTTATTTATTATACATTGTGAATCTTATGAATGGTAATGTGTTATTTGAATAATATACTTTGAAGTGTTATACCAATGATGTTATATAAACAATGTTATGCAATTTATTATATTGTTAATATAATGTGACTAGTGTTATGACTTATATAGTGTGAAAGATGCGAGGATCATTCAAAAAGGTACGCGCAATGTAATTTGTTATGATAAAGGTTTTACTAATGAATGGTGTAAGTGTGTCTTGAGAAATGATGAAATGTGATGTTATCATGGTTGCTAATAATGATCAAAATGAAATAAATGGACATATGGTTTATATGACAATGAATTTAAGATATAAGTGCAATGTAATTGATTATGTATGCTTGGATGATAAAGTGTATAATGTGAATTGAGATAAAATGTGATGTGAAGCCATTGTGTTTGGCTATGATGATTCAAATGTGATGTGAAGCCATTGTGTTTGGCTATGATGATTCAAATGTGATGTGAAGCCATTGTGATTGGCTATGATGATTCAATTGAGATAAATGAGGCATGTTTGCCTAGATGATGATGAGAATTGAGAATGAAAGTGCTAATGAAATAATAAATGAATTGTGTGGCTAATGTGTTATTCCATTTTCAGAGTTTGTTGTTGGTGGCATGCCTAATATTAGTAACAATCTCTTGAAGTTAGGTTGGACTTGATCCTTGAAGCCAAGTTGGGTTGAAGTTTAACATGTTTTACTCCCCTTGAAGCTTGGTTGGGTCTAATCCTTGAAGCCTAATTGAGATGTTACAACCCTTGAAGCTAGGTTGGATTGGTTCTTGAAGCCAAGTTGGGTTGATACTTAGCATGCTTTGTTTCCCCTTGAAGCTTGGTTGAACCTAATCCTTGAAGCCTAGTTGGGATAATGATAAATGTGATGATTGAACCAAAGCATTAACTCTGAAAATTGAATGGCATATTAGTGTCTTTTGGGCCCGAGTCTGTCTTTGTTGTCAATGTGATATATATAAATATGGAAATAAATGAGTAATGAGATCTATGGTTTCCTTTGTTGGAAATGTGATTTATGATTGGTGACTTGGGAATAAAATAATGTTATGAAGAATGATATGTGATGTGTGTATTGATATATTGATTGTGGGTATTAATGATGGATTGTGGTTGGTGATAAGGATTGTTTTCATTGGAAATGTGATTCATGATTGGAATGATATATAATGTATGTGTATTGATATATTGATTGTGAGTATTAGTAATGGATTGTGGTTGATGATAATGGTTTGTATAAACGTGTATAATATGAAATTAGTCGAGATATATGAAAGGTGCAATGAAAAAGGAAAAACATGATAAGAACTAATGGTACATTGACTTGATATATCATTATATGTTAGAATTTCTATAATGTATGTTATATTTTATATTTGTACTACTAAGCTCTCGGGCTTAGCGCGGATGTGTAATCGCGCAGGTGACTAGGTGGAAGATATGAAGTCTTTCGTTATGCCACCAGAAGAGTAAGAGTTTGTCGAGACCAACTAGAGGGTAATGCATACATGTATAACTTTTAATTATGATGTATTTTTGATGAAGTGTATTCTTATGTATAAATGAAGTTTTGGATAAAGATATGATTATTATATATATGTAAGATTATTAAAAGTCTAATGATTTTGTAAATATTCTTTAAAATGAATGTATTATGGTTTGAACACTGTTAAAGGATTTTAAGTGGTAACGAAAAGTGGCATCCTTATACTTTATATACTTATTGTATGTATACTAGATATATGTATAGTACTTATATGGAGTATCGGGGTGTTACAATTCTTATTTTGGTTTTTAATTTGAGCCATGCTTAAATTGGAAATCAGAATTGAACTCGAATTAAGCTCGGTCATATTAGCTTTAACCTAATTTGTTCCTATAAATACATGTTCAAAAAATTAATGAGGCGACTTTCAGCAGCTGAATTATTATGGCCACAATAAAAAAAGCAAAAATAAACATCAGTCAGAGACAGTAGCAACATTGAAGGGAATTTACAATCAATACTAAGCAATCAACACACCTTGCTCAGCCAAAATTTTAGATTGGTGCATGTAGTAGATTGAACAGTATTCTTTCAATTTGGTAGAGCCAACAATTGCTTAGGACATAATTTAAACCTTTAATTTCATTACCTAAAACCCTATTGGCATCTTTTGAAAAACCAAAATTTTAAATTATAATTTTTAAACCCTAATTCTAAACTAAAACCCTAATTGTCAGGCTAGAACCCTAAAATCATATTTTAATCCTAAAAATCCTAGTTTGATCACAAAAACCCTAATTATCATCCTAAAACCCATAAATCATATTTTAAACCCTAAAAACCCTAGTTTGGTAACTAAACCCCAATTTTCATTTATAAACCCAAATCGTCTTGTCCAAAACCCTAAAACCCTAATTTAGATTCTAAATTTTAAGAAACCCTAACCCATGTATTAAAACCCTTGTTTTTGTATATCTATTTTTCAATATGATGTTAAAACCTAGATTTGATTATTTAATTCATTATATACTTATGATGGATGATTTATTTTATTTGGTTTATAATGGATGATTTGCTTTTAATTATTGTGAATGTTTGAATGGTTTAATTTATTTTGGTTAATTATTTTAATATTAATTATTTTGGTTTCAATGATCTAAGAGGAATGTTTCCACATTGCGGGCACCTCATTAGTTAAGTTCAATATAATTTAATTTATTTTGAGTTTTGGATTAATATAAAGGAAAATTTCCACCAAATGGTGGGTGTCTTATTTTATTTAGTTTTGGACATTGGACAATTATTATAAGGGCATGTTTCCATCTTGCATGGGTGCCCATTTTTATTTGTTTAGACCTTCTTTGCTTTAATACAATGAATGTTTATTTATTTTGAATTACATGTAGTATGGATGATATTATAATGCTTAAGAATTTAATAATATTTAGACCTAAAAAGGAGGCTGGTTCCATTGAATTAGGCTTTATGTGGGTGCTGGGTCATTCTCACCTTCCCCAACCCAACTTTCCAAACCCATTAGGAGGTTAGGGATTCCGTAGGAATAGAATCACCCCCTTCTTTTTCACGGCATGTCTAGGAGGCGAGTTTATTTTCTTTGAGTTTAGGCATGTATTCTCTAATGCCCTAAGCCTAACAGTGCCGAAGTCGCAAAAACCTTTCAACATAGGAGTGGAAAAAAAATTCCCTACTCACGGTCATGCAATGGTAAGATTTAATTCTAAAACTATAATACAATGTTATAAGATTAGGGGTTTTAGATTTACACAAATAAGGATAACATGGACAATTGACATTTTTGTCTATTTTAATCCTAAATTTTATGGCTTACTGTAAATAACTTGTAACATTTTTTCATTAATTAAACAATGTAATGAATTACTCAATAAAATAAATAAACAATGAAATTGAATTGAATTGGTTAAAGAAAGTTAAACCTGCATTGTCAGCTCCACCAATCTGATACATTGAAACAAGCCTGATGGTGCTACTGCCTGAGTCAATGTTGTGTTTTTGGTTGGAGATTCAGTGATCTGAGGATCACTTTAGGTTATAGCCTCTTTTGTTTTCCTCTCTATTCAATTGCTCACTTTTTCAATTATTAAAACCTAATTGCCATTTTTCCTTTTCTCCACCCTAATATTGCTGCCTCATTATATTTATAGGCAATCCTCAAGGTTAAATAGGTTTACTAATCCTAAACCCACTAAAAGACCCCTTAATTTGTCTGAATTTCCTTGAATTTAAACATAATTAGGATACTAAATTAAGCACGAATTCAGCTTCACCAGTTTAAAGTGAAATTGGCTCATATCGAATTGGAATGTGGCCAATTTGATATAAGCAAACCTCATATTGAACTAGATCATGGCCAATTTGATATGAGCATGCTCAAATCGAATTGGGCTGATATCAAATTAGGGTGCCCAATTCTATATCAGGATATCCCATATCGAATTAAACCAAACTAAATTAATATTAACTTTAGATCAGACCTAATTTGAACTTTAAAAATTGGATCGGGTTTAATAAATTAGACTGATTTAATCCAAGCCTTCAAACTAAGTTTAATCTTTTAAAATTACACCGAATTCGGCTTGGTATCATTTAATTGGGATCGAACCTATTTAGGGCCAAAATTAGCGGTCTATAGTCTTTGCTCCTACTTGAGCGATCTTGGATTTTAATAAAAGAGAGTGAAAAGCAAATTATCTTGATAGGTTTTGGGTTCTGAACTCGAGATTTGGTTTGGGTTTTGGACTAGAGAATTTGGTTTGGGTTATAGACCCAAGAGTCTGGTTTAGGTTATGGACCTGAGAGTTTGGTTTAGGTTTTGTACCTGAGAGTTTGGTTCTGGACCCAATAATTTTACTTGTGTTCTAGACCCAAGAATTTGGTTTGGATTTTGATCTCATAATTTTGTTTGTGTTCTGGACCTGAGAATTTGATTTGGGTTATGGACCCATGATTTTAGCAAAACAATTTTGCTATTTTTAGTTAGCATTTCCTTATGTAACCTTACCCCTTGCATGGAAAAATATTTTACGGTGGAAGAATATTTTTAGACACTCATAAATTTATACCAACAATAAATATCAATTTACTAAGTGTGTGTGACTAAGTGTTTGATTGCCTCATGAATCAATTGTATTTTTTGTGCAATTGCTCAGAGACATTTCATTATTCATGTCAAATACTTTTCTTTTCCCTTTATTATTTTGTTTCTTTGCTTTGCTTTTATTTTTCAGTTTGCCTCCTTTTTTTCATTCTTATCCTGAGTCCATTCCTTTATATAAATGAACATAGTTCATTGTTCTATATTCATCAATCCCTTTTTCTTTTAAAAATGCTTAGCTCTATTTCTTACTTTTTTTAAAACATCTCATGTAATATCCCTAATTATGCCCTAGTAGTCTTGGTGTTATTGTTGTTGCACTTGAATTATGTATATATGATAAGTTGATAAGAAATTGGAAGAGAATGTTTTTGTATGGTGGTTATGTGTTTCATGAATAATATACATTGAAATTGAAATGATAATTCAAATAAGACATGATATGAGACAATGCCATTGTGATTGGCTATGATGATGATATTGAAAGAAAGAAGGCATGTTTGCCTAAATGTGATGAGAATTTGAGAATGGAAATGGTAACTATATAATAAATGAATTGTTTGTTTAATATGTTATTCAGTTTCAGAGTTCTGGATTTGGGTGGCATGCCTAAGAAATGATGAAAGGTAACAGTCTTGCCGGGTTGAGGATCTCCTCATATGTGTTGAGTTGATGGTCCAAGAGACTGGGTCTGTTACATTATGAGAATTGTGAATATGAGATATATGATTTGTAACAGTCTTGCCGGGTTGAGGATCTCCTCATATGTGTTGAGTTGATGGTCCAAGAGACTGGGTCTGTTACACTATCCATGGATAGAGATACATGTATATACATTGCCTACGGGCGTGATTATTGTGACTATGAACCAAAGCAGTAACTCTGAACTCTGAATATCGTATTAAATACTTGTTGGGCCCATAGGTGTCAAGGTTATATGAATGTCCTAAATAATGTTATGAGTTAATGAAATGAGATGTTGGTTATTGAGTATGATTGATTAATGTTGAATGTGGAAAGATGTTGAAATGTGGTATGCTCATATGACTATGATTTGTGAAATGCATAATTATGTGGTTACCTTTATATTTATAATGTTGATCTTATCAATAACATATGTGACATTGCATTACATTAAAGCATACCATTAGCATGTTTTATCTTACTAAGCTGTTGGCTTAGCGCGATAGTGTTTAATCGCGCAGGTAATAGAGTTGATAGAGTTGAACCCGAGAGTTCATCAAGACCAAGTGAGAGTAGACCTTGAAGAGTTGATTTTGGGAACTTAAAGATCAGAAGAGAATTGCCAATCATGTATACTTCTGTATATTTTGTAAAGAAATGTTTAATGTGTAAATATGTACATATTTTATAACTTCCGCTGTGTAATATTTAAATGTATATATATATATAACTAATATGTTTTGTTTTATCAGTAAATGATTTACTTTTCTATAATGTATAATGATAAAGGTATTGTATCAAGTTTAAAGTGTTTTGAATATTAAGAAAACCGTAGCATCCCTATGTTTGGTGCACTTATGCTACATTGTTGTGGTTGTAGTGTGTGTGCATTGGATATGGGGGTGTTACAATTGTTTTGGTATCAGAGCCTAGGTTTGAGATTCTCAGCCTAGGTAAAATGTAATAAAAAGAATATTTTTACTTAAAAAGTTGGTTTTGAAATAAAATATATGTTTGGGATTGGCAACCTCTGATCTTTAATAAGAAGTATTCTACTGTGTTTGCAATGTTAGGTTGTGATGGATTCTCACTCACGACAGTCAGTTGAGGGTAGTGCTGAGAGCATTGCTCCTGCTGAGGGAGCTAGAGTTGATAGTGTTGAGGAGGCACCTGCTTCGGTGTCGGGTAGACCAGCTGGAGAGGAGGTTCCGCTAGCCTGGTTTAGGCATATGATGGAAGTTATGAGGCAAGCACCAGTGCAACCAGTGCCACCACCCCCTCAGCCTTTGGTATCTGTGAGGCACTATGATAAACTAAGGAAGTATGGAGCGGTGTATTTCCTTGGTACTACTGATCCAGCTGTAGCAGAACAGTGGCTTGACAAAGTACAGAGGATCTTTATTTAGTTACAAGCCACCCCTGAGGAAAAATTTGACTATGCAAGATCTTTGCTACAGAAGGACGCCTACGATTGGTGGAAGACGGTGCCCCATTTTATGGATGATCCTCCAACACTGTCTTACACTGATTTTCTGAGGGAATTTGAGTTGAAGTATACTCCTAGGGAGTATAAAGACATGAAGAAGATGGAGTTCTTAAGCTTGAAGCAAGATAGTAAAACTGTAACTGAGTATGAAGTTGAGTTTATTCGACTGAGTCAGTATGCTGGGGGTATCATTGCTGATGAGATTGATAGATGTCGGCAATTTGAGGAGGGATTGAGGCCCTCGATCATGTGCTTAGTGGCTGGATCCAGATATCAGGATTTCTCACAGCTGGTGGCAGCAGCTCGAAGTGTAGAGCGAGCTCAAGTTATTGCAGCTGCTTCAGAGGAAGAGGTTAGGGTTAGGAGGCCCCAGTTTGAGGCAGGGTCTTCTTCTGCAAAAAGAGGTAAAGGAAGCTTTGTTCCTAGAGTTAGTAGGAGTCAGAGGTTAGCTGGTAGGTCAGTGCAGTTCCAGAGACAGAGATTTAGACCTGCAGCTTCAGTAGCGAGTGCTCCTACTCCTGGAGTTCAGAGATCCACCTTACCTGTGTGTAACCAGTGTGGTGGAAGACATGGGGGCGTTTGTTGGAGGCATAGTAGATCAGGGGTATGCTTCAGGTGTGGATCACCTGACCACTTTGTGAGAGACTGTCCTGAGAGGCAGGAGCAGATGCCAGTTGATTCTGCTGCTTCTCGAGCTAGTGTGAGGGGAGGCAGAGGAGGCAGAGGTGCCAGCCGGGGAGGTAGACCAGGATTCAGTTCTAGAGGAGGTGCTACATCCAGGGAGGGTAGACCAGAGGAGGTTGGATCTTCCCAGAGGATGTATGTTATGCAGAGGCAGCCAGATTCATCGGCAGTCATAGCTGGTACTTTTTCTTTATTTAATACTCCAGTACTTGCTTTGATTGATCCGGGTTCCACGCATTCATATATTTGTGCATCTGTTTTGCCTGTATTTGATGTGCATGCTGAGTCCCTAGGATTTGATGTGTTGGTGACAAATCCGTTAGGGCATAGTGTGGTTGTGAGTAAGGTGCACCGGGATAGTGCAGTGAGGGTGCAGGGTGAGGAGTTCCTTGGAGATTTGATTGAGATGCCATTTAAGGAATATGATGTGATATTAGGCATGGATTGGCTATCTCGACATGGAGCTGTGGTGGATTGTAAAAAGAAAATTGTTTCTTTGAGAACGGGTGATGGTAGAGAGGTGATAGTATCTAATGAGCAGGAACAGCTAGCCTCCTTATTTGTTTCAGCTGTTGCAGCCAGGAGGTTGATTAGAAAGGGGTGTGAAGCCTATCTTGCTCATGTGGTGGATACTAGAGTGAAGGGTTCCCCTATTGATAGCATTGCCACAGTTGCTGAGTTCCCGGATGTATTTCCAGAGGAGTTGCCAGGGTTACCTCCTGAGAGAGAGGTGGAGTTCGGTATTGAATTGTTGCCTAGTACCACTCCTATCTCCATTACTCCTTATAGAATGGCACCAGCAGAATTGAGGGAGTTGAAAGTGCAATTACAGGAGTTGTTGGACAAAGGATTTATTCGCCCCAGTGTTTCTCCTTGGGGAGCTCCTGTGCTATTTGTGAAAAAGAAAGATGGTACTATGAGGTTGTGTATCGATTATAGGCAATTGAACAAGGTGACCATAAAAAATAAATATCTTTTGCCTAGAATCGATGATCTCTTTGATCAATTGAAGGGTGTAGCTGTGTTTTCTAAAATTGATTTGAGATCTGGGTACCATCAGTTGAGAGTCAAAGCTGAAGATGTTCCTAAGACCGCTTTTCGGACCAGGTATGGGCATTATGAATTTTTAGTTATGCCTTTTGGTCTGACGAATGCACCTGCAGCTTTTATGGATTTGATGAATAGGGTGTTTAGGCCCTATTTGGATCAGTTTGTAGTGGTCTTCATCGATGATATATTGGTGTATTCGCGGAATGAGGAGGAGCATGACATGCATCTGCGGATTGTGTTGCAGATTTTGAGAGAGAATCAGTTATTTGCCAAATTGTCGAAGTGTGAGTTCTGGTTGGATCAAGTAGCTTTTCTCGGACATATTGTTTCTGCAGAAGGCATCAGAGTTGATCCGAGCAAAGTTGAAGCTATTTTAAATTGGAGTCCACCCAAGACTGTGACAGAGATTAGAAGTTTTCTGGGTTTGGCAGGCTATTACCAGCGGTTTGTGAAAGGATTTTCTTTGATAGCTACTCCACTCACCAGATTGCTTCGTAAGGGAGTGAGGTTTTTGTGGACAGATCAGTGTCAGGCGAGCTTTGAGCAGTTGAGAGATATGTTGACTCAAGCGCCTGTTCTTACTTTACCTGTTGAAGGCAAACCATATGTGATCTACAGTGATGCTTCACATAGAGGTTTGGGGTGTGTATTGATGCAGGAAGGGAAAGTTATAGCTTATGCATCTCGACAGTTGAAACCGCATGAGCTTAACTATCCGACCCATGATTTGGAATTGGCTGCCATTGTGTTCGCATTGAAGATTTAGCGCCACTATCTGTTTGGGGAGAAATGTTTTATATACACTGATCACAAGAGTTTGAAGTATTTGGGTGTCCAGAAAGAACTCAATCTTCGTCAGAGGAGATGGTTAGAATTGATTAAAGACTATGACTGCTTGATTGACTATCATCCAGGTAAAGCAAATGTTGTTGCTGATGCCTTGAGTCGGAAGTCTTTAGCTGGTTTAACAGTCTACTCGCTCTCGTTGCTTGTTGAGTTGAGAGCATTGCATGCCAGTTTTGTAGTTTGTGACGATGGTGCATTGTTGGCACAGTTGCTTTTGAAACCAGTTTTGTTAGATCAGATCAAAGAGGCTCAGTTGATTGATATGAAGATTCAGAAGATTATTTCAGATTGCAAGAATGGGAAGACTAGAGATTTTGTTGTGAAAAGTGATGGGAGCCTATGGTTTAAAAACCGATTGTGTGTACCCGATGATGCTGATTTGAAAAGGGTCATTTTGGAAGAAGCTCATCAGTCAATGTTTGCTATGCATCCGGGTAATACGAAGATGTATCATGATTTGAGATAGCATTATTGGTGGATTGGTTTGAAGAGAGACATTGCTGAGTTTGTATCGAAATGTCTCACCTGTCAGAAGGTTAAAGCAGAGCATCAAGTTCCAACAGGGTTGCTTCAACCATTGTCAGTGCCAGAATGGAAGTGGGAAAGAGTGACAATGGATTTTGTGTCTGGTTTGCCATTGACACAAAAGAAGCATGATGCCATATGGGTGATTGTGGATAGATTGACTAAGACAACTCATTTTCTTCCGGTTCGAATGGATTACTCTTTGGAGAGATTGGCTGAGCTGTATATCCATGAGATTGTGAAACTGCATGGTGTTCCAACTTCTTTAGTGTCTGATCGAGATCCCAGGTTTACTTCCAGATTTTGGAAGAGTTTGCATAGTGCTTTGGGTTCTCGACTGCACTTCAGCACTGCTTTTCATCCACAGACGGATGGACAGTCAGAGAGGGTGATACAGATTATTGAGGACATGTTGAGAAGCTGTGTCATCGATTTCTCTGGAAGTTGGGATAGGTTTTTACCTCTTGTGGAGTTTGCTTACAACAACAGTCACCAATCCAGCATTGGTATGGCACCGTTTGAAGCATTGTATGGCAGACGGTGTAGGACACCTCTTTGTTGGAATGAGCTTGGAGATAATAAGTTGGTTGGTCCTGATTTGATTCAAGAAACTGAAGAAAAAGTGAAGTTGATTCGAGGCAGGTTAAAAGCAGCTTCAGACCGACAGAAGTCTTATGCAGATTTGAAAAGGAGAGATATAGAGTTTGATGTTGGAGATAAGGTATTTCTGAAAGTGTCTCCTTGGAAGAAGATTTTGAGGTTCGGTCGGAAAGGAAAATTGAGTCCTCGTTTCATTGGGCCGTATGAAGTGTTAGAAAGAGTTGGGCCAGTGGCGTATCGTCTTGCTTTGCCACCTGAGTTGGATCGTATTCATAATGTATTCCATGTTGAGGAGATATAGGTCGGATCCATCTCATGTGTTGCCATTTGAATCTATTGAAGTGAGCCCAGACTTGACATTTGAAGAGGAACCAGTTGCTATCTTGGCAAGTGATGTAAAAGAGTTAAGAAATAAGAATGTGCCTTTGGTAAAAGTTCTGTGGAAGAATCATGCAAGAGAGGAAGCAACTTGGGAAAGTGAGCATACCATGTGAGACCAGTATCCTCAGTTATTTCAGAGTTAATTTCAGGTAATTTCGAGGACGAAATTTCTTTCTAGAGGGGGAGAATTGTAATATCCCTAATTATGCCCTAGTAGTCTTGGTGTTATTGTTGTTGCACTTGAATTATGTATATATGATAAGTTGATAAGAAATTGGAAGAGAATGTTTTTGTATGGTGGTTGGGAAAGAAAAGAGGGTTTAGAGATAATTGTATATGTTGCTCATATGGTGATATATATAACATATAAAGTGGTCAAAATGGAAAGTCAAGGAAAGAGGATATTTTTGTGTTGGTTGTGAAATTACTTAAATGGGTATAGATATGACAAAAGCTTAGTTAAATGGATGAGGGTATTATAGTAATTTTCTTTTGGATGGGTATTTAATGCCTATTGACTTTGTGTTTCTTCATCATTTCTTCTTCTTCTTGTTGTTGTGTGGTCGGCTCACCAAAGAGACAAGAGAGCAAGAGAACAAGTGATGGTTTTGATGATTTCAAGCTCAAAGTGAAGGAAGTTTTCAAAGTTACAAGTTGGAGTTTCAAGGAATTTCATAATTTGGTAAGTTTTCTCTTGTTTACCCTTGTTATTTTTGAAGTTATGCTTGAGTTGAGTTGTGATTTGATGATGGTATGATTAAGTTGCTTAGGGTGTGATTTTAAGTATTGATTTTGCTTGATAGATGAGAAGTTGAGTTGGTGAAGGTGTTGGAAGTGATTGTGTTGAGTAAGAGTTGTGTTTAGTGAAATTTCTTTCTGTTTTATAATTAGTAAAGGCTGTGACTTGTACGATTTTTAATTAATTATAGAAAAATGTTCTTGAAGTGAATTTTTGATATGTTGTGCCTCTATGAGTCTAGAATGACTGAAAAATATGTTGATTCGATTTTGGAATGGTTATGAGTTTAGAAAGATTATTTTTATTAGACCTGTTCCAGCAGGTACCTTAACTGAGACAGCTATATTTCGAGATTTTTAATAAAATGTAGAAAAATCATATCCAATTGAATTTTGGATATGTTGTTGCTTAGTGAGTCTAGTATTTGATAAAAATAATTTGGAACCACGTTGATTGAATTTGATTTATGGAATTCACAAAGTTCAGAACTGCTGCCAGGATGCAGGGCAATTGGGGCAGTCTGGTTAGGTGAACTATTTGACCAAGATTTTGTGTTCAGTTTGATCTGAAATTTTAAAGGAATGATTTTAAGATACAAAACTAAATTCTGTAAAAATTTTAGAATTTTTAGTCAAGTAGATTATTTTATACAATTGTTCAAAATAAGGATAAAATGGAGTCTAAAACCAGAATGTACTATTCGTACGAATCATATCAATTGTTCTTTGCCCTAATTGCATTGTTGAGATTGAACAATGTTATGTTATGCATTGTGAATGGTTATGTGTTTCATGAATAATATACATTGAAATTGAAATGATAATTCAAATAAGACATGATATGAGACAATGCCATTGTGATTGGCTATGATGATGATATTGAAAGAAAGAAGGCATGTTTGCCTAAATGTGATGAGAATTTGAGAATGGAAATGGTAACTATATAATAAATGAATTGTTTGTTTAATATGTTATTCAGTTTCAGAGTTCTGGATTTGGGTGGCATGCCTAAGAAATGATGAAAGGTAACAGTCTTGCCGGGTTGAGGATCTCCTCATATGTGTTGAGTTGATGGTCCAAGAGACTGGGTCTGTTACACTATGAGAATTGTGAATATGAGATATATGATTTGTAACAGTCTTGCCGGGTTGAGGATCTCCTCATATGTGTTGAGTTGATGGTCCAAGAGACTGGGTCTGTTACACTATCCATGGATAGAGATACATGTATATACATTGCCTACGGGCGTGATTATTGTGACTATGAACCAAAGCAGTAACTCTGAACTCTGAATATCGTATTAAATACTTGTTGGGCCCATAGGTGTCAAGGTTATATGAATGTCCTAAATAATGTTATGAGTTAATGAAATGAGATGTTGGTTATTGAGTATGATTGATTAATGTTGAATGTGGAAAGATGTTGAAATGTGGTATGCTCATATGACTATGATTTGTGAAATGCATAATTATGTGGTTACCTTTATATTTATAATGTTGATCTTATCAATAACATATGTGACATTGCATTACATTAAAGCATACCATTAGCATGTTTTATCTTACTATGCCGTTGGCTTAGCGTGATAGTGTTTAATCGCGCAGGTAATAGAGTTGATAGAGTTGAACCCGAGAGTTCATCAAGACCAAGTGAGAGTAGACCTTGAAGAGTTGATTTTGGGAACTTAAAGATCAGAAGAGAATTGCCAATCATGTATACTTTTGTATATTTTGTAAAGAAATGTTTAATGTGTAAATATGTACATATTTTATAACTTCCGCTGTGTAATATTTAAATGTATATATATATATAACTAATATGTTTTGTTTTATCAGTAAATGATTTACTTTTCTATAATGTATAATGATAAAGGTATTGTATCAAGTTTAAAGTGTTTTGAATATTAAGAAAACCGTAGCATCCCTATGTTTGGTGCACTTATGCTACATTGTTGTGGTTGTAGTGTGTGTGCATTGGATATGGGGGTGTTACATCTCAAGCTCTCTACCAATTTTGCAAATGGTGGATGTTCATCGTGCTTCCAGAACTAGACCCCATTCAAATACCGAGCTGCTCAATTATCTTTGGAACAATGGACATGAATGAGTCCCTCTTCTAGCTAGGATGCATCTTCACCACAGTGGGAAGAAAAAAACTCAGGTGAGCTTCATTTTGCTGCACTTTAATTACTTAATGGCACAAAATTTATTAGTACAATTTATCAAAAAATGTTAGTTTACAACAAATATGTATGAAAATTAACTTTTTACAAAATTTATGAACTTGTTTAGAAATAGCTAGATTTAGTGTTAAAATGGGCAAAAAAAATTTATTTATGAGCAAAAAATTAAAACATGTATAACTAAGTGCTAACAAAGAAATTTTAAGAACTATTTTCTTATCTTTCCTAACTTACCTATTTTATGGTAGTATGACAGCTGTGTGATTTATAAAGGAGGAAATGTCTACAAGGCCTGTCAGTGGTATGATCGGGCGCTGCCTTCGGTGAAGAGGATGATCTAAGAATGTGGCTTTGAGGATTTCATTATGCAATTGCTATCTAAGGGATTTTAGATTAACAGTAGTGTGATCCAAGCACTTGCAGAGTGATGGATGGATACCACCCACACCTTTCACTTACCTGTGGGAGAGATGACCATTGGCCCAGTCGATTTTGCTGCCATAATGGGCCTCCAATGCCATGGGATGCACGTCCCTTTGACTAACAATATTTTGACGATGAAATTCGACAACTGATTAGCTTGATGCCCTGGTTCAAAGGACCTTGTAAAATTAAATATGAGCCTATCCATGATTACTGGATGAATTAAACCCGGCCAGTGCATGATGTAATAGTTGAACAGTACACCCAAGGGTTCTTACTATATCTACTGGGGTCGAGCATATTATATAGTACTGAGTCTGTCATCCACCTATTAGTTCTACGAGCCCTTGCTAATTTTGACTTTAAGCTACATTATACATGGGGGGAGACTGGCCTTGCCTGCCTTTATCATGGTTTTGACAAAATTTTCAGGAATAAATGATCCTTCACTGGTTTCATGGTTGTTGCCGAGGTATCACTTCTCATAACTATTGGTCCAAATAATGAGCGTGCATGAACTTGACCACTTTTTTTAGGTTTAGGCATATGAACATAACCTTGTTAGGCACCCAAAATTACCAGACAGTAGTTCAGGTATCCGAAGCTAAATTTTTGGCTATCAGGTCTCAAAGAGGTGCTTAGTAGCCATCATGTGCACATCCATCGCTACCACTTAAGTTGCTTTCCTAGGACCAGGTGAGAGAAAAATTAATATTAATATTCAAAACTTATTAGAAAAATAACTTACCTGTTTGCTCTTCTGTAGGTGGATGTGGCTTGATGGAGAGCTAACAAGTGGGACAACTGGATTCCATGTATGAATGATGCACTGCCCTTACAAAATTCTCGTCAAATTATTGATGGTCCAGTTTCTAGTGGTTGGTTCCTGATTCCTTGGTCTCGACCAGTGGAGGATACCAGTAGACATTCCAACATATGCACTGAACAGCTTGTCCATAAAATAAAATACTTGGAGACATGCTCCAAATGGTTTTAATATCAGTGCCTTCCTATTTCCACCAGATGTGTCATATGTCCATTTCATTAGGGATCAACTTTTAAATTTCCAAGTTTCTTCTGCTAGTGTTGAAGGTCTTGAAAAGCAAGGGGAGGAGGATGAAGAGGAGAAGGAAGAAGAAGAAGAAGAAGAAGAGGAAGAGAAAGAAGTAGAAAAAGGGAAAAATGATGATGAAGAAGAAGAGGAAGAAATGGAGGAGGAAGAAGAAGAAGAAGATGAAGATGAAGATGAAGATGAAGATGAAGATGAAGGGGAAGAGGAAGAAGAAGAGAATGAAGGAGGGGAGTCATCCTCCTATCCTCGTGGTGATTTTGGAGCCGACACTTTCCAGGTGGTTGTGAATAAATTATTCGTAACTACTTTTCCTTAATTTGTTCTGACTCTTTATGGATGTTGCAGGCTATCGGTTCATTTGATCATGAGGTTATACCACCCTATGCCACTCCAGTTCAACTGTAGTTTTCTCCATTTGTTTTGTCTCTGTCTCTACCTCCTTGTGCTGATATGTGGTCCCATCCTCAAGGCTTTGACTTGAATTATTTGGAATGCAATCCTATTTCATGTTGATTTATACTATATGTATGCATGAGTATGCATGTTCTTACCCTTTCCTTTTCTGGCTCACCGTAAATGCTTGAGGAACAAAATAAGAAGTTGTGAGGGGAGTTACCTACCAGTCATCGAGAATTGAATGCCAGCTGTCAAAATGCTGCACATTTCAAAGATCTATACCACTTGTCAAAACAGAGTTTTCGAGACTTCTGGTTCAAAGACTTTAGAGATATCGATGTTGCCTCTTCATTAAGGGTACCCCATAGCAATGACCACGAGATTCTTCCACCCTCGAGCGATGAGTTTTTATGGCATTATTTGATTATGGACTACCTCCTCTTTCCCAATGATATTGTAGATAGCTTGTCATTAACATGTATTAAATATGTAAAGTAATAAATTAATTTTTCTTTTTGACTTTTGATTTTATTTGATTTGATTTTTTTATGAATTATTTATTTTTTGACTTTTCATTTTACCTTTATGTATATGTGTGTATGTACAGTTTCCATGTCGAATTCATTTAAATGAATTTGACATGGATTAAGCATTGACCAAACCGCGGTACCTACATGCATTGCTTTTTCCTTTACTTGTGCAGTTCGGCCTTTAACTTATATAAACCTTATCTCCTCGTCTCTTCCATTCTTAATTAATGCCAACACCCTTAATTCTTCCTTAACCAATGATGTAACATCCTCAAATTTTTGAAAATTTCAAATTTTTGGAAAATTGGATAAAATAAATTATAATTTAAAAGGATAAATTAAATTAATGGTTTTAAATGAAAAATGAAGGGATTTTAAATGAAAAAGTGGAATATATATGTGATATATGGAAAATATACATAACATATAAAAGTCAGCACTTTTTAAAAGAAAATGGTATTTTGGTAATTAAATCTTATAAATTCAAAATTAATAAAATAATTCAAAAATAAATTATTTCTAAATGGAAGAGAGAAATTAGAACTTTTAATTTATTAAAAAAATAATTAAATATTAAATTATTTTAATATATATATATATATATATATGGTTTAAAAAAAAGATAAAAAGGAAAAGAAATATTAAAAGTCTTCATCTTCTTCTTCTTCTTCTTCAAGGGCCGAATTCTATGGGAGATAGACCAAGGATTTTACTTCTTCCATACTCCATAAATTGAAGGATTTAATAATTTTCAAGTGGATTTTTTGTGATTTCCACCAAAATTAGTAAGTTTCCATCTCTTTTCTTTGAATTCCATGGAAGTTTGTATTATGTGAGAATTTGGATTTTGATGTAGCATGTTATAATTGTTGGAATTGGTGTGCATGATGTTATTTTGGGTAGTTAACAATGATTCTAAGGTTAGATTGAAGAGATGTTGGAGTTTGGCTAAAGAATAGTGAAGAGAGAGAATTTTGGGTTATGGATTTTTGGGGTTTTGAAAACATAAACTTTAATATGAAAATTGGTTCTAAATGAGTTGTATTGATTCATAAACAAGTGTTTTAAAGTCAAATATTGGATTTGGTGGTGTTGGGTTGGAGTTTGAGAATGGAAGTGGAGATTTAGGGTTTTGGAAAAGTGATTTTCCAAAGTGGTTGAATTGTGTGATTTTATTTGTTTAAGCATGTTGTTTAGTGTTAAAAATGATGAATATAAGCTTGGAATGAGTAATGGATTGTGTTGGAATGGAAAACCTTCAATGGGGGAAGGTTATGCCATTTTTGAGATTTTGTGTATAAGAGTGTATTTTTATAATGTAAATTATTTAAATGTATTAAAATATCTTTTTAATAATATAAATAAACTTAAAACACTAATTTAATTGTAGTAGAATGGAATTCTAATGTTGAAGTAAGGAAAGGCTAAATTTTTGGAAATTTGCAGGAGTGATGTGTAATTATGGTTTAATGTTGGAAATGTCATTTAATGTGATACTAAATGATTATTTGTTATCACATTTGGTTTAGGCATCGGGGGAGGTTGATTTGCTTCATCCAAGTGGCGAAGGGCAAGTTGGAAAGATTGGATTAGAGGTTTTTTTGAGCTTGTTGAGTTGCTATCGAGATCAGAAACACTGCCAGCAGCATGTATATATTTTTATGTTATATACATTTTGAGTTTTATGCATAATATATTATGTTTTGGATTTCACGTATTGTATATTATAAAAAATGTTTGGGTCAATGTATTTGAAATGAGAGAGTAAGTGTGATTTAAATTATATATATCTATATATATAAATGTTTGAGAAACTTGGTGAAATTGAGAAGCATGGTTGAGATGGTGTTTGGAAATTATTTGGGAGTGTTTTCTTTTTGCAGGTTGAGTAATTGCTAAATTTTGGGATGTCCAAATTACAGATAAAACTCTGGCGAATTCTTTCTAGAGATTTATATATATATTATTTATTTTGGATTCTTATAACAAGTAAAGAATATTTATATTCTATTTAATTGTTATATATTTAGAATTTGAAATTTTAAATTGGAAATGTGAAAATTTTTTATTAAACCAGTCTGTGACATTTTTGTACTGTATATACGTATTTTACATATGCTGAAAATATATATTGTATGTATATAGGGTATAAGGATGTTACATTTGTTTTGGTATCAGAGCAGTGGCTAGACCGAGTTCAGAGGGTATTCATTCAGTTACAAGCTAGTCCAGAAGAGAAGTTTGATTATGCCAGATCTCTTCTGCAGAGAGATTCATATGATTGGTGGAAGATGGTTCCACATGCTCTAAATGATCCACCAGTCCTGACCTATGATGATTTCCTGCGGGAATTTAAGCAGAAGTATACTCCGAAAGAGTATAAAGATGCAAAGAAGATGGAGTTCCTAAGTTTGAGATAGGATACCAGACTGAATATGAGATCGAGTTTATCCGGTTGAGTCACTATGCTGGTGGGATCATTTCTCTCGAGTTTGACAGGTGCAGGAGGTTTGAGGAGGGACTAAGACCCTCTATCATGTGCATCATTGCAGGCTCTCGGTATTAGATTTTTTTCCAGTTAGTTATAGCTGCCAGGAGTGTTGAGAGGGCACAGAGTCTTGCAGCAGCTGCCAAGTTGAGGAGACCAAAGTTAGGAGACCCTGGAGTGAGGCAGGGTCTTCATCAGTGAAGAGAGGCCGAGAGGGAAATTTTCAGAGGTTTAGTAGGAGTCAGGGGCAGTTTGGCAAGTCAGTACAGCAGCAGAGATAGAGACAGAGACCTGCAGTTTCAGTGGCTAGTGCTCAAACCCCAGTGGCTCAGAGACCTACTCCACCTACTTGCGTTCATTTTGGTATAGTACACGGAGGTGTCTGCTGGTGGAGAGGTACTTCGGGAGTGTGTTTTAGATGTCGGTCATCAGACCATTTTATCAGAGATTGCTTCGAGCCACCAAAGGTGGCAGGCAGATACTGCAGCTTCTCGACCCAGTGTCAAAGGGGGTCACGGTGGCAGAGGTTTTAGTAGAGGTGGTTGAACCTGGGTTTAGTTAGAGAGGAGGCTCTATATCCAGAGGTAGTAGGCCAGATGAGGCTGGGCCATCTCAGCGGGTTTATGTGATGCAGAGGCAGCCGGATGCTTCAGCCATCATTGCGGGTACATTTTCTTTATTTAGTATTTCAGTCCTTGCTCTATTAGCTCCTGGATCTACGCATTCATACATAAGTGCATCTATCTTTCCTGTGATTGAATTGCATTCTGAGTCCCTAAGATTTGATGTTTTGGTCACAAATCTTTTAGGGCATAGTGTTGTAGTCAGTATATAGTCTAGTTATTGTTCAGGATGAGGAGTTTCTCGATGACCTGATTGAGATGCCTTTCAGGGAATATGATCTGATTTTAGGCATGGATTGGTTATCCAAGCATGGGGCTATGGTAGACTGTCAGAAAAAATGTGTTACTTTGAGAACACGTGATGGTAGGAATGTGATGGTGTCTAGTGAGCAAAGGTATCTTTCATCTATGCTTCTTTCAGCTGTTTCAGCTGGAAGGATGATTCGGAAGGGATGTGAGGCTTATCTTGCTCATGTTGTAGATACTAGAGTAGTGGGATCCCTGCTTGAAAGTATACCCACAGTTGTCAAGTTTCTAGATGTTTTCCCTGATGAGTTGCCAGGGGTACCTCCTAAGAGAGAAGTGGAGTTTGGTATCGATTTGTTGCCTGGTACCACTCCTATCTCTATTACCCCTTATTAGATGGCACCTG
This sequence comes from Garcia nutans, assembly GCA_947685225.1. Taxonomy (NCBI): domain Eukaryota; kingdom Viridiplantae; phylum Streptophyta; class Magnoliopsida; order Malpighiales; family Euphorbiaceae; genus Garcia; species Garcia nutans. The sequence continues at coordinate 38,265,425 of CANTUV010000035.1, forward strand.
CTGAGTTGAGAGAGTTGAAGGTATAGTTGCAAGAGTTATTGGATAAAGGGTTTATCCACCCTAGTGTGTCCCTGTGGGGAGCGCCTGTGTTGTTTGTGAAGAAGAAGGATGGCACCATGAGATTGTGTATTGATTATAGGCAGTCTAATAAGGTGACCATCAAGAACAAGTATCCTTTGCCTCGGATAAATGATCTCTTTGATCAGTTGAAGGGAGCAGCAGTATTCTCTAAGATTGATCTGAGATCAAGGTACTATCAGTTGAGAGTCAGAGATGTAGATGTACCCAAGATAGCTTTTCATAGGAGGTATGGGCATTATGAGTTTTTTGTGATGCCCTTTGGATTGACGAATGCACCAGCAGCTTTTATGGATTTGATGAACAGGGTATTTAGACCATTTTTGGATCAGTTTGTGATAGTCTTCATTGATGACATCTTAGTGTATTCGCGTAATGAGGAGGATCATGACAGGCATTTGCGGATCGTATTGCAGACTCTGAGAGAGAAGCAGTTGTATGCTAAGCTATCTAAGTGTGAGTTCTAGCTCGATCAGGTAGCTTTTCTTGGTCATGTGGTTTCAGCAGAGGGTATTAGAGTTGATCCGAGTAAAGTTGAGGCTATCTTGAATTGGAGTCCACCAAAGACTGTGATAGAGGTTAGAAGTTTTTTGGGATTGGCAGGCTATTAACGTCGATTTGTGAAGGGTTTTTCTATAATAGCTACACCACTCACCAGATTACTTCAGAAAGGAGTTAAATTTGTGTGGACAAATCGGTGTCAGGTGAGTTTTGAGCAGCTGAGGGAGATGTTGACTCAGGCTCCTGTCCTTACCTTGCCTGTGGAAGGTAAACCATATGTGATATACAGTGATGCTTCACACAATGGTTTAGGTTGTGTTATGATGCAAGAGGGTAGAGTCATTGCTTATGCCTCTTGACAGTTGAAACCGCATGAGCTGAATTACCCGACTCATGATTTGGAATTAGCAGCAATAGTTTTTGCCTTGAAGATTTGGCGACATTATTTGTATGGAAAAAAGTGTTTCATTTATACGGATCACAACTGTTTGAAATACCTGGGTGTTCAGAGAGAGCTGAATCTTCGGCAGAGACGGTGGTTAGAGTTGATTAAAGACTTCGACTGTTTGATTGATTATCATCCCGATAAGGCAAATGTTGTTGCTGATGCCTTGAGTAAAAAATCTTTGGTAGGTTTGACTGCTTATTCATTCTCATTGCTTGTTGAGTTGAGAGCATTGGACGCTAAATTTGAATCTTCTGATGATGGTGCTTTGATGGCTCAGTTGCAGTTGAGGCCAGTCTTATTGGATCAAATTAGGAAGGCTCAGTTTGAAGATGAGAGAATTCAGAAAATTGTGTTGGTTTGTCAGAAATGGGAGAGTTGAGACTTTTATGTGAGGGATGATGACAGTCTATGGTACATAGATAGATTGTGTATTCCTGATGATGCAGAATTGAAAAGAATGATATTAGAGGAAGCACATCAGTCACTTTTTGCTATGCACCCTGGGAGTACCAAGATATATCAGGACTTGAAGCGACATTATTGTGGTCAGATATGAAGAGGGACATAGTAGAGTTTGTATCTAGATGTCTCACTTGCTAGAAAGTCAAGGCTGAGCACCATGTTCCTTCAGGGTTGCTCTAACCTTTATCAGTGCTAGAGTGGAAATGGGAGCGAGTGACAATGGATATTGTGACTGGACTACATTTGACCTAGAAGAAGCATGATGCAATCTGGGTGATAGTTGATCAGATGATGAAGACAGCTAATTTTCTTCCAGTTCGGATGGATTTTTCTCTTGTGAGGTTGGCTGAGATGTATATCAACGAGATAGTCAGGTTGCATGGAGTCCCAGTTTCTTTGGTGTCAGATCGAGATCCCCAGTTTACTTTGAGATTTTGGAAGAGTTTGCATGATGCGTTGGGTTCTCAATTGTATTTTAGTACTACTTTCCATCCTCAGACAGATGGACAGTCAGAGAGAGTGATACAGATTCTGGAGGATATGTTGAGCAGCTATATCATTGATTTTACCGGGAATTGGGATAGATTTTTGCCATTAATTGAGTTTGCTTATAACAATAGTCATCAGTCGAGTATTAGGATGACTCCTTATGAGGCTTTATGTGGCAGGAGATGAAGGGGACCTTTGTGTTAGGATGAGGTTGGAAAAGGTAAACTGGTTAGTCCCGATTTGATTAAGGAAACAGAGGAGAAAGTGAAGGTGATTCGAGGTCATTTGAAAGCAGCTTCAGACCGATAGAAATCCTATTTGGATTTAAAGAGAAGAGACATTGTAACACCCCCACATCCATTACATGCACACTACAATACCACAATGTAGCATACATGCAATAAACATAGGGATGCTACGGATTTTCTTAACATTCAAAACATTTTATATACTACCATAATCTTTATCATTATATATTATAGAAAAGAAGTCATTAAATTGTAGTATAAAATGAATTCAATATATACATACATTTAATTATTACATAGCAGAAGTTATAAAATTATTTACATATATGAAAACATTTGAATCTGTATTTACAAATATACATATATTTACATTATAAACAATATTTTACAAAACATAAAGAAGTTATACTTGATTGGCAAGTCTGCTCTGATCTTTAAGTCCAAAATCAACACCTCACTGTCTACTCTCACTAGGTTTCGAAGAGCTCTCGGGTTCAACTCTATCACCTGCGCGATTAACACTATCGCGCTAAGCCAACGGCTTAGTAAGACAAATCATGCTAATGTTATGCTTTAATGCAATGCGATGTTTCATATATGTATTAACAAATCAACATCAATGATACACACTCAATCAATAAAGATCATATTCAACAGACATTATTCCGTGAATAGTCCGTTTCATCATTTAAGTAATATTAACATTTCATTACATTAGAACATCATTTATGATATACATAAAACCTAGACACCTATGGGCCCATCAAGTATTTAATACGATATTCAGAATTCAGAGTTACTGCTTTGGTTCATAAACACAATTATCAAGCCCGTAGGCAACAAATACATATATATCTCTATCCATGGATAGCGTAACAGACCCAGTCTCTTGGATCATCAACTCATCTATCTCGAGGAGATCCTCAACCCGGCAAGACTGTTACAAATTAAATATCTCATAATATCAATTATCATTGTGTAACAGACCCAGTCTCTTGGACCTCAATTCAATTCAATTTGAAGAGATCCTCAACCCGGCAAGACTGTTACCTTTCATTAACTAGGCATGCCTCCAAAAACCAGAACTCTGAAACTGAATATCATATTAAGCATACACTTATTTCTTTATTCTCTTTATCAAACTCTTTCTCAATCTTCCTCATCAATTAGGCAAATATGCCATACATCATTCAATTGTATCATCATAGCCAATCATCATGGCTTCTCATCACATCAATACAATTGATCATATTATCATCAATATGCATACAATACATTACATTTCACAAGGTTAACATTATTCATATATATATATATATCAATAATGCAATAAGATCTCTTAGTACATTCATATCAAAAGGTGTAAGTTCCATCACATTATACATATAGCATTATTGATATAAACATAACAAAACACATTACTCATCACATAAGTCACAATACATGAAATATCACATAGTATCATATGCATTACCATTATCATCATATATATGATCAAGCTCAACTTCATATGCATCATCAATGCAATGTCACATGTATGTATCAACACAAGATTTGTACTTACCTCAATCACAAGTCACACAACTCTAAACACCTTCCTTCTTGCAAAGTTCTTCACTTCCCAAATTAGGGCAAATCACCTTCTATCAAACCCTAATCCAAAGAATGATACAATCCATCAATTCCAACACCATTTAATCACTTAATAACTTCATCTTAAACCTTAAATCACAAAATTACACTTCAACATCATGCATTATAGACCACGGTCGTGGCCACCATAACCACCATGGGCGTGGGGTACAAAACACTTCTGCCACTCAAGCTTCCATCCTCCACGGCCATGGCACCAAAAGCCTACCAATGGCCACGGCCATGGCCAATCAAGGCCACGGGCGTGGCATCCAGAAGGCTACTGCCCTCGGCCAAAATCCCATTTCCAAGTCCAAAATTCCAACAAACACCAACCACAAGAAGATCTTTGAAAATAATGAAGCAAACACAAGGAAAACATCATGTAACACTTCAAAACCCTAAAACAAAATCAACTCCAACACTTCCAACAACAACACCTCTTAAACTTCTTCACTTAAAATCAAAAACAAAATTTAAAAACTCATTACAAACACATTTAATCATCATCTCAACAAACCAAAATTCATTTCCAACTCCACTTCAAAAGAACAAAAGAAAATCAAGAGAAAGGACTTACCAAAGTTGATGAATTTCACAAATCTTCCACTTAATTCCTTGAATCTCCTTTCAAATTGAGTTTAGAACTTCAAGCCCTCTCTAGCTCTTTCTCTTCTTCAATGGGCGGCACACTCACATGAGAAAAGACAAGAAAATAAACTCAAGTCAACCACTTCTTCTTCTTTTAATCTCCACCATGCAATTCCTACAAGGAAAATTACCAAAACACCCTTAACCATTTGTTCTAGCTTTTGTCCCTTGCATGCCCATATATGTAATTTCACATATCCCATAAAAATATCTCTCTTCCATTGACCTTGCATTTGACCAACTTATATGTTATATATATTAACATATAAACAACATAAACACTTTTCTCTAAACCCTATTTTCTTTCCCAAAACACATATACATAACCATTATCTTCTCAAATTCTTTTCTTCTCACATAACATATACATTCAATCCAATTTAAAACAACAACAACAACAACATAGTCAAAACTTCTAGGGCATACATGAGGATATTACAATTCTCCCCCTCTAAAAAGAAATTTCGTCCTCGAAATTACCTGGTATTAACTCTGAAACAACTGAGGATATTGATCTCGCATGGTTTGCTCACTTTCCCAAGTTGCTTCTTCTTGTCCATGATTCTTCCACAAAATCTTCACAAGTAGCACTTGTTTGTTTCTTAACTCTTTCACATCACGTGCCAAGATAGCAACTGGTTCCTCTTCAAACGTCAAATCTGGATTCACATCAATTGATTCAATTGACAACACATGAGATGGATCCGATCTGTACTTCCTCAACATAGAAACATGGAATACATTATGAATACGATCCAACTCAGGTGGTAAAGCAAGTCGATACGCAACTGGCCCAACTTTTTCCAACACTTCATACGGTCCAATGAAACGAGGACTCAATTTCCCTTTCCGACCGAACCTCAATATCTTCTTCCAAGGAGATACCTTCAAGAATACCTTATCTCCAACATCAAACTCTATGTCTCTCCTTTTCAGATCTGCATAAGACTTCTGCCGGTCCGAAGCTGCTTTCAACCTCCCTCGAATCAACTTCACTTTCTCTTCAGTTTCTTGAATCACATCAGGACCAATTAACTTACCTTCCCCAAGTTCACTCCAACAAAGAGGTGTCCTACACCGTCTGCCATACAATGCTTCAAATGGTGCCATACCAATGCTAGATTGGTGACTGTTGTTGTAAGCAAACTCCACAAGTGGTAGAAATCTGTCCCAACTTCCAGAGAAATCGATGACACAACTTCTCAACATGTCCTCAATAATCTGTATCACCCTCTCTGACTGTCCATCCGTCTGTGGATGAAAAGCAGTGCTGAAATGCAGTCGAGAACCCAAAGCTCCATGTAAACTCTTCCAAAATCTTGAAGTAAACCTGGGATCTCGATCAGACACCAAAGAAGTTGGAACACCATGCAACTTCACAATCTCATGGATATACAACTCAGCTAACCTTTCCAAAGAGTAATCCATCCGAACTGGAAGGAAATGAGCTGTCTTAGTCAATCTATCCACAATCACCCAAATAGCATCATACTTTCTTTGTGTCAATGGTAAACCAGACACAAAATCCATGGTCACTCTTTCCCACTTCCATTCAGGCACTGACAATGGTTGAAGCAACCCAGTTGGAACTTGATGCTCTGCTTTTACCTTCTGACATGTGAGACATTTTGATACAAACTCAGCAATGTCTCTCTTCAAACCAAACCACCAATAATGCTGTCTCAAATCATGATACATCTTGGTATTGCCCGGATGCATAGCAAATACTGACTGATGTGCTTCTTCCAAAATGATCCTTTTCAAATCAGCATCATCTGGTACACACAATCTGTTCTTAAACCAGAGGCATCCATCACTTTTCACAACAAAATCTCTACTCTTTCCATTCTGACAATCTGAAATAATCTTCTGAATCTTCTTATCAGCCAACTGAGCCTCTTTGATCTGATCCAACAAAACTGGTTTCAAATGTAACTGTGCCAACAATGCACCATCATCACAAGGTACAAAACTAGCATGCAATGCTCTCAACTCAACAAGCAACGAGAGCGAATAAACAGTTAAACCAGCTAAAGACTTCCGACTCAAGGCATCAGCAACAACATTTGCTTTACCTGGATGATAATCAATCAAGCAGTCGTAGTCTTTAATCAATTCCAACCATCTCCTCTGTCGAAGATTGAGCTCCTTCTGAACCCCCAAATACTTCAAACTCTTGTGATCAGTGTAAATGAAACATTTCTCCCCAAACAGATAGTGTCGCCAAATCTTCAATGCAAACACAATGGCTACCAATTCCAAATCATGGGTTGGATAGTTAAGCTCATGCGATTTCAACTGTCTAGATGCATAAGCTATAACTTTACCTTCCTGCATTAGCACACACCCCAAACCATTATGTGAAGCATCACTGAAAATCACATATGGTTTGCCTTCCACAGGTGAAGTAAGGACAGGCGCTTGAGTCAGCATATCTCTCAACTGCTCAAAGCTAGCCTGACACTGATCCGTCCACACAAATCTCACTCCCTTACGAAGCAATCTGGTGAGTGGAGTAGCTATCAAAGAAAATCCTTTCACAAACCGTCGGTAATAGCCTGCCAAACCCAGAAAACTTCTAACTTCAGTCACAGATTTTGGTGGACTCCAATTCGGAATAGCTTTAACTTTACTCGGATCAACTCTAATGCCTTCTGCTGAAACTATATGACCGAGAAAAGCTACTTGGTCCAACCAAAACTCACACTTCGACAGTTTAGCAAACAACTGCTTCTCTCTCAAAATCTGCAACACAATCCGCAGATGCTTGTCATGTACCTCCTCATTCCGCAAATACACCAATATATCATCGATGAAGACTACTACAAACTGATCCAGATAGGGCCTAAACACCCTATTCATCAAATCCATAAAAGCTGCAGGTGCATTCGTCAGACCAAAAGGCATAACTAAAAATTCATAATGCCCATACCTGGTCCGAAAAGCTGTCTTCGGAACATCTTCAGCTTTGACCCTTAACTGATGGTACCCAGATCTCAAATCAATATTGGAGAACACTGATGCTCCTTTCAATTGATCAAAGAGATCATCAATTCTAGGCAAAGGATATTTATTTTTAATAGTCACCTTGTTCAATTGCCTATAATCGATGCACAATCTCATAGTACCATCTTTCTTTTTCACAAATAACACAGGAGCTCCCCAAGGAGAAACACTGGGGCGAATAAATCCTTTATCCAACAACTCCTGTAATTGCACTTTTAACTCCCTCAATTCTGCTGGTGCCCTTCTATACGGAGTAATAGAGATAGGAGTGGTACCAGGCAACAATTCAATACCAAACTCCACCTCTCTCTCAGGAGGCAATCCTGGCAATTCCTCTGGGAAAACATCTGGGAACTCTGCAACTGTGGCAATGCTATCAATAGGAGAACCTCTTACTCTAGTATCTACCACATGAGCAAGATAGGCTTCACATCCTTTTCTAATCAACCTCCTAACTGCAACAGCTGAAACAAATAAGGAGGCTAGCTGTCCTTGCTCACTAGATACTATCACCTCTCTATCATCACCAGTTCTCAAAGAAACAATTTTCTTTTTACAATCCACCACAGCTCCATGTCGAGATAGCCAGTCCATGCCCAAAATCACTTCATATTCCTTAAATGGCATCTCAATTAAATCCCCAAGGAACTCCTCACCCTGCACCACTACTGCACTATCTCGGTGCACCTTGCTAACAATCACACTATGCCCTAACGGATTTGTCACCAACGCATCAAATCCTAGGGACTCAGCATGCATATCAGACATAGGCAAAACAGATGCACTAATATCTGAATGTGTGGAACCCGGATCAATCAAAGCAAGTACTGGAGTATCAAATAAAGAAAAAGTACCAGCTATGACTGCCGAAGCATCCGGCTGCCTCTGCATAACATACATCCTCTGGGAAGATCCAACCTCCTCTGGCCTACTCTCCCTGGATGTAGAACCTCCTCTAGCACTGAACCCCGGTCTGCCTCCTCTGCTAACACCTCTGCCTCCTCGACCTTCCCTCGCATTAGGTCGAGAAGCTGTGGAATCAACTGACCTCTGTTCCCGCGTCTCTGGACAATCTCTAATAAAATGATCAGGCGATCCACACCTGAAGCATACAGCTGACCCACTATACCTCCAACAAGCACCCCTATGTGATCCACCACACTGAGCACAACAGGTAGAGCGGATCTCTGAGTCACTGGGGTCGGAGCACTCGCCACTGAAGCTGCAGGTCTAAATCTCTGTCTCTGAAACTGCACTGACCTACCAGCTGACCTCTGACTCCTACTGGCCCGAGGAGTAAAACTTCCCTTACCTCTCTTAACAGAAGAAGACCCTGCCTCAAACTGGGGCCTCCTAACCCTAACCTCTTCCTCTGAAGCAGCTGCAATAACTTGAGCTCGCTCTACACTTCGGGCTGCTGCCACAAGCTGGGAAAAATCTTGATATCTAGATCCAGCCACTAAGCACATGATAGAGGGCCTCAATCCCTCCTCAAATCTTCTGCATCTATCTATCTCATCTGATATTATGCCCCCAGCATACTGACTTAATCGAATAAACTCAATCTCATATTCCGTTACGGTCCGGTGATCTTGCTTCAAATCTAGAAACTCTCTTTTCTTCCCATCTTTATACTCCCTTGGAGTATATTTCGATTCAAACTCTCTCAGAAAATCTGTATAGGATAAAGTAGGTGGATCATCCATAGAATGGGGCACTGTCTTCCACCAACTATATGCATCCTTCTGCAACAAGGATCTTGCATAATCAAACTTTTCCTCTGGAGTGGCTTGCAACTGAACAAATATTCTCTGCACTTTGTCTAACCACTGCTCAGCCACTGCTGGATCAGTAGTACCTATAAAATCTTCAGCTCCATACTTCCTCAGTTTGTCATAGTGCCTCACAGATACCAAAGGCTGAGGGGGTGGTGGCTGTGGTTGCACTGGTGCTTGCCTCAAAGCTTCTACCACATGCCTAAGCCAAGCTGGCGGAACCTCCTCCCCAGCTGGTCTACCCGACACCGAAGCAGGTGCCTCTCCAGCACTATCAACTCTAGCTCCATCCTCAGGAGCAACACTCTCCGCACTTCCCTCAACTGACTGACGCGAATGAGGATCCATCACAACCTAAGTCTGCAAACACAGCAGATTACATCTTATTAAAGATCAGAGATTGCCAATCCCAAACATATATGTTATTCAAAAACCATTTTTTTTAAATTAAAATAGTCTTTTTCTTACATTTTACCTAGGTTGAGAATCTCAAACCTAGGCTCTGATACCAAAACAATTGTAACACCCCCACATCCATTACATGCACACTACAATACCACAATGTAGCATACATCCAATAAACATAGGGATGCTACGGATTTTCTTAACATTCAAAACATTTTATATACTACCATAATCTTTATCATTATATATTATAGAAAAGAAGTCATTAAATTGTAGTATAAAATAAATTCAATATATACATACATTTAATTATTACACAGCGGAAGTTATAAAATTATTTACATATATGAAAACATTTGAATCTGTATTTACAAATATACATATATTTACATTATAAACAATATTTTACAAAACATAAAGAAGTTATACTTGATTGGCAAGTCTGCTCTGATCTTTAAGTCCAAAATCAACACCTCAATGTCTACTCTCACTAGGTTTCGAAGAGCTCTCGGGTTCAACTCTATCACCTGCGCGATTAACACTATCGCGCTAAGCCAACGGCTTAGTAAGACAAATCATGCTAATGTTATGCTTTAATGCAATGCGATGTTTCATATATGTATTAACAAATCAACATCAATGATACACACTCAATCAATAAAGATCATATTCAACAGACAATATTCCGTGAATAGTCCGTTTCATCATTTAAGTAATATTAACATTTCATTACATTAGAACATCATTTATGATATACATAAAACCTAGACACCTATGGGCCCATCAAGTATTTAATACGATATTCAGAATTCAGAGTTACTGCTTTGGTTCATAAACACAATTATCAAGCCCGTAGGCAACAAATACATATATATCTCTATCCATGGATAGCGTAACAGACCCAGTCTCTTGGATCATCAACTCATCTATCTCGAGGAGATCCTCAACCCGGCAAGACTGTTACAAATCAAATATCTCATAATATCAATTATCATTGTGTAACAGACCCAGTCTCTTGGACCTCAATTCAATTCAATTTGAAGAGATCCTCAACCCGGCAAGACTGTTACCTTTCATTAACTAGGCATGCCTCCAAAAACCAGAACTCTGAAACTGAATATCATATTAAGCATACACTTATTTCTTTATTCTCTTTATCAAACTCTTTCTCAATCTTCCTCATCAATTAGGCAAATATGCCATACATCATTCAATTGTATCATCATAGCCAATCATCATGGCTTCTCATCACATCAATACAATTGATCATATTATCATCAATATGCATACAATACATTACATTTCACAAGGTTAACATTATTCATATATATATATATATATCAATAATGCAATAAGATCTCTTAGTACATTCATATCAAAAGGTGTAAGTTCCATCACATTATACATATAGCAATATTGATATAAACATAACAAAACACATTACTCATCACATAAGTCACAATACATGAAATATCACATAGTATCATATGCATTACCATTATCATCATATATATGATCAAGCTCAACTTCATATGCATCATCAATGCAATGTCACATGTATGTATCAACACAAGATTTGTACTTACCTCAATCACAAGTCACACAACTCTAAACACCTTCCTTCTTGCAAAGTTCTTCACTTCCCAAATTAGGGCAAATCACCTTCTATCAAACCCTAATCCAAAGAATGATACAATCCATCAATTCCAATACCATTTAATCACTTAATAACTTCATCTTAAACCTTAAATCACAAAATTACACTTCAACATCATGCATTATAGACCACGGTCGTGGCCACCATAACCACCACGGGCGTGGGGTACAAAACACTTCTGCCACTCAAGCTTCCATCCTCCATGGCCATGGCACCAAAAGCCTACCAATGGCCATGGCCATGACCAATCAAGGCCACGGGCGTGGCATCCAGAAGGCTACTGCCCTCGGCCAAAATCCCATTTCAAAGTCCAAAATTCCAACAAACACCAACCACAAGAAGATCTTTGAAAATAATGAAGCAAACACAAGGAAAACATCATGTAACACTTCAAAACCCTAAAACAAAATCAACTCCAACACTTCCAACAACAACACCTCTTAAACTTCTTCACTTAAAATCAAAAACAACATTTAAAAACTCATTACAAACACATTTAATCATCATCTCAACAAACCAAAATTCATTTCCAACTCCACTTCAAAAGAACAAAAGAAAATCAAGAGAAAGGACTTACCAAAGTTGATGAATTTCACAAATCTTCCACTTAATTCCTTGAATCTCCTTTCAAATTGAGTTTAGAACTTCAAGCGCTCTCTAGCTCTTTCTCTTCTTCAATGGCCGGCACACTCACATGAGAAAAGACAAGAAAATAAACTCAAGTCAACCACTTCTTCTTCTTTTAATCTCCACCATCAATTCCTACAAGGAAAATTACCAAAACACCCTTAACCATTTGTTCTAGCTTTTGTCCCTTGCATGCCCATATATGTAATTTCACATATCCCATAAAAATATCTCTCTTCCATTGACCTTGCATTTGACCAACTTATATGTTATATATATTAACATATAAACAACATAAACACTTTTCTCTAAACCCTATTTTCTTTCCCAAAACACATATACATAACCATTCTCTTCTCAAATTCTTTTCTTCTCACATAACATATACATTCAATCCAATTTAAAACAACAACAACAACAACAACATAGTCAAAACTTCTAGGGCATACATGAGGATATTACAATTCTCCCCCTCTAAAAAGAAATTTCGTCCTCGAAATTACCTGGTATTAACTCTGAAACAACTGAGGATATTGATCTCGCATGGTTTGCTCACTTTCCCAAGTTGCTTCTTCTTGTCCATGATTCTTCCACAAAATCTTCACAAGTGGCACTTGTTTGTTTCTTAACTCTTTCACATCACGTGCCAAGATAGCAACTGGTTCCTCTTCAAACGTCAAATCTGGATTCACATCAATTGATTCAATTGACAACACATGAGATGGATCCGATCTGTACTTCCTCAACATAGAAACATGGAATATATTATGAATACGATCCAACTCAGGTGGTAAAGCAAGTCGATACACAACTGGCCCAACTTTTTCCAACACTTCATACGGTCCAATGAAACGAGGACTCAATTTCCCTTTCCGACCGAACCTCAATATCTTCTTCCAAGGAGATACCTTCAAGAATACCTTATCTCCAACATCAAACTCTATGTCTCTCCTTTTCAGATCTGTATAAGACTTCTGCCGGTCCGAAGCTGCTTTCAACCTCCCTCGAATCAACTTCACTTTCTCTTCAGTTTCTTGAATCACATCAGGACCAATTAACTTACCTTCCCCAAGTTCACTCCAACAAAGAGGTGTCCTACACCGTCTGCCATACAATGCTTCAAATGGTGCCATACCAATGCTAGATTGGTGACTGTTGTTGTAAGCAAACTCCACAAGTGGTAGAAATCTGTCCCAACTTCCAGAGAAATCGATGACACAGCTTCTCAACATGTCCTCAATAATCTGTATCACCCTCTCTGACTGTCCATCCGTCTGTGGATGAAAAGCAGTGCTGAAATGCAGTCGAGAACCCAAAGCTCCATGCAAACTCTTCCAAAATCTTGAAGTAAACCTGGGATCTTGATCAGACACCAAAGAAGTTGGAACACCATGCAACTTCACAATCTCATGGATATACAACTCAGTTAACCTTTCCAAAGAGTAATCCATCCGAACTGGAAGGAAATGAGCTGTCTTAGTCAATCTATCCACAATCACCCAAATAGCATCATGCTTTCTTTGTGTCAATGGTAAACCAGACACAAAATCCATGGTCACTCTTGTTAGTGTATGTGCCCTAGGCCATTTATTTGGATCTTTATGTTATACATTCATTATTAATAAATGAGGTTTTATTATCATTATTGTTTGTTTGCATGTTACACAATTTTGATATTTGTCCCTGGTTTATTATTGTTATAGAGATAAAAAAAATAATAATAATTCTTAACCAGTATGAACATTGATTTGATAATCATCAGATGGTTATGTGTATAGTGATACAAATCAATTTCATAGATACTTGTTAGAGAACAATGTATTGGATAGACCCATCATGAGATTACTACATGGGTTAGTGTCATAAGTAAATCTCATGATAGTTATGTATTAATTCTTTGACTTGAGATTGTCATAGTTTCCAATATAAGGACTATTATATTTTGACATGATCAAACATTATCCGTAACTGGATAGTAATAAAGGTTATGTTCATATATGATAGAAATTATGTAGAGGATAATGAACAATCAAGATAGAATTTGTCCCTCTCTTTGAGAGAGATATCTTTTGGGCCCCTCGATAAGTGAGACTGTGAAATGCATGGCCGTGCTCAAATGAATTGATAGTGTGATCAATTTCATTTGTTTTTATCAGTCTACTTGGAGATCGAGTAATCATAAGTTTGGACAATATAAGTATGACGTTGACCATGACTTATGTTCAAGCTAGATATCGTGTGACAAAGGGATTAATGCATATACTATTATTAGGCAAATTGGACATTCCTTATATTAATTGGGTAGTTGTAACGCCTTGCTAGAGGCCAATTATGACTTGTTGATTTAATAGAGATTAAATTGACTGCCAATTAATATGGGCCTATCGGGTCACACACAAGAATGCATTTTGGGCTGGATATAATATTAATAATATTAATATTAGATATTAATATTTATTATTATTATTATTTTCGTTTTTATATATATATTATTAGATAATATATTCAGAATCCTAATTAGATTTGGATTCTGAATTTGACTTACCTTATCCAATTATATATATTATTAGATAATATATTCAGAATCCTAATTAGACTTGGATTCTGAATTTGACTTTCCGTATCCAATTTTGAATTGGATTCTGGAGTGATGATATTCACTCCAGACGTTAAGTCTTCTCAGAGGTAACAATAAAAACAAAGAGGAACGAAAAAGGTAACCCTAATACGTTTTTAGAGAAAACGTTTTTCCAGCCTTCGCCGTTGCAGAGAGCTAGCACTCCAAACGGTAGCATTCGTGTGGATACGCGATAGAGGGTGTTTCGCGATCGAGGCATCTCTTCCAAACTGTGATTTAGAATCATCAACAGGTTAGTTCTTTGAACACTTTTGTCGAATTAAACGAACAGCATGGATCCTGGTGGGAAATCAGAGATCAAATATTTTTCCGCTGCGTGTTTTTCATCAACAGTGATCTCTATGATTTCCTAACAGTGGTATCAGAGCCACTTGTTGTTTTCGTTTAAGTCGAAAATGCCATGTTGATATGATTATGGTGATATATATTGTTTACGTATGGCATGTTAACTATAAAACTCTAATTCGTTTTTCATATGATGAGAAAGGATTGATTTTTGGTTTCGTTTCTGTAAAACCCTAATTCGTTTTTCATATGATGAGAAAGGATTGGTGTTTTTAATTTCGTTTTCATGAGATGATCACGTATATATGATTGGTTGATTAAAATGATTTTCATATGATGAAAACGATTAAGTTTATATATGATATAAACATTTGGTAATGATTCTGTAATGGGTTGTACATATTCGAAATAAAACAGTAAGAAGGTTAATGAGATTAACGGTTCTGTTTTAGGGTTTCGCCAAAGAAAAATGTTAATGAGATTAACGTTTCTGTTTGGCTTCGAGGGGCGCTGCCCCTTCGGAACCCCGCCCGCTGATCGGCCAGCGGGAGCCCCGCCCACTAACCGGCTAGCGGGACCGCCGTATGTTCGCGCCCTATAGTTCGTTACCGCGACATTAAGAATGTCAATATATTTGTTTATATTTAACATGTTGGTGATGAATATGTTATGTTTGTTTGATGTCTTGGCATGGTGCATAGCATGGCCTTATGACCTATGTGATTGGTTTATTCATATCGTTATTTTGGGTAAATACGGCCTGCGTGTCGTTTATTTTGTTGTAATTTATTTTACTAGTAGTTAGATTTTCTTTTATTGTAATATATGAAGATTCAAGCTACAATGTTTGTGATGGAGATTCATACCAAGGAGAAGATGGTTCCATGGTGATGGAAGCACAAGCTCAAGTTTTGAAGATATGTAATATTGCAAGTGTTGTAATAGATAGGTTTTTCACCTAGGGTTGCCTTTATGATCTTCATTTGGTCTCTTGAAGATCATATTTAGTTTGGCCATGCTATGTCACGTTTACATATTTTGTCATTTGGTATATGATGCTTATGTGATAAATTATATATATGCATATAGGATGCTAAAATATAATGATATGTAATGCAAGACATGATAATAATTTAGTTGAACCCTCATTAATAATTTAAGTCTAAATGCCATCCACGTTTTGAACACCTATCAAAACTAAGATTGTATTAAAGTAGGTATTGCCAAAGCAATATGCTTTAAACATTCCTAGCTAAGTAGGATGAGTAATAGTGCTACTCATATGTTTTAAAATTGGTTAGACTTAATTAGGCTATCAAAATGGTTTTGGGCCTAAGACATTAGATGGAATTCAACATGCTATGACATATGATGTCAATATTCCATAATTACTAAGAGTTACATGAGATGTAATTGGTAAAGATGTTACCTACCTAAATAACTTGATTTTAAGCGTCATGCCAAAGCTGAGTTTAGAATTAAGTGAAATACGGATCTTAGCCTACTAAAATATTTCTTTAGAGGGTTATATTTTTTAGTAGGAGTTTAAATAATTTTAACCTCATTATTAATTAAAATTTGACTTTGCATATTTATCAACAGATGGCTGCTAATAACAATTCCACCTTATCACTGCGATCTATCCTTGAGAAGGAAAAACTGAAAGAATGTGGGACTAATTTTGTTGACTGGTTTAGGAACCTGAGAATTGTTCTCAAACAAGAGAAAAAGTCCTACGTGCTTGATGAAGCTATCCCTGACCCACCTCCTGCCGATGCTTCTAATGCTGCTAAGAGTAAGCATAAGAAGCATGTGGATGATTCCAATGACATAGGATGTCTTATGTTGGCTACTATGTGTCCAGGACTTCAGAAGGATCTGGAACACTTAGAGGCTTATGAGATGAGTGTGCATCTCAAACAAGCTTTCCAACAACAGGCTAGGCAAGATAGGTTTAACACCGCTGTTGCATTATTTGACTGCAAAATGTCTGAAGGTGAATCTGTTAGTGCTCATGTTTTGAAGATGAAAGGCTATCTAGATCACCTTGCTAGACTTGGATATCCCCTGAGTTTAGAACTCTCCACGGATTTGATCCTACATTCATTGCCTAGCAGTTTCTCACAGTTTGTCATGAACTATAACATGAATGACATGGAGAAATCCATTCCTAAGCTACATGGTATGCTCAAAACTGCTGAGGGGAATATCAAAAAGCCTACCCAAATATTGAATGTCAATATTAAACAAATGAAAAAGAAAGCCAAAGATACTAAAGGCAAGGGTAAGGCAAAAGGTGCTAAAGGGTCCAAGGGACAAGCTAAACCAAAACCTGTACCTAAGGCTAAAGTTCCTAAGGAAGGGACTTGTTTCCATTGCAACAAGCCTGGGCATTGGAAGAGAAATTGTCAACTCTATTTGGATGAGTTAAAGAAGTTGAAGGGTAGTGCGACTACATCTTCAGGTATTTATGTTATAGAAATTAATTTATCTATTCCTTCTTCCTGGGTATTAGATACCGGATGTGGATCTCATATTTGTACAAATATGCAGGGACTCAAAAGGAGTAGGATGCTGAAGAAGGGCGAAGTGGACCTACGTGTTGGCAATAGAGCAAGAGTTGCTGCTATAGCTGTAGGAACTTATGAGCTTGTTATGCCCAATGGGTTTTTGTTAATTTTGAACAATTGCTTTTATGTTCCTACTATGAGTAGGAATCTTATTTCAGTATCTGTTTTGGATGATGAAGGTTATTCATTTTTTATTAAGAATAAGAAATGTTCTATTTTTGATAAAAATGATCTGCTTTATGGTATTGCAAATTCTTATAATGGCCTTTATATCCTTAATCTTGATGATTCTAATGGTAATTATATCTATAACATAACTTCTAAGAGAACTAAGCCAAATGAGTTAAACCCTACTTATTTATGGCATTGTCGCCTTAGCCATATAAATGAGAAACGCATTTCTAAGCTCCATCAAGATGGATTATTAGATTCATTTGATTTTGAATCATTTGAAACATGTGAGTCTTGTTTGCTTGGTAAGATGACAAAGGATCCTTTTACTGGTCATAGTGAAAGGGCTAATGATTTATTGGGCTTGATACATACAGATGTATGTGGTCCTTTTAGCATTAGTGCCAGAGGAGGATTTCGATACTTCATTACTTTTACTGATGATTTCAGTAGGTATGGCTATGTCTACCTAATGAAACATAAGCATGAGTCTTTTGAAATGTTTAGAACTTTTCAAAATGAAGTACAAAATCAACTTGGTAAAACAATTAAACTACTTCGATCAGATCGAGGTGGTGAATATTTGAGCCAAGAGTTTGATGATCATCTAAGGGATTGTGGAATTGTTTCACAACTGACTCCTCCAGGAACTCCACAGTGGAATGGAGTTTCTGAAAGGAGAAATCGAACTCTATTAGATATGGTTCGATCAATGATGAGTCAAGCGGATCTTCCTTTATCTTTTTGGGGTTATGCCTTGGAGACAGCTGCATTCATTCTGAACCGTGTACCATCTAAGGCGGTTGAAAAGACACCATATGAGATATGGACAGGTAAGACACCTAGTTTGTCTTTTCTTAAGATTTGGGGTTGTGAAGCTTATGTGAAAAGACCAGTTTCAGATAAGTTAGCTCCAAAGTCTATCAAATGTAATTTTGTGGGGTATCCTAAGGAAACTAAAGGATACTATTTCTATACTCCTTCAGAGAACAAAGTGTTTGTTGCTCGAAATGGGATCTTTTTGGAAAAGGAATTTCTTTCTAAGAGAACTAGTGGGAGTATAGTAGAACTTGAGGAAACTCAAGTACCACAAGAAATCATTGAGCCGTCTATAGAGCCTATTTCAGAACCACAAATAGTTGTGGAGTCTGAAGATGTAACACAAATCCCTCGCAGGTCTGATAGGACACGTCGTCATCCAGAGAGATATGGATTTCTTGTGACTGATGATAGTGAAGTAATGCTCATAGATCAAGATGAGCCTACTACCTATCAAGAAGCTGTGTCAGGTCCAGATTCAGACAAATGGCTTGGAGCCATGAAATCTGAGATGCAATCTATGTTTGACAACCAGGTTTGGTCTTTAATTGATCCTCCAGAGGGTATTAAGACTATTGGTTGCAAATGGGTTTTCAAGAAGAAAACTGACATAGATGGGAATGTGCAGACCTATAAAGCAAGGCTTGTTGCAAAAGGTTTCAAGCAAACTCATGGTATAGACTATGATGAAACTTTTTCACCAGTTGCTATGCTTAAGTCTGTTAGAATTCTCATTGCCATTGCAGCATACTATGATTATGAGATATGGCAAATGGATGTCAAAACCGCTTTCCTTAATGGAAACTTGCTTGAGGATGTGTATATGACACAACCTGAGGGTTTTGTAAATCCTGAGAATTCTACAAAGGTTTGCAAGCTTCAAAGATCCATTTATGGATTGAAGCAAGCATCTCGAAGCTGGAATCTTCGTTTTGATGAAACAGTTAGGAACTTTGGTTTCATCAAGAATGAAGATGAACCTTGTGTTTACAAGATGGTTAGTGGGAGTGCAGTAGTGTTTTTAGTCTTATATGTGGATGACATATTACTCATTGGGAATGATATCCCTACCTTGCAAAATGTTAAGACTTGGTTAGGGAATTCTTTCTCAATGAAAGACTTAGGTGAGGCTGGCTATATCCTTGGTATAAAGATCTATAGAGATAGATCTAGAAGGATAATTGGCCTGAGTCAAAGTACATACATAGATAAAGTGTTGAAGAGGTTCAACATGCAAGATTCCAAAAAGGGATTCTTGCCTATGTCTCATGGCATTCATCTCAGCAAGAGTCAATGTCCTATGACATCTGATGAGCGAGATCGAATGAATAAGATTCCTTATGCTTCTGCTATAGGATCTATTATGTATGCCATGCTATGTACTAGACCAGATGTCTCATATCCATTAAGCGCAACTAGTAGATTTCAAGCTGATCCTGGTGAAGGTCACTGGACAGCTGTCAAGAATATTCTTAAGTACCTTCGAAGGACTAAAGATGTATTCTTGGTTTATGGAGGTTTGGAAGATGAGCTAGTTGTAAATGGTTACACAGATGCTAGTTTCCAAACTGACATAGATGATTTTAGATCGCAGTCAGGTTTTACATTCACATTGAATGGTGGAGCTGTTAGTTGGAAGAGCTCAAAACAAAGCACTGTGGCTGATTCTACAACAGAGGCTGAGTATATAGCAGCATCAGATGCAGCTAAGGAAGCAGTCTGGTTGAAGAAATTCATCACTGAGCTAGGAGTGGTGCCTAGCATTGCAAATCCTGTGGACATTTATTGTGACAACAATGGTGCCATAGCACAGGCAAAAGAGCCTAGATCTCATCAAAGGTCTAAGCATATACTCAGGCGTTTTCACCTCATTCGAGACATTATCGATAGAGGAGATATCAAGATATGCAAAGTTGACACAAATGATAACATAGCAGATCCATTAACAAAGCCTCTCTCACGGGTCAAGCATGATCAGCACACTAGATCTATGGGTCTTAGAAATTTGTAGGCCTAGTGCAAGTGGGAGATTGTTAGTGTATGTGCCCTAGGCCATTTGTTTGGATCTTTATGTTATACATTCATTATTAATAAATGAGGTTTTATTATCATTATTGTTGTTTGCATGTTACACAATTTTGATATTTGTCCCTGGTTTATTATTGTTATAGAGATAAAAAAAATAAATAATTCTTAACCAGTATGAACATTGATTTGATGATCATCAGATGGTTATGTGTATAGTGATACAAATCAATTTCATAAATACTTGTTAGAGAACAATGTATTGGATAGACCCATCATGAGATTACTACATGGGTTAGTGTCATAAGTAAATCTCATGATAGTTATGTAATAATTCTTTGACTTGAGATTGTCATAGTTTCCAATATAAGGACTATTATATTTTGACATGATCAAACATTATCCGTAACTGGATAGTAATAAAGGTTATGTTCATATATGATAGAAATTATGTAGAGGATAATGAACAATCAAGATAGAATTTGTCCCTCTCTTTGAGAGAGATATCTTTTGGGCCCCTCGATAAGTGAGACTGTGAAATGCATGGCCGTGCTCAAATGAATTGATAATGTGATCAATTTCATTTGTTTTTATCAGTCTACTTGGAGATCGAGTAATCATAAGTTTGGACAATATAAGTATGACGTTGACCATGACTTATGTTCAAGCTAGATATCGTGTGACAAAGGGATTAATGCATATACTATTATTAGGCAAATTGGACATTCCTTATATTAATTGGGTAGTTGTAACGCCTTGCTAGAGGCCAATTATGACTTGTTGATTTAATAGAGATTAAATTGACTGCCAATTAATATGGGCCTATCGGGTCACACACAAGAATGCGTTTTGGGCTGGATATAATATTAATAATATTAATATTAGATATTAATATTTATTATTATTATTATTTTCGTTTTTATATATATATTATTAGATAATATATTCAGAATCCTAATTAGATTTGGATTCTGAATTTGACTTACCTTATCCAATTATATTTATTATTAGATAATGTATTCAGAATCCTAATTAGACTTGGATTCTGAATTTGACTTTCCGTATCCAATTTTGAATTGGATTCTGGAGTGATTATATTCACTCCAGACGTTAAGTCTTCTCAGAGGTAACAATAAAAACAAAGAGGTAACAATAAAAACAAAGAGGAACGAAAAAGGTAACCCTAATACGTTTTTAGAGAAAACGTTTTTCCAGCCTTCGCTGTTGCAGAGAGCTAGCACTCCAAACGGTAGCATTCGTGTGGATACGCGATAGAGGGTGTTTCGCGATCGAGGCATCTCTTCAAAACTGTGATTTCGAATCATCAACAGGTTAGTTCTTTGAACACTTTTGTTGAATTAAACGAACAGCATGGATCCTGGTGGGAAATCAGAGATCAAATATTTTTCCGCTGCGTGTTTTTGTTTGCAGTGATCTCCTATGATTTCCTAACATCTACCACATGCCTAAGCCAAGCTGGCGGAACCTCCTCCCCAGCTGGTCTACCCGACACCGAAGCAGGTGCCTCTCCAGCACTATCAACTCTAGCTCCATCCTCAGGAGCAACACTCTCCGCACTTCCCTCAACTGACTGACGCGAATGAGGATCCATCACAACCTAAGTCTGCAAACACAGCAGATTACATCTTATTAAAGATCAGAGATTGCCAATCCCAAACATATATGTTATTCAAAAACCATTTTTTTAAAATTAAAATAGTCTTTTTCTTACATTTTACCTAGGTTAAGAATCTCAAACCTAGGCTCTGATACCAAAACAATTGTAACACCCCCACATCCATTACATGCACACTACAATACCACAATGTAGCATACATGCAATAAACATAGGGATGCTACGGATTTTCTTAACATTCAAAACATTTTATATACTACCATAATCTTTATCATTATATATTATAGAAAAGAAGTCATTAAATTGTAGTATAAAATAAATTCAATATATACATACATTTAATTATTACACAGTGAAAGTTATAAAATTATTTACATATATGAAAACATTTGAATCTGTATTTACAAATATACATATATTTACATTATAAACAATATTTTACAAAACATAAAGAAGTTATACTTGATTGGCAAGTCTGCTCTGATCTTTAAGTCCAAAATCAACACCTCAATGTCTACTCTCACTAGGTTTCGAAGAGCTCTCGGGTTCAACTCTATCACCTGCGCAATTAACACTATCGCGCTAAGCCAACGGCTTAGTAAGACAAATCATGCTAATGTTATGCTTTAATGCAATGCGATGTTTCATATATGTATTAACAAATCAACATCAATGATACACACTTAATCAATAAAGATCATATTCAACAAACAATATTCCGTGAATAGTCCGTTTCATCATTTAAGTAATATTAACATTTCATTACATTAGAACATCATTTATGATATACATAAAACCTAGACACCTATGGGCCCATCAAGTATTTAATACGATATTCAGAATTCAGAGTTACTGCTTTGGTTCATAAACACAATTATCAAGCCCGTAGGCAACAAATACATATATATCTCTATCCATGGATAGCGTAACAGACCCAGTCTCTTGGATCATCAACTCATCTATCTCGAGGAGATCCTCAACTCGGCAAGACTGTTACAAATCAAATATCTCATAATATCAATTATCATTGCGTAACAGACCCAGTCTCTTGGACCTCAATTCAATTCAATTTGAAGAGATCCTCAACCCGGTAAGACTGTTACCTTTCATTAACTAGGCATGCCTCCAAAAACCAGAACTCTAAAACTGAATATCATATTAAGCATACACTTATTTCTTTATTCTCTTTATCAAACTCTTTCTCAATCTTCCTCATCAATTAGGCAAATATGCCATACATCATTCAATTGTATCATCATAGCCAATCATCATGGCTTCTCATCACATCAATACAATTGATCATATTATCATCAATATGCATACAATACATTACATTTCACAAGGTTAACATTATTCATATATATATATATATATATCAACAATGCAATAAGATCTCTTAGTACATTCTTATCAAAAGGTGTAAGTTCCATCACATTATACATATAGCATTATTGATATAAACATAACAAAACACATTACTCATCACATAAGTCACAATACATGAAATATCACATAGTATCATATGCATTACCATTATCATCATATATATGATCAAGCTCAACTTCATATGCATCATCAATGTAATGTCACATGTATGTGTAATATCCTCATATATGCCCTAGAAGTTGTGATTATGTTGTTGTTGTTGTTATATAATTGGATTGAATATATGTGTTAAATTACAAGAGAAAAGAAATAGAGAAAAGAATGTTTATGTATATGTGATTTGGGAAAGAATTTAGGGTTTAGAGAGAATGGTATATGTTGTGTATATGATGATATATATATAACATATAAGTTGGTCAAAATGAAGAGTCAAGGAAAGAAGATATTTATTTTTGTTAAGTGTGAATTTACTATAAAGGGCATGTAATGAATGGTAATCAAGACAAATGGTATAAGGGTGTTTAGGTAATTACTCTTGTTGAATCACTTGGTGGAGATTTAAAGAGGTGATATTTTGTCTTTTCTTCATTTCCTTCTTCTTCTTCTTCTCTTCTCCACGTTGGTTGGCTCCTCCTTAGACAAGAGAGAGCAAAGTGAGATTTGTTTAATTCTAACATCAAATTGAAGGGAGAATCAAAGGATTTAATTGAAGATTTGTGGAATTCAACAACTTAGGTAAGTTCTTTCTCTTGATTTTACTTTGTTCTTTTGAAATTGTGTTTGGGATTGGTGAGTTGATATGGATGGTTGATGGAGTGTGTTTGTGTATGGTGTGTGTAAAAGTGTTGAAATGGAATTAAAGATAAGAAGCTAGGTTGGTGTTGGTGATGGAAGAGTAAGAGTTGTGTTTAGTGATTTTTTTTCTGTTTTACAATTAGTAAAGGCTGTGACTTGTATGATTTTTAATTAATTATAGAAAAATGTTCTTGAAGTGAATTTTTGATATGTTGTGCCTCTATGAGTCTAGAATGACTGAAAAATATGTTGATTCGATTTTGGAATGGTTATGAGTTTAGAAAGATTATTTTATTAGACCTGTTCCAGCAGGTACCTTAACTGAGACAGCTATATTTCGGGATTTTTAATAAAATGTAGAAAATTCATATCCAATTGAATTTTGTATATGTTGTTGCTTATTGAGTCTAGTATTTGAGAAAAATAATTTGGAACCACGTTGATTGAATTTGATTTATGGAATTCACAAAGTTCAGAACTGCTGCCAGGATGCAGGGCAATTGGGGCAGTCTGGTTAGGTGAACTATTTGACCAAGATTTTGTGTTCAGTTTGATCTGAAATTTTAAAGGAATGATTTTAAGATACAAAAATAAATTCTTTAAAAATTTTAGAATTTTTAGTCAAGTAGATTATTTTATACAATTTTTCAAAATAAGGATAAAATGGAGTCTTAAACCAGAATGTACTATTCATATGGTCATTTTGCTAATATTCCTTTGGATTAGGTTTTGAAGAGATTGGGTTGCATTAACCTAAATGTGGAGAATTCTTGGAAAGAAAAGAAATGTATAGATTGATGGGACTAGTTCTTGAGGTAAGTACCAATACATATGATTGTATTTAATTACATAATTTGAGGCTTAACACATTTGTTTGCAAATGTGTTAAGTGATCTATTATATTGTTAACATAATTGGACTAAGGTGATGATTGAATGATGTGAAGGATGTGAAGATCATTAACCAGGTAAGCATAAACCCTATTTGATTGTATATCCATATATGTCTTTGAACATTAACACATTGGGATGAAAGTGTTAAATAAGCTATTATATTGTGAATGTAAATGAAGAATATATATAAAGGATGAAATATGAAATGGGAAAGGTAGGAAGAAATGAGGATCATTCTTAAGGTATGTGCAATTTGTTATGATAAATGCTCTAGTAATGAATGATGTTAATGTGTTTTGAGAAGTGAGAAAATGTTATGTTATATGCATTGTGAATCTTGTGTATGGCAATGTATTATATGAATAATATACTTTGAAATGTGATATCAATGATGCTATATGTATCATATGGATTGAGATATGATATGATATGAAGCCATTGTGATTGGCTATGATAATTCAATTGAAAGAGATAAGGCATGTTGGCCTAATTGATGATGAGATTGATAATGAAATAATAAATGAATTGTTTGTTTAATATGTTATTCAGTTTCAGAGTTCTGGATTTGGGTGGCATGCCTAAGAAATGATGAAAGGTAACAGTCTTGCCGGGTTGAGGATCTCCTCATATGTGTTGAGTTGATGGTCCAAGAGACTGGGTCTGTTACACTATGAGAATTGTGAATATGAGATATATGATTTGTAACAGTCTTGCCGGGTTGAGGATCTCCTCATATGTGTTGAGTTGATGATCCAAGAGACTGGGTCTGTTACACTATCCATGGATAGAGATACATGTATATACATTGCCTACGGGCGTGATGATTGTGACTATGAACCAAAGCAGTAACTCTGAACTTTGAATAACATATTAGTGTTTTGGGCCCGAGTCTGTCTTTATTGTCAATGTGAATTGCAAGTATTGAAATATTGATTGTGAGTATTAATAATGAATTATGCTTGGTGAATTGTGAATAATATAATGTTATTAAGTGTAATATGTAAATGAATTGTGGTTGATGATAAAGGTTGTCTTTATTGTAAATGTGATTTATGATTTGTATGATATGTAATTTGTGTATTGCAATAATGATTGGTATGGTATATATAATGTAGGGGTATTAATATATTGGTTTTGAGTATTGGTGATGCATTGGGGTTGGTGATAATATTATGTATATATGTACATCATATTTGAAATTAGCTAGGATATATTAAAGATGAAATTAAAAAGAAAAGAAGATATGATAAGAACTAATTATATATTGAATTGATGTATCATTATATGTCAATACTTCTATACTATATGTTTATATTTTATAGTTGGACTACTAAGCTCTCGGGCTTAGCACGGGTGTTTATTCGCGCAGGTATATAGATGGAAGATATGAAGTCTTTTGTTATGCCACAAGAAGAGTAAAGTTTGTCGAGACCAACTAGAGGGTAATGCATACATGTATAAACTTTAATTATGATGTATTTCTGACGAGAGAGTATTTATATGTATAAATGAAGTTTTTGATAAAGATAATGATTTTGTAAATGTTATTTAAATTAATGTATTATGGTTTGAACTCTGTTATAGGTTTTTAAAAGGTAACGAAATGTGACATCCTTATACTTTATATATTTACTGTATGTATACTAGGTATACGTATAGTACTTATATAGGGTATCGGGGTGTTACAGTATGTATCAACACAAGATTTGTACTTACCTCAATCACAAGTCACACAACTCTAAACACCTTCCTTCTTGCAAAGTTCTTCACTTCCCAAATTAGGGCAAATCACCTTCTATCAAACCCTAATCCAAAGAATGATACAATCCATCAATTCCAATACCATTTAATCACTTAATAACTTCATCTTAAACCTTAAATCACAAAATTACACTTCAACATCATGCATTATAGACCACGGTCGTGGCCACCATAACCACCACGGGCGTGGGGTACAAAACACTTCTGCCACTCAAGCTTCCATCCTCCACGGCCATGGCACCAAAAACCTACCAATGGCCACGGCCATGGCCAATCAAGGCCACGGGCGTGGCATCCAGAAGGCTACTGCCCTCGGCCAAAATCCCATTTCCAAGTCCAAAATTCCAACAAACACCAACCACTAGAAGATCTTTGAAAATAATGAAGCAAACACAAGGAAAACATCATGTAACACTTCAAAACCCTAAAACAAAATCAACTCCAACACTTCCAACAACAACACCTCTTAAACTTCTTCACTTAAAATCAAAAACAACATTTAAAAACTCATTACAAACACATTTAATCATCATCTCAACAAACCAAAATTCATTTCCAACTCCACTTCAAAAGAACAAAAGAAAATCAAGAGAAAGGACTTACCAAAGTTGATGAATTTCACAAATCTTCCACTTAATTCCTTGAATCTCCTTTCAAATTGAGTTTAGAACTTCAAGCCCTCTCTAGCTCTTTCTCTTCTTCAATGGGCGGCACACTCACATGAGAAAAGACAAGAAAATAAACTCAAGTCAACCACTTCTTCTTCTTTTAATCTCCACCATTCAATTCCTACAAGGAAAATTACCAAAACACCCTTAACCATTTGTTCTAGCTTTTGTCCCTTGCATGCCCATATATGTAATTTCACATATCCCATAAAAATATCTCTCTTCCATTGACCTTGCATTTGACCAACTTATATGTTATATATATTAACATATAAACAACATATACACTTTTCTCTAAACCCTATTTTCTTTCCCAAAACACATATACATAACCATTCTCTTCTCAAATTCTTTTCTTCTCACATAACATATACATTCAATCCAATTTAAAACAACAACAACAACAACATAGTCAAAACTTCTAGGGCATACATGAGGATATTACAGACATAGAGTTTAGTGTAGGAGATAAAGTGTTTCTGAAAGTGTCTCCATGGAAGAAAATTTTGAGATTTGGCCGAAAAGGAAAGTTGAGTCCTCGTTTCATAGGACCATATGAGGTGTTGGAGAGAGTTGGTCCAGTGGCTTATAGATTAGCTTTTCCACCTGAGTTGGATCAAATATATAATGTTTTTCATGTCTCAATGCTTCGGAGATACAGGTTTGACCCATCTCATATCTTGTCAGTGGAGTCCATTGAGGTGAGTCTAGATCTGACTTACGAGAAAGAACCAGTGGTGATTTTGGCATGAGAGGTTAAAGAATTGAGGAATAAGAGGGTACCATTTGTGAAAGTCCTTTGGAGGAATCATGCCACTGAGGAGGCGACCTAGGAAAGTGAGCAGGCGATGCAGAGTCAGTTTTCCCATTTGTTCTAGACTTGAGAATAGGTAATTTCGATGACAAAATTTGTTTTAGGGGGAGAGAATTGAAACATCCTAAAATTTTTGAAAATTTCTAATTTTTGGAAAATTGGATAAAATAAATTATAATTTAAAAGGATAAATTAAATTAATGGTTTTAAATGAAAAATGAAGGGGTTTTAAATGAAAAAGTGGAATATTTATGTGATATATGCAAAATATACATAACATATAAAAGTCAACACTTTTCCATAGGAGCTAGACCAAGGATTTTACTTATTTCATACTCCATAAATTGAAGTATTTAACAAGTTTCAAGTGGATTTTTAGTTATTTCCACCAAAATTAGTAAGTTTCTATCTCTTTTCTTTGAATTCCATGGAAGATTGTATTATATGAGAATTTGAATTTTGATGTGGTATGTTATAATTGTTGGAATTGGTGCGTATGATGTTATTTTGGGTAGTTATCAATGATTCTAAGGTTAGATTGAAGATATGATGGAGTTTGGTTATAGAATGGTGAAGAGAGAGAATTTAGGGTTATGGATTTTTGGGGTTTTGAAAACATGAACTTTAATTGTCCAAATTGGTTCTAAATGAGTTGTTTTGATTCATAAACAAGTATTTTAAAGTCAAATATTGGATTTGGTGGTGTTGGGCTGGAGTTTGAGAATGGAAGTGGAGATTTAGGGTTTTGGAAAAGTGATTTTCCAAAGTGGTTGAATTGTGTGATTTTATTTGTTTAAGCATGTTGTTTAGTGTTAAAAGTGATGAATATAAGCTTGGAATGAGTAATTGACTCTGTTGGAATGGAAAACCTTCAATGGGGGAAGGTTATGCCATTTTTGAGATTTTATGTATAAGAGTATATTTTTATAATGTAAATGATTTAAATGTATTAAAATATGTTTTTAATAATATAAATAAACTTAAAACACTAATTTAATTGTAGAATGGAATTCTAATGTTGAAGTAAGGAAAGGCTAAATTTTTGGAAATTTGCAGGAGTGATGTGTAATTATGGTTTAATGTTGGAAATGTCATTTAATGTGATACTAAATGATTATTTGTTATCACATTTGGTTTAGGCATCGGGGGAGGTTGATTTGCTTCATCCAAGTGGCGAAGGGCAAGTTGGAAAGATTGGATTAGAGGTTTTTTTGAGCTTGTTGAGTTGCTATCGAGATCAGAAACACTGCCAGCAGCATGTATATATTTTTATGTTATATACATTTTGAGTTTTATGCATAATATATTATGTTTTGGATTTCACGTATTGTATATTATAAAAAATGTTTGGGTCAATGTATTTGAAATGAGAGAGTAAGTGTGATTTAAATTATATATATCTATATATATAAATGTTTGAGAAACTTGGTGAAATTGAGAAGCATGGTTGAGATGGTGATTGAAAATTATTTGGGAGTGTTTTTTTTTTTTTTTGCAGGTTGAGTAATTACTAAATTTTGGGATGTCCAAATTACAGATAAAACTCTGGCGAATTTTTTTCAGAGATTTTTATATATATTATTTATTTTAAGTTCTTATAACAAGTAAAGAATAATTATATTCTATTTAATTTTTAAGTATTTAGAATTTAAAATTTTAAATTGGAAATGTGAAAATTTTTTATTAAACCGGTCCGTGACAATTTTTGTACTGTATATGCATATTTTACTTATGCTGAAAATATGTATTGTACATATATAGGATATAAGGGTGTGACAAATGATCCACGGCTTGCTATCTTACCATAACTGATAGTTTTAAGTCATATGAATCCTACCATGATCGAAGCAAATTTAAAGAAGATGAAGTCCCTTGAAGCTATTCATTGGGAACAATCATCTTGGCTGTGAATTGATACTTTGAAATATTTGTAAAATGTCAAATTGAACCAACCTTTCTTACATGCTACGACTTCTTTTTGGAATGTAGAATCTAGGACTTTTAAAATTAACAACTTTGATTTGTGTCATGTGAATAAAGAATTTGGAGCCATACTTAGGTATCCAAGCGATCATCAAATAGCATTGCCCATGTTATCTTCCAACTCTCATAAAAAAATATAGAAGCTATTTCAGATATCTAAACCTGAGGTTCTTCGACTAACCAAAAGTGAGAAAATTTTACTTAGCCCTTTAATTGATTTATGCACATCCCATTTGGCTCCCACAAAAGCATAGGGGTGCATGTTATGCTTATGTCTGCTTAGTCCATTTTCTGCTTATTTCCTTTGATGGTGATATTGATCTGTGAGTACTGGACATTATGGACCAAATGGAGGGAGTATTTTCACTAATACCTTTGATTTTGGCTAAAACCCTAGTTGTATTAGACCAATTCAAAATAGGTTCTTCGAGAAGACCGACTGAAAGCCTTTTGCTACTTTAGATAACTACCTAAACTGCCCTTTCGGGTTTTCAATTTAGGATATTGTTTATTTATTGCTCTAATTTTTCCTAGCCTACCCTTATGGATTTTCATAACTAGCGAACTTTATATTTTTATTTTAGCCCTCATTTTTACCTAATCTGCCCTTACCGATTTTTGAAACTAGCAGACCACCCTAATTTTGTGTAGGCTGCCCTTACGGGTTTTCAACCTAGTGTGTAATACTCTTACATCACATATACATATAATACACACACTCGGTATATATAGAATATGCATATAGAATACAAGAACATCACAGTATAATCTTTCCAAAAATTTCCATAATTCTAAGATAATTATTTTAAATCCTTAAAATGTATTTTAATAAATAAGGTATTCATTTGTGATTTAAATATTAAAAAGACATATTTTAAAAGAAAATCTCTAAGAAAAATTCACTAGAGTTTTGTCTATATTTTGGATATTCCAAAATTTCAAATAACACATGTATGTATAAATTGTACAATCCATAGTTTATACATACATAATGCATTTGTTCACAAACAAAATATTCACATCCAATGCAGTAGCACTGGCCTAGAGGCACAGTATCAAACTTCTAATACAAACCAAACATTTAGACTCGGATAGGTCTAGCATTACTACCCATCTCTCACCAGTCACCTGCGCGAAAAACAAATCATGCTAAGCTACTTATTTAGCAGTACATACTTTGGTACAAAAAAATGACATTTTATATGTAATGCTATAAAATGCACTATGCTTGAATGTCAAGCAACATATATGAAAATTCATTAACATATCACTCATTCACACACATTGGGCCTAAAAGTCCTTATATATAGGTCTAGTTCTAGAAATATTATCTTAGGCTATCTCATTCATCTGTGACACCAGCGTATCTCACTCGATGGCATAATATCTGTGACACCAGCATGTCTCACCTGAAGGCATAATAATATTTATGACACTAGCATGTCTCACCCGAAGGTGTAATAATATCCATTAACAATATTCCAGAACTAGACTCTATATAAGGAAAGCATGCAAACACGTTTCTCATATTCCACTTTTCTCTTATTTACTCCCATTTCTTATTCCTTTTCAAATTTCAACTCATAATCAACATCACCATTACATATAATGTAAATGTGGCTTACTTCCATATTTTAATGTAATATTTACACTTTTCACATTTTGCACATATCAACATTTCTAACATTCTTAAATGGTTTGGCATACCATGAATAATTCAAATCAAGCATTGTTACCACAAACAATGCTTCACATACATATGAACAAATATCAAAGTAACATATCACATTCACTCCTATGTAATGTGTTATGTTTCAAACAATACAATTTAATATAATAGTTCCAAAGCATGTACTAATCTCTTATAAGTGAAAATGTGAGCCAAAGCTCCACTCTACACCAACTTCTCTTCTTGCCCTTCCTTCCTTGGTTATGAGAATTTAACTTCACTCACTTCCAAATCAAAATGTGAGTGAACATAGTCAATTCATGTAATATCCCAAAGTGTGCCCTAGAAGTTTTGACATAATTGTTATTTTAATTGGATTTAATGTATATGTGTTGTTGGAAAGAAAAAAAAAAGGTGAAGAAAGAGTGTATATGTTGTATATATATAGCAATATATACAACATATACAAGTCAAGTTAGTAGAGTTAAAAGATGAATAGTTAATGATTTTTAATTGATTAAGATAATTAAGTGGGATTTGAGTTTGTGGATGTGGAAGAAAATATTTTATTATTTTAATATTAAATGCTTGGAGGAGAGGGTTTTGAGGAGATGATTTGACATTACTTTCTATTTTTTCTTCTTTCTTTCTTTCTTTCTTTGTGGTCCATCTTCCTTTCTTTTCTTTCTTTCCTTTTCATTCCTTTTGGACGGCTATCAAAGAAACAAGAGAACAAGGGAGAGATTTGATCTTCTAACTCAAGATCTAAGGAAGTTTTCAAGTGATCAAGTTGGAAATTTAAGAGTTTCTTCATCCTTGGTAAGTTTCCTCTTGATTCCTTGATTTTCTTTTAAAGATGTGTTTGAGTTTGTTGGTTGATTATTGATGGTATGTGATTATGTTTGATTAAGATGTGTTTAAAAGTGTTTGGTTCAAGTGATTTTGGATTTTGGGGTTGGATTAAAGGAAAGAGTAATGTAACACCTCTATACCCTGTATACGTACTAAGCATGCTTAAACGATCGTAATATACGTATACTGAATATAGAAAATGCCACGTTTAAAAAGACACAACAAAAATCTTTGTAAACAAGTGAAACCATTCTTAAACAAATAAAAGAAATCCAAAAGACACTATATATAAAATGTTTAATAATTCACAGCGGAAGGTATTACAAATATGTTATAAATCAAAGTTTACAAAACATAGAATATATACATGATTGGCAGCTCTTCTCTGATCTTTAAGTCCCAAAATGAACTCTTCAATGTCTACTCTCACTCGGTCTTGAAGAACTCTCAGGTTCAACTCTGTCACCTGCGCGATCAAACACTATCGCGCTAAGCCAACGGCTTAGTAGTACAAAGTATGCTAGTATTATGCTTTAGTGCAATATAATGTCACACATTTTAATAACAAATCAACATCATAGATGGAAGGCTAACAACATACCTTTATATTTCATAAACCACACACATAGAAGCACATCACATTACCACATCATACTACATTCAATGTCATAACAATATTCATATTACATCTTCATAGTTCCATTGATTTTACCATTCAAGAATCACATTATACACAAAGACAAGCATGGGCCCAAAACACTCTAATATGCCATTCAATTTTCAGAGTAAATGTTTTGGTTTAATCATCACATTTATCATTATCATAAACCCAACTAGGCTTCAAGGATTAGGTTCAACCAAGCTTCAAGGGGAACAAAGCATGCTAAGTCTCAACCCAACTTGGCTTCAAGAACCAACCCAACCTAGCTTCAAGGGTTGTAACATCTCAATTAGGCTTCAAGGACTAGACCCAACAAAGCTTCAAGGGGAGTAAAACATGTTAAACTTCTACCCAACTTGGCTTCAAGGATCAAGCCCAACCTAACTTCAAGAGAGTGTTACTATCATTAGGCATGCCACCAACAACAAACTCTGAAAATTGAATAACATATTAGCCACACAATTCATTTATTATTTCATTCTCAATTCTCATCATCAATTAGGCAAACATGCCTTATATCTTTCAATTGAATCATCATAGCCAAACACAATGGCTTCACATCACATAGCATATCTCAATACCCATCTTAGCAATTCCTATTTCAAATGTACAATCATTTGTATCATCATATCATTCATATAATATATATATATCATCATTGATATAAGCCTAGCAAAGTACATTCTTCACAAGAATCAACAATGCAATAATGCAGGATGTGTACTTACCTCAAAAGCAATTTACACCACTCAAAACACTCCCTTTCCCAAGGTTCTTATGCTTCTTAAATCAATGACAAATCACCTTCGTCAAGACCTAATCCAACAAATATAACACACACTTACTTAAGGATACACAAGAAGTAATCAAGTTAAGAGTTAACTAGGGCAATCTCTACACATGACACGCTCAACCACACGGGCGTGTTCCTGACCGTGCCCTAACTCCACAACACAGAAGCTATTACACGCTCATGACCACGGGCGTGTCACTGGGCGTGTAATACATACTGCCTCACACAAAAACATCGACACGTCCAACATCCTGAACGTGCTCCTGGCCGTGTAAATTCTCAAATCTCACAGTAGCTATGACACGTTCAATAACACGGGCGTGTTACTGGCCGTGTCAAACCTACTGCCACACAGAACAATTGACACGCCTAAGAACCCTGGACGTGCTCATGGGCGTGTCAGGCCAAAAACCCAAATTCCGGCCAAAACAACACCACAACTAACAAATCACTTCTATCCACCAACATCCACTTCCACCAAACTTAACAAAACATACCCAAACATCATCTCAAACTTGCAACAACACCAAAACAAAGCCAAAACACACATCAAACACAAATCACAAGCATCATCAAAACTCTAAACATAACCACAACTCAATCTATACCAACCAACTTATTCTTTTCTTCAATCAAACCCCAAAATCCAAAACCACTTAAACCAAATACTCTTAAACACAACATAATCAACCCAAACACATTCTCAAACACAACTTCAACTCAAAAACCCATATAACCTAAAAAACAACACAAGAAATCGAGATAGGACTTACCAAAGATGGAGAACTCTTAAACCTTCAACTTGATCTTTTGAAAACTCTCTTTAATCTTGAACTTGGAAGAACAAATCTCTAACTTGCTCTCTTTCTTCTTGATGGCCGAACAACACAGAAAAACAAAGAGAAAGAGAGAAATGGTTGAGGACCATGCAGGAAAAAGAAAGAAAGAAAACCAAATAAGCCAAGTCAAACCCACTTTTCCTTAAAATCCTCTCATCCAAGTATTTGTTATAAAATATTAAAAATATCCACTTCCACTTACTCTAACCCAAATTCAAATAATTAATAATCCTTTAAACACAATTAATCAATAATTAATCTCTTCCTTTGACTTTCCCATTGACTTGTGTATATGTTATATATATTTTCATATATACAACATATAAACTCTCTCTTCTCTTATTTTCTCTTTTCCAATTAAACACAAATACACTTACTTCAATTACAACAATTATTACACCAAACTTCTAGGGTATATTTTGGGATATTACAATTCTCCCCTTCTAAAAAGAAATTTCGTCCTCGAAATTACCTGATATCAAATCTGAATCAGTTGAGGATATTGGTCTAGCATCGCTTGCTCATTCTCCCAAGTTGATTCTTCTCTACCATGATTCTTCCAAAGAATCTTCACAATTGGCACTTTCTTATGTCTCAATTCTTTCATTCCATAAGCCAAAATAGCAACTGGTTCTTCTTCAAAAGTCAGATCTTGACTCACTTCAATAGATTTAACTGATAACACATGAGATGGATCTGATCTGTACCTCCTCAACATAGAAACATGGAATACATTATGGATCCTATCCAACTCAGGTGGCAAAGCAAGCCTATAAGCAACTGGCCTAACTCTTTCCAATACTTCGTAAGGTCCAATGAAACGAGGACTCAATTTCCCTTTCCGACCAAACCTCAAGATCTTTTTCCAAGGAGACACCTTCAAAAATACTTTATCTCCCACATTATATTCAATGTCTCTCCTTTTCAAATCTGAATAAGATTTCTGTCGGTCCGAAGCTGTTTTCAACCTATCTCGAATCATTTTCACTTTCTTTTCAGTTTCTTTAATCAAATCAGGACAAATTAACTTACTTTCACCAAGTTCATTCCAACATAGAGGGGTTATGCACCGTCTACCATACAATGCTTCAAATGGGGCCATACCAATGCTGGATTGATGACTATTATTGTATGCAAATTCCATAAGTGGTAAGAATCTATCCCAACCTCCAGAGAAATCAATGACACAACTTCTCAACATGTCCTCGATAATCTGTATCACTCTCTCTGACTGTCCATCTGTCTGCGGATGGAAAGCAGTACTGAAGTGTAATCGAGAACCCAAAGCACCATGTAAACTCTTCTAAAACCTTAAAGTAAATCGGGGATCTCGATCAGACACTATAGAAGTTAGAACACCATGCAGCTTCACAATCTCATGGATATACAGCTCAGCTAACCTTTCCAAAGAGTAATCCATCCGAACCGAAAGAAAATGAGCTGTCTTCGTCAACCTGTCAACAATCACCCAAATAGCATCATGCTTTCTTTGTGTCAATGGCAGACCAGATACGAAATCCATGGTTACTCTATCCCATTTCCATTCAGGCACTGCTAAAGGTTGAAGTAACCCTGTTGGAACTTGATGCTCAGCTTTTACCCTCTGACATGTAAGACATTTAGACACAAAATCTGCAATGTCTCTCTTCATACCGGACCACCAAAAATGTTGTCTCAAATCATGATACATCTTTGTATTACCCGGATGCATAGCAAATACTGATTGATGTGCTTCCTTTAATATAATCCTTCTCAATTTAGCATTATCAGGTACACACATTCTGTTCTTAAACCAAAGACTCCCATCACCTCTCACAATAAAATCTCGACTCTTTCCATTCTGAAAATCTGAAACAATCTTTTGAATCTTTGCATCAGCCAATTGAGCCTCTTTAATCTGATCAAACAATATTGGTTTCAATTGCAACTGTGCCAACAATGCACCATCATCACAAGGTATAAAACTAGCATGCAATGTTCTCAACTCAACAAGCAATGAGAGCGAATAAACAGTCAACCCTGCTAAAGACTTCCGACTCAAGGCATCAGCAACAACATTTGCCTTACCCGGATGATAATCAATCAAACAGTCGTAGTCTTTAATTAATTCCAACCATCTTCTCTGTCGAAGATTGAGTTCTCTTTGGACACCCAAGTATTTTAAACTTTTATGATCAGTATAGATAAAACACTTCTCCTCATATAGATAATGTCGCCAAATCTTCAATGCAAACACAATGGCTGCTAATTCCAAATCATGGGTCGGATAATTGAGCTCATGCGGCTTCAACTGTCGAGAAGCATAAGCTATCACCTTACCTTCTTTCATTAGAACACAACCCAAACCACTATGTGAAGCATCACTGTAAATCACATATGGTTTATCTTCCACAGGTAAAGTAAGAACAGGTGCTTGAGTTAACATTTCTCTCAACTGATCGAAGCTAGCCTGACACTGATCTGTCCACACAAATCTAACTCCCTTTCGAAGCAATCTGGTAAGTGGAGTAGCTATCAAAGAAAATCCTTTCACAAACCGTCGGTAATAGCCTGCCAAACCCAGAAAACTTCTAACTTCAGTCACAGATTTTGGTGGACTCCAATTCAAAATAGCTTCAACTTTACTCGGATCAACTCTAATACCCTCTGCTGATACTATATGACCGAGAAAAGTAACCTGGTCAAGCCAAAACTCACATTTCGACAGTTTAGCAAACAATTGCTTCTCTCTCAAAATCTGCAACACAATCCTCAGATGCTTGTCATGCTCTTCCTCATTACGCGAATACACCAAAATATCATCTATAAAGACCACTACAAACTGATCCAAATAGGGCCTAAACACCCTATTCATCAAGTCCATAAAAACTGTAGGTGCATTCGTCAAACCAAAAGGCATAACTAGAAACTCATAATGCCCATACCTGGTCCGAAAGGCGGTCTTAGGAACATCTTCAGCTCTGACCCTCAACTGATGATACCCTGATCTCAAATGAATCTTAGAAAACACTGCTGCTCCCTTTAATTGATCAAAGAGGTCATTAATTCTAGGCAAAGGATATTTATTCTTAATAGTCACTTTGTTCAATTGTCTATAATCGATACACAATCTCATAGTACCATCCTTCTTCTTTACAAACAAAGCAGGAGCTCCCCACGGTGAAACACTAGGGCGAACAAACCCTTTATCCAGCAACTCCTGCAACTGCACCTTCAATTCTCTCAGTTCAGCAGGTGCCATTCTGTAAGGAGTAATAGAGATAGGAGTGGTACCAGGCAATAATTCAATACCGAACTCCACCTCTCTCTCAGGAGGCAACCCTGGCAATTCCTCTGGAAACACATCTGAAAACTCTGCAACTGTGGGTATATCATCAAGTTGAGAACCTTTTACTCTAGTATCCACAACATAAGCAAGGTAAGCATCACACCCTTTTCTAATCAATCTCCTAGCTGCAACAGCTGAAACAAACAAGGATGCTAGCTGTCCCTGCTCACTAGATACTAACACCTCTCTACCATCGCTGGTTCTCAAGGTAACAAATTTCTTTTGGCAGTCAACCACAGCTCTATGTCTAGATAACCAGTCCATGCCTAGGATCACATCATATTCCTTAAAAGGCATCTCAATCAAATCTCCAAGAAACTCCTCACCTTGCACCATCACTGCACTATCTCGGTGCACTCTACTAACAATCACACTATGCCCTAAAGGATTTGTCACCAATACATCAAATCCTAGGGATTCAGCATGCACATCAGACACAGGCAAAACAGATGCACTAGTATATGAATGCGTGGATCCGGGATCAATCAAAGCAAGTACTGAAATACCAAATAAAGAAAAAGTACCAGCTATGACTGCCGAAGCATCTGGCTGCCTCTGCATCACATACATCCTCTGAGAAGATCCAGCCTCCTCCGGTCTACTCTCCCTGGATGTAGAACCTCCTCTAGGACTAAACCCAGATCTGCCTCCTCTGCTGAAACCTCTGCCTCCTCGACTTCCCCTCACACTAGGTCGAGAAGCTGCAGTATCTACTGACATCTGCTCTTGCCTCTCCGGACAATCTCTAAGAAAATGATCAGGTGATCCACATCTGAAGCATACCCCTACTACACCGGTCTTCCAACAAGTACCACCATGTGGCCTACCACAATGAATGCATAAGGGTAAGGTGGATCTCTGCATCACTGGGGTCAGAGCACTCGCCACTGAAACTGTAGGTCTAGATCTCTGCCTCTGAAACTGTACTGACCTACTAGCTGGCCTCTAACTCCTACTAATCCGAGGAACAAAACTTCCTTTACCTCTTTTCACAGACGAAGACCCTGCCTCAAACTGGGGCCTTCTAACCTTGATCTCTTCCTCTGAAGTAGCTGCAATAACCTGAGACCTCTCCACACTCCTAGCTGCTGCAACCAACTGGGGAAAATCACGATATCTAGATCCAGCCACCAAACACATGATAGAGGGCCTCAATCCCTCCTCAAATCTCCGGCATCTATCTATCTCATCAGATATAATACCTCCAGCATACTGGCTCAACCGGATAAACTCTAACTCATATTCCGTCACCGTCCGGTGATCTTGCTTCAAGCTTAAAAACTCCATTTTCTTCACATCTTTATACTCCCTAGGAGTATACTTCAATTCAAACTCTCTTAGAAAATCAGCATAGGACAATGTTGGTGGATCATCCATAGCATGGGGCACTGTCTTCCACCAGTCATATGCGTCCTTTTGCAACAATGATCTTGCATAATCAAACTTTTCTTCTGGAGTGGCTTGCAACTGAACAAATATTCTCTGTACTTTATCTAGCCACTGCTCAGCTACAGCTGGATCAATAGTACCCAAGAAATCTTCTGCTCCATACTTCCGTAATTTGTCATAATGCCTCACTGATACCAAAGGCTGTGGGGGTGGTGGCGGTGGTTGCACAGGTGCTTGCCTCAAAGCCTCAGCCACATACCAAAGCCAAACTCGTGGAACCTCCTCACCAGCTGGTCTCCCCGATACAGAAGCAGGTATCTCTCCAGCACTATCCACTCTAGCTCCCTCTCTAATCTCATCAGAAGCTATACTCTCAGCACTACCCTCAACTGGCTGACGTGAGTGAGAATCCATCACAACCTATATCTGCAAACACAGAAGAATACCTCTCATTAAAGATCAGAGACTGCCAATGCCAAACATGTATGTTATTCAAAAATCCACGTTTTAAAATCAAAACACTCTTTTTCTTACACTTTACCTAGGTTGAGAATCTCAAACCTAGGCTCTGATACCAAAACAATTGTAACACCTCTATACCATGAATACGTACCAAGCATGCTTAAACGATCGTAATATACGTATACTGAATATAGAAAATGCCACGGTTTAAAAAGACACAGCAAAAATCTTTGTAAACAAGTGAAACCATTCTTAAACAAATAAAAGAAATCCAAAAGACACTATATATAAAATGTTTAATAATTCATAGCGGAAGGTATTACAAATATGTTATAAATCAAAGTTTACAAAACATAGAATATATACATGATTGGCAGCTCTTCTCTGATCTTTAAGTCCCAAGATGAACTCTTCAATGTCTACTCTCACTCGGTCTTGAAGAACTCTCAGGTTCAACTCTGTCACCTGCGCGATCAAACACTATCGCGCTAAGCCAACGGCTTAGTAGTACAAAGTATGCTAGTATTATGCTTTAGTGCAATATAATGTCACACATTTTAATAACAAATCAACATCATAGATGGAAGGCTAACAACATACCTTTATATTTCATAAACCACACACATAGAAGCACATCACATTACCACATCATACTACATTCAATGTCATAACAATATTCATATTACATCTTCATAGTTCCATTGATTTTACCATTCAAGAATCACATTATACTCAAAGACAAGCATGGGCCCAAAACACTCTAATATGCCATTCAATTTTCAGAGTAAATGTTTTGGTTTAATCATCACATTTATCATTATCATAAACCCAACTAGGCTTCAAGGATTAGGTTCAACCAAGCTTCAAGGGGAACAAAGCATGCTAAGTCTCAACCCAACTTGGCTTCAAGAACCAACCCAACCTAGCTTCAAGGGTTGTAACATCTCAATTAGGCTTCAAGGACTAGACCCAACCAAGCTTCAAGGGGAGTAAAACATGTTAAACTTCTACCCAACTTGGCTTCAAGGATCAAGCCCAACCTAACTTCAAGAGAGTGTTACTATCATTAGGCATGCCACCAACAACAAACTCTGAATATTGAATAACACATTAGCCTCACAATTCATTTATTATTTCATTCTCAATTCTCATCATCAATTAGGCAAACATGCCTTATATCTTTCAATTGAATCATCATAGCCAAACACAATGGCTTCACATCACATAGCATATCTCAATACCCATCTTAGCAATTCCTATTTCAAATGTACAATCATTTGTATCATCATATCATTCATATAATATATATATCATCATTGATATAAGCCTAGCAAAGTACATTCTTCATAAGAATCAACAATGCAATAATGCAGGATGTGTACTTACCTCAAAAGGAATTTACACCACTCAAAACACTCCCTTTCCCAAGGTTCTTATGCTTCTTAAATCAATGACAAATCACCTTCGTCAAGACCTAATCCAACAAATATAACACACACTTACTTAAGGATACACAAGAAGTAATCAAGTTAAGAGTTAACTAGGGCAATCTCTACACATGACACGCTCAACCACACGGGCGTGTTCCTGACCGTGCCCTAACTCCACAACACAGAAGCTATTACACGCTCATGACCACGGGCGTGTCACTGGGCGTGTAATACATACTGCCTCACACAAAAACATCGACACGTCCAACACCCTGAACGTGCTCCTGGCCGTGTAAATTCTCAAATCTCACAGTAGCTATGACACGTTCAATAACACGGGCGTGTTACTGGCCGTGTCAAACCTACTGCCACACAGAACAATTGACACGCCTAAGAACCCTGGACGTGCTCATGGGCGTGTCAGGCCAAAAACCCAAATTCCGGCCAAAACAACACCACAACTAACAAATCACTTCTATCCACCAACATCCACTTCCACCAAACTTAACAAAACATACCCAAACATCATCTCAAACTTGCAACAACACCAAAACAAGCCAAAACACACATCAAACACAAATGACAAACATCATCAAAACTCTAAACATAACCACAACTCAATCTATACCAACCAACTTATTCTTTTCTTCAATCCAACCCCAAAATCCAAAACCACTTAAACCAAATACTCTTAAACACAACATAATCAACCCAAACACATTCTCAAACACAACTTCAACTCAAAAACCCATATAACCTCAAAAACAACACAAGAAATCGAGATAGGACTTACCAAAGATGGAGAACTCTTAAACCTTCAACTTGATCTTTTGAAATCTCTCTTTAATCTTGAACTTGGAAGAACAAATCTCTAACTTGCTCTCTTTCTTCTTGATGGCCGAACAACACAGAAAAAACAAAGAGAAAGAGAGAAATGGTTGAGGACCACGCAGGAAAAAGAAAGAAAGAAAAGCAAATAAGCCAAGTCAAACCCACTTTTCCTTAAAATCCTCTCATCCAAGTATTTGTTATAAAATATTAAAAATATCCACTTCCACTTACTCTAACCCAAATTCAAATAATTAATAATCCTTTAAACACAATTAATCAATAATTAATCTCTTCCTTTGACATTCCCATTGACTTGTGTATATGTTATATATATTTTCATATATACAACTTATAAACTCTCTCTTCACTTATTTTCTCTTTTCCAATTAAACACAAATACACTTACTTCAATTACAACAATTATTACACCAAACTTCTAGGGTATATTTTGGGATATTACAAGTAAGTTGTTGGCAGTGAAAGTATTGTGGTTGTGTTTTGGGTTTGTGGTGATGATTTTGATTTGTGTTGGATGTATGTTTTTAGTTGTTTTGGTGTTTTTGCAAGTTTGTTATGGTTCTTGGGTATGTTGAGCTAAGTTTGTTTGAAGTGGATTTTGGTGAAAGGAAGTGATTTGCTGGTTGTGTTGTTGATGTTGCCGGAATCTGGTTTTTTGGCCTGACATGCCCATGAGCACGGCCAAGTCTTTGGGCGTGTCGATGGTTCTGTGTTCTTGGATGGGTGACACGAGCAGTGACACGCCCATGTCACTGAGCGTGTCACAGCTTCTGTGTAGTTGTAGTATTGACACTTCCAGTGACACGCCCATGTCACTGAGCGTGTCATAGCTACTGTGTTGGTGAAGAATTGACACGGCCATGAAGGACATTTGAGGAGGGATTGAGGCCCTCTATCTTGTGTCTTGTGGCTGGATCTAGATATCATGATTTTTCCCAGCTTGTGGCAGCAGCTCGGAGTGTGGAAAGAGCTCAAGTTATTGCAGCTACTTCAGAGGAAGAGATTAGGGTTAGAAGGCCCCAGTTTGAGGCAGGGTCTTCATCTGTGAAAAGAGGTAAAGGAAGTTTTGTTCCTCGGGTTAGTAGGAGTCAGAGGCCAGTTGGTAGGTCAGTACAGTTTAAGAGGCAGAGATCTAGACCTACAGTTTCAGTGGCGAGTGCTCCGACCCCAGTGTTGCAGAGATCCACCTTACCCATATGCATTCATTGTGGTAGGCCACATGGTGGTACTTGTTGGAAGACTGGTGTAGCAGGGGTATGTTTCAGATGTGGATCACCTGATCATTTTGTTAGAGATTGTCCTGAGAGGCAGGAACAGATGTTAGTAGATTCTGCAGCTTCTCGATCTAGTGTGAGGGGAGGTCGAGGAGGTAGAGGTTTCAGCAGAGGAGGCAGATCTGGGTTCAGTTCTAGAGGAGGTTCTACATCCAGGGAGAGTAGACCAGAGGAGGCTGGATCTTCTTAGAGGATTTATGTGATGCAGAGACAACCAGATGCTTCTGCAGTCATTGTTGGTACTTTCTCTTTATTTGATACTTCAGTACTTGCTTTGATTGATCCCGGATCCACACATTCATATATTAGTGCATATGTTCTGCCTGTGTCTGAATTGCATGCTGAATTCCTAGGATTTGATGTATTGGTGACAAATCCTTTAGGGCATAGTGTGATTGTTAGCAAAGTGCACCGAGATAGTGCAGTGGTGGTTCAAGGTGAGGAGTTCCTTGGAGATTTGATTGAGATGCCTTTTAAGGAATATGATGTGATCCTAGGCATGGACTGGCTA
The DNA here is from genome assembly GCA_947685225.1 of Garcia nutans. Classification (NCBI taxonomy): domain Eukaryota; kingdom Viridiplantae; phylum Streptophyta; class Magnoliopsida; order Malpighiales; family Euphorbiaceae; genus Garcia; species Garcia nutans. Next base: position 38,309,905 of record CANTUV010000035.1, read on the forward strand.
TATAGACATGGAGCTGTGGTAGACTGTAAAAAGAAGTTGTTACTTTGAGAACCAGCGATGGTAGAGAGGTGTTAGTATCTAGTGAGCAGGGACAGCTAGCATCCTTGTTTGTTTCAGCAGTTGCAGCTAGAAGATTGATTAGAAAAGGGTGTGATGCTTACCTTGCTCATATTGTGGATACGAGAGTAAGGGGTTCTCAAATTGATAGTATACCTACAGTTGCAGAATTTCCAGATGTGTTTCCAGAGGAGTTGCCAGGGTTGCCTCCTGATAGAGAGGTGGAGTTTGGTATTGAATTATTGCCTGGTACCACTCCTATCTCTATTACTCCTTATAGAATGGCACTTGCTGAATTGAGAGAATTGAAGGTACAATTGCTGGAGTTGTTGGATAAAGGGTTTGTTCGCCCTAGTGTTTCACCGTGGGGAGCTCCTGTTTTGTTTGTGAAGAAGAAAGATGGTACTATGAGATTGTGTATCGATTATAGGCAATTGAACAAGGTGACTATAAAAAATAAATATCCTTTGCCTAGAATTGATGATCTCTTTGATCAATTGAAGGGTGCAGTAGTGTTTTCCAAAATTGATTTGAGATCGGGGTACCATCAGTTGAGGGTCAGAGCTGAAGATGTTCCTAAGACAGCCTTTCGTACAAGGTATGGGCATTATGAGTTTCTAGTTATGCCTTTTGGTTTGACGAATACACCTGCAGCTTTTATGGATTTGATGAATAGGGTGTTTAGGCCCTATCTGGATCAGTTTGTAGTGGTCTTTATTGATGACATTTTGGTGTATTCGCGTAATGAGGAGGAACATGACAAGCATTTGCAAATTGTGTTGCAAATTTTGAGAGAGAAGCAATTGTTTGCTAAACTGTCGAAGTGTGAATTTTGGCTGAATCAAGTAACTTTTCTCGGTCATATAGTTTCAGCAGAGGGTATTAGAGTTGATCCGAGTAAAGTTGAAGCTATTTTGAATTGGAGTCCACCAAAATCTGTGACTGAAGTTAGAAGTTTTCTGGGTTTGGCAGGCTATTACCGACGGTTTGTAAAAGGATTTTATTTGATAGCTACTCCATTTACCAGATTACTTCGAAAGGGAGTTAGATTTGTGTGGACAGATCAGTGTTAGGCTAACTTTGAACAGTTGAGAGAAATGTTGACTCAAGCGCCTGTTCTTACTTTACCTGTGGAAGGCAAACCATATGTGATTTACAGTGATGCTTCACATAGTGGTTTGGGTTGTGTTCTGATGCAAGAAGGTAAAGTGATAGCTTATGCTTCTCGACAATAGAAACCGCATGAACTCAATTATCTGACCCATGATTTAGAGTTAGCAGCCATTGTGTTTGCATTGAAGATTTGGCGACACTATTTGTATGGGGAGAAGTATTTTATCTATACTAATCATAAGAGTTTAAAATATTTGGGTGTCCAAAGAGAGCTCAATCTTCGACAGAGGAGATGGTTAGAGTTGATTAAAGACTACGACTGTTTGATCGATTATCATCCTGGTAGAGCAAATGTTGTTGCTGATGCCTTGAGTCGAAAGTCTTTAGCAGGTTTGACTGTTTATTCGCTCTCATTGCTTCTTGAGTTGAGAGCGTTGCATGCTAGATTTGTATCTTGTGATGATGGTGCATTGTTGGCACAGTTGCAATTGAAACCAGTGTTGTTGAATCAGATTAAAGAAGCTCAATTGGCTGATGAGAAGATTCAAAAGATTATTTCAGATTGCCAAAATGGAAAGAGTCGAGATTTTATTGTGAGAAGTGATGGGAGTCTTTTGTTTAAGAACAGATTGTGTGTACCTGATGATGTTAATTTGAGAAGAATTATTTTAGAAGAAGCCCATCAGTCAGTATTTGCTATGCATCCGGGAAATACAAAGATGTATCATGATTTGAAGCAGTATTACTGGTGGTCCGGTATAAAGAGAGACATTGCAGAGTTTGTATCTAAATGTCTCACATGTCAGAGGGTAAAAGCTGAGCATCAAGTTCCAACCGGGTTGCTTCAACCTTTAGCAGTGCCTGAATGGAAATGGGATAGAGTAACCATGGATTTTGTATCTGGTCTACCATTGACACAAAGAAAGCATGATGCTATTTGGGTGATTGTTGACAGGTTGACTAAGACAGCTCATTTTCTTCCAGTTCAGATGGATTACTCTTTGGAGAGGTTAGCTGAGCTGTATATCCATGAGATTGTGAAGTTGCATGGTGTCCCAATTTCTATAGTGTCTGATCGAGATCCTCGATTTACTTCAAGATTTTGGAAGAGTTTACATGGTGCTTTGGGTTCTCGGTTACACTTCAGTACTGCTTTCCATCCTCAGACAGATGGACAGTCAGAGAGAGTGATACAGATTATCGAGGATATGTTGAGAAGCTGTATCATTGATTTCTCGGGAGGTTGGGATAGATTCTTACCACTTGTGGAATTTGCTTACAATAACAGTCATCAATCCAGCATTGGTATGGCACCATTCGAAGCACTATATGGTAGACGGTGTAGGACACCTTTATGTTGGAATGAACTTGGAGAAGGTAAGATAATTGGTCTTGATCTGGTTAAAGAAACTGAAGAGAAAGTGAAATTGATTCGAGACAGATTGAGAACAGCTTCAGATCGACAGAAGCCTTATTCAGATTTGAAGAGAAGAGACATTGAGTATAATGTGGGAGATAAGGTATTTTTGAAAGTGTCTCCTTGGAAGAAGATTTTGAGGTTTGGTCGGAAAGGGAAATTGAGTCCTCGTTTCATTGGACCGTATGAAGTTTTAGAAAGAATTGGGCCAGTTGCTTATCGGCTTGCCTTGCCACCTAAGTTGGACAGGATCCATAATGTATTCCATGTGTCTATGTTGAGGAGATATAGGTCGGATCCATCTCATGTTTTGCCAATGGAATCTATCGAAGTAAGTTCAGATCTGATATTTGAAGAAGAACCAATTGCTATTTTGGCACGTGAAGTGAAAGAATTAAGAAATAAGAAAGTGCCACTTGTGAAGATTTTGTGGAAGAATCATGCAAAGGAAGAGGCAACTTGGGAGAGTGAGCAATCAATGCGAGATCAATATCCTCAACTATTTCAGACTTGATATCAGGTAATTTTGAGGGCGAAATTTCTTTTTAGAGGGGGAGAATTGTAATATCCCAATGTATGCCCTAGAAGTTTTAATACAATTGTTGTTTGATTTGAATTAAATGTATATATGTTTTTGCAAAGGAAATGATTGTGTTAATGGAATGTATATGTTGTATATATGTTAATATATATAACATATATGTTGGTCAAATGGAGAGTCAAGGGAAGAAGATATTTTAATTTGGGATGAGTGAAATTACTAAAGAGGGCAAGAGTTTTAAAGGAAGTGAGAACAAATAGAAAAGGGGCATTTAAGTAATTTTGCTTTGTTAGAATTGCTTGGTGGAGATTTAAAGTAGAAGAGAAGTTGACTTGTCTTCATTTTCTTTTCTTCTTCTTCTCTTTCTCTTGTGGTGGCCAGCCCTCCAAAGCCAAAGAACAAGAGTGATTTTTGTTGATTTCTAAAATCAAATTGAAGGGAGAATCAAAGGATTAAGTTGGAGATTTGTGAAATTGCCTCAATTTTAAGTAAGTACTCTCTTGATTCTTTTGCTATTTTTGAAGTTGTGTTTGAGGTGAGTTGTGATTTGTTGATATTATGATTAGGTGTGTTTGAGATGTGTTTATAAGTGTTGAAATTGATTGTAAGATAAAAAGTTAAATTGGTGTTGGTTTTGGTTTGAAGATGATAAGTTTTGTGGATGTTGATGTTGAAAGAATAAGAGTGATGTTGGTTTAAGGGTTTTGAAGTGGTAAGTGATTAAATGTGTTGTTGATGTATTGTTAATGTGAATATTGTAATGAACATGTAAAATAAGTGTTCATGACATTGATTATACCCATTTGAATGAGGTTATGTTGTGCATAGTGTGTTTTAATTTAATCAAAAGAAATTTGGCTATGTTTAGGGTTTTATTCTTGAGAGACACGGCCAAACTAAGGAAGAGACACGGCCAAACTAAAGAATTTTTGGGAGACAAGGCCAAGTCTAAGGAAATTTGGCCGTGTTGGATGATTTTTGGAGAGACATGGCTGTGTCCCTTGCCCGTGTCTGCCTCGGCTTGATTTGTGTTGAGAGACACGGCCACAAGCTTGGCCGTGTCCCTTGAGGTTGTTGGCTACCTTGATTATCCTTTGTTTTTCTTGCTTTGTTGAGATTGAACATACATTTGATGATGCATATGATCCTATATGAACAATGTTATGTTTTATGCATTGTGCATCTTGTGAATGGTAATGTGTTATATGAATAATGTACTTTGAAATGTTATATCAATGATGCTATATGTTTAATATGAATTGAGATATGATATGATATTAGGCCATTGTGATTGGCTATGATAACTCAAATATGGTGTGAAGCCATTGTAATTGGCTATGATGATTCAATTGAAAGACATAAGGCATGTTTGCCTAATTGATGATGAGAATTGAGAATGAAATAATAAATGAATCGTGTGTCTAATGTGTTATTCATTTTCAGAGTTTTGTTGTTGGTGGCATGCCTAATGGTAACAATCTCTTGAAGTTAGGTTGGACTTGATCCTTGAAGCCTAATTGAGATGTTACAACCCTTGAAGCTAGGTTGGGTTGGTTCTTGAAGCCAAGTTGGGTTGATACTTAGCATGCTTTGTTCCCCTTGAAGCTTGGTTGAACCTAATCCTTGAAGCCTAGTTGGGTTTATGATAATGATAAATGTGATAACAAAACTTAAGCATTAACTCTGAAAATTGAATGGCATATTAGTGTGTTTTGGGCCCATGCTTGTCTTTGTATTTAATGTGATTCCTGAATGGTAAAATTAATGGGACTATGAAGATGTAATATGAATGTTGTTATGACATTGAACAAAGTATGATCTGTAAATGTGATATTCTTTTAAATGATGTATGAGATTAATTGTGACATTATATCATATTAAAGTATCATGTTAGTATACTTTGTACTACTAAGCCGTTGGCTTAGCGCGATAGTGTTTGATCGCGCAGGTGACAGAGTTGAACCTGAGTGCTCCTCGAGACCAAGTGAGACTAGACATTGAGGATTTTCTTTTGGGACTTAAAGATCAGAGAAGAGCTGCCAATCATGTATATATATTCTATGTTTTGTAATCTTTGATTTATAACATATTTGTAATAACTTCCGCTGTGAATTAATAAATGTTTTTATATATGGTGTCTTTTGGATTTCTTTTAAAATGTTTGAGATTGGTTTCACTTATTTACAAAGATATTTGTTGTGTATTATTTTAAAACTGTGGCATTTTCTACATTCAGTATACGTATATTACGATCGTTTAAGCATGCTTGGTACGTATACGGGATATAGGGGTGTTACAATATCCACTTATCATCCTTTTGTACACTAACTATACATTCATTTTGATTCTTCACTTACATTGATCAATAATTTTCTCACGTTTTCCATTTTGTTCATTATCCCATAACTATTTTCCATCAACTATTTATACCTTCCATACCTTACTCACTAATTCACTGCTAATTTGTTCATATTAACCAAGAAAATAATTTCTCACACTCTAAAATCATAATTAAATTCATATACAACTTTTCCCTAAGAAAATCAATTGAATAAGATTTCAAACATAACTATCAACTTCAATTATATCGAACACCAACCATTTTCTATTAAGCATTGATTTTTTTTTTCACCATAATATTCATTTACTTACTTTAGTATCTCCTTCTTCATCACAAATTCGTAAACATCCTTATTTTAACAATATAGGTTAATAATTACTATTATATTTGATTTTAATTTTGATCTTTTTGAATCAAAATCTACTATTTATATTTCCATCATTTTATGGATAAATTACCAAGGAACACTATCAAATACTTTATACTATATAATTGAAATTAAATCATGTCCATAGCATATACTAGTGTTAAGTTATATTACACATCCATATAAAATAAATTCTTTCTACCTTAAATAAATTATCTCAACAACTCACAACACATACATATCTATGTGAATTCAATCTCTACTATTTTCCTCTAAATTGACAACACAACTTATAAATTTTTTTTACTCTTAATATGTATTCAATTAATACCACTTCAATTTTTCTTTCTTTTTTTTCATTCTTGTTCCAATACTCACAATTTTCATCAATCCTTAAACTCATATTTATACATAAATACAAAACCAATAATTTATATATCTAGTAATTTATATCCAACTAAACATTTGTATATGAATATAAGCCTCATGCATATAATCCAATAACTCAACACTACACTCATTTATTGATCCAAATGATTAATATCTTTCTAGAATTACAATTAAATGAAATTCAAACCTCAATTTTCATTTAATTGTCCTTCCATTTATTTGTTACATAAAATTTAGTGTATTCCCCAATTTGACAATTCTGTTCAATTCCAATTTCATACCAATCTCAATTTTTAACTTTTCATTCATGATTAAATTTTCACTAGAGATTACAAACTATTAACCATGCGCACTAGATACATCTATGGACTTAGATTTAAAATTTTAAATTTTTCTAAATTGATTTACTACATTTAAAAGTTAAGCCTTCCAAACCCACAAATTCTATTTCTTTAATAATTTCTCTGGCAGTACTTATTTATCCTTTTTGTTTAACTACCAAACCTTGATAAAAATTTATGAAATTCTAACCATATATTATAGAAATATATATGATCTTATATGTAAATGTTTATATTTTTCTAGGCCCATTTGTTATAATTTTTAAATACATTTCTCAAATTCTATAGATTATGAATTGATGTAATAGCTCCGACAATTTATTTTCTTCTATTTTTCTTAAATAGCAAATCATCTCTAAAAATTATGAACTTTCATACATCACATAGTAACACTAGATAAGCACTCAATTATAATTTTAGACCCATTTACTATCTCTAGATCAGTCTAAAACTTTTGATAAAATCAGTTTGCAAAACATGAACAAACTTTTCAGCAACCTTTATACTCATCATAGTTTTACTAATTTCATCCACTTTAATCAAATGATTAATACTTAATATGCCAAAAACTCAATTTAAGTTCACTCTAAACTTCTATAATTGAATCAACTAAATACTATTCAATTCCTTACTTTAATCCTCATCAAATTACTTCCCAGGCTTTCTTATTTTCAATTCTCATTCAATAATACTTTTCTTTCTCTTTTCCTCCAATCTCTTACTTATGCATGTCTTAACTATATAATACTATTATCATTATCATCTTTAACTTTAGACATTACTCATTAAATCCAAGATTATCTCATATATATATAATAGTCATTTAATTTTGTATACATTCCTTCCATAATCTTATAATTCAATTCTACTTTTATTCCCATATTTGATTTCAAATAACTTATACCATAAATGCACTTTATGTATTACAGTAATAATTTACTTCAAAGAAACCAATTCAATCATCTTCTATACAAATCACTTTATAAATAATTCCTTCATAATTAATTATGTTTAGGCGAAACACTACTTCTTTTAAACAATCAATTCAACTAATAAACTTTTCCAGCATCTTTTTTATATATTCTCATTCTAGACTTAACTTTATCTTCACTCAAACCATCACTCTCCGCTTATAACTACTGCCACATCAGAGATTAGTTCAAGTGCCAATGCATATGCATGTATTAAAACTCAAATCTCAATTTTTTTAAAAACTCACCTAGGTCGAAAACCTTAAATCAAGCTCTGATACCAAAATAAATATAACATCTTTATATCCCATTTATGTATAATACACACACCCGGTATATCTAAAATATACATACAGAATACAAGAATGTCACAGTACAGTCTTTCTAAAAATTTCCATAATTCAAAGATAATTATTTTAAACATTTAAAATGTATTTTAATAAATAAATAAAAATATTTATCAATGATTTAAATATTAAAAGGACATATTTTAAAATAAAATCTCTGAGAAATACTCGCTAGAGTTTTGTTTATATTTTGAATAATCTCAAATTTCAAATAACACAGCTTTCAAAAGAATTCTACACTCCCAAAATAACTATATATACATTCCCATTTCAACCTCTGAATTTTCCTCCCGATATATATATGCATATATTATCAACATTACATAAATATACATAAAAGCTATAAAAATTTTATACAATCCATAATTTATACATACATAATGCATTTGTTCAAAAAAAAAATTCACATGCAATGCAGTGGCACTAGTCTGAGGTACAATATCCAACTTCCAATACAATCTAAGCATGTAGACCCGGATAAGTCTAGCATTACTACCCGTCTCTAACCTGTCACCTGCATAACAAAAAAATCACGTTAAGCTACTTACTTAGTGGTACATACTTTGGTACAAAATAAATGACATTTTATTTGTAGTGCTATAAAATGCACTATGCATCAATGTCAAGCAACATATACAAATATTCATTAACATATCACTCATCCACACACAATGGGCCCAAAAGTCCTTATATATCGATCTAGCTCCAAAAATATTATCCTGGGCTATCTCATTCATCTGTGACATCAGCGTGTCTCACTCGAAGGCATAATAATATATGTGATACTAGCGTGTCTCACCTGAAGGTGTAATAATCTCTATGACACCAGCGTGTCTTACATGAAGGCATAATAATATCCAATAACAATATTCCAGAATGAGACTCTAAATAAGGAAAATATGCAAACACATTTCTCATATTCAACTTTTCTCTTATTTACACCCATTGCATATTCTTTTTCAAATTTTTACTCATAATTAATCTCACCATTACATATAATGTAAATGTGGCTTACGTCCATATTTTAATGCAATATTTGCACTTTTCACATTTTGCACATATCAACATTTCTAACCATTCTTATATGGTTTGCATGCCATAAACAATTCAAATCAAATATTGTTACTGCAAACAATGCTTCACACACACATGAACAAATATCAAAGTAACATAACACATTCACTCCTATGTAATGTGTTGTGTTTCAAACAATGCAGTTCAATATAATTGTTCCAAAGTATGTACTAACCTCTTTATATGTGAAAATGTGAGCCAAAGCTCCACTCTACACCAACTTTTCTTATTGCCCTTCCTTTATTTGTTATGAGAATTTAACTTCATCTACTTCCTAATCAAAATGTGAGTGAATATAGTCAATTAAAGTCATATTTCTAGGTACTTTAACTAATAAAATTCAATTTAGCAAAACTCCTTCAAGTTTCCATTTTCTTGCCCTAATACACTTTAACTTTGGAAAACCATTTCAACTAATTCCAAATTGAGTCTTAAGCTTAATTATATCTCTAGCATTATATTCCAACACATTTTAAACAATAAAAATTAATTTACAAATATTCCCTTCAAATTACCAAAATGTGCCCTAACTCACTTTAATGTTGGAACTTCAATCTACTCAATCCCAAATGGTATTTTAAATTCATTTTCCCCATTAAAATCATAGTAGAACATGATTTAAACAATGAAATCATATGAACACCACTTCTTTATCAAAACCTTTCCAACCCTAAATTCTTCACAAAACAACCCAAACTTCAATCAAACTTACACAAACCCATTATATAACTATAAAATTCTTGTTTTCTCATCAAAATAACATCTTCCATATCCATTTAAGCAATTATAACACACTACTTCAAAAACTCAATTCCTAAAGAATCTATCTTTTAATAAAACTCTTTATATTTGCAAGAGCTTTTACCAACTTTTCCTTCAAACTTTAAAAATTCTTGCAAATCTTACAGTTTTCAAGAATCCAAATCCATCTTGGACACCATGGAAATTTTAGTACTCTTAAGGAAGAAGATGAAGATGAAATGAAAAAATTAAATTTAAGTCTTCTTTCTCTTTAATTTATAGCCACATATATATATATATATATTATTTAATTATTTAATTAATTATTATCTAAATTTTCCCATCATCTTCCACTGTCTATTTTTTTTAGTATTATTATTATTATTATATATATATTTTTTAACTTTTTAACTTGTTACTATTTTACCTTTGACTTTTACATTTACTACTTGACTTTATATGTTATATATATATTCTTTTTATTTCACATATATATTTCATATTTCTCACTTCCAATACCTTATTAACCTTCCAAGTTATTAATTTTGAATTAACTTTTTTATTTTAGTGAATTTACGAATGTTACATAGCGGGCTTTCTCTCTTTTCTTTAATACCTTCTTTCTTCTAGATCTGGTTATAGGAATGCTTTTGGTTGCTTGACAGCCCAGTTGTAGATCATGCAAGATATTTGCCTTATCAACATTCTGCAAGAAAACTTCTTCGGCCTGCTTCTTTATATGTTGAGTGGGTCTAGTGTATTAGTTAAAGAGTTGTCAACAACATTCATTAGCTGGTGCCTTGGTGGAAAATTAGCCATGTTACCACTAGGACATACTTGGTGTACGTTCCACTTGCTGCTTTTGGTCAAGGTACTTGCTGCAATCCTTGCCATCTTTGTCATCAATATGGATCTCAACGTCAGGATTCTGACTTTACAGTTGACCTGGACATGCCTATGCTGACTGAAGCTTTCTTGGATCATCTGAGGCAAAGTTGGCCTACTTGTTAAACTTACCAGCTTCTATGAATTCTACAATTTGTTAGTCTTTAAATAAAATATTGTTAGGATGAAAGATATTTTCTTTTTATTATGATTTGTCATCCCTTTTTGCTATTATACAACTTATTTTAGCATTTTCATTGATATTCAAAAAGATGCGTACAGAATAGTTTTTATTATTAACTCTATCTCATTAAATCAGGAACAATCATAAACATATAGCAAGCGTAAACAAGATTTCTCCTGTCGCCAACCAGCCCTTTTGAGTATTCTAGTTGACAATTTTCTCTCATGCTTTAGCCCTATTTGTTGCCTAGCCCACCCTTTTAGATTTTTGAACCTAGTGGGCTGCTCTAATTTTTACCTAAGCTGCCCTTTCAGGTTTTCAACCTAGCAAGCCTCCTCCCACTTTTTCTATAATGTCCCAAATGATACCCCAAAATTTTGGAATGTTAATTGTTGTATTGAATTAAAGGATTTTTAAGCATATGTTTAATTAAAAAAGGAAAAAAGAAGGAGATGTGTATATGTTGTATATATGAGGATATATACAAAATATATACAAGTCAGTGGGTTTATTTTGGTCAAGAGATATTTTAATTATATTATTAAATATTGTTAGTGGAAGATGATGTAAGTGGGTTGATTATTTTATTGTTTAATTGCTTGGTGGATAGTGATTTGAGGAGAGAGTGTTTGGTTAAAAGAGGTTGACTTTGCTTCATCTTCTTCTTTCTTCTTGGCCAGCCATTACCACCATCTTCAAGAGGGAGAGATTTTGTTGCTTCCAAACTCAAGAGATTGAAGGTTTTCAAGAGATCAAGTTGGAGTTATAAGGATTTTCTTCACTTTTGGTAAGTTTTCAATTTGTTTCTTTGTTTTCTTTTGAGTTGTGTTTATGGGTTTGTTGGAATGGTTGTAGTAGATGTGTTTTTGGCTGATTTGGTATGTTTGAGAGTATTTTGTCTTTTAACTTTGATTTTAGGGTTGGATTGAAGAGAGAAAAGGGTTAAGTTTGGTGAAAGAGACAAGTGTTGTGGATTGTGTAAGTTTGAGTTGTGTTATATGGTTGTGATTGTGTTTTGATGTTTGTAATTGAGTTATTTTAAGGTTTACTCAAGTATTATATGGGTTGTTGATGGTTTTGATTAAGGTTGTTTAGAGTGGAAAAGGGTTTTAAGAAGGTGTTTGTTGGATGTGGCCTTGTTGGTGTCGATTTCAGGGTTTTTGGCCTGACACGCCAATTAACACAGCCATGTCTTTGGGCTTGTCGTTAGTTCTATTTTCTAGGTTGTTGACATGAGCAGTGACACACCCATGTCACTGAGTGTGTCATAGCTTCTGTATTATAGTAACATTGATACAGCTAGTGACACGCCCATGTCACTGACGTGCCATAGCTACTGGTTGATTGACACGCCCATGTCACTGAGCGTGTCATAGCTTCTGTGTTGGAGGAGAATTGACACGTGCAGTGACACGCCCATGTAACTAAGCGTGTCAAAGCTTATGTGTTGTGGATTTAGGGCATGATCAAGGACACGCCCGTGTTATTGAGTGTGTCAAGTGTAGAGTTTGCCCTAGATTGTTCTCTTCCTTATTTTCTTATGTGTATCACTAAGTGAGTGTGTATGATCACCTTTGGATTAGGTTTTGAAGAGATTTAAGCTACCTTAATTCAAGTGTTGAGAGTTATCTTGGAAGAGGTGTTGATAGAGTGGTGTTGTTGCTCTTAGAGTTAAGTACAAACTTTGAATGATTGCATATATGTACATGACATTGGGACTTAACACATTTAGTTGAGAAATATGTTAAGTTAATTGATACATTATTGATGAATGAGCTATATGTTATGATATGCATAATGTAAATTATGTTGATGCATCAATGCAATTAAGTAATGTATTGTATATGAAAAGAAATATGAAATAATGTGGTAAGACATGTGAACTCATAATGTAACAAATTGATATTGATATAAAAGAGAAGAAAAAGAAAGGTGAGAAAAATGATGGTATAATAAGGCAATGAGCCTAGTTTGATTATGAGAAATGAAATGAGAAATGAATTGTGAAAGTATTTGATAATGAGATAAATGAATTAATTGTGTGCCTAGTATGTTATTCAATTTTCAGAGTTCTGGGTTTGGCAGCATACCTATAAATTGCTGGGCAGGCGAAAAGACCGGGTCGTAAGCCGAGCCCAGCTAATAAATGATAAATATGATATTTTTGGGGTGAAAAGATTGGGTCATAAGCCTCAAAAACTGTAACAGTCTAGCACCAAGATACTGGGGCTCAAGGGTCTAGTCGGGTTGAGGTCCAAGAGACTGGGTCTGTTACATTATCCATGGATATATATATTGCCTACAGGGCTAGACATAAGGTGTCATATTGGACCAAAGCAGTAACTCTGAACTTTGAATAACATATTAGATCCTTTTTGGGCCCATGTTTGTCTTTGCTTAAATGTGAATTATGAAATGTGATGCAAATGATTAAAATGTTGAGATATAATGCAATGAGTTGATATATTCATATATATTGTGCTTGAGCATCACATTGATCTATATTGAATCAAAATTTGTACCACTAAGCTATCTGCTTAGATCGATTGTGGTTCATCGTGCAGGTGACAGAGTAGATCTGGTTGTGCCGGATAGCTCGTCTAGACTGAGTCGAGTCTAGGCTTGAGTTTGTGAGAGTAGTGTTGAGTTGTGGACATCAAGATCAGAGATGAACTGCCAGCATGTATAAATTCTATAATTTTGTAAACATTGATTTTGATATTGTGAGCGGGGATTTTTGCCCCCACTCCTGGTGGAATGGTTCTTGCGACTTCAGCACTGTTTAGGCTCAGGGCCTTAGAGAACACGGACCTAAGTCTGGAGAAAATGGAGTCGCTACCCGAACGGGCCAGGAAAAAGAAAGGGGTGGATGACTCGATTCCTAAGGAATCCCCAACCCCTTAATGGGTTCGAAATGTTGGGTACGTGTGGGGAAGGTGAGAAATGGCCCAGCACACCCACAACTCTCGGTTCATTGGAACCGGCCTCCTTTTATAGGTCTTAATATTATAAAATTCTTAAATATAACAACATTATCCATATTACACATAATAATTAAAAGAAAGCATAAATATATTAAATCAAAGCAAGGTCCAAGCAAAACAAATAAATGGACATCCATCCAAGGACGGAAACATGTCCTTATATCACATGCCTAAATAGGACACCCACCGAAAGGTAGAAACATGCCCTTTACAAATGTTCTAAAATAGAAAAACAAATTAAATTACATGATGTTTAACTAATGAGGTACCCACCAAGTGGAAACATACCTCTTACAACTTTTGAAAATCTAAATTAATTGATAAAAGTAAATAATCATTCATCGTAAATAAATCATTCATCAAAGGTATTAAATATCAATAGAAAGTAAACATCCATCAATGATAAATAAAATAAACCAAGCATTGAACTTAAATAAATTAAAGCATATATCAAAACATAATCAAATATGGAATTGAATAAGGTAAATAAAAATCCAAATTATGGCTACTGTTTCCATTTAGGATCCTTTATTTCATATGTTTAGGGTTTTGGATTTTTGAATTTAAGCTACTGTGACTTTTTAAAGAATTAAAATAAATTATAGATTTTATGTTTTAAAAGGTTGATAACACACTTTGATTAAACAAATTAAGGTTTGAATGGTGAAATCATGAAACTAGGATTTTGGACACTTTAAAATACTTTTGATTTGTGGTTTTAAATGATGATTTTAACTTACTGTGTAAAATTAAAATATTTGTGGTTTTATGGTTTTTAAAGTTTTAAAGGATTAAAGTTTAGAAAAAGTTAGGGTTTAAGGTTTTAAAGGGATTAGAGTTTACTATTTTAGGTTTAGAAGTTGAATTTGGGTTTAGTGTTTTAGGATTTAGGGTTTCGGTGGAGACTTAGGTTTTTAGAATTTGGAAAAAGTAATTTGATAATTTTATGAAAGTAAACCAACGGTTTAAAGTTTATAAAGCAAAAAAAAAAGATATTTTTGGAGCTTTTAGAAAGAAACAAAATCAAATTTTGGTTTTATTGGAAAACATGTTCAATTACGGTTTTGGAGTTTTGAAGAAATAAAAGTAATAATTTTATGTCTTTTGGAAAATAAACCAACGAAATAAGGTTTTTAAGTTTAGAAAAACTAAATTAAAGTTTTGAGATTTTTGATTTTGAAAGACCAAATTATATAATCTAAGCTACTGTGAAAAGCAAAAAAGAATTTAATACACACCTCCTTTTGATGATTCCTCCAAAAATCATTTTTCTTGGATGAATTAAAACAAAGACAATTGCTGCCTTTGATGGTTTCTTTCTCTTCTTCGTCTCTCAAAAAAAAGTCAGATTTAATTTCACTCCTTTCCTTCACAGATTTGGTTTCAAAGTCCCCTCTAATTTCTCCCCCTTTCTCCTTCCTTTTGTGTTGTTATTTATAGAGTTTTTTTATTGGTTTTTCCTAGTTACTCACATCATACCATATTTAATAATAAAAGGAAACCGAAACCTAATTGTATTAGGTTTTGGAAAATTTACGTCGAAAAATTTCGCTGGCGAAAAAAAACTGCTGCGAAAAAATTACGCTGGCGAAAAAATTTACCGCAGGAAAAATTGTGCTGGCAAAAAAAATCTACCGCAGTTGGCTGCGGCAGTGGGTGGGGAAATTCCTGCGGGCAAAATGGCCTACGGTCAAGCCCGCTGGAATTTTCGGCGATGATTTTTTCATCTCCGATTTTTTCATCGTTGATTTTTATTTTTATTTTTTGATTTTTATTTGTTTATTTTTATTTTTTATTAATAAAATTAGATAATAAAGCAAAAATTATTTAATTAAGATAACAAAAATTATTTTGGACCAATTAAAATATATTAGACAACACAAAAATTATTTTGGACTAAACTGGACTGGGTAAAAAATTAAGGGTCCACAGTTTGCCCCCTGATTGAATGATCTGAAACTTTAGTGCAAGAGAGTGAAAAACAACAATACTTAATTTTTGAGATGGTGGAGGTTTTGGGTTCTGGACCCGGTTCGAGTTCTGGACTCAAGGATAATTCTAGATTCTGGGCCTAAGAAAAATTTGGGTTCTGGACCAGAGCTAAGTTCTGGACTTAGAAACAAATTCTAAGTTCTGGACCTAAGGAAAATTTGGGTTCTGGACTTAAGTTAAGTTCTGGACTTAGAAATAATTCTAGGTTCTGAACCTAAAGAAAATTTGGGTTCTGGACCCGAGCTAAGTTCTGGACTTAGAAACAAATTCTAGGTTCTGGACCTAAGGAAAATTTTGGGTTCTGGACCCGGTTTAAGTTCTAGACTCAAAGATAATTCTAGGTTCTGGACCTAAGGAAGATTTTGGTTCTGGACCCGGTTCGAGTTCTGGACTCAAGGATAATTCTAGGTTCTGGACCTAAGAAAAATTTGGGTTCTGGACTCGAGCTAATAATTTTTTATTTCAAAAAGTTTAGCTAATTTTTATGCATATGTCTTCTTATTGCCCCTGGGTGTAAAAATATTTATATACCCGCAATTATTTGAATGATTAAAGTGAATAATTGAATTTACTATTTATTTACTGTGCAATAACTGTTCACGTACTATTTACTATTTTATAAATAGTATTATAAATAATAAATTTACTATTTATAAATAGTATCAAATAGTATTTACTATTGAAAATAGTACTTTTATTATTCATCAATAGTTATACTATTTATAAATAGTAAAATTTACTATTTATAAATATTAATACCATTCATAAATAGTAAATTTACTATTTAGTAAATTTTACTATTTATAAATAGTAAAGTTTACTATTCATAAATAGTAAATTTTACTATTAATGAACAGTTTTGAATTTTGTTTTTTTGCTTGCCGTTTCTCTATAAAAAGCCACCATTCCTTCATCAATTTCATTTTTGTAATTCTCTCAAATTTCTTTTCAATTTTAGCATATATTTTTCAAAAACAATGCATGCTTCGAGGTTAGGGACTCATTCTAATGCCGAATTATTGGAGTTTATTCGGTATCATGAAGATGAAAATTTAGATATATTGGTCGGGATGCCGATCCATCGCAGTTCCAATCCAAAGAGCGAGGTAATTATTTTTTTTGTCTTTCTGTTTTGCGCTCTTTTCTTTCTTTTTTTTGTTTTTGTTTTTGTCATATATATTTTTATACTTTGTTGTTATTATTTGTTATTGTGAAAAATAAATTAATTTAAGTAGATAGAATAATATGTACTTACCTGGCATTAACTTACCTGGGTCTGTGTTAGCATGATCGTTGCGTTGTTCGGGCTGGAGGGTGTATTTACAAAGCCCGACAATGGTATGATGTAGTGCCTTCTCGGGTAAGGTGGATTATCCGAGATTGCGACTTTGAGCAGTTCATCTTACAATTGCCATCCGAGAAATATCAGATAGACCGGAGCGTAGTCCAGGCGCTTGCAGAGCGGCTGGATACAACCCACACTTTTCACTTGCCCATTGGAGAGATGATAATTGGTCCGGTCGATTTTACTGCCATTACCGGCCTTCGATATGATGGTATTCCAGTTCCTCTGACCAATGATATTTTAACATTTGAAAAAAATTAGGAATTAATTGGTATCGAACCATCATATAAAGGGCCTTTTAAGATAAAAATCGAGCCAATTCGTAGTTATTGGATGAACTATGAAGGACGGGTTGGCAAAGTCATGGACGAACAGTATGCTCAAGGATTTTTATTATATCTGCTCGGATCGACCATCTTAGGCAGCACTGAATCCTCCATTCACTTGTCAGTGTTGAGTGCCCTTTCTTATCTCAGAATGGTACCATCTTCTGGTTGGGGTGAAGCTGGTCTCGCGTGTCTTTATCATGGTCTTGATAAGCTTTGCCGAAACAAGAAGTCTTTTGTCGGCTTGATGGCGGTTGTTGATGTATTCTTTCTTCCACCTATGTCATTTCCACTATTTTCTTGAATGAATGTGATCTTTATTGTTATTGTAGGTTTGGGCATATGAACATAACCACGTGAGGGTACCCGGTATTTCCTGAGAGATAGTCAGATATCCAAGATTAAATTACTGGTTGTCCGATCGTGTGGACATTCCCGGCTCTCATCATGTGCATACTCACTGCTATGTGTTGAGCCGCTTAACCTGGGAACAAGTAAAATAATATTAGTATGCTTTAAATTTTATGTGAATGTTTTATTTACCTTATGTTATTTCGCAGGTGAATTTGGCCTGGTGGAGCCCAGAAGAGCGAGCAAACTGGTCTCCTTTGATGAGGGCTGCACTGTCTTTCCAACATTTTCGCCGAATTATTGCTGGCCCAGTGTCTAGTGGCTGGTTTCTCGGGGAGAGAGTTTATGAATGGTTTCTCGGTCCAGAGCAGCGGAGGTTTTCGATGCAAATCCCGAAATATACTTTAAATATTATGTCAATGCCGGAGGATGCATGGTGGTCAGCCCGGTATGGTTATGATGCCGAGTCATTTCTCCATTTACCGGGTCCATTTTATGCCTATTTCATTCAAAGAAAACTTTTGAACTTTGATGTATCTCCTGTTGGTGTGCGAGAGATTTTTGACGAAAATGAGGGTAGAGATGAAGAAGAACATCCCGGCGCTGTAGGAGAGCCTGTTCCACATCTCAGGGTCAGTACTTCTCAGGTAAATGGCTGTGTCACCTGAGTGTGTCTGCTTCTGTTTATCCTCTAATCTTTTGTTCTTTAAAGATGAGAGTGACACGGCCAGTGGCTTGGCTGTATCTCCTGGGTGTCAGCTTTTGTGTTTTTTTCTTTGGTTCTTCTTTGTTCTTTGAAGATGAGAGTGACACGGCCAGTGGCTTGGCCGTGTCTCCTGGGTGTGTCAGCTTCTGTGTTTCTTTCTTTGATTCTTCTTTGTTCTTGGCTTAGGAAGGGACATGACCAAGCTTGTGTCCATGTCATGTGACACGGCTAGTGACTTAGCCGTGTTGCCTGCCAGTGTCACCTACTGTTTCTTTTCTTTCTTTGCTTGGTCCTTCTTGGCTTTGCCCTTTAGGTGAGACACGGCCAGTGGCTTGGCCGTGTCTTCTGCCCGTGTCATGTTCTGCCAAGATTTTATTTGAGGTGACATGACCAAGCTTGATTTGGCTTGGCCATATCTTGCTTGATTCATGCTCTTCTTTCCTTGTTTTGATCTTCCAAAGGAATTTTTTCATTTTAACCACTTTTCCCTTGCAACTTTTTCTTTCTTTGATTTTTTCAATGATTGTTGCAGGCTGTTAGCTAATTTGATCATGAGGCTGGACCTTCCTTTACTGCCCCTTCATCTGCTCGCTCTAGCCCGCCAGATATGCCATCTCATCCGCAGGGCATTGATATGAACTACCTGGTACGTTTCTTATTTCATAATAGTTTATGCTATATGTATGCATGATTATGTATGCTCTTACCTTTTTCCTTCTTGGCTCACAGCGGAGGCTCGAAGAACAAAAGAAGAAACTTCAAGAAGAGTTAGCTGCAAGTCATCAACAGGCTTCTCATTTTGAGAGTTTATATCATCAATCTGAATAACATTTCCGAGACTTCCGATTTCAGGGGATGAGGGATCCCAGTGCTTCTTCATCAAGAGGCCCCCAGACTGACGACCATGAGATCCTTTCATCTACTTCTGATGAGGACCATGACGGATCGGAACTTCAAGGTAATAGGGATTTTGGTGTTCCTGCTTCAGGTGATCCCCGGATGAGTAATTTGCCGAGTTTTGGTGCTCCCGCTTCGGGCAGACTCGGGATGAGTGATATGCCCCCTCCTCAAATAGGCGATGATTTTTTCAAGTCTTTATTTGGTGACCTACCACCACCCTCTTAGTGATATGTAAATATTGTACCAATTGTAAAACATTGTACAATAATGAAAAATATAGAATTTTCCTCTTTACTGTAAACCTTCTTCTTCTTCTTTTTATTTTTTATTTTTTTATTTCTTTATTACCGTACATCATAATTTTAGAATACACATCATTTGCTAAACCCAATCCAACGTGGTAAAGGAAATTGCCACTAATTCCTTTCCTTATGCCATATGGTCTTATCCTTTCCCATCACCTTTTCCATATGGTCTTCCCTTTGTCCTTTGCCATATGATCACTTTGTCCTTTCCACTCAAATTAACTCTACCACAAAGCGTCACTCGCAAGTATACGAGGTAGCTGTAGCAAAGGTGATCGCCCCAAGGTCGTTCTCTCAAGGAAGCTAAAGTGGTTAATTGCTTATCAGAATATGTTTAACAAGTAATAAAGAGATTTATAAATTGCTAAATAATGAAGAAGATTGATTAAAGTTTAAAACAATAAAAGTAAATTGAGCTGTGTTTTGATTCACTTGATAGAATGGTCTAGGGTTTGCACTTCTCTACTACTTATATGTATGAATGGTTATTCCTCTTAACTAATTCAATTTCAAAGATTAAATCTCAAACAACTCAACTAATCAAGTCAAGGAAATAAGCTCTCGCATTCAAACCTCTTTCAACTAATCTTGTTATAAGTGAAATAATCTTTTTAATAGGTTATATCTCTAATTCACCTAAGTCCCTAATTGAATTGTTCAAGTATTAAACTTCATCTCTCGATCCATCATCTAATACCTTAAAACACATAATTGGTGATCAATCAATTATATATTAACAATGTTCATTCAATCAAGGCTAAAGAAATTATTAGCTAAGAGAAAAACCAATTCATACAATCATAGCAGATCCATACAAACCCTAGACTAGATCAAATTAGTTCATAATGCAATCAAACATATTCATCTTATTAATGTTCAAAGAAATCAAAATAGACATGATAATATCCATTCAATAAAAATAAAGAGAATAAGTTCAAGAACAAAAACAAGTTACAAACTCCTTGAAGCTTTTGAAGAATCTCTTGTTCAATCTTGCAAGAAGGATGTCTTGATGGCTAGAACAATTTAATCTAAACTAGTTTTAATCTAAAAATGAAGTCAAAATCAAGAAAACAAATGTTTAAAACCCTCAGTTCACTCTCTTGACGGCTACAAATCTGTTCTCAATCGTCCACACCCCCAACCCTAACTTTTCTTTTTGCTTTTATATGAAACGTCGGCTTTAAAATTCGGTGCGCGTTTGGTTCATGAGGGACACGGCCAGGTGATGAGGGACACGGTCGTGTGAGGGCTTGTTGGAAGGACACGGCCACAAGACACGGCCGTGTCCCTTGCCAGTGTCCGCCTCTGCTTGTTTCTCTCTTCTTTCTTCTTTAGTTGAGTGACACGGCCAAGTCATGAGTGACTTGGCCGTGTTGCACTATGATTGAGGGACACGGCCACATGACTTGGCCGTGTCCCTTGCCTGTGTCCACCACTGTGATTCTTTAGTCTTCTTTGCCTTTGGAATTGGTGAGACACGGCCAAGTCAGAAGTGACTTGGCCGTGTTGGAGCATTTTTGGAGGGACATGGCCATGTTTGAGGTGACTTGGCCGTGTTGCTTCATTTTGGAGAGACATGGCCAAGTGACATGGCCATGTCGCTTGCATGTGTCGCCTACTATGATGACTTGGCCGTGTTTGAGCATATTTGGAGAGACATGGCTAGGTGACTTGGCCATGTCGCTTGCATGTGTCGCCTGACTTGGCCATGTCGCTTGCATGTGTCGCCTGACTTGGCCATGTCGCTTGCATGTGTCGCCTACTGTGATGATTTCTTCTTCTTTAGTCTTGGTTCCTTGGCTTTTTTAACCTAAAACAAAACTCAAACAAACTTTAAACAAAAAGTAAATAAACAATAACCAACAAAACATAAACACCATACTAAAAACTAGATGAAAAACGACATAAACACTGAAATAAACTAAAACTACAAAATTAACAAAAACACTAAATAAACCGATAAAAACTAACAAAATACCTAAATAAAACAATAATTAATATAATAAACAAGACACAAAACTTATAACAAAAACTAATTAAACAACTACCCCACACTTAAAACTTTGCTTGTCCTCAAGCAAATTCACATGGCATAAATTAAAAATTCAAACAACCTTAACTATAATTCCAGAACATAGATGAAATACTTTAAGACATCAGACATAAATAATTACAATTTCCTTCAATCAAGATTTTCTTAACTTATTCATTGATCCAGACATACAAATCTTATCTCTCAACTAAGTGTTTCACTCGATTTCAAAGGTTAATCACTCATACCATTCATGAGTGCATACTGCCATAAACTTGCTTAATTATCCAATCTCTCTCACTGATTTTCTCAAGAAATAATCCGAAGGTCTTTTATTTGGATGTAATGAGGCTAAGGTAAAGGTGTGAGAAAGACATTTAGGCTGGAGCATCAAGAAATGGAGTATCTAATTTAAACACTACTCTTGCTAAGGAACTCATAACTCCCTCAAATGGCATACTCACCAACCCTTGATAATCTTACATACTTGCATAAAAATACATGAGTCAACATTCTTCTTTTGATAACCAATGCTAGAACATATATGAATTTTGTATATATATATATATGTAACTTTTCTTTTATTTTCTCTCTTTCTTTTTTTTTTTACTTTTATCATTTTTTTATATATGTATATATACAAAATTAAGAATTGCATGGAACATCTAGCTTAAAATGTAGAGGAAAAGAATAATCAACTCTTAATCAAGTACAGTATGCAAAGTATGCATTTCAACCCCAAATAGCAATACCATTTTTTTTTACTTGCTTACCCCACACTTTAAAATAAACCACCCTATTGTCAAAACATAAAAACTCCATTCCTTAATGCATAGGTATGATGATAATAAGAACATGTTAAGTTGAGAATTGTGTTGATCAAATGAGAAAAGGTAATGGCTCAACTTGGCTCACTAAGGAAATCAATATTAAGGGAAGTCTTTTTAAGCTAAAGGGGCTAACCTAATTTGCCTTCATCATTTTAAAACTTGAGATTAAATCATAATGTGAGTTCAATCAGTATGCAAAACCAAACTCTAGAGATGCAAAATCATGAAGGTGCACACTTAAGAAAAGAAAATCAATCATTTAATCTATAAGGTTCAAAACTCACAAAGGTGGGTTCTCAAAGATTTATATGTCATGAACCGCAGACTGTCAAAATTGATCCTGAATGAATTCAAATGCTCATTTCTATGCTGATACTAAAGTCTCAACTATAATGCTAGAATCACAGAAAAGATCAATAAATTTTCAACAATTATACCATGCACAACACACTAAAACATACTAAGGCAACCAAAACAAAAATTAAGGAAAAACTTAAAGAGTACCCCACACTTTAGAATTTACATTGTCCTCAATGGAAAACAAGAATAATAAAGAAAAAGAGTTTAAGGACAACATGTCTTCCATCATATCCTGGTGAGGCAAAACCTAACTATCCATCACAACACAGATGTTCAAAAACAAGATGCAAGAGAGCTTTAGGGTATCTATTTATTTAAACTAAACATAAAATCAAAATTGCAAAATATAAAATTATAACTAAGAAAAAGAAATGCAAACCAATGGGTTGCCTCCCATTAAGCGCTTCTTTAATGTCATAAAGCTAGACATCATGCAAGACTAGGAATCATGGATCAAAGTGCTATCACTGATCCTCACTTCTTGAAATCCTTCTTTAAATGGTTTAACTCTATGGCAATTTACTTTAAAAGTCTTATTGGTTCTAGAGTTAAGCAATTCAATGGCACCAGAAGGACATACCTTAGTTACCTCAAAAGGACCACTCCATCTAGATTTGGGTTTACCTGGAAACAGACGGAATCGAGAATTAAAAAGTAAAACTTTCATACCTGGATTCAATGTCTGATGCCCAATAAATCTGTCTTGAAGTGCTTTATTGTGATCCTTATAATTCCTCGAGCTCTCATATGCCTTTGGGTTGAGGCATCTTTGGGTCTTCCCTACTGGTTTAGTCTCCTCTTCTAAAGTCAGTGTTGGCTCCAATTTATCTGGGGAACCTGTCTGCAAGAAATCACCTGAAACAACTGCTTCAACACAATTAATTAAAGAACATTCCTCATATAAAGCAGTTGTAGGAATGGGAGAAGTATTAAAAATAGAAAATTCCACAGTTTGTCCCAAAACAGTCATTGATAATTTTCCATTTTTAACATCTATCAAAGTGTTGGTAGTCGCCATAAAAGGCCTACCCAGCAGAATGGTGTCTGCAGATGGTGAAGAATTACCTACTTCCATGTCAAGAACAATGAAATCCACAGGTACTATCAAACCACCAACTTTAACTAACACATCTTCTATAACCCCTTTCGGGAATCTAAAAGACCTATCAGCTAATTGCAACACCATTTTTGTTGGTTTAAGCTCCCCTAGTTCTAATTCTTTAAACACAGAGTAAGGCATTAAATTCACACTAGCACCTAGATCACACATGCCCTCAGTTCCTTTCCCATTCCCCACAGAAATTTGAATTATAAAGCTTCCAGGATCCTTTAGTTTGGGAGGTAGTTTATGCTGCAGAACAGCACTAGCTACCTCGGAAACTATCACCTTTTCATTCATCTCATACCTCTTTTTCTTGGTGATTAGGTCCTTGAAAAATTTGGCATAAGCCGGCATGTTCTTTATCGCCTCAAGTAATGGTAAGTTAATACTTACCTTAGACAGCATGTTGAAGATGTTAGAAAATTGCTTATCTGGTTTATCATCCTTCAACTTGCTGGGGAATGGTACAGGTGGCCGGTATGGATTGCTTGCTTTATGTAGATCTGCTGTAGGGGACTTCTCCACTAATCTTTCTTCAGCACCTTTGTTCTTTGGTTCTCCTTCCTCCTTGTTCTCTTTGTTACCTGCATTCACAGAATCATTTTCAACATTATTATAAATTTCCTTACCACTTCTAAGAACAGTCACTGATTGTGCCTGCTCAGTTTGACTTGGGAACTTCCCCTTTTGTTGAATCTTCATCTGTTGTGCAAGTTGTCCAACTTGTGTCTCCACCTTCTTAAACGATGCTTCTAGTGAATCCAGTCTCTTGTTGGTCACCTCTTGATTTTTAGCACTGACTTGGATAAAAGCTTGTAAACTTTCCTCCAAGCTCTTTATCCTAGACTTCCCTTGACTTGAGGATTGACCCTGCTCTTGGTTCTGACTTTGGAGCAAATGGAAAGGCTGCTGAGAATTATTCCTTGCCCAAGAAAAATTTGGGTGATTCCTCCAACCAGGGTTGTAAGTGTTGGAGTAAGGATCATTTCTGGCCCTAGGTTGGAATCCTCCCATAACATTGACCTGCTCAGCTTCATTCCCATAGGACTCTAATGCAGAGGGGCAAATATTTGCTCCATGCCCTAAGTTTCCACAAATTCCACAAATTTCTTGAGTGGATGAAGAAATATTGTTCTTCATATTCAGCATCTGCACTTGCTTTGTCAACTCAGCTATCTGAGTGACCATCTCACTATTGGCTTCTAGCTGATTCACCCCTTTACTTCTTCCCCTGACACTCTTCTGTTGAGAATTAGCTCCCAACATCTCAAATATATCATAAGTTTCAGCTGCTGTCTTTTCTCCCATGGCTCCCCCAGCTGCATTATCAACAGTGTTCTGAAATTGCTGGGTTAAACCATCATAGAAAAACTGATTCAGAAGTTGAAGTGGATAGTGATGATGTGGACACTGGATCAATAACATTTTAAATCTGTCCCAAGCCTCATGAAATGGCTCTCCTTCAATTTGAGAGAATGTAGCAATCTTCCCTCTCAACTCAGCTGTCTTTTGATGTGAGTAGAACTTGCCCATGAACTTGTTATAAACTTGCTCCCAAGTTGTCAGTGAATTTTTAGGCAACATCATGAGCCAGCTCTTTGCCTTATCTTTCAAAGTATAAGGGAAACATCTCATCCTCAACTGATCTTCTGTTAGTCCTCCCAAAGGAAAAGTGTTGAGGGTGGAGTAGAAATCCCGAATAAAGTTCAAAGGATCTTCATTTGGAACTCCATAGAATGATGGCAACATACTGTAATGGATGTTCTTCAACTCATAGTTTCTTGCTGCATCTGTCAGTCTTATGCAAGAAGTAGAAGTTCCAATGACAGGTCTAGCAAAGTCTCTCATCGTCCTTTGTCTTTCTTCAGCCATTTTAACAGATTGTGCAGATTCTGACTTAAAATCCGAAGTGTCTTCCTCTGAAGTATCAAATCCTGTGTATAGCTCAAACTCTTCCCTGCTCCTCTTCACTCTCTGAATTTCTGGAATAAAAGGATGTAGCTCTCCTTTGAGTGATCTCCTGCCTTGCATAAACAGAATTTTCTAGAAAAAGAAACAATTAAAAGCAAAAGACAAAATAAAACAAAATGAAAATAGTGAAAAATAATCTAAAATATATATATATATTTATAAACAATTTCGCCAATTAGTTTCCCCGGCAGCGGCGCCAAAAACTTGTTGCACTCAAATTAACTCTACCACAAAGCGTCACTCGCAAGTATACGAGGTAGCTGTAGCAAAGGTGATCGCCCCAAGGTCGTTCTCTCAAGGAAGCTAAAGTGGTTAATTGCTTATCAGAATATGTTTAACAAGTAATAAAGAGATTTATAAATTGCTAAATAATGAAGAAGATTGATTAAAGTTTAAAACAATAAAAGTAAATTGAGCTGTGTTTTGATTCACTTGATAGAATGGTCTAGGGTTTGCACTTCTCTACTACTTATATGTATGAACGGTTATTCCTCTTAACTAATTCAATTTCAAAGATTAAATCTCAAACAACTCAACTAATCAAGTCAAGGAAATAAGCTCTCGCATTCAAACCTCTTTCAACTAATCTTGTTATAAGTGAAATAATCTTTTTAATAGGTTATATCTCTAAGTCACCTAAGTCCCTAATTGAATTGTTCAAGTATTAAACTTCATCTCTCGATCCATCATCTAATACCTTAAAACACATAATTGGTGATCAATCAATTATATATTAACAATGTTTCATTCAATCAAGGCTAAAGAAATTATTAGCTAAGAGAAAAACCAATTCATACAATCATAGCAGATCCATACAAACCCTAGACTAGATCAAATTAGTTCATAATGCAATCAAACATATTCATCTTATTAATGTTCAAAGAAATCAAAATAGACATGATAATATCCATTCAATAAAAATAAAGAGAATAAGTTCAAGAACAAAACCAAGTTACAAACTCCTTGAAGCTTTTGAAGAATCTCTTGTTCAATCTTGCAAGAAGGATGTCTTGATGGCTAGAACAATTTAATCTAAACTAGTTTTAATCTAAAAATGAAGTCAAAATCAAGAAAACAAATGTTTAAAACCCTCAGTTCACTCTCTTGACGGCTACAAATCTGTTCTCAATCGTCCACACCCCCAACCCTAACTTTTCTTTTTGCTTTTATATGAAACGTCGGCTTTAAAATTCGGTGCGCGTTTGGTTCATGAGGGACACGGCCAGGTGATGAGGGACACGGCCGTGTGAGGGCTTGTTGGAGGGACACGGCCACAAGACACGGCCGTGTCCCTTGCCAGTGTCCGCCTCTGCTTGTTTCTCTCTTCTTTCTTCTTTAGTTGAGTGACACGGCCAAGTCATGAGTGACTTGGCCGTGTTGCACTATGATTGAGGGACACGGCCACATGACTTGGCCGTGTCCCTTGCCTGTGTCCACCACTGTGATTCTTTAGTCTTCTTTGCCTTTAGAATTGGTGAGACACGGCCAAGTCAGAAGTGACTTGGCCGTGTTGGAGCATTTTTGGAGGGACATGGCCATGTTTGAGGTGACTTGGCCGTGTTGCTTCATTTTGGAGAGACATGGCCAAGTGACATGGCCATGTCGCTTGCATGTGTCGCCTACTATGATGACTTGGCCGTGTTTGAGCATATTTGGAGAGACATGGCCAGGTGACTTGGCCATGTCGCTTGCATGTGTCGCCTGACTTGGCCATGTCGCTTGCATGTGTCGCCTGACTTGGCCATGTCGCTTGCATGTGTCGCCTACTGTGATGATTTCTTCTTCTTCAGTCTTGGTTCCTTGGCTTTTTTAACCTAAAACAAAACTCAAACAAACTTTAAACAAAAAGTAAATAAACAATAACCAACAAAACATAAACACCATACTAAAAACTAGATGAAAAACGACATAAACACTGAAATAAACTAAAACTACAAAATTAACAAAAACACTAAATAAACCGATAAAAACTAACAAAATACCTAAATAAAACAATAATTAATATAATAAACAAGACACAAAACTTATAACAAAAACTAATAAAACACTTACCATACGTTAGTCTACCAAATTACCTTGTGGAGCGAACTGATAAAATGATAATAACTGAATATATGACATGTATGGATTGTTTTTACTGTGATATTATTTTTCAATACGACTCATTGCTTTTAAAAGTGCATTATGCTTTTATTATTTATTTTCCGTAATTAGTTAAAGTACCCACTAAGCAATGCTTAGCGAGTTTAGTTCTTCTAAACTCGTAGGTTATTAGCAAGGAGCTAGTGGCGAGCAGAGGAGTCCTTCGATCTGTCGGTCATCAGTAAACTTAGGTGGTGCTCTACATTTTGTATTTTGGTATTAGAAACTGGCATGTACATATTTGAACAATACAAAGAGATAACTTGATGTAGCATGTAAATCTAGTAATGTGTAATAACTGTATAGTTTTAAATTGGGCTGGGTTGTGAATATAGAAGTGTGAATTCTTCTTGCAAGATTGTAGTTGAGGTTATAAGGGTGGATTATTGGGAGTGTGCTTGAGTTGAATTGTGAAACAAAATATTTTTTGAAAATAAGAAAAATCAGTTTTGTCGACACTTGGGACCTAGAATTTTAAGGGAGACTCCGTTAAAATTTTTGGAAAATTTTTATAAGGAACATTAAGTAAGCTGACATAACCAGAGCTCGTATCCCGATGTAGCATTTCTTCTCGGCTTATTCATAGGTCGGGAAGGGGTGTTACACACAATGCATCATGCAATCTACTCGCCCAATCCTTCCTTGATAAATTGACTGTTTTCTCCAAAATTCCTTTTATTTGCTTGTTGGATGTTTCAACTTGTCCAGAAGTCTGTGGATGGTTTGGGGTCGCCACCTTGTGTTTCACACCATATTTGTGCATTAATTTCTCAAAAATTTTGTTGCACAAATGACTTCCCCCATCACTGACTATCACTCTTGGTGTGCCAAATCTGCTAAGAATATTTTCCTTCACAAATTTAACAACCACATTAGCATCATTAGTACGGGTGGGGATTGCCTCCACCCATTTTGAAACATAATCAACAGCAACTAAAATATATTCATAACTAAAAGACTTGGGAAAAGGACCCATAAAGTCTATTCCCCACACATCAAACAGTTCAACAACAATATATGATTGAAGGGGCATTTCATTCCTTCTCCCAATGTTACCCACTCTTTGACAATGGTCACAATGCTACAATACTCTTGAGCATCTTTGAATAGAGTAGGCCAGTAAAAACCACTTTGAAGCACCTTTTCTGCAGTCTTCCTCCCTCCAAAATGACCACCACAGTGAAGGTCATGACAAAATTGAAGAACACTCAGTTGTTCTTCCTCAGATACACACCTGCGAACTATCTCATCTTTGCAAATCCGGAATAAGTAAGGTTCATCCCAAAAATAAAATTTACTCACTTGCAAAAGCCTTTTCTTTTCCTGAAATGACATGTCAGAACACAATATACCACAAGCAAGATAGTTAGCAATATCTGCAAACCAAGGTGCATTAATTACCACAAATAGCTACTCATCAGGAAATGCTTCTAAATTTTTATGAATGCTATCAGATGCAAGATTTTCACTAAAAAAGGGTAATCTAGATAAATGATTAGCTACAACATTCTCACTTCCCTTAGTATCCTTGATTTGGAAATCAAATTCTTGCAATAATAACACCCATCTAATTAAGCACGATTTAGCATGTTGTTTTGTCAAAAGATATTTTAGAGCTGCATGATCAGAATGCACAATAATTTTTGACCCAATTAAGTATGCTCTAAACTTATCTAAAGCAAAAACAACCGCTAACATTTCCTTTTCAGTTATTGTGTAATTCATTTGCGCACTATTCAGGGTTAAGCTAGCATAATATATCACTCTCAAAAAATTCTCAACCCTTTGCCCAAGAACAGCTCCTACTGCATGATTAGAGGCATCACACATAATTTCAAATGGTAAAGACCAAACAGGAGCTACTATTACCGGTGCACTAGTCAATTTTTCTTTAAGGGAATTAAAGGCTTGCATGCATTGTGCAGTAAACTCAAATGGAACATCTTTCCCCAGCAAATGACACAATGGTTGGCTTATTTTGGAAAAATCCTTAATAAACCTCCGGTAAAAACATACATGCCCTAGAAAACTTCTTATTCCCTTAACAGAGGTAGGTGGGGGTAATTTAGCAATCAATTCTACCTTGGCCTTATCCACCTCAATCCCTTTACTTGACACAACATGACCTAATACAATGCCCTGAGTAACCATGAAATGACTCTTTTCCCAACTCAAAGTAAGGTTACATTCAATGCATCTCTCAAACACAAGAACAAGTTTATTGAGGAAATTATCAAAATAACTACCAAAAACAGAAAAGTCATCCATAAATACCTCAATAAAATCATCTATCTTGTCTGTGAAGACAGACATCATGCATCTCTGAAAAGTCGCAGGAGCATTGCACAAGCCAAATGGCATACACCGAAATGCATAAGTCACAAATGGGCAAGTAAAAGTAGTCTTGGATTGATCCTCTGGTGATATTGGCACCTGATAATTACCTGAAAGTCCATCCAAAAAGCAATAATGTGAGTGTCCAGAAAGTTTATCCAACATCTGATCAATAAAAGGAAGAGGGAAATGGTCTTTCTTTGTTGCATTGTTCAACTTCCTATAATCGATACACATTCTCCACCCAGTAGTAGTCCTAGTAGGAACCAATTCATTATTTTCATTTTTCACCACAGTGATTCCTGATTTCTTAGGCACTACATGTACTGGGCTCACCTACTCACTATTAGCTATTGGATATATCACCCCTTCATCAAGCAATTTGAGCACTTCCTTCTTAACCACTTCACTCATATTTGGGTTAAGGCGCCATTGGGTCTCCCTCATAGGTTTAGCTCCTTCTTCTAAGGTAATTCTATGCATGCACATTAAAGGGCTAATACCTTTGATGCCACTCAATCCCCATCCTATTACTCTTTTCAATCTTTTTAACTCACTCACCAACCTCATCTCTTCCCCTTCACTAAGTTCGCTAGATATTATCACATGTAAGGTGTTGTGATCTCCTAAAAACACATATTTCAGATTTTTAGGTAACTCTTTCAGCTCTAACTCAAGTGAAGGATTCTTTTCTTCTTTTTGGATGGAGGGAAGCTCACAAAATGGGTCCTCCTTAAGTTCCTCTATTTCAGCACTCTCTAATGTCTCAAGGCAACTGGCAATTTCTGAATAAAAAATTTCCAAACCATCATCTAAGGTCAGTGCTAGCTCCAATTTATCCGAGGAACCTATTTATAAGAAAATATCTGTAACAACTGCATCAATACAATCAATTAAAGAGCAATCCTCATATAATGCAGTTGTCGGAATGGGAGAAGTGTTAAAAATAGAAAATTTGACCGTTTGTCCCAAGACAGTCATTGTCAATTTACCATTTTTAACATCTATCAAGGTGTTGGTAGTCGCCATAAAGGCTTACCTAGTAGAATAGTGTGTGCGGATGGTGTAGGGTTACTTCCTTCCATGTCAAGAACTATGAAATCCATAGGCACTATCAACCCATCAACCTTAACTAACATATCTTCTATAACCCCTTTCGGGAATCTAAGAGATCTGTCAGCTAATTGCAACACCATTTTTGTAGGTTTAAGTTCCCCTAGTTCTAATTCAAGATACACAGAATAAGGCATCAAATTTACACTGGCACCTAAATCACACATGCCATCCGTTCCCTTTCCATTACCCATAGTAATTTGAATTATGAAACTACCAGGATCCTTTAGTTTCGGAGGTAGTTTATACTGTAAAATAGCACTAGCTACCTCTGACACTATCACCTTTTCATTTGGCTCATACCTCTTTTTCTTGGTGTTCAGTTCCTTGAAGAATTTGGCATAAGCCGACATGTTCTTTATTGCTTCAAGTAAGGGTAAGTTAATACTTACCTTGGACAGCATGTTGAAGATGTCTGAAAATTGCTTATCTTGTTTATCATTCTTCAACCTGCTAGGGAATGGTATAGGTGGCCGGTAAGGATTACTTGCCTTGTGTAAATCTGCTGAAGGAGATTTCTCCATTGATTTTTCTACAGCACCTTTGTTCTCTGGTTCTCCTTCCTTTTTGTTCTCTTGATCACCTGCATTCATAGAATTATTTTCAACATTATTGCTTATTACCTTGCCACTTCTAAGCACAATCACTGATTGTGCCTGCTCAGGTTGACTTGGAAATTTTCTTTTTTGTTGAATCTGCATATGTTGTGCAAGTTGTCCCACTTGAGTCTCCACTTTCTTAAAAGATGCTTCTAATGAATCCAGCCTTTTGTTAGTCATCTCTTGATTCTTAGCACTGACTTGGATAAAGGCCTGTAAACTATCCTCCAAACTCTCTCTCTTAGGCTGCACTTGATTTGAAGATTGACCTTGCGGTTGGTTTTGTCTCTGGAGCAAATGGAAAGGTTGTTGAGAGTTTTTTTTGCCCAGGAAAAATTTGGATGATTCCGCCAACCAGGATTGTAAGTATTTGAGTAAGGATCATTCCGGGTCCTTGGTTGATATTCCCCCATAGCATTGACTTGTTCAGCTTCATTTCCATAAGATTCATATGCGGAGGGGCATATATTTGCTCCATGCCCGAAAGTTCCACAAATTCCACACACTTCTTGAGTGGATGAAGAGGTATTGTTC
Source organism: Garcia nutans (assembly GCA_947685225.1). NCBI lineage: Eukaryota > Viridiplantae > Streptophyta > Magnoliopsida > Malpighiales > Euphorbiaceae > Garcia > Garcia nutans. The sequence continues at coordinate 38,342,603 of CANTUV010000035.1, forward strand.
TTCATGTTCAGCATCTGCACTTGCCTTGTCAATTCAACTATCTGATTGACCATCTCACTGTTGGTTTCCAATTGATTTACCCCTTTACTTCTTCCTCTTACACTTTTCTATTGAGAATTAGCTCCCAACATTTCAAAAATTTCATAAGTTTCATCAGCTGTCTTTTCTCCCATAGCTCCCCCAACTGCGTTATCAACTGTATTTTGAAATTACTGGGTTAGACCATCGTAGAAAAACTGATTCAGAAGTTGAAGTGGGTAGTGATGGTGTGGACACTTGATCAATAACATCTTAAACCTGTCCCAAGTCTCATGAAATGGCTCTCCTTCAAATTAAGAGAATGTAGCTATTTTCCCTCTCAATTCAGCTGTCTTCTGATGTGAATAAAACTTGCCCATAAACTTGTTATAAACTTGCTCCCAAGTTGTCAAAGAATTTTCAGGCAACATCATAAGCCAGCTCTTTGCCCTATCCTTCAATGTATACGGAAAGCATCTCATCCTCAACTGGTCCTCTATTAGTCCTCCCAATGGAAAAGTGTTGAGGGTGGAATAGAAATCCCGAATAAAGTTCAAAGGATCTTCATTTGGAACTCCATAGAATGATGGCAGCATGTTGTAATGGATGTTCTTCAACTCATAATTTCTTGCTGCATCCGTCAATCTTTTACAAGATGTGGAAGTTCCAATGACAAGTCTAGCAAAGTCCCTCATAGTTATTTGCCTTTCTTCTCCCATATTGGTAGAATGTGCAGTATCCGACTCAAAATCAGAAGTGTCCTCCTCTGTATCAAATCCTGTATATAGTTCAAACTCTTCTCTGCTCCTTTTCACTCTCTGAATTTCTGGAATAACTGGGTATAGCTCTCCTCTGAGTGATCTCCTGCCTTGCATAAACAAAATTTCTAGAAAGAAAGAATTATTAAAAGCAAAAGACAAATAAAATCAAAAGTAAACAATGAAAAATAATCTAAAATATTTATGCCTAATAAACAATTATGCCAATTAGCTTCCCCGGCAGCGGCGCCAAAAACTTGTTGCGCTCTTATTAACACTACTAGAACTACACTCGCAAGTATACGAGGCTGTTGTAGTATCTTGGTGATCGCCCCAAGGTCGTCTCACAAGGAAGCTAGATAAGCTAATTGATTATCAGGTTGCAAATAATAAATTATAATAAATTTAAATTGCTAACAACTAATGAAGACGGATTGATTGGAGTTTAAAATAATAAAAGTAAACTGAGCTGATATATTGATTCACTTAATAGAAAGGTCTAGGGTTTGCACTTCTCAACTAACTTATATGTATGAACGGTTATTCCTCTCAACCAATTTAATTTCAAAGATTAGATCTCAAGCAACTTAATTAATCGAATCAAGGAAATAAGCTCTCGCATTCAAACCTCTTTCAAATAATCTTGTTACAATTGAAATGATCTTTTTCTTAGGTTATATTTCTAATTCACCTAAGTCCCTAATTGAATTGTTCCAGCATTAGACTTCATCTCTCAATCCTTCATCTAATATCTCAAACACATAATTGATGGCCAATCAATTATATATTAACAGTACTCCATTCAATCAAGGCTAAAGAAATAAATTTAGTTAAGAGCAATAACCAATTCATACAATCATAGTAGTTCCATACAAACCCTAGACTAGATCAAATTAGTTCATAATGATGCTATCAAACATATTCATCTCATTAAAATTCAAAGAAATCAGTTTAGACATAATAGAGTTCATGAATACAATTCCAAAGAAATTTAAGAGATAAAGTTTGAGAACAAAACCAAATTACGAACTCCCTTTAGCTTCTGAAAAATCTCTTGTTCAGATCTTTGCTAGAAGAATGTTGCAATGGTAAAAACAAATTTAATCTAGACTGTTTGCATCAAAGTGTAATCAAAAATCCAAAAGAAAACAAAATGGAAACCTAAAGTTAATGTTTGACGGCTGATAAGAAATCTCCCTGAAATAAAACACTAATTCTCTTATTTATACGAAACCTCGCTCCACAAATCCGCGTTTTCTGTCTTCCTTTAGTCCATGGAGTGACACGGCCAAGCTCCTGGCCGTGTCATGTGACATGGCTAGTGGCTTGGCCTTGTCACCTGAATGTGTCCGCTTCTGTGTGATTTTCATCCTTTCTTCTTTGGAGTTGAGTGTGACACGGCCAAGCTTGGGTGAGCTTGGCCGTGTTTGATGTGTTTGGAGGGACACAGCCAGTGGCTTGGTTGTGTCCCCTGGGTGTGTCACCTACTGACCTCTTCGTTCTTTGCTATTCTTTCTTTAGTCTTCTTCCTTGGCTATGTGTGGGACACGGCTAAGCTCCTGGCCATGTCAAGTGACACGGCCAGTGGCTTGGCCGTGTCCTCTGAGTGTGTCAGTTACTGCAAAAAATTTCCTTCTCTCTTGGTTCCTTGGTTTTGCCCTTAAGGTGAGACATGCTTCATGCTATTTCTTCCAAGGAAATGTTTGCATATTAACCTAAAATAAACACTTAAACAAACTTTAAACAAGAATCAAATAAACATTAACCAACAACACATAAACACTACACTAAAAACTAGAACAAAAATGACATAAACACTGAAATAAATTAAAACTACCAAAATTGATGAAAACGCTAAATAAACAGATTAAAACTACCAAAATACCTAAATAAAACAATAATCATCATAATAAATAAGACACAATTCTATGATAAAAACTAATAAAAGCACCGAGATAGTCCAGTTGTTGTTCAGGATGAGGAGTTTCTTGGTGATTTGATTGAGATGTCTTTTAAGGAGTATGATATGATCTTATGCATGGATTGGTTGTCTAAGCACGGGGCTGTAGTAGATTGTTAGAAGAAGTGTGTTACCCTAAGAACAGGTGATGGCAAAAGTGTTAATGTATCAAGTGAGCAGAGACAACTTGCATCCATGTTTGTTTCAGCTGTTGCAGTTAGGAGGATGATTCAAAAGGGTGTGATGCTTATCTTGCTCATGTTGTGGATACCAGAGTAGAGGGTTCCCAACTTGATATTATACCCATAGTTGCTAATTTCCCAGATGTTTTTCCTAAGGAGTTGCCAGGGATACCCCCTAATAGAGAGGTTGAGTTTGGTATCAATTTGTTGCCTAGTACCACTCCTATCTCTATTACTCCTTATCAAATGGCTCCTGCTGAGTTGAGAGAGTTTAAGGTATAGTTGCAGGAATTATTAGAAAAAGGGTTTGTTCTCCCTAGTGTGTCTCCGTGGGGAGCTCCTGTTTTGTTTGCGAAGAAGAAGGATGGTACCTTAAGATTGTTCATTGATTATAGACAGTTAAATAAGGTGACCATCAAGAATAAGTATCCTTTGCCTCGAATAGATGATCTCTTTGATCATTTGAAAGGAGCAGCAGTTTTCTTCAAGATTGATATGAGATCAAGGTACCATCAGTTGAGAATCAGAGAGGAAGATGTTCCTAAGATAGCTTTTTGCACAAGGTATGGGCATTATGAATTTTCAGTAATGCCTTTTGGATTTATGAATGCACCTGCAGCTTTTATGGATTTGATGAACAGGGTGTTTAGACCCTATTTGGATCAGTTTGTGGTAGTCTTTATTGATGATATTTTGGTGTATTCGTATAATGAGGAGGATCATGACAAGCATCTGCGGATTGTATTGCAGACCTTGAGAGAGAAGCAGTTGTATGCTAAGCTGTCGAAATGTGAGTTTTGGCTTGATCAAGTGACTTTTCTCGGTCATGTAGTTTCAGTTGATGGTATAAGAGTTGATCCGAGTAAAGTTAAGGCCATTTTGAATTGGAGTCCACCAAAATTAGTGACTGAAGTTAGAAGTTTTCTGGGTTTGGCAGGCTATTATAGACATTTTGTGAAGTGTTTTTCTTTGATAGCTACTCTACTTACCAGATTACTTCGGAAGGGAGTTAGATTTGTGTGGTCAGATCATTGTCAAGCATGCTTTGAGCAGTTGAAGGAGATGTTGACTCAAGCTCCTGTTCTTACTTTGCCTGTGGAAGATAAACCATATGTGATTTACAGTGATGCTTCACATAATGGTTTAGGTTGTGTTTTGATGCAAGAGGGTAGAGTTATAGCTTATGCTTCTCGGCAGTTGAAGACGCATGAGTTGAATTACCTGACACATGATTTGGAGTTAGCAGCCATAGTTTTTGCTTTGAAGATTTGGCGACACTACTTGTATGGGGAGAAATGTTTCATTTATACGGATCATAAGAGTTTTAAATACTTGGGGGTTCAAAGAGAGCTGAATCTTCGGCAGAGATAGTGGTTAGAGTTGATCAAAGACTATAACTGTTTGATTGATTATCATCCTAGTAAGGCAAATGTTATTGCTGATGCCTTGAGTCGGAAGTCTTTGGCAGGTTTGACTGGTTATTTGCTCTTGTCACTTGTTGAATTGAGAGCATTGCATGCTAGTTTTGAATCATGTGATGATGGTGCTTTGTTAGCTCAGTTGCAATTGAGGCCAGTCTTGTTGGATCGAATTAAAGAGGCTCAGTTGACAGATGAAAGAATTCAAAAAGTTGTTTTAGATTGCCAAAAAGGGGAGAGTCGAGATTTTCAGGTGAGGAATGATGGCAGCCTTTGGTACAAAGATAGATTATGTGTTCTTGATGATGCAAGACTATAAAAGATTATTTTAGAGGAAGAACATCAGTCAGTTTATGCTATGCACTTTGGGAGTACTAAGATGTATCATGATTTGAAACAACATTATTGGTGGTCAGGTATGAAGAGGGACATAGCGGAGTTTGTATCCAAATGTCTGACTTGTCAGAGAGTGAAGGCCGAGCACCAAGTTCCTTCGGGGTTGCTCCAGCCTTTATCAGTGCTAGAATGGAAGTGGGAGCGAGTAACGATGGATTTTGTGACTGGTTTTCCTTTGACTTAGAAGAAGCATGATGCCATTTGGGTGATTGTTGATCGATTGACGAAGACAGCTCATTTTCTTCCAGTTCGAATGGACAATTCTCTTGAGAAGTTAGTTGAGCTGTATATCAGTGAAATAGTGAGATTGCATGGAGTCCCAATTTCTTTAGTGTCTGATCGAGATCCCCGGTTTATTTTAAGATTTTGGAAGAGTTTGCATGGTGCTTTGGGATCTCGGTTGTGTTTTGGCACTGCTTTTCATCCTTAGATAGATGGGCAGCCAGAGAGAGTGATACAAATTTTAAAGGATTTGTTGAGGAGCTGTGTCATTGATTTCTCTGGGAGTTGGGATAGATTCTTGCCATTGATTGAGTTTGCTTATAACAATAGTCATCAGTCCAGTATTAGAATGGCACCTTTTGAGGCATTGTATGGGAGAAGATGCAGGATGCCTCTATGTTGGAATGAAATTGGAGAAGGTAAGTTGGTTGATCCCGATTTGATTAAAGAAATGAAAGAGAAAGTGAAGATAATTTGGGATTGGTTGAAAGCAGCCTCAGATCAGCAGAAATCTTATTCAGATTTGAAGAGGAGACATAGAGTTCAATGTTGGAGATAAAGTTTTTCTGAAGGTGTCTCCTTGGAAGAGAATTTTCAAATTTGGCCGCAAAGGAAAGTTGAGTCCTCGTTTCATTAGACCTTATGAGGTACTGGAAAGAGTTGGACCAGTGGCTTATCGACTAGCTTTGCCTCCTAAGTTGGATAAAATTCACAATGTCTTCCAAGTTTCTATGCTACGGAGGTACAGGTCAGACCCATCTCATGTTTTATCAGTAGAATTTATTAAAGTGAGTCTGGATTGACTTTTGAAGAGAAACCGGTGGTTATTTTAGCACATGGAGTGAAAGAGTTGAGAAATAAGAAAGTGCCAATTGTGAAGGTTCTTTGGAAGAATCATGCTAAAGAAGAGGAATCATGCTAAAGAAGAGGCAACGTGGGAGAGTGAGCAAGTGATGCGAGATCAGTATCCCCAATTATTCCAGACTTGAGAATAGGTAATTTTGAGGACGAAATTATTTTGTAGAGGGGTAGAATTGTAATATCCCAAATGATACCCTAAAATTTTGGAATGTTAATTGTTGTATTGAATTAAAGGATTTTTAAGTATATGTTTAATTAAGAAAGGAAAAAAGAAGGAGATGTTTATATGTTGTATATATAAGGATATATACAAAATATATACAAGTCAATGGGTTTATTTTGGTCAAGAGATATTTTAATTATATTATTAAATATTGTTAGTGGAAGATGATGTAAGTGGGTTGATTATTTTATTGTTTAATTGCTTGGTGGAGAGTGATTTGAGTAGAGAGTGTTTGGTTAAAAGAGGTTGACTTTGCTTCATCTTCTTCTTTCTTCTTGGTCGGCCATCACCACCATCTTCAAGAGGGAGAGATTTTGTTGCTTCCAAACTCAAGAGATTGAAGGTTTTCAAGAGATCAAGTTGGAGTTTTAAGGATTTTCTTCACTTTTGGTAAGTTTCCAACTTGTTTCTTTGTTTTTCTTTTGAGCTGTGTTTATGGGTTTGTTGGAATGGTTGTAGTAGATGTGTTTTTGGCAGATTTGGTATGTTTGAGAGTTTTTTATCTTGTTAACTTTGATTTTGGGGTTGGATTGAAGAGAGAACAGGGTTAAGTTTGATGAAAGAGACAAGTGTTATGGATTGTGTAAGTTTGAGTTGTGTTATATGGTTGTGATTGTGTTTTGATGTTTGTAATTGAGTTATTTTAAGGTTTACTCAAGTATTATATGGGTTGTTGATGGTTTTTGTTAAGGTTGTTTGAGTGGAAAAGGGTTTTAAGAAGGTGTTTGTTGGATGTGGCCTTGTTGGTGTCGATTTCAGGGTTTTTGGCCTGACACGCCTATTAACATGGCCATGTCTTTGGGCATGTCATTGCTTCTATTTTTTGGGTTGTTGACATGAACAGTGACACGCCCATGTCACTAAGTGTGTCACAGCTTCTGTGTTGTAGTAGCATTGATACGGCCAGTGACAGGCTCATGCCACTAAGCGTGTCATAGCTACTGTGTTGTTGGTTGATTGACACATCCAGTGACACCCTATGTCACTGAGTATGTCATAGCTTCTGTGTTGGAGGAGAATTGACACATGCAGTGACATGCCCATGTCACTGAGCATGTCAAAGCTTCTATGTTGTGGGTTTAGGGCACGATCAGGGACACGCCCATGTTGTTGAGCGTGTCAAGTGTAGAGTTTGCCCTAGATAGTTCTCTTCCTTATTTTCTTATGTGTATCACTAAGTGAGTGTGTATGATCACCTTTGGATTAGGTTTTGAAGAGGTTTGAGCTACCTTAATTCAAGTGTTGAGAGTTATCTTGGAAAAGGAGTTGATAGAGTGGTATTGTTGCTCTTAGAGGTAAGTACAAACTTTGAGTGATTGCATACATGTACATGACATTGGGATTTAACACATTTAGTTGAGAAATGTGTTAAGTTAATTGATACATTGTTGATGAATGAGCTATATATTATGATATGCATAATGTAAATTATGTTGATGTATCAATGCAATTGAGTAATGTATTGTATATGAAAAGAAATATGGAATAATGTGGTAAGACATGTGAAATCATAATGTAACAAATTGATATTGATACAAAAGAGAAGAATGAGAAAGGTGAGAAAAATGATTGTATAATATGGCAATGAGCCTAGTTTGATTATGAGAAATGAAATGAGAAATGAATTGTGAAAGTATTTGATAATGAGAAAAATGAATTAATTGTGTGCCTAGTATGTTATTCAATTTTCAGAGTTCTGGGTTTGGCGGCATGCCTATGAATTGCTGGGTAGGTGAAAAGACCGGGTCGTAAGCCGAGCCCAGCTGATAAATGATAAATATGATGTTTTTTGGGGTGAAAAGACTGGGTTGTAAGCCTCAAAAACTGTGACAGTTTAGCCGGGTTGAGGACCAAGATACAGGGGCCCAAGGGTCTAGCCGGGTTGAGGTCCAAGAGATTGGGTCTTTTGAGCGGGGATTTTCTCCTCCACTCCCGGTGGAATGGTTCTTGCGACTTTGGCACTGTTTAGGCTCGAGGCCTTAGAGAACACGGACCTAAGTCAGGAGAAAATGGAGTCGCCACTCGGATAGATAGGGAAAATGAAAGGGGTGGATGACTCGATTCCTAAGGAATCCACAACCCCCTAATGGGTTCGGAAAGTTCGGTACGTGTGGGAAAGGTGAGAAATGTCCCAGCACCTCCACAATGCCCGGTTCATTGGAACCGGCCTCCTTTACAGGTCTTAATATTATAAAATTCATAAATATAACAATATTATCCATATTACATGCAACAATTAAAATAAATCATTATTATATTAAAATCAAAGCAATGTCCAAGCAAAACAAATAAATGGACACCTATCCGAGGATGGAAACATGTCCTTACATCATCCATGTCTAAACTAATAAGACACCCACCAAAAGTTAGAAACATATCCTTTACATTGTTCTAAAATATAAAAAGTAATTTAAATTACATGACACTTAACTAATGAGGTACCAAAAAGTGGAAACATACCTTTTACAACATTTGGAAATCAAAATAAACCAATAAAAGTAAATAACCATAAATCATTCATCATCAATCAAAATATACAATAAACATTCATCCATGATAAATTAAATAAATTAAACATTGAAATTCAATAAAGCAACCATCAAAGCATATAATAAACTACATAATCAGATAAAAAAATAAAGCATGTAAAGATACAAATTAGGGTTTACTATTTCTATTTAAAGTTCTTTAATTAATATCTAGGATTTTGAAATTTTAGTATTATTATTATTATTATTATTATTTGTTTAACCTACTATAAAGGTTTTAGAAAATTAGAATGGATTAGGGTTTCATAAATCAAATTAGGGTTTAGGGGTAACATTATGAAATTAGGGTTTTAGGATATTAAAACATTAGGTTTATAATTCTTGGTTACTGAATTGTTGTTTTGGACTTAATGTATTGAGTTTGAATGTTTAGGTTTATAAGTTTTAAGGATTAGGGTTTGGGAAAACTAGGGTTTATGGTCTTGGTTTTGAGAGAATTAGGGTTTTTAGTGTTTCATAAAATATATTTGGTTTTAGGATTTGAGAAAACAATTTAGAGTTTTATAAAGTTTTTGGAAATAGGCAAAACGATTTAAGAGTTTTAAAAACAGAAAAGTATTTTTTAGGGTTTTTGGAAAAAGGAAAGATTTAGGGTTTTTGAGGTTTAGAAGAAACAGAAAAGTATTTTTAGGGTTTTTAAGGTTTAGAAGAAACAGAAGAAATCATTTATGTTATTGAAACGAAGATCAATGTTACCACATATTATAGATCAAGGTTTTGAGTGTATATTCTTATGAATCGAAGAAACAAAGCTATTGTAAGAAAATATAAATTAGAAATTAGAGATTCAAACCTTCGTTCATTGGTTCCATCAAAAATTGCTTCTTGGATGAACAAGGACAAAGGCAAGGTTGCTGCCTTTGATAAATTGTTGATGGCTTTGCTTGTTCCTCTCAAATCCAAAGTCCCAAGTTCAAAGTTCTAGTCCTAAGTTTTTCTTTTTTTCCTCCAAGTTTGATCCCTTTTTCTGTGTTTTTTAGTGTTATTTATAGGAAATTTAAAAGATTAATTCCAATTGTTTAAAGAAATTATAATTAATTAGGAAAAGAAAACTGAAACCAAATAGAATTTTATTTCGAAAAAAATTGCGTTGGAAAAATTTTGCTGGTGAAAACTAGGATGAGCTGCGAATGCTGGGCGCGCTGGCGGGCTGCCAGGCCATTTCGCTTACAGGAAACTCCTGCCGCAGGAGTTTCCTGCGGGCGAAATGGCCCAATGACATTTCGCTCGTCACCGATTTTTTCGTCGCTAATTTTTATTTTTATTTGATTCAAACTTATAAAAAATAAGTACTAAAATAAATTTTATTTAATTAAAATAACACAATTTATTTTAGACTATATAAAATATATTGGACCGGACTATGTCAAAAATTAAGGGTCTACAGGTCTGTTACATTATCCATGGATATATATATTGCCTATGGGGCTAGACACAAGGTGTCATATTGGACCAAAACAGTAACTCTAAACTTTGAATAGCATATTAGATCCTTTTTGGGCCCATGTTTGTCTTTGCTTAAATGTGAATTATGAAATGTGATGCAAATGATTAAAATGTTGAGATATAATGTAATAAGTTGATATATTCATATATATTGTGCATGAGAATCGTATTGATCTATATTGAATCAAAGTTTGTACCACTAAGCTATCTACTTAGCGCGATTATGGTTCATCGCGCAGGTGACAGGTAGATCCGGTTGTGCCGGAGAGCTTGTCTAGACCGAGTCGAGTCTAGGCTTGAGTTTGTGAGAGCAGTGTTGAGTTGTGGACATCAAGATCAGAGACGAACTGCCAGCATGTATAAATTCTATAATTTTGTAAACATTGATTTTGATATATATACATATGTATTTTCCGCTGCTTATTTAACAAATGTTTTGAACAGACTATTTTGTATAAACTTGTGGGTACTAATGTTATATATACATATATATATGTATTTTAACGATTGAATATTTAATCTATTGCTATTTATAATATAGTTTAAATGTTTTAAGTTTACTCGAACTGACTTATGATGATTATATGTTAAAGATTAAAGTTTGGTTTGTTTAAAATGTACTATGACACCCTTATATCCTCTATATGTATATCACATGTTGTGTGGGTGTATGTGGTGTGCGTATATGGGGTATGGGGGTGTTACATTTTTATTTTACTTTATTTTATTTTTAAACATCAAATTTCTTTAGCCTGTCAATATTCATTGGTATATTCACTAAACTTGTTTCCATCCATGTCTGACAACTTGACCATGCCTTTCTTCATTACCTCTCTCAAAATATAAGGCCCTTCCAAACTCGGTTTAAACTTTCCTTTTGGATAAGGAATATTTACTTTGCACTATTTTAGCACTATGTCACCAGCCTTAAATCTTCTAACATGGACTCTTTTATTGTAAGCAAGAGATATCTTTCTTTGGTAAAGTTGATGATGATATAGTACCTTTAACCTCCTTTCTTCTAATAAAGCCAACTGTGTGTATCTGCTCAATACCCATGTTATCTCTGGAAGCTCAGCTTCTACCACCACTCTTAGGGATTTGACCTCAATTTCAATAGGTAGTATGATCTCCATTCCATGGACCAAAGAAAATGGCATCATTCCATTCAGAGTTCGTGCACTTGTTCTATACCCCCATAAGGCAAACGGAAGCATCTCCAACCAATCTCTATATGTCTTGGTCATCTTGGACTGCTTAATCATTTTATTAGCTATCTCTACTATACCATTAGCTTTTAGTCTGTATGGAGAAGACCGATGGTGACTGATTTGGTATTTTTCAAATAGACCCTTAATAGCCCCTTGGAATTGCACCCCATTATCTGATACTATACTGTGTGAAACTCCATATCTATAGATGATATTTCTTCGGTAAACTGAGCCATTTGCCTTACACCCAACTTATTGAAATATTCAGCTTTGACCCACATAAAAAATTAGTTGATTGCTACTACTATATACCGATGGCCATTTGAAGTTGTTGGATGTATCTCCCCAATAATGTCTATTCCCCATTGTAATATCCCAAAATATACCCCAAAAGTTTTGGAGTTATTGTTGTATTTGGATTTAAGGTATATGTTTTATGGAAATAGAAAGATAGATAAATTAATTAAAAGGAAATAGTATAAGGAATGGATGTATATGGAGGATAATATGTATACATATGGTATTTGGGAAATATAAATGCAATATATATATAAGACATATACATAATGTATAAAGTGGTGTAGGGAAGAGTAAGTTTATATAGTTTAATAATAATAATAATAATAATAAAAGAAAGAAGGAAAGAAAGTCAAAAGGAGTAAGAAGATATTTTGAAAATAATAATATTATATTATTATTATTATTATTATTATATATATATATAAGAGATAAGAACAAAGAAAGAAAAGATTCTTTCTTTCTTCTTCTTCTTCTTCTTCGTGGATGAGAGAAAGAGAGAGAGAGAGAGAGAGAGAGAGAGAGAGAGAGAGAGAGATGTGATTTTTGATCTTCACATCAAATTGCTTAAGGATTTTAAGAAGATTGAAGATGAAGTTTGAAGATTTGGCAAGAAATTCAAGTAAGTCATCTTTTGATTTCTTGGTTTAATTGAAGTTGTGTTTGAGTTTGATAGATTGTTTAAGAGTGTGTTGTTTGATTTTGATATGTTTAAGAGTATGTGAGTAAATTGATTATGGATTTTAAGGATGGATTGAAGAAAAGAGTAAGTGTGTTGAAAGAGATGGTGTTGTAATTATGTTTAAGGTTTGTAATGATGTTTGTGATTTGTGATTGATGTATGTGGGAGTTGTTTTGATGTTTTGTAAGTTTAAGATGGTTTTTGGGTATGTTTTGGTAAGTTTGTTTGAAGTGGATGTTGGTGATAAGGGGTGTTTTGTTGGGTGTCTTGTTGTTTTGGCCGGAATCTGGATTTTTGGCCTGACACGCCCAGTGACACGCCCGTGGTATTGAGCGTGTCAAAGCTTCTGTATTGTTGGTTTAGGGCACGATCAAGGACACGCCCGTGTTGGTGAGCGTGTCATGTGTGTGGAGTTTGCCCTAGTTGATTCTTACCTATATTATCTTATGTGTATCTCTAAGTAAGTATGTATGATCACTTTTGGGATTAGGTGTTGAAGAGATTGAGTTGCTTTAATCCAAGTACTGAAGGATTTATGAAAGAAAAGTAGATGGATGTGAGTTTCTCTTGAGGTAAGTACAAAACTTCATTTGATTTCATATATTTATATGATTTAGGACCTTAACACCTTCAGCTATAAATGTGTTAATGTATTATAGTGTTGATGTATATATATATGGATAATGTATATGTTATGGAAGGTGAAAGATGTGATGATATAATTTGTATGATGTGAAAGTAATGTTATGATTGATGTATGCCTAGATAATGTTCAATGCCATTGAGTGATGATAGAAATGATATGATAGATTTGCCTAATTGATGTTTAATGTAATTGATGTTATACATGTATACTTGAATAATAAAGTGTATTATTGTGAATAAGAATGTGATGTGAAGCCATTGTGATTGGCTATGATGAATCAAATGTGATATGAAGCCATTGTGATTGGCTATGATGAATCAAATGTGATATGAAGCCATTGTGATTGGCCATGATGAATCAAATGAGATGTGAAGCCATTGTGATTGGCTATAATGATAATTGAGAATGATATTGATAAAAAAATAATAAATGAATTGTGTGACTAATGTGTTATTCCATTTTCAGAGTTTGTTGTTGGTGGCATGCCTATAGTAACAATCTCTTGAAGTTAGGTTGGGCTTGATCCTTGAAGCCAAGTTGGGTTGAAGTTTAACATGTTTTACTCCCCTTGAAGCTTGGTTGGGTCTAGTCCTTAAAGCCTAATTGAGATGTTACAACCCTTGAAGCTAGGTTGGATTGGTTCTTGAAGCCAAGTTGGGTTGATACTTAGCATGCTTTGTTCCCCTTGAAGCTTGGTTGAGCCTAATCCTTGAAGCCTAGTTGGGATAATGATAAATGTGATAATTAAACCAAAGCATTAACTCTGAAAATTGAATGGCATATTAGTGTGTTGTTTGGGCCCGAGTCTGTCTTTGTTGTCAATGTGATATTCAAATGTTGAAATAAATGAATAATGGGATTTATGGCTGACTTTGTTGAAAGTGTGATTCATGATTAATGAATTGTGAATAAAATGATGTTATGAAGTATGATTTTGTAATGTATGTAATAATATATTAAAAGTGAAAATGGCTTTAGGAGCTTTGTTGAGATATGATTTTATGAAAATATAGTATGATGTGTAAAATGTATATGAATGTGGAATTTGTGAGTATTGTTTTCATGAAGGTTTGGATAGGTCAATGAATGGTGATTTATTGAAATGATGTATATGTTTATGTATATGAGATAGGAAGGGTAAGTATCGTGTTGTGAATGTTCCATGTAAATATGTATATAATTTATGAGATTTGTGGGAATATATGAAGAATACATTGAGAAAGGAAAACGGGGTAAAAGAACAATAAAACATGATGCTAAAAATATGAGGTATGATTCTTTGGTAAAGCATATATTTTATATTTTATATTTATTTGTACTTCTAAGCTCTTGGGCTTAGTGCGGTTGTGTAATTGCGCAGGTGATTATGCGATTGATCTGGAAGTTCAGCTGTTATGCCACGAGAAGGGTAAGAGTGTCTCGAGACCAACTAGAAGGTGATGCATACATATGTGATATTAATTATGTTGTATTTTTATAAGAATCATGATATTTGTAAATGTTCTTTAAATTAATGTAATATTGCTTGAACTTGGATAAAGGTTTCAAAATAATTGAAACGAAAAGTAACATTCTTATACTTTATATACGTATTGTATGTATACCAGGTATATGTATAGTACTTATATAGAGTATGGGGGTGTTACACCCATGCTGCAAATGGCCAAGGCAAAGACATAGAATGTAACTCTTTAGGAGGTAAATGGTTCAAGTTTCCATATAGCTGGCATTGTTGAAACTTCCACACAAAATCAATACAATCTTTTTTCATAGTCCAATAGTAGTAGCCTTGCCAAATTATCTTCTTAACAAGAACTAACCCATTCATGTCAGCCTTACAGGCCCCTGTATGCACTTCTTACATGGTTTGTGCAACTTTGGACTTCCTTAAACATCTCAAATGTACCCCGTTTGGCCATCTTTAATACTACTCCCCTTGGAAAGTGATGTATTGTAAAGACCATCACCTTATAGCTCTCCTTTCTTCCTTTGTTGTCACAGGTGGATAATCCCAATTTTCTAAGAATCATCTTATGGTATCATACTCATAGCAAGGGGTTGATGAGCTAGTCAAAACTAGAGATTTCAAGAATAATTTGACAGGATCCTCCCATACCAAAACTAATATAACTAGGGCATTGACCATCTGGTTTTCATCTCTTGGTAAGTGTGAGAACCTACAGTCTTTGAAATTTTTCCTTACTGTGGTCAAGTAATCATGGTACGATTTTAGCTTCTCTTTTTTCAAGTCCCATTCTCCATTTACTTTGGAAATAATCAGCAATAAATCACCAAAATCTATACTTTAATAACCCTCATGATCATCAAGGTTTCCAAGCCAAAGATACATGCTTCGTATTCTACTATGTTGTTGGTTACCTTGAATTTTAATTTTTTGGAAAAGGGGATGAGTTCTTCTTCTAACGATTCCAATATAACTCCTAATCCAATTCCCTTCTTATTCACCGCTCCATCAAAGTACATCTTCCATTCTTGCACTTCTATGGTTGCCAAATGTTCATCTAGGAATTTGAAAGTTATTTCTTCACTTTCAGGCAATGGTTGTTGAGCCAGGATTTCTGCTACTACTCTTCCTTTAGTTGTTTTCTTAGTTATGTATTCAATCTCAAATTCTTCTAGGATTATAAACCACCAGCCATACTTCCCTATTAATGAAGGCGTCTCCTTAATTATTTCACTGGATCCAACCTAGAAATTGCTTGCACAATATAAGATTGGAAGTAATACTATAACGACCAAACCATAACAATATAAGTCTTTTCAATGATACTATACTTAATTTCATAAGGCATGAGCTTTCTACTTAATTATTAGATTGCATACTCAACTCCTGATTCATCTGCCTGGGCCAGCATTGCCCCTACTGATTCTTCTTCTACTACTAAGTACAGTATCAATGGTCTACCCAATTTGGGTGGTTTCAAGATAGGTTGATTTGATAAATACTCTTTTATGTGCTTGAAAGCTTTTTCACATTCATTATTCCACTCATTTAGTTACTTTTTCTTAAGTAGTTTGAAGATGGTTTCACAAATTATTGTGAGTTTTGCAATGAACCTGCTTATATATTGTAACCTTCCGATAAAACCCCTAACTTCCTTCTCTATCTTAGGGGCTGGCATTCAATCTTAATGTCATTCAAGCTAATGACATGCCTTAACATATTACCCAAGGTAACTCCAAACATGCACTTCTTCGAGTTCAATCTAAGTTTATACTTGATTGCCCTTTCAAGGAAACTTTTAAGGTTCTGAAAGTGTTGCTCTCTTATTTCTAACTTTACCATCACATCATCGACATACACCTCAACCTTCTTATGCATCATGTCATGAAATAGAGTAGTGGCCATCCTCTGATAAGTTGCTTTGGCAGTTTTCAAACCAAAAGGCATCACCCTGTAGCAAAATATCCCCCATGTAGTTATGAAAGAGATTTTGGCTTTATCCTCTATGGCCATTAACACTTGATTCTATTAGGAAAATCTATCTACAAATGAGTGTAGCACACTAGAAGTTTCAATATCAATTAGGACATCTATATGAGGTAAAGGGAAGTCATCTTTAGGGGAAGCCTTATTCAAATTCTTATAGTCCACACAAACCCTAATTCTTTCATCCTTCTTTGGGACAGGAATGATATTGGCCAACCAGTCAGGGAACTCAATTACTTCTAAGAACTTCACCTGTATCTGCTTGGCAACTTCTTCCTTTATCAACTTTGCCCATTCTAGCCTCATGTGCCTTAACTTTTGCATGACCAGCTTTATACTGGTATAGGCTGGAATCAAGTATTCAGCTATGTCTCAATCAATTCTTGGCATATCTTCATAAGACCAGGCAAAACCATCTTTATATTTTTTGAATATTATTTCAAATCTCTCTCTCTCTCTCTCTTCAGGAGTAAGATCGCACACTATGCTAATATCTTTAGGGTTTTCTGGTATTCCCAAATTTAATGTTTGAGTGTCAACATAGTTAATATTTAAAATGCTCATGTAATCACCACAAAAATGTATGCAATAGTCAAGAAAAAAAACATCACACAAGTAGGCAAAATCAGACTTTATTACACTCATTTTGGAAAAGAAAACATCATCATCCTCACAAAGAGCATACAAATCAAAATCAATGTTCTCATCATCACATATTGCAAAATCTTCAAATTGATCTTTAATGAGAACAGTAATCTCTTTTGGAGTACTTAGGACTTTTGGGCCAGCTTCCTTCTTCTCTTCTTAGTCAATTGGTGGGGTGATCTGCTTTTTCACCTATTCAGCAAGCTCAGTAACATCAGCAAAGATTCTTGGTATCATCCTTCCCATGAACATGACAGGCTTTGGCTTCCCTTCCAGTGATCTTAATTCTGGAGCTTTGATAAATATCTCCTAAAGTGGAGGAAATTCCATCTTCTTGTCTCCCTTCAGTAGAGTATCACCATTATGCCTTCATGACCTATCCCCTTCCTTAATACTTGAGTCATGAAATTTAAAAGCTCTATCACACTTGATTTTCCTTTCACAAGTTTGGTTCCTGGCAAGTAATTCATCAGCATCATCATGGTTAGAACCTTGGAACCAATTATTATGTCTTGAGAAATACCAGCTACTTGGAAACCATTAAGGGTCCTTTCTAATATAAGTGTGTTAAATGCTTCACTATTTTCTGTCTCAATTATTATTATCCCATCATTACTTGGAAACTTGATTTTCTGATGATATGTGGAGCGAACTCCACCAAGAGGGTGAAACTATGGGCGACCCAATAGTAATGCGAAGGTAACCGATATATTTAGAGCCACAGATTCAACTATAGATTCAATAGTTCCTACCTTTACCAGGGTTTTGAAAGTTCCTTCAACTTGCCTCTTAGTATTGTCATAAGCTCGAATTGTTACATCAGATAGACTCATGTCATGAGTTGACATGGCAAGATTTGGCAGCACTTTGAGTGGGCAGACATTTATAGCAGAGCCATCATCAACCATTACACAAGGGGTTCTCTTTCCCTTGACCTCTACCTTAATAAAAAGTGGACAGACATGGTCTTTTCCATCTTCTGGTAAGTCAGCATCTAAAAGAGAAACCATTCCCATTTTAATATTGTTTCCCTCTTGAATGTCTTCACATTTATTCACCTCTTCAGCTTTCTTTGCTCCCATGAAACTAATTAGCTCCTCTGGTGCTACAGAAGTGGAAATCTGCTTGCTTGTAATAGCTTTGGCCATAGTCTCACGATGCTTTTTGGATGTAGCCGACACACCCCAAATGCTGATGTTGGCTTGGGTCCTTTTTAATTGCTTAAGGAAAGTATCATCTTCATCTTCTTTTCTTTCTTTCTCAACTTCCTTCCCCTTGTCAACCTCTTTTTCCTTTGAAGGAGCTCTCCCATAAGGTTTGCAAGAGCGGGTATTCAGTAGTTCCTCTTCAGGTTGAAATCAATCCCATTCTTCTTGCCTGGCTTCTCATTCTTCATCACTATCGATTGAATTCCAAAACTTATTCACAACGCAAGTGATCAATGCATTCTTTTCCATATTTGATTCATCAAGCAAAACTTTCTCTTTTGTAGCTTCTCAAACTATGTCTTAAAAATATGACAAGGCAAACTTCTTACTCAACCCTTCTCCTAGCATTAAAGTTGTTGGTGGAGGTACTCTGTTGAACTCAGGCAAAGTATTTCCCTTCATGTTAGGCTTGTTGGGCTCAGGCAACTTTCCATTGTTAATCAAGTTTTGGATATCATGCTTTAACTAAATGTAATTATCTATCTCATTCCCTTGCATTGGTGAAATTGGCAAAAGGCCTTGGCATCAAAATTTGGTAGAAGTGGATTAGGCAGAGGCGGGGCCAATGGTTGTAACAACCCTTTCTTTTGTAGCTTATTGAAAACCCATGATAGAGGTCTTACAAAATCTAAAAACCATCTTTCGTTCCCTTGGTCAGTAGTTGTATTGACATCCACAGCTTTTTATGTATTCCAGCTACCAGATTGGTAACTTCCCTTCTCGTTCCTTCTTCCAGAAAAGCACTTTTTCTCCCTTTCTCATTCTTCTATCTGTAAGCCAACTTGGAGAAGATCCTTGAAATCTCTAATAAGAGTGTGAGACAACCTCTCACAGAGGTTGGGCAAGGCACCTCTTACTATCATTCTAATCTTATCAGACTCATCAGGCTTATTTTTAAGAATGTCAGCCTTATTTCTCCACCTCTTTACATAATCAATAAAGTTCTCATTTTGCTTCTGCCGGATAGTCTACACCGCCATCAGGGTCATTTCCAGCTCAACTTTGTACCCATATTGTTGAATGAAAGCTTTGTACAGCAAATCCCAATTCTTTTGAGTGCTTTCCTCTAAGCTACTAAATTAGTTTTGCACAACAGGATCTAGAGAAATCATGAAATACCTTGGAGTTTGAGCCTTAGTAGATCTAGTAGACTGTATGGTAGTGATATACTGCTTGACATGCAAGTGGAGATTTCATGTTCCATCAATCTTTGAAAAATGGAGGCATCTTGAATTTCTAAGGAATCTCCCCATCACCCTCAAATAGCTTGTCCATCTCCAACACCTCCTTAGCTTTAAGCTTCTTTTCAAACATCTTCTCCAAATCAGCAATCAATTTTTACCCATTAGATCTTGAAAATATGCACCCCAGTCACCACCATCAATCACTTCCTTGTCTTCATTAGAGGCCACTTCAGCTACCTTAGCCTTTCCCTTATCCTTTTGCTTCTTATTACTAACAGATGCTTTTCCCTTATCCACTGCCATTAGGGTCACTTCCAGCTCAACTTTGTACCCATATTGTTGAATGAAAGCTTTGTACAGCAAATCCCAATTCTTTTGAATGCTTTCCTCCAAGGTACTAAACTAGTTTTGCACAATAGGATCTAGAGAAATCATGAAATACCTTAGAGTTTGAGCCTTAGTAGATCTAGCAGATTGTATGGCAGTGATGTACTGCTTGACATGCAAGTGGAGATTTCATGTTCCATCAATCTTTGAAAAATGGAGGCATCTTGAATTTCTAAGGAATCTCCCCCATCACCCTCAAATAGCTTGTCCACCTCTGACACCTCCTTAGCTCTAAGTTTCTTTTCAAACTTCCTCTCCAAATCAGTAATCAATTTTTACCCATTAGCATTTTATGTTTTTTCCACAACCTTCATTTCTTTCTTCTTTTCTTGGGGATCTTGAAAATATGCACCCTAGTCATCATCATCCATCACTTCCTTGTCTTCATTAGAGGCCACTTCAGTTACCTTAGCCTTTCCCTTATCCTTTTGCTTATTATTACTACCAGATGCTTCAGCATTGTTATCCTTTACTAGTGAAAGTAATTGACTTCTCACGGTCTCAGTCAGGACCCCCTTCAATTCTTCCATCTTGGAGTTCAGAGCATCATGCACCATCTTCTAAACTTTCTCAGGTTCCATTGCTTTTGATGTGAAATTGACTGAATTATCACTAGATTCTGAGTCATGGGTGAAGTTTTCATAAGCTCTTGAACTATCATACTTCAGGTCTATGAGACAGAAATGATCAATGCTAATACAATACATGTATGCATATGTAACAAACAATCAAAGTAAACAAATATATTAAGTCAAGACGTTCCTTCCAACCTTATATCTTCCACACATGAGTGGCAAGTCTCTTATCCTATGTATCATGGTCAACAAAATATCAACATGGGATATTTTATTTTCGAAGGAATCACTCAGACGAAATAACCAATAATTGTGTTTTCAAAATAGAAGTCAGTTTTTGATAATTCTCACTAATTAAGTCTTAATCCTTTAGGTCCACTTGAAAAATAGCCTCTTCTACTATATTGTGGATTAAAACTAAATTAATGAGTTTATTATAAATAGACTTCTCATTTTGAAAAGAAAATAATGATCCATACCACAAACCAACACATAATTAACAAGTCTTAGTATAAATAAGGCCCAAAATTGACTTTAATATTCCATAATTGATCTAAATAGTTACAAGTTCATTAAAAATTTTGCAATGGAAAGTCCATTGTAAAATATTGACCCTTTGTAAAAAGATTTTTAAGAAAGATGGGTCGTAAGGTGAAAAATCATTTTTGGCCTATTTTGAAAACATTTTGAAGCACATTGCAAAACTTTGTTTCAAAAATTAATTTTGGGCTTCATACTTTGGGCCATAAGAAAGCAACCGTTGTCCATCAAAAGTTTTGAAAACAATTTAGGCTTTAGGCTTAAAAGGAATTAGGTCATAAAATGGTTTTGTGCCTTCATCATAATTAGGTCACAGTAGGAAAAGGAAAACCAAATGGCCCAAAACACAACTAAGATATATTAATCATAGTCAAACAATCAAGCAATTAGGGTAAAACCTAAGGAAGATTACTAGGCCAACTACATAGGTTTTAGTCTTTATGGTAAAAAGGCTTAGGTTCCCATAGCAAATATATTCTAAAAGGTACAAGGCTATGAGTGGTTATACAATGCTCGATCTCCATACATTGAGTGAAAGTATGGTATCACTTACATACATATAACACGGGTTCCACAGGGCATCCTAATCCACACACACAATGCATTCTAAATGATGCAATGAATAATATTATAATAATAAAGAATAAAATAATATAAAAACCAACGAAATCAACTTCTCTTATACATAGTGGAGTCATCACTGTGAGTGGAGATTTTCACCCCCACTCCTGATATAATGGTTCTTGCGGCTGTTGCACTGTTAGGCTCGGCGCCTCAGAGAACACGGGCTTAAGCCTAAAAAAATAGAGTTGCCATCGGATGGGCCAGAAAGAAAGAAAGGGATGAATGACTTGATTCCTAAGTAATCCCCAATCCCCTACTAGGTTCAAATAGTTGGGTACGTATGGGGATGGTTAGAATGATCCAGTACCCCCATAATGCCTGATTCATTAGAACTGACCTCCTTTCCAAGTCTAAATATTGTTAAATTCTTAATTATTATCATACTATCCATGTTACATGCAATTATAAAAATAATATTCATTATATTAAAATCATAATAACTAGATAAAATGGGCACCCATGCTGGATAGAAACATGCCCTTACAATGTCCAATGTCCAAAACATTAGTAAATAAAAATAGGATACCCAAAAATTGGTGGAAACATGTCCCTTACATTCATTCCCAAATGAAAATAATATAAAAAAAATAAATTAAATAACCAAGGCTCCCACAAAGTGGAAACATGCCTTTTACAACTTTATAACCCAAACAAATAAATATAGTTCAACTAAATGAGCAATAAAACAACGAAAATGCATCATCCATCATAATGTTAGGAAATCAAGGAGATCACAGCAAACCAAAAACACGCAGCGGAAAAATTTGATCTTTGATTTCCCATCAGGATCCATGTTGTTCATTTAATTCGACAAAAGTGTTCAAAGAACTAACCTGTTGATGATTAGAAATCACAGTTTGGAAGAGATGCCTCGATTGCGAAACACCCTCTATCACGTATCCACACGAATGCTACCGTCTGGAGTGCTAGCTCTCTACAACGGCGAAGGCTGAAAAAACATTTTCTCTAAAACGTATTAGGGTTCCTATTTTTTTCGTTCTCTTTTTATTTTCTAAAGTTACCTCTAAGAAGACTTAACGTCTGGAGTGAATATAATCACTCCAGAATCCAATTCGAAATTGGATAAGGTAAGTCAAATTCAGAATCCAAGTCTAATTAGGATTCTGAATATATTATCTAATAATATATATATATATATAAAATGAAAATATTAATAATAACAAATATTAATATCTAATATTAATATTATTAGTATTATATCCAGCCCAAAGCGCATTCTTGTGTGTGACCCGATAGGCCCATATTAATTGGCAGTCAATTTAATCTCTATTAAACCAACAAGTCATAATTGGCCTCTAGCAAGGCGTTACAACTACCCAATTAATATAAGGAATGTCCAATTTGCCTAATAATAGTACATGCATTAATCCCTTTGTCACACGATATCTAGCTTGAACATAAGTCATGGTCAACGTCATACTTATATTGTCCAAACTTATGATTACTCGATCTCCAAGTAGACTGATAAAAACAAATGAAATTGATCACACTATCAATTCATTTGAGCACGGCCATGCATTTCACAGTCTCACTTATCGAGGGGCCCAAAAGATATCTCTCTCAAAGAGAGGGACAAATTCTATCTTGATTGTTCATTATCCTCTACATAATTTCTATCATATATGATCATAACCTTTATTACTATCCAGTTACGGATAATGTTTGATCATGTCAAAATATAATAGTCCTTATATTGGAAACTATGACAATCTCAAGTCAAAGAATTAATACATAACTATCATGAGATTTACTTATGACACTAACCCATGTGGTAATCTCATGATGGGTCTATCCAATACATTGTTCTCTAACAAGTATCTATGAAATTGATTTGTATCACTATACACATAACCATCTGATGATTATCAAATCAATGTTCATACTGGTTAAGAATTTTTTTTTTATCTCTATAACAATAATAAACCAGGGACAAATATCAAAATTGTGTAACATGCAAACAAACAATAATGATAATAAAACCTCATTTATTAATAATGAATGTATAACATAAAGATCCAAATAAATGGCCTAGGGCACATACACTAACACATAAAGCATATAATGATAAGTCAAACAATCAAAATTAGGATTCCCTTATTAAATTAGGGTTTTAGGGTCCTTCTCGATCAACATAGGGTTTACTTCTAAAACTAGGGGTTTTATATGCAAAACTAGGGTTTGGCATCAAAACTAGGGTTTTTCCTCAACTAGCATTTAAAGAAGTAAATTAGGAATTTGGAACAAGATTAGGGTTAGGTCATGCAATGGTATGATTTAATTCTAAAATTAAGATAGAATATTATAAGATTAGGGGTTTTAGATTTATAAAAATAAGGATAACATAGGCAATTGACATTTTTGTCTATTTTAATCCCAAATCGTGTGATTTACTATAAACAACTTGTAACATTGGTCATTAATTAAATGATACAATGAATTAGTCAATAAAATAAATATACAATGAAATTGAATTGAATTGGGTAAAAGAAGTTGAACCTACGCTGTTGGCTCAACCAATCTGATACATTGAAACAACCGTAATGATGCTACTGCCTGAGACAATGTTGTGTTTATGGTTAGAGATTCAATGATCTGAGGATCACTTTAGGCTACTACCTCTTTTGTTTTACATCTATTTTCCTCTCTGTTAAATTACTCATTTTTTAGCTATCAAAACCTAATTGCCATTTTTTCCTTTTCTTCTCCCTAATTACTAGCTACCTTATTATATTTATAGGTAAACCTTGGGGTTAATTAGGTTTACTAATCCTAAACCCACTAAAAGACCCTTTGATTTATCTGAATCCCCTTGAATTTAAACCTAATTAGGATACTAAATTAAACATGAATTCAGCTTCGCCGGTTTAATGTGAAATTGGCTCATATCAAATTAGATGCGGCTAATTTGATATCAACTACTAGACCATGGCCAATTCGATATGAGCTTATGCTCATATCAAACTAGATAATACTCATATCGAGTTGGGCAAGTCCAATTCAATATGAGCTTAAGCTCATATCGAATTTGGTAGTCCAATTCGATATGATCATAGCCCATATCAAAATAAACCAAACTGAATCAATTTTAAATTTGGATCATACTAGATTCAAACTTTAAAAATTGGACCGGGTTTAATTTGGCCTTTTAAAATTTGACCAATTTAATTTAAGCCTTTAAAGTAAGTTTAATATTTTAAAATCGAATCAAATTTGGCTTGGTCACATTTAATTGGGATCAAACCTATTTAGGGCCAAAATTAGGGGTCTACACAATAATATTTAGACCTAAAAAGGAGGCCGATTTCAATTGAACTAAGAATTATAGGGGTATTGGGTTACTTCTCACCTTCCCCATACGTACCCAACATTTTTATCCCAGTAGGGGTTGGAGATTTCTTAGGAATCAAGTCATGCACCCCTTTCTATCTTCCCAGGCTATCCAGGTGGCAACTCCAATTCTCTAAATTAATTTTGTTCTCTAAGGACCAGAGCCTAACAATGAAAAAATCACAAGAATCATTCCAACGGGAGTGGGGGCAAAAATCCCCACTCTCACAATTGGCCATGGCCAATTCGCCATGATCCTTTATTTCAGGCCTAAATAATTTTTTTTAAGTTTCCTAATTGTGCTTAAAATCAAATAAGCTTGGATAAATGGAAGCTTTTTAAATAGAATTAGGATTGTTGAAACTAAGAGGAGCCAGTTTTGTTGCCCAAATATTGCCTATAAATACAAAGCAACTACGAAAAAAAAGGAGAGGCAGTCGAGCAGAATTTAAACAACCATAATTAGCAATCAGAAAGCAACCATTAGCAAAAATTAATAAGCAAGAATAGGTAACCATTAGGAATTAAGAATAGCAAACTGAAGACACTGAGAGACAGAAAGTAAACACACAGAAACCTTAAAACATGTTGTTCAACCAAACTCTTAGTTGATCAAACCTACAAAATTTGTACAAGGTAGAAACCATTGTGCAATTACGAGGCTTGCTCCAACATCCAAACTTTTAGTGGAACCAACAACTTACGTATGATGTTTAAATTTATTTAATTCAACTCAATATCATCTTTATTTTAGTTTTGCAAAGTTTATTGTGTATCATTTTGATTTTATAGCAAGCTCATCTAGCAAACCCTAATTTTAAGATCAATTCCAATGTGATAATTGAAACCCTAATTACATGTTTTAATGTTAATTGTACTGCCAAAACCCTAATTTTAAAAACCAAAACTTTAATTGAATGTTAACTAGTTTTAGAATTAAAACCCTAAATTGATGATTTATAACCCTAATTTATATTCTGGAGGCAGCAACTCATTTAACCAGTATTAGCAGGACTGTCGCATGCATTGCACCTTATATTTCTTTAACAAGTTAATATTAAGATATGTTTGTGGACTGCAGTTTTTTGTGATTAAACTTAATTTCCTTTTAGTTAAGCCCTAAATTACTATTATTTGTGTGATGATTAACTATATGTTTGGATTATTTTTCTTGTTATGAATGGTTCAGTGGTGTTAATTTTATTATTTGGATTTTAAAGATGTAAAAGGCACATTTCCACTTATGGGTGCCTTATTTGTTGAATTTATTTAGTTTGTGTGATTTAATTTATTTAATGACTTTAGGACAATTATAAGGGACATGTTTCCATCTTTTGGTGGGTTTCCCATTTTATTTGCTTTTATGGATCTTGGATATTTGTAAGGACATGTTTCTATCTTGCGATAAAACCTATTTTGTTTGATTTGTTTGATTTATAATATGATGTTGTTCATTTCAATAATGTTTGTAATATGAATAGTAACATAAGAATTTAATAATATTTAGACGTGAAAAGAAGGTCGGTTCTAATGAATTGGGTATAATGGGGGTACTAGGTCACTTCTCACCTTCCTTATGCATACCCAACTTTTCAAACCTAGTAGGGGTTAGGGATTCCTTAGGATTCCAGTCATCCACCTCTTCTATCTTCTTCCCGACCCATTCGGGTGGAGACTCCTATTCTTTGAGTTTAGCCTCATGTTCTCTAAGGCCCAAAGCCTAATAGTACTGAAGTCACAAGAACCATTCCACCAAGAGTGGGATGAAATCCCCATTCACACAAAGCCTAAACCATATTTGGTTCTAGGTGGTCTTTGTACACTAATTAAAGTGTCCAAAGCCTCCTTTTTATGAAATTTAGAAATGGAATTTTTTTAATTCTTAAATTTTTTCTCAAAAAGGCATATTCCTTTGAAATTTGCTCTAGACTAGAAGAAGTTTTATCATTCAAGAGCATTTAGATTGCTCTTTGGAGGTGTTTATTTCAATAATAGAATTTTTTTAGTTCAATAAAATCTTTTTTCTAATTTAGAGCATTTATCTTTGTAAACTTTCATTTTAGAAAAGTCTTTTTGCACCTTTTGGTTCATGTGAACTATAAGCTTATCATCATCATCTACCTCGCCAACATCATTATCAAGATTATCACTAGAATTCAAGGATAGAGTAGTTACCTAATTTGAAGCATTTTCTTCATTTCCCATGACCACGAGGCAAAGGTTTACACTCTCATGTTCTTCATTTCATCACTTGAAGAATCATCATCCCATGTGGCCTTGACAGCTTTCTTCTTTTCATTGTCCCACTTCTTATTCTTTAGCTTAGGACAATCACTCTTAATGTAAGTTTGTTTGCCACATTTAAAGCATTTCACCACATTCTTCTTCACCTTATCTTTGGAAGGAGTTAGGGTTTGAGCCCTTATTTACATATAACTTTTCTTTCTTTCTCTTCCTCATGATAGTCTTCATGACTCTCCTTGAGAGAAGAGCTACTTCTTCATCCTCATCCTCATCCTCATCCTCATCCTCATCATCACCTTCACCACCACTGGAGCTTTCACTCTCAGAAGATTTAAGTGCAATGCCTTTCTTATTTTCTTTCTCATGCTTATCTTCTTCTTTCTTAATGGTCATCTAATGGATGAGAAGCTTCTCTACAAACTCATTTATTCTAAGAATGCTTAGATCATGAGCCTCTTGAATTGAAGAGACCATGGATTCAAAGATCTTCTTACGTAGTGCTCTTAAGATTTTATTGATGTCTTCTTAAGAGTAGGCCTTTTCTACTTTTTTAAATCCATTATGATGGCAAGTAACCAGTTTATCATTTTGATTACATTCTCACTGGGCTTCATCTCAAAAACCTCATACTCATGAATGAGCATTTGTATCTTCTTTCACTTGACTTGAGTGGTGCCTTCATGGTAATTTTTTAGAGCTCTCCAAACGCCATAGGCACTTGTGCTGTGTTGAACTCTTCTGGCTCCATCTCTTGATAGAGAATTTACAATGATAAATGCAGCTCAATTGTTGTTGTAATTGGCCATTACTTGTGCATTCATCCATTTTTCTCTAACAATGGGAACTTCAACTCCTACATCTTAAGTTTGGGGTTTCCACTCATTCATGACAAATCCTCAAAGCTCAATTCCTTCACTATCAAGAAATAATTAAATCTTGTATTTCTACATAGAATAGTCAGCTCCACCAAAGAAGGGTCTAAGATAGGAGTTAAGGTTTCCATGAGAAGGGGCAATTATAATAGTAGAGGTTTA
The DNA here is from genome assembly GCA_947685225.1 of Garcia nutans. Taxonomy (NCBI): domain Eukaryota; kingdom Viridiplantae; phylum Streptophyta; class Magnoliopsida; order Malpighiales; family Euphorbiaceae; genus Garcia; species Garcia nutans. Next base: position 38,370,712 of record CANTUV010000035.1, read on the forward strand.
GGTAGAAGTTGTAGTGGTAGGAGGAGGAATGGTTGTCATTTTGGATCTAAATTTTGTAATTAAGCTTCAAGAAATTTTGATACTCTAATACCAATAGTTGGTCCTTTAGACAACCAATAGGGGAGTAAATTGGTTAATTTGGAGAATTAGGGGAAATTAAAATTCTTAAAATAAATAAAGAGAAAGGGTTGGAGAAGATTGAATACACAAGATTTATAGTGGTTCGAATTGAGCCAATCCTACATATACTCCTCAATAACAAGTTAAATATTTGATTAATCTTAGGTTCTTACAAGTTAAACCCTAACTTGGTATTTTCACAAGCTTACATCAAACTTTTATAATATATGTGTATCCTCATAACCCGACAAGAGTTTTCCTCTTTGGCTCACTCTTTAACCAACTAAAATACTTGGTGTTTAATGTCCACACCAACATTTATAATTCAATTAATGAAAATTAAAGAATAAGGCTATTGAGAAATCAATTTGCAAGAGTTAGGATAATAAATGCCCAAAAGATTGAAATAATTGATGTTTGGTGATGAATTTATAGCCATCTTCATCTAAAAATCCTACCTGAAATGGGTATAGGAAGGTCAAGCTTTTTACCAATCAAATCTCTTGCATTAAATGCTATTAAAAGGGCTACACAATCGCTAACCTTGTGGGTACAGTCACGCGACATATCTTCGCGGTCATCCTCTGGGCTGGGACAGTCGCGAGGCTTCAAAACTTGTGTACTAGCTAGTTTTAATGGCTAATACACATGGAACTGACAGGTCAATGAGAAATAACATGCGCTAGGCTTTATGAAACTCATGGTCACACTAATTCCATTTTGAATTTCCCTCAAAAATAAGCTTTACACATGGCATATAATGATTGGGTAAGAGATTTCACCAGAAGTTCAAACAATATGGTTGTGCCTTCTCCGGATATCAATTGGAGAAGGCCTCTCATGCCGAAATGCAAAATCCAGGTCATGTTATAAACTGTGAATTCTTCTGCCATTCCAAGTTTTTTTTTTGTTGCACTAAGTTCTAATGCAATCACACTTTCTAGTTCAGTGCTCATCTCTTTCACCGTGCCTATGACCATGAGCACTACTGTGATTCTTTGATATTTCAACAATTTGGTGTAGTCGCAGCACCCTGCTATACGGTCATCCTTGAGGTCACACCCATCAATGCAATACTCTACTATGATTATTTTCTTTTTCCCAGCAGATGGTATGGTTGCAACCAAGGGTTAGATGGTTGAGACATGTGTCATGTTCAAGCAACTTAGGGGCAAATGAACATAAGACAAAAACACTTGAAACACAAGTTATTATACCTTTCAATTTGAGTGCAAAAGATCAAAATAGAGTAGTGTGCCATCCTTTTGGCCAATAATTACTCTTAAGCCACCTATGTCGATTACTCTAGCCCATGCAACCACACCAGTCTATGGGATAGATGAAGAGGCCAAAAAGTTGATTGAAAGGTTTGATGCTAAGGAAAGGTCTCTAAAGTCTAATAAAAACCATGATGAGTTGTTAGATATGGATTCTTTGGTACTTTTTTCGGATGCTCGACTCCCTTCTAAACTTAGAATACTATAAATGGACAAGTTTGACGAAATAACTTGCCCTAAAAATTATTTAAAGATGTACATCAAAGCTTTAACCCCACTTGGCATAATAGGCAAGCTCCTTGCTTAAGTGTTTCAATAGTCCCCACTAGGGCTAAAATGAGATGGCTTATCGATCTTGGCAAGACCAAATACTAAACATGGGAGGACATTTACAATGCCTTTAACCAGTAATACAATTACAATATCGAGGTTAATGTAATCTTGCAACACTTTTATGCGATATATACGTATAATATATACATCTAGTATATGTAAAATATGTATACATAATATAAGAATGTCACCATCCTTATCAATAGAAAATTCACCATAATTTCAACAAAATAGATTATCCTTTATAAGGATAAATTTATTAGGTAAATAAATATATATATACTAGTAATTAAATGTTAAAAGTATACATTTTAAAGAAAATCTCTGGAATAAATTCACTTGAGTTTTATCTATAAATTTGATGTTCCCAAAATCCACAAAATACACAACCTACCAAAACTTGCACCCATAATATTTATACATTTATCCAAATATCCAACATTTCTCCAAAACATCCACATCTCAAATTTTCATGTGTACATATACATATAAATTTTAATTACTTTACATTACTTAACCAAACCATGATGTACATCATTAACATATACTACCATTTTATATGAACATAATGAGTTTACAAACAAAAGTTAACATGATATGCAGGTAAGCTTTGCACTACAAAAATATTCGGCATTTGCGACGAAAATCTGCGACGGACATGTTTTCGTCGCAAATTTGCTATGGATCTGCGACAGATTTGCGATGGAAGGACAAGTCAGAGGAATTTTGAGAAATTGGTCGCAAATCCATTGCAAATCCGTCGCAGATCTGAGACGAAAATAATTCCGTCGCAAATAATCGTCGCAAAAGTTGGCGCGGAAACTTGGCGCGAGAGAGAAAACACTAAAAAACCAATTTGCAACGGAGATCTGCTACCGTCTATTGCCATCGCAAATTTCACTATAAAAATATTCGGAATTTTGAGACGGAAATCTGCTACGGACATGTTTCCGTAGCAAATTTGCTACGGATCTGCGACGGAAGGACAAGTCAGAGGAATTTTGAGAAATTGGTCGCAAATCCGTTGCAGATCTGCGATGAAAATAATTCCGTCGCAAATAATCGTCGCAAAAGTTGGCGCGAAAACTTGGCGCGAGAGAGAAAACACTAAAAAATCAATTTGCAACGGAGATCTGCTACCGTCTATTGCCGTCGCAAATTTCACTATAAAAATATTTCTGCATTTGCGACGAAAATCTGCGACGGACATGTTTCCGTCGCAAATTTGCTATGGATCTGCGACGGATTTGCGACGGAAGGACAAATCAGAGGAATTTTGAGAAATCGGTCGCAAATCCGTTGCAAATCCGTCGCAGATCAGCGACGAAAATAATTCCGTCGCAAATAATCGTCGCAAAAGTTGGCATCAAATATAATATGATTATTTACTATACATACAAATTTATATTTTCAATAAAAATAAATAATTTTTTTTAAAATTTTTATGAAATGAGAAACAAGTATATTGATTTAAGTGTGCGGAAATAATTTGTCTTTTTATTCTGAGAAAAAAAATAAGTCTTGTGTGATTGAGAGAGTACAAGATTTTCCTGGGCACTTATGTACTCAATCTAGGTCTGGATTTTGGCGCCAAAAGTTTGCAGAGAAAAAATTTTTAAAGCATGCCTCCCAAAGCTTTCAAATTTTTTGGCGCTAAAACGAAAATGTCATGAGCATAGTTATGGCACACCCCGAGGAGTAAATGGAAGAGGAGAAATGAAAATGAATTCGAAACATAATCAAATTAGGGCTTTGGGTCAGCGCTCTATTTCCTCCTCGTTCATCTCTGGATCTTCAAATATGTAAGCAAGTGAACCCTAATTTCCCATTTTCCTTGTAATCCATATTGGATTTTTATTTTATTTTATAAATATTTATGGATTAATTGACACTTAAAAAAAATTGAATTTTTCTCGGTTATTTTTGTTTACGAATTAGTGGAAAGGGTGATACACAAAAGAAGGGTTTAAACAAGGATTCAAGGATTTCATTATCTGATTTTCTTGAGCAGAAGCTGCATACGAATCCTGTGTCGCAAAAAATAGTTAAGGTATCATTTCCTTTTGCGATTTTTCGTTTCTTTGAAAAGAAATTAGACGAAATATGGAATAAAATGAGACTTGAAAGTCGTTTTGCATCGTTAATATATTTCTAATTTGGTGAATCAAACATAGTTGTGGTATTAGGTCGATTTCAGTGGAGGTTTCAATTTGCAACATAAACAAAAAATAATTTAATTTGAAATGTTCGTATTCTGCTCTTATTGGAAGTGGAATTTAATTTATAATTTGGGTTTTTTGAGGATAAGGGATTAATCTTGAGTTTTAATAACAGGGGAAATCGAGGCCTTTTAGGTCACCATTGGATACTAGAAATGATGATGGATCTATTGATCACGGGATTGGGATAAAAGAAGAAGAGAAAGAAACAAATTCTGTTATTAATCAAGTGGTTCATTAGCAACAAAAATCCAAGACCTCTTTATAATCACTGTAAGTGAATTTCTTCAGTAGGAAGCTGTGAAATGCTTTCTATTTCTTTTCATTATGTGGAATCTCGATTATTTTCTATTAATGTTCCTGAAGTACGCTCTTTTTCATTTTTGTAATAGAACATTGTGCTTTTGCGACGAAAACCGTTAATATATATCTATATAAATATATATTATGTGTTGAACGAATTCGTTTGGAAAATATGGAATTAAGGTTGTCTAAGGCATTATGCTTGTACAAATGTGAATGAGTTGTATGTGTGCTGTTGCTTTTGATGTTGTGCGTGAAATATTCTAATATATTTTTAGATAATTAACTAACACAGATAAATGGCAAAATTTCCAGGCGAGCAAGTACCAAATCAAAAACAGAACGAGGAATATTTGTGAAGCATTTCAAAAACATTCCAATGGCTGATATGGAAATAGTTCTTGTATGATTTTGATCGCCTCTCTTTATGTATCTCCGTAATCTTTGTACCCACTTACAACCTAGTATCGATACTTCTATGCCTTGACAGCCTGAAAAGAAAAATCCTGGGTTAACTCCGATGGACTGGGTCAAATTCCTGGGTTCTGCTGTAGTTGGGCTGGTAAGTTATTTGTGTGAAATTATGATGCTGTTCTCTTGCACTTCATTCATCTTGTTAAAAAGAAATTAGTTGTCCTTTGTTTGCTGGTGGCTGTGATTAGTTCAATTGAAATGCCTAAGGCTGATTTTTGGGTCATTTTTGTTGTCCTTTCCACAGTGGTTGGTTACATTGCTAAGACATTTCACGTTAAGTCTCTCGCCTTCCCTCTATCCATCTCTATCTATGTGCATACACACATTTTCTTCCTTTACAATTCTACATGTAGCTACCTACCTTATAGGTCTGAATGATTGCTTTTTATATATATACGATTGGATTTCAATTAAATAACAAATTTCTTTTGCAGTTTTTTGTGTTTTCAATATTTTCTCCATGCCCTGATTTTAGAGTCTCAATTAGTTGATCTGATTTTTTACTGCCTTGGACTAGTATGTTTTATTACCTCTGTTAGCCTATGGAATCTCCATTGTATCATATTAGGAGTAAATGTTCAATTAACTAAATCTAATTGAATTTAAATATTGAAGTTCAGTTTTTTTAATTGTTAATAAATATAATTTGTACATTAGCAAATTATTTTTTTCGTAAATGTTAATTATAGTTTTTATGTGTTGATTACTTGTATCATTAACAAAATGATCAATAAATTAACAAAATATGGCTTCTTGCGGTTCAAATTAAAGTTGCAAGTTGTTCAATTAATTGCATTTCTATTCACCTTGTATTGCCCACCAGTTGAAAATGACAACCTATTGTTTGTATTGTTGAATTTGCTTCTGCCAATTCAGTATTAGTGGTTTCGTGGTTGCTCTTTTCCTTTGTTTTGTTCGAGCTTATGCTCAGTTAAAATAAAAGTGGAAATAGTAATTTAATTTTTTTAATTGAGCTAATCATGTATGGAATGCATGGAAGTTGAGCTAATCATGTAAAAGAGGCAGACAAGTCATTGAGGAGCAAAAGCTGCACCAAGGTAATTTTAGTTAATTTATGTAAATTAGCTCAACTTTCTTATTCTTTTTATAAAAAATCATCATTTAAATAATCAAATATTGTTAGAATACCTATTGATTATCACTAATTATTATCTTTTAAGACTTTTAGTTGTTGCATTGAGCTATTCGAGTAGCAATTAGTTCGTATGTGATGAGAAGCATAAACAAAATTATTGATATGTTCTAATAAAATAAAATTTCTATTTCTTCTGGTTGCAGGCAACGGCGCCAGCGGTTCAGACAATAGTTGATGTGAATGAATTAGCAAAGTCAATGCAAAGAGAGCTGGAAAACCTGCACCCGACGACAAACAGCTTGTGTATATACAAAATTCCTGAGTAGCTACACGAGTTGAATTAAAAAGCCTACACACCACGGTTAGTATTACTTGGTTAACGTGTATCATATTATTCTTTTCATTTACTCTTTTTAATATTATTTGCAGGTTAATAATGGTGATGCAAGTCATGATTCAGTGGAAAATGATAATTGAAGATCTATATTGTTATTTTCAAGATAGATTATTTATAGTAGTGTTCTTAACACTTGTATAGTTAAATTGTAAAATATTTTATTCTATTGAAGATTAATAAAAGAATTATTTTTATCAATGTAATTAGTGTTTTTTTAGATTGTGTTTAAATGTTCCAAATGTATTTATAAAGTTCTCATAAAATTAATTAATAATATAAATAGTTCCAATAAAAATCAATATTAAATTACTACGGATTTGCTACGAATCTGCGACAGATATTTGAAATCTATGATGGAATTTGCGACAGATACTGCGACAATAATCTGCGATGGAATCTGTGACGGCAATCTGCGATGGAATCTGTGACAAATTTGTGATGGAAATCTATGACGGAATCTGCGACGAAAATCTGCGACGGAATCTGCGACGGCTGCCCTTTAACCGCGGCGAGATTTGCAACCGCCGAGTGGTTGCAAATCTGTCGCAATCTGCGACGGAATATGTGACGAATTGAAAATTGCGACGCCTTTTTTATTAACGGATCGTATCCATCGCAGATTGGTCGCAAGACTTGATTTGGGACGGATCTGCGACGGATTCTGTCCGTCGCAGATAGCGTGTTTTTTTGTAGTGTTGGTCTTGCGGCAAAATTTCAACTTCTAGTATAAATCCACTAACCTAGACCTGATCAAATCTAGCAGAGCTCTCTGCCTCTATCCTATCACCTGCTAGATGAACAAATCACACTAAGCTACTAGCATAGCGGTATATACTTTGATATCAAAAGTAATTTTTAGAATAATGCAATATGTATTTCTTTTAAAACATAAAACATAGTATGTAAATGCATTTGATACTCATGAAAACATCAAGCAATTTACAAACACATACATTGAGCCCAAATGACCCTGTACAATATTCAAGTTTCAAAGATATTGACTTGGTCTATTAAGACACTGGGGATCTAAGTGTCTCATTATGCTGCCTGAAGGTGCGTCCCCTATTAACACTAGTGTTTCTAGCCCCAAAGGCAAATAAACATTACATTATAAGTAACACCATCGTGTTTTGCCCCGAAGGCAAATAGTATATCATCACATATCAATGGCATGGCAATCCAATAGCACCAAATACAATTCTCTAGAATAGGATATTATATAGGGCAATAACATATTATATATATATATTATCACTTCTTGTTCATTTTTCATCACATTTTCCATATTCCATATTTTTCACATATTTCAATCACATTGATACTTTTTCCTCATTTTTCACATTCCATATTCATTTCTCATATTTTCCAATCATAAAAGCATATCTCCCTTGCCACATTTACAATTTGGCTTATTTCCCATTTCAAGTGCATAAAACACATTTTTATAAATTATGCATAACAAAGATATTATCCATTCTACAATGTCTTAATATCTTACATTTCATACATTTCACACACTTTCACATATAACAATGCACTTACACTATGATCACCAATGATAAAGTAGCTTAGTACATTTTCAAAAATCACAATGTGCTAAGCAAATTCAAATACAATTGATACATATGCTATTAAAATATATACTAACCTATTATGCCAAAATCCAAGCCCTAATCACCTTCCAAACTTTACCAATTGCCCTTCAATACTTTAACTTGAAAATTATGTTATATTCAATCCTAAACCAAGTTATAAGTCCAAATATATCATTATAATCCTATCCTAACACATTTTAATAAATTAAATTTCAATTACATCCAATCTAACAAAAAATGTAACATCCAATAATTTACTAAAATTAAATTAAGTTAAATTAATAAGTTGGAGGGTTAAATGAAGTGTTTGAATTGAGGAAATAAGTAAGGTACATTTGAAATATAAAGAACATACACATAACATATAAAGTTATATATTAGATAGAAAAAGACAAAAGATGAATAGTGAAAGAAGGGTAAAATGGTAAAAAGGAAAAAGGAAAAGTAATATATATATATATAATAAATTAAAAAGAAAATATTATTGAGTGGAAGAAAGAAATTAGAATTTTAAATAATTAATTAATATAATAATAATATATATATATATGGTTAATATTAAAGAAGGAATAAAAGCAAAATTCATATTTTTCATTTTCTTCCTCTCCATCCCTCTAGGCCAAAAATCTCCATGGAAGCAAGGTGATGTTGGCTAATCTTAAATACTAATTTTTGGAAGGATTTCCAAGAATCAAAGAGAGTTTTGGTGGATTAGCAACTAGTTGGTAAGCTTTCTTTCCAACTTCATGAAATTCTTTGAAAGTTTGATTATGAATTATTTGGATTTTTGAAAGAGCATGTTATAATTGTTGAAATGAGTATGAATGAAGTTATTTCAATGAGTAAACAATGATTTTAAGGGTAGATTAAAGAAAATGTTAGGTTTGGTTAGGGTTTGAAAAAAGGAAGAATGAGAATTAGTGTTTTGGAAATGGTTTTGCTAAAACGTGATAGTGCATTTGGTTTTATGATTTACATTGTGTTATTTAATGATTTAAATGATAAAAATGAACTTAAATTACCATTTTGAGTCGATTAGAAGGAAGTTTCAAAGTTAAAGTGAATTAGGGTACAATTTAGGATTTTGAAGGGAATGCTTCTAAATTGAGTTTTATTGCTTGAAATGTGTTAAAATATAACAATTGAGATATATTTAAGCTTAAAACTAAATTTGAAATTGGTTGAATTAGATTTCTAAGATTAAAGTGTATTAGGGTTAAGAAAGAGAAAATTGAAGGAATGTTCCATAATTTGTGTTTTATGCTTTAAATAACTTAAAATGTGGTTCTAATGTATGGTATATATTCACATTTTGAATATGCATTAAGTAAAAGCTAATTGTCCAACCATAGTGGTGAAGGACATTTTGAAGAAGTGGTGATAAGTGGGCTTTTTAGTTTGGAAGTAATAAATTATAAGGTTAGTACATACTTCAGTTTAGAATGTGTTTAGTTGCATTGATTTTCAGCATACCACATTGTTTATGTTAAATATGTTATGTTACTTGGTAATCGTGAATGTGTGTGTGACATTATTTAAAGTAACAATGCTTAATTTGAATTGTTAATGATAGGTTTATTCATTAGAGAATGGCTAAATGTAATATTTGTGCAAAGTGTAAAAAATGCAAGTTATATACTAAAATGTGAAAATGAGCCGCATTTGCTTAAGATGCAAAGGTGATGTTGTCACATCCGTGATTTTGGAGAAATTAAATAAGTAATTGGAGATATGAAAGTTGTATACACTCAATATATATCTAGTGTATATATAACATATACATATGGTATATTAACTATATATGTTGGATTAATACATTACATACTTAATATATTTAATACACATATTAGGTACATTTGATGTGTATATAAGATACACATTACTTGTGCATATGTGTAATATCTCAAATTTTTAAAAAGTTCTAATTTTTGAAAATTTGATTAAATAAATTATAATTTAAATGGATAAATTAAATTAATGGTTTTAAATAAAAAAATGAAGGGATTTTAAATAAAAAAAATGGAATATATATATGTAAAATATATACAATATATAAAAGTCAACACTTTTTAAAAGAAAAGTCAAAGTAAAAGGGTATTTTGGTAATTAAATCTTAGAAATTCAAAATTAATAAAATAATTCAAAAATAAATAATTTTTGAATGGAAGAGGGATTTTTTGACTTTTAATTTATTAAATAAATAATTAAATAATTAATTATTAAAATATTAAAGAATATATATATATATGGTTATAATTAAAGGATGAAAGGAAAGAGAAATAAAAATAAAGTCTTCTTCTTCTTCTTCTTCTTCTTGGCCAAAGTCACCATGGGAGAGTAAGAGAAGTTTTTCTTCTTCCAAGCACTAAGAATTGAAGAGATTCTAAGGATTCAAGTGGAGTTTTAGAAGTTTCTTCATCAATGGGTAAGCTTTCTTACCAAATTTTCAAATTCTATTGAAAAGTGTGTTATGTAAATTTTGGAATTTTATAAAAGTATGATTTAATTGCTTAATTGGATATGAATGAAGTTGTTTTGATTGGTTATTAATGATTTTAAGGTTAGATTGAAGAAATGATTGAATTTAAGTTGAGTTTGGTGAAGATAGAGAATTTAGGGTTATGGAACATTTGAGTTTTTGAAATCATGAGTTTTAATTGTGCAAATTGGTTCCAAATGTGTTGTTTTGATGCATAAACAAGGATTTTAGAATCAAATGATGGATTTTGTTAAGTTTGGATAGAGTTTGAAGATGGTAGCATTGATTTAGGGTTTTGGAAAAGTGAATTTTCAAAGAATGATTAATTGTTTAATTTTAATGCTTAAATCATGTTATTTAATGATATAAGTGGTGAAAATAAGATTGAAATGATAATTGGATTGAGTTGGAATGGAGATCCTTCAATGGTGAAGGTTATGCCATTTTAGGGTTTTGAACATAAGCATGTGGTTAATTAATATAATTGGTTTAAACATGTTAAAATATGTTTGCAATGATATAAATAAACTCAAAACAATAATTTAATGGGTTAATATGCTAAGTTAAAGTAAGGAAAGACTTAATTTTTGAAATTTTGTAGGAGTGTTATTAAATTAAGGTTTGATGTTGAGAATGCCTTAGAATGTGATATTAAATGATTATTTATGATCACATTTGATATGGGCATTGAGAGGAAGTAGTTTGGCTGATCCAAGTGTTGAAGGACAATTGGGAAGAGAAGGTTGATGAGAGTTTTAAGATTATTTTGGTTGCTATTTGAGGTAAGTACAAACTTTGAATATATATTGGTTATGTTTACATGACATTTGGGCTTAACACATTTTGGTTGGAAAATGTGTTAAGCTACTTGATACATTGGTTATGTATGTATAATGTGCTATGACATTTGTAATGTCATATATGTGTTAAATGCATTGTGAAAAGCCATTGATAATGGCTAAATTATGTAAAATGTGAAATATGTATATTATGTAGAAATACTCAAAGTAATGTATTGTGAATGTAAAAATGAGATATGTGGTATAATGAAATGAATTAATATTGATAAAAATGAGAAAAATGAGAAAGATGTGAAAAATGAGAAAACTGAGAAACAAATGTGAAAATAAGGCAATGTGCCTAGATTGAATATGTGAAAATTAGAAAGAGATTAATAATGAGAAATATGAATAAATTTTGTGTCTAGTATGTTATTCAATTTTCAGAGTTCTGTGTTTGGTGGCATGCCTATGATTGCCTATGGGCTACACGCTGGGCTGGTGAAAAGACTGGGTCGTAAGCCAGACCCAACTGATAAATATGATGTTTTGGGGTGAAAAGACCGGGTTGTAAGCCTCAAAAATAAATCCTTGAAGCTAGACTGAGTGAAAAGATTGGGTCGTAAGCTTAGATCTAGTTGCATTATCCCTGGATATATTGCCTACAGGGCTAGACACATGGTATCATTATAGACCAAAACAGTAACTCTGGAATTTGAATAGCATATTAGTTATCTTTGGGCCCATATTTGTGTTTGTTTATATGTGAATTGTGATTATGAAATTTTTGAAAAATATAAGAAAATGGAATGATATGACATATATATGCATTGTGCATTGACATTGCATTGAGTTTTATTATTATTATCAAAGTTTGTACCACTAGGCTTCGGCTTAGCGCGATTGTAATTCATCGTGCAGGTGACATGGACATTTTGGTAGAGCCGGAGAGTTCTACTAGATCTGGTCAGGTCTAGGTTTGTATTTATTGAGCTTGAAAAGTTATTTTTGGGTACATCAAGATCAGAGCCAGTTTCCAGCATGTAGAGATTTGATATTACAGTATATTTTGATATTATATATGTTAAGATATGTTTTTGAAGTATATAATGTAAATTGCAAAGAATGTTGTGAATAATTTAGTTAGGATGGGATCTTATATGTGTTGTTAATATATATATATACCTATATATAAGTATTTTGAGAAAAAAATGGAGAAATTGGAAGTATTGGTGAATTGATTTTATTGGGAGTGTTTGTTTTATGCAGGTTGTGTTTTGCTGAATATTGGGAATGTCCAAATTACAGACAACACTCTCGTGAATTTTTCTCAGAGATTTTCATATAAAATATTATTTCGGGTTACTATAACAAGTAAAGAATATTTATATACTATTTAATTTTATATATTTAGTATTTGAAATTCTAAATTTGAAATGTGAAAAAAAATTTATTAAACCGTTCTGTGATATTTTTGTACCGTATATGTGTATTTTACATATGATGAAAATATGTATTGTACGTATATAGGGTATAAGAGTGTTACAGATGTGGTTTATGAGTCAAAAATATGAAAAAGAATGCGAAAATGTGATTGCATGTTTCCTTATATAGATTCTAATTCTGAAATATTGTCGTTAGATTTTTATTATGCCTTCGTGTGAGATACGCTGATGTCACATGTTTATTGTACCTTCAAGTGAGACACACTGGTGTCACAGAGTTATTATGCCTTCAGGTGACACACTAGTGTCACAGATAATTGAGATAGCCCAAATTAATATTTATAGAACTAGACCATTATATAAGGACTTGTGGGCCAAATGTGTTTGGATGAATGATATGTTGATAAAAGTGTGTATATATTATTTGACATTTGTAGTATAATGCATTTTTGGCATTTCATATAAAATATAATTTATATTTGTACCAAAGTATGTACCATTAGACTTTTTGCTTAGCACGATGGAAATTCATCACGCAGGTGACAGGGTTGAATCGGAGGTTCCGGCGAGTGCTGCTAGACTGCATCAGTTCTAGATTGTAGTTGGTTACTCTTGGAGATTTTCAAGTTGCCACGAACCAGAGTCATCTGCATTTCATGTATATATTTTAAATTTTGAGAAATTTACTTAAGTATGTGCATCATGTTTATTTACATTTATATGATGTAAATTAAAAGGGATTTTTGGGTTTTAATGTTGAAAACTTGAGATATGGAATGTATGTATAGATGTGTATATAAATGCTTGTGAAATATGTGAAATGTTAGAGATTTTGGAGAATTGAATGAATGAAAAATTTTAGGAGTGTTTGTTTTAATGCAGGTTGTGTAACTTGGAATTTGGGAATTTCTGAAATACAGATAAAATTTTGGCAAATATTTTTCAGAGATTTTCTTTTAAAATATGTCTTTTTAATATTTAAATCATGGATGAATACTTTTATTTATTTATTACATTTTAAGTGTTTAAATAAATTATATTGGAATTATGGAATTTTTTTGAAAGACTGTGCAGTGACCTTCTTGGATTATGTATGTGTATTTTATATATATTGGGTGTATGTATTATACGTATATGGGATATAAGGGTGTTATAAAAAATACCTTGAAAACCCTAATTACCCTTACTACTTCATTTAAACTTTCATCAAACCCATTCATTTCAATTATCCAACCATAAAATATTTACTTATACATCAAAATAACATCATTACAAACTATTTTAACAATTATTGCAATCCCCTTCAAAAATCCAAATTCCACATATCAACTCCATAAACCCTAACTTTTCCAAAACCTACTCATATTCAAATTTCAACCATAAAATCATTATATATATATATCAAAATAACTTCAAAGTAATCCATATTATCCATTATAATTGTCACCATTAAAACCTCAAAACTCGCATAGTCTTAAATTTCAAGAAACTCACCTAAAAAGAAAGAAAACTTCCCTAAAGCTTGAGGATTGTTCAAAATCACCCTAAATCCTTTAGAATTTTTGTGAAATTTGATGGATTGAAGAAGAGAAAACCTCCATTTTCTTAGCTATGGAATTCGGCCCCCTTTGGAAGAGAAGAACGAGATGATGAAAATTTACTTTTTGATTCTTATTCTCCATCATTCCTAGCCACACACATATAGATATTAATTAATTATTAATTGTTAAATATATAGATTTTTATATTCGTCCATCCATAATTTATTTTTTTTATTTTTTTACTGTTGACGTTTTAACATTTGACTTTTACTTTTGACTTTTGTCTTTTATGAAAGCGTATGTTGTCCTAAAGATAGCAACCAAGAGAAGGGTGAATTGGTTGATTTGAAAATTTTATGGCAACATGAAAATTGAAAACAAACTTAAAGCAAGAGAAAAAGTTGAGAACAATGAACACAAGAGAATTTATAGTGGTTTGGATTTACCTCAATCTTGTAACCACTTCCTTAATAACTTGTTAAGGTTCTACTAATCTTGAGTTTTTACAAGCTCAACCTAACTTGGCATTTTCACAAGCTCTCATTGAATTTTATATAAGGTTTGAGTATCTTCCTCACAACCCCAATAAGAGTTTCCCTAGGCTCACTCTAAAACCTAAATATTTCCAAGCTCACACTCAAACTTATAATGGTGTTTAAAGCTCACACCTAATACTCAATCAATACAAAATGTAGTTTTGTTACAAAGAATTGAAAGTGGTTTTCCTTATCTATTCAAATTATAATCTTTTCTAAATAAGAGGTTTTTAAAGGTATTTATATCCATTAGGACTTGAACTAGCAGTTTAAAATGGTGTCCAACATGTTTGATTCTTGTTCCCCACTTAAATTGCCAACCAGAGCAATTTTATGGTCAGAGTAAGTATTTCCCAGACATACCATCAATGGTATGATAAGAATAACACTGGTCCAGTCAGAATATTTGAATTTCTGGCAAACGCACCTCCAATTGTTAGTACACATGGCTTCCACTAATTGAGTGGGATCATAACAGACATAAATTCAAAAGGTTTGGTCAGCATATTGCATGGTCTGATCAAAATATATGTGGTATGCTCAATTTCTGAGAGTACCATTCACCATGAACCTTACTGGAAGATTTTGCATTTTTTTCCCTACAAAGGTTCAGTCGGACTATATTGAAGACTAGTCAACTGAGCATCCTTTTGACCGTGTACATTACTGTGATTTTTATATAATGTCCATACCAATAGTCCAGTCAGAATGTTAGAAGGTCCGGTCGGGATTATTATGTTCTGGTGACAAACTAAGAGCCCTTTTGACTGTGAACCTTACTGTGATGAATTTCATCTTCAACAAGCCTTTAGTTTGGTCGGTATGATCAATGGTCCGATCAGGCTTTTCATTATTTCTCTAAAAATTAAGTTCCTGTAAAATGTAACTTGGTACAAAGTTTTATGTCATTCAATTTAATTGCCAAAGATAAAAAAAATAGAGTAGTTTGTCTAACAATCTCCCCCTTTTTTACTTTGGCAATTGAATTGAATTGATAAGAAGATTAAAGAATTTTGCATGGTTTTAAAAAAATGTTTTAGTTCATGCTCCCCCTTAATAAATGATATGATATTTTATATGATGTTTATTTTGTTTATTTTCTCCCACTGAATACATGTTGTCAATTAGGTTTAAAGTCATTTTATCAATCCAATATATTCTCCCCCTTTGACAAAGGCAAAACAAATATGCAAGGAAACAAATAACCAAGATAAGTAAGAAATGTATTAACCAAATTTTGACAAATAACAATTAACCAAATATGTATGATCTTGTTACATAGAGTGCACAAAATCAAACAAATCATACAAGGAAGAAAATTAACAAAGCAAGAAAAAATTAATCTTCATCATTATCTCCTTCACTCTCTTCATCTCCTTCTTCTTCACCTCCTTCTCCTTCTCTACTTTCTTCCATGTGAGTGCCAACCTCTTCACCTTCACCTTCACTTTTATGAGGAAAAGAACCGTGGATGGATGGAGAGGGAGTAGGTTCTTCCTTATCAATATTTCTACATTGAGAGAGTCCCAAAGCACCTTGAATTTGCTGAATGTCAATGTGAAGGTGAGATACTTGAGAGGTAAGGCTATCAATTTTGGTCCCTTGGGAGCTAACTTGGCCATGAATGTCTTGAAGAAGTTGAAGAATTGAGCCTTGAGATCTAGTGGATGGAGTTCTAGAAAATTCCATTTGAAAAGTTTCCTCATTTTCCTTGTAACATCCAAAATTTTTAAAAAAATTAAATTAAATAAATGAAAATTAAATTAAATAAATTAAATGAGTAATTTAAATGGAAAATGGAAGGATTTTAAGTGAAAAATAAAGTGTATATGTGATATATATGTGAAATATATACAACATATACAAAAGTCAACTCTTAAATACAAAAGTCAAAAGTTAAGTGGAATAATTGTAAATATACTTTGAAAAATTAAAATAAATTAAATAAATTAAAAATAAATAAATTTTGAATGGAAGAGGGAAATTATGAATTTTTTAATTAATTAATTAATTAATTAATTAAAAATATAATAAAATAATATATATATATATTAGGTCATTTTTGAAAGTGGAAAGAGAGAGAAATTCAAAAGTGATTATCTTCTTCTTCTTCTTCTTCCTTAGGAGGCCAAACCTCCATATCCAACCAAGCCAAGGTTTTTTTCTTCTTCCAACCTTCATCAATTTAAATGATTTCAAGGATTCAAGTGGGATTTTGGTGATTTCCTCTTGAAATAGTAAGTTTTCCATCATTTTCTTAGGAATTCCATGAAGATTTGAGTATATTGAGTTTGGATTTTGTATTAGCATGATTTAATGGTTTGAATGAGTTTGTATGAAGTTATTTTGATTAGTTATTAATGATTTTTAAGTTGGATTGAAGAAATGATTAAGTTTGGATGGAGTTTTGAGAAAGAACATTATTTAGGGTTATGAAAATTTTGGATTTTTGAAATCATGAATTTTAATATGAAAATTGATTCCAAATGTGTTATTTTAATGTATAAACAAGGATTTTAAAGTTAAATAATGGATTTAACCAAGTTTGGTTAGAGTTTGGATAAGGTAGTACTGAATTTAGGATTTTGGAAGGTAGTTTTTCAAAATATGATTGGTTATTTGTTTTTAATGTTTAAATCATGTTATTTAATGATATAAGTGATGAAAATAAGCTTGGATTACTATGTGGAATGAGTTGGAATGAAGAACCTTAATTGAGGAAAGTTACGACATTTTATGGTTTTAGTGAAGAGCTTGTGTTCAGTTAATGTGATTGATTAAAATATATTCTAATATGTTTGTAATGGTATAAATAAACTTAAAACACCAATGCAAATGGATTAACATGATTTTCCAATGTTAAAGTAAGGTTAGGCAAGATTTTGGGATATTTATAGGAGTGATGTTTAATTAGGGTTTAATATTGAAAAATGACTTAAAATGTGATATTAAATGATTGTATGTGATCACATTGTGCATATGTAATATCTCAAATAATACCCTAAAATCTTGAAAATACTAATTGTTGAAATTGAATTAAATGATTTTAAGTGTATATTTAATTAAGTGAAAAGATAAGAGAAAAGAGTGTGTATATGTTGTATATATAGAGATATATATAATATATACAAGTCAATATCTTATTTGGTCTAAAGATATTTTTAAACAAGTGTAACACCCTTGTACCCCATATACATACACCACATACACCCACATATGTAACATACGTATACCGAATACAAGGATATCACAATCCATTTTAAACAAACCAATCTTTAACTTTAACATCAAATCATCATTTCTACAATCTGAGTAAACTTAAAACATTTAACTTAAATTATAAAAATAATAGATAAAACATTCCTTGTTAATATATATATATATCTTCATTACCCAAAAGTTTATCCAAAATATTTGTTTAATAAGCAGCGGAATATACATAGGTACACATCAAAATCAATAAGTACAAAAATATAGAATTTATACATGCTGGCAGTTCATTTCTTATCTTGATGTCCAAAATCAACACTTCACAAGGGATCACAAGCCTATACTCGACTCGGTCTAGCTGAACTCTCCGGCTCAACCGGATCTACTCTATCACCTGCACGATAAATCACAATCTCGCTAAGCAAAAAGCTTAGTGGTACAAACTTTGATTCAAAATATATCAATGCGATGCTAATACACAACACATATAATCATTTGCATCACATTTTATAATTCGCATGTGCCCAAAAAGGATCTAATATGCTATTCAAATTTCAGAGTTATTGCCTTGGTCCATAATGACACCTTGTGTCTAGCACCGTAGGCAATATATATATCCATGGATAATCCAACTAGATCTGAGCTTATGACCTGATCTTTTCACTCAGTCTAGCTTCAAGGATTTGTTTTTGAGGCTTACGACCTGGTCTTTTCACCCCCAAAAATATCACATTTATCAGCTGGGCCCGTCTTATGACCCGGTATTTTCACTTACCCAGCAATTCATAGGCATGTCGTCAAACCCAAAACTCTGAAAATTGAATAACATACTAGGCGCACAATTTATTCATATTTCTCATTATCAAATTCTTTCATAAATTCCATTCCCAAATCATTTCTCATCTTCTCAAAATCAAACTAGGCACATTAGCTTATTATATCATCTTTTTCTCACTTTTCGCATTTTTCTCTTTTATATCAATATCAATTTATTACAACACATTACTCAATTGCTTTGATACATCAACATAATTTATATTATGCACATCATAACATATTTCTCATTCATCAACAATATATTAAGTAACTTAACACATTTTTCCAACCAAATGTGTTAAGTCCCAATGTCATGTAAATGTATGCAATCATTCAAAGTTTGTACTTATCTCTAAAAGCAACAAACACCAATTCAACCTCCTCTTCCAAGATATCTTTCAACACTTGAATTGATAACTCAATTCTCTTCAAAGCCTATTCCAAAGGTGATTATAAATACTCACTTATTGATACACATGAGAAAATAAAAATAAGAACTATCTAGGGCAAACTCTACACTTGACACGCTCAATAACATGGGCGTGATCATGGACGTGCCCTAAACCCACAACACAGAAACTTTGACACGCTCAGTGACATGGGCATGTCACTGAACGTGTCAATTCTCCAACAACACAAAAGCTGTGACACGCTCAGTGACATGGGCGTGTCACTGGACGTGTCAATACCCCAACAAAATAGTAGCTATGACACGCTCAGTGACATGGGCATGTCACTGGACTTGTCAATACCCCAACAAAATAGTAGCTTTGACACTCTCAATGACATGGACGTGTCATTGGACATGTCACTAGCCCTGAAAATAGAACCATCGACACTCCCAAAGACATGGCAGTGTTACTGGGCGTGTCAGGCCAAAAACCTAAAATCGACACCAAAAATGCCACATCCAACTATCATCTTTCTTTACCCTTATCAACTCCAAATAAACTCAACTAAAACCATCGTAATACCTCCATAAACTTGTATAAACATTAAAACAACCCAATTACAAGCATCAAACACAATCACAACCATCTTTCACAACTCAAAAATTACACAATCCGCAACTCTTATTCTTTACACCAAACTTAACCTTTTTCTTCAATCCAACCCCAAATATCAAAGTTAACTAGACAGAACACTTCAAACATACCAAATCAACCATAAACACAACTACATCAATAATCCAACAAGCTCATAAACAGAAACTCAAAAGAAATCAAAGAAACAAGTTGGAAACTTACCAAATGTGAAGAAAAATCCTTAAAACTCCAACTTGATCTCTTAAAATCCTTCAATTTCATGAGTTAGGAAGAACAAAATCTCTTTCCTTTGCTAAAGGTGGTGGCTGGCTGGCCCAAAGAAGAAAGAAGAAGATGAAGATGCAAAGTCAACAACAACTTACCAAATACTTCTCTTTTAACCAAACACATCTCCCTAAATCACTCTCCACCAAGCAATTAATAATATTATAATATTAATCCCAATTATGCTCTTCCACTAACCATACTTAATTCTATTTAAATAATAAAAATACCTTTAGACCAAATAAGATATTGACTTGTATATATTATATATATCTCTATATATACAAAATATGCACACTCCTTCCTCTTATCTTTCACTTAATTAAATATACACTTAAAATCATTTAATTCAATTTCAACAATTAGCATTTCCAAAATTTTAGGGTATTATTTGGGATATTACAGCATAGGCATTAAGAAGAAGTAGATTTCCCAACCCTAGTGTTGAAGGGCAAGTTGGAAGTGAAGGTTGGTGGGAGATTTTTAGTTTGGATTGGAGTGCTTTTTAAGGTATGTATAAGCTTTTGATAAATGTGATATGTTTGCAAACATTTGGCCTAACAAATTTTGAATGGAAAATGTGTTAGCTACTTGGTAGCTTGAACATTCATGAACATTGTGTTATAACATGTGATTTGTTATGTATGCAATATGTGCATTATGAAAAGCCATTGATAATGGCTAAAATGAATGAAATGTGAATTATGTGCATTATGTGAAAATGACCCAAAAATATTTGGGTAATGTAATTTTTATGTAAAATGACATACATTGTGATGAAAGAATGAGATATGATGAATTGACATTGATATGAATGAGAAAAATGAGAAAATGAGATAATGTGATGACAAAAATGAGAAAATGCGATAATGTGATGAGGAAAATGAGGAATTTAAGAAATATGATAATAAAACTTGATTATAGGAATATGAATTATTTGTGTGCCTAGTATGTTATTCAATTTTCAGAGTTTTGTGTTTGGCGTCATGTCTATGACGTTATCCTCATTATTTGCCTTCGGGGCTAGACACTAGGCGTCACTGATATATTATTTACCTTCGGGGCTAAATGCTAGGCATCACTGATATATGATTTGCCTTCGAGGCTAGACGATAGGCGTCATTGTTATATGATTTGCCTTCGGGACTAGACATTGAATGTCAATATGGACCAAAACAGTAACTCTTGGATTTGAATGATATATTAGTTTATTTGGGCCCATGTTTGTGTATGTGCTAATGTGAATTATAAAATGAGTAAAGGTTATGTTTTAAATGGAAATGTGTAACATCCATAATTTTAGAGATATAAAATTGTATATACTCAATATATATATCTAGAGTATATATAACAAATACATATGGTATATTAATTGTATATGTTGGATTAATACATTACATACTTAATATTTAATACACATATAAGGTACATTTGATATATAAGATACACATTACTTGTGCATATGTGTAATATCTTAAATTTTTGAAAAGTTCTAATTTTTAGAAATTAGATAAAATAAATTATAATTTAAATGGATAAATTAAATTTATGGTTTTAAATGAAAAATGAAGGGGTTTAAATGAAAAAGTGGAACCTATATGTTATATATATATATATGTAAATTATACATAACATATAAAAGTCAGCACTTTTTAAAAGAAAAGCCAAAGTAAAAGGGTATTTTGGTAATTAAATCTTAGAAATTTAAAATTAATAAAATAATTCAAAAATAAATTATTTTTTAATGGAAGAGGGAATTTATGACTTTTACTTTATTAAATAAATAATTAAATAATTAATTATTAAATTATTTTAACTTTTGGCAGTCGTAGAAAATTGCAGGTGTCTTTGGTTTCTTGGATTCGTCCAAGTGAGGGTCAATTTAAGTTAAATATTGATGCCTCTATTACTAAAACCGAAGCTGCAGGTGGAGCTATTGTGCGGGATTCTCATGGCTCTTTTATTGCCGGCTGTAGCTTTCGGCTTCCTATTTAATCTGTTGATAATGCCGAGCTGCAAAGCATGCTTTTCAGGATTCAATGGTGTTTGAATTCTTCTTTCTTGCCTTTAATTATTGAGTCTGATTCTATCAATACTGTGCAAATGGTGCTTTCAGCTTCTCCTTCATCTTCAACAATGGCAAGTCTTCTTAAGATGCTTCAAATTCGTCACTCTCTCACCATCTCTCATATTTTCCGAGAAGGGAATCAAGCGGCGAATTTCTTGGCTCATCATTGTCGCCTTACTTCCCAAGCTTAATTTTTTCATAACTTTAATTCGTTGCCTCGTTGGTTACAAAGCATTGTCATTTCTGATAATTTGAATTCTCCTTATCTTAGATTCAATTGACCCATTTTATGATGGTTTTGTAAAAACATTTGTATGGGTTTGCCATACTATTTGATTTATTAATAAATTTCTCCGGTGGTTCCGTCCTCCTTTACATAAATATATATATATATATGGTTTAAAATAAAAGATGAAAAGAAAAAGAAAATTAAAAGTCTTTATCTTCTTTCTTCTTCTTCTCCAAGCCGAATTCTCCATGGCCAAAGAGAGAGATTTTTAGCTTCTTCCATCATCAAATTCTTCAAGCTTTCAAGGGAATAAGAGTAGTTTTGGTGATTTTCCAACAAGCATTGAGGGAGGTTGATTTGCTTTATCCAAGTGGTGAAGGGCAAGTTGGAAGGATAGGATTGGAGGTTGTGTTAAGCTTGCTTTGGGTTGCTAGTGGAGGTATGTACAAACTTTGAATATATTGTTTATATTTACATAACATTTGGACTTAACATATTTTGGTTGGAAAATGTGTTAAGTTACTTGGTTCATTGATTGAGTATGAATAATGTGCTATGACATTTGTAATGTCATATATGTGTTAAATGCATTGTGAAAAGCCATTGATAATGGCTAAATTGTGTAGAATGTGAAATATGTATGTTGTGTGAAAATAGCCAAAGTAATTGGGTAATGTGTTGTGAAAGCAAAAATGAGAAATGTGGAATAATGAAATGAATTGATATTGATAAAAATGAGAAAAATGAGAAAGAAATGTGAAAATAAGGCAATATGCCTAGATTTAATATGTGACAATAAGAAAGAGATTAATAATGAGAAAAATGAATAAATGAAAAAAAATGATAAAAAGATGATATAATAAGGTAATGTGCCTAGTTTAATCATTAGAAAATGAGAAAAGTTTTGATAAATGAATTATGAAAGAATTTGATAATGAGAAATATGAATAAATTGTATGCCTAGTATGTTATTCAATTTTCAGAGTTCTAGATTAGGTGGCATGCCTATGATTGCCTACGGGCTAAACGCTGAAATGGAAAAAAGACTGGGTTGTAAGCCAGGCCAGCTGATAAATAAGATGTTTTTGGGGTGAAAAGACTAGGTCGTAAGCCTCAAAAACTATAGCAGTCTACCCGAGTTGAGGAACAAGATATTGGGGCCTAAGGATCTAGCTAGGTTGAGGTCTAAGAGACTGGGGCTATTACATTATCCATGGATATATTGCCTACGGGGCTAGACACATGGTGTCATTATGGACCAAAGCAGTAACTCTGAAATTTGAATAGCATATTAGATCCTTTTTGGGCCCATGCTTGTGAAATTATGAATTGTGATACAATTGAGCAATATAATATTATGAGTTGTGATTATGAAATATTTAAAAAATATATAAGAAAGTAGAATGATGTGACATCTATATGCATTGTGCATTGGCATTGCATTGAGTTTTATTATTATTATCAAAGTTTGCACTACTAGGCTTCGGCTTAGCAAGATTATAATTCGTCGCGCATGTGTCATGGATGATTTGGTAGAGCCGGAGAGTTCTACTAGACCTAGTCGGGTCTAGGTTTGTATTTATTGAGCTTGAAGAATTGTTTTTGGGTACATCAAGAGCAGAGCCAGTTGCCCGCATCTAGATATTTGATATTACAATGTATTTTGATATTATATATGTTATATATTTTTTTTGGAAGTATATAATGTAAGAATGTTTTGAATAATTTGTTCAAATGAGATTTTATATGTGTTGTTAATTTATATATCTATATATAAGTATTTTGAGAAAATATGAAGAAATTGAGAAGTATTGGTGAAATGGTGAATTGATTTTTATTTGGAGTGTTTGCTTTATGGAGGTTGTGTTTTGCTGAATTTGGGAACGTCCAAATTACAAACAAAACTCTGGTGAATTTTTCCCAGAGATTTTCATATAAAATATTTATTTTGGATTCCTATAACAAGCAAAAAATATTTATATACTATTTATTTTATATATTAGTATTTGAAATCTTTAAATAAAAATATAAATTTTTTTATTAAATCGGTCTGTGACATTTTTATGCCGTATATTCATATTTTACATATGCTGAAAATATGTATTGTACGTATATAGGGTATAAAGGTGTTACATTTATTTTGGTATTAGAGCCTAGGTTTGAAGTTCTCGACCTAGGTGGGTTGTTAGAGAGAGAAAATTAGAATTTTAAAAAAATAATTTTCAATTGTGATGCATGCATTGGCACTAGCAATTTATCTAATCCATGATGTGGCAATGTCCATTTGATATAATGGATATGAGTTGAGATGGTATCTGGGTTGCATAAATTAGAGTGGTGCAGTGAAAGCGTCATTCTAGAGATTATGGATTAAGAATTTTTGAAACTTTTATTTGAAATTTAAAATTCATAACTGATTCAATTGATGAATAAGTGAAATTAGAAAAACAATCTAGGAAATGATTTAAGATATAAAAATAAAAAGTTTGAGAAATGAGCATGATAGTTACAGAAAATTTTATAGGTGTACTGCAAAGTGATATTGTCTGAATTTTTGGACAAATCTAGAAATGTTAGATGAGTTTGAACATTTAATAGAAAGTTTTTCTATATGTTAGAATCCAATGTATAAAATTTTATAAATTTTAAAGATGGATCACTAATTAAGAAAAATAGAAGAATACAGATTGTTGGAGTAATTTCAGCAACTCAGAATCTGTAGAAATTGAGAAACATATTTAAAAACTATAAAAAACCAACCCAGAAAAATATGAAAATTTACACACAATATAATATGTATTCCTATAACATATGGTTAAAATTTCATGAATTTTTATTAAGGTTTGATACTTGAAATAAATGGACAACCGGGTGCTGCCAGAGAAATTATTAAAGAGATAGATTCTCTGATGTTGGAAGATTTAATTTTTAAATATATTAAATCAGCTTGGAAAAATCTAAAACTTTCAATGTAAGTCCATATATATGTCAAGTACACATGGATAAAATTTTACAAGCTTTTATAAAGAATTGGTAAGGAATATAAAAATTGAAAATGAGATTGATATGAAACTGAGGAAGTCATGCAGTTTTGTGTAAGTAAGTAATAAATTAATTTTATGAGACAAATGAATGAAGAAAATTATAAAAATTTATATACATATGGGTATAAGTATAGAAAGAATATGGAGTTTTTAATAATTTGCAACAAAGAGCTCATAATTAAAATCAAAGAGTGAAATCATATATGATAGCGAATTATTTATTATGGAATAATGATGCATGATTTGGGATTGAGTGTGTAAAATTAAAGTATCTAAATGGATGATGTTAATTAGTGTAATGAAATGAATTACTATTGTTTAAATGTAAATGTTATGATTTTAAGATTGAAAATGTGACTTGGATGAGATTTGGTGAGGTTCATGTTGTTGGTTGCAATATATGAAATTTGAATTTTTGAAATGGATTTTCATAATTGTGAAAGTGATGTGTTTTGATGTTATATTAATGTAAAAATAATGTTTATAAAGTTAGATGTTGAAAATGAGATTAATAGAATGAAGTTTAAGTAAAGTAGTAAGTTGAAAATTTAGAGTTGTAAGAGAATTTTGATGAAAATTGTTTAGATGTTGATAGTTTAATGTTTAATAAGCATGAGAGTAATTTTGAATGAGTAATATTATTTATGAAAATATCATGTAACGTGTAATGTGATTGATAATATAGAAATTTGTTATGAAATAAAAGGGAAATAATTAAGTAAGTAAAAATGAGTTACTTTAGGTAATTGAATTGGAAATGATGAAAAGGGATATGAAGGGTATGATAAATGCATAAAAACAATATGAGAGAGATATCATATTGGAAATGTGACTAAGATTTATGTGAGGTGTTAAAAATATATATATATATATATATATAATAAGAAACTTATTTAAGAGATGGGCGATTAAATAAGGAAGATGTTAATTATGTTGTGGTCAGGGTGTATATATATGTTGAATTGATGAATAACCTAAGTAATGTCAAAAGAATGAGATATGATAATGTTCTCTGAAAGGTGATAAATTTTAACTTTGTATAGGTTGTATGTAAAAGAGGAATTGAGTATAATTGTATGATTTGTGTGGTGAGATTTTTTTTTTTTTAATATGAATACAAATATGATATGTAAGAAAATGTGGAAAGTAAGTCACATTGTGATTATGACTTACGAATGTGTATGTGGATGATTAAAAAAAATGTTATCGAGTGTTTACTACCTTATACAAATATGTGTCTAGTGATATTGAGAATGATATTGCATGTATTAATAGAACTAAGAGAGATTAGGTCTTGACCTGCGTAGAGTTAGGTCATGTGAGATTAAGAATGGACCCGGACAGAGCTGGATGGTGAAATTGTTATTTTAACAACCGAACTTGATGATTGTATAGTTTTTTGGGCCTAAAGTATATGTATATAAATAAGAGATTGTAAGGAAAAGAAAAGTATAATGAAGAAAGTATGGAAATAGAATATATATATATATATATGAATGAAAATTTTTATAAGAGATAGATTAGAAATGGAGTAATAAATGAAAATTGTGTAAAATTATCATATGAACGAATGTGTATATGTAAGAGATGTTAATGATAATATTGTTGAAACATGAGTTAGGTTAATGATGATCAAGTGATCAAGAGTAAATTGCTTTGAAACAGAAATGAAACGTGTTAACTTTTTGTGTAGCAAAAGATTAGAAAATGAATATGTAATTTTTGCGATACGAACTTAACATTGTAATTGGAAATGTTTGAAGAAGAATGATAGAAGGGTAGTATTTATTTATAAGCCACAGACGTGACCATTATTATGGCATGACCATTGGATAGTTTTGGTGAGATTGATAGTTATGCTTCAAGAAACATGGTCAAGACTTATGGTTTGCATAGTTGGATCTTATAATTTTATGTTATAAATTTGTTTATAATTATAGAAAGTGTGGAAACAGAAGAGAATTATGAAAATATGATGAGATTTAAATGATGTATAAGAAAAGTGATTTGTGTAAATAGGGTAATTGTAAGAAATGTGAGAAAATGGTAAATGACAGGAATTATGATATGTCAGTAAGAGTTATAATGAATGTGTTTGAAAGTGGTATAAAATGAATAAGTTGATGAAAATGATGTATAAAGTAAACGAGAAAATGAATATTATTTGTAATGATGAATTCGAAGAGAATAAAAATTTGAAAATAAATTTGACCTAATAGAATTAGGTCATGAATTGAAAACAGATTGATGAATTTAAAATAGACTAAAGGTTGGTCTGAATAGAATAAGGTTGTGATGGTCATATTGTGATAGTTAGATCAATTGATCCAAAATGTAATAAGTTTACAAGTATTTATTGAAAGTCAATGTGCATAGTTGTATTAAGAATATGCAAGCTATATGATAATGTGCTTAATATAGCATTCTGATATGTATATGCATATGAAATGAACTAAGTTATATTAGTTTCAAATAATTATAAGAGAAAAATATTAGTTATAGTATATTGGAAATGAATCTTATTAAGGAAATAAGATTTTTTTTGTTGTACAATGGTGATGTCAAATTAATATGTGGTAATTGTATAAATAGTAGGATCAAAGTGAATATATGTAAAATTATTGCGTTAAGATAAAAGTTATCAACATTTGAATTTAAGGTGATGAGACTATATTTTTAAGATAATGAAATGATCAAATATCTTGAGTGCAATAGGTGTGTGGGTATATATATTAAAAAGATGAACTAATTTTTGTTTAATGATAATTCGATTGATGACATGATAATTTGTTGTGACTATTTTTGTAAATAGACAGTATAATGATGTGTTAGGGAATGGTAAAAAGAAAATAAAAAATGAACCTAAGGGGGAGAATAGAAATTATGTAATTTGGTAAAATAATGATTTGGATGATTTATTACTATACTGGATAATTTCGAGGATAAAATTATTTAAGGAGGAGAAAATTGTAACATCCGTGATTTTGGATATATAAAATTGTTTATAACATCCGTGATTTTGGAGACATAAAATTGTTTATACTCAATATATATATCTAGAGTATATATAACATATACATATGGTATATTAATTGTATATGTTGGATTAATATATTACATACTTAATATTTAATACACATTAAGGTACATTTGATGTGTATATAAGATACACATTACTTGTGCATATGTGTAATATCCTAAATTTTTGAAAAGTTCTAATTTTTGGAAATTTGATAAAATAAATTATAATTTAAATGGATAAATTAAATTAATGGTTTTAAATGAAAAATGAAGGGGTTTTAAATGAAAAAGTGGAACATATATGTAATATATATGTAAAATATGCATACCACAACACTTTTTAAAAGAAAAGTCAAAGTAAAAGTGTATTTTCGTAATTAAATCTTAGAAATTCAAAATTAATAAAATAATTCAAAAATAAATTATTTTTGAATGGAAGAGGGAATTTATGACTTTTAATTTATTAAATAAATAATTAAATAATTAATTATTAAATTATTTTAATATATATATATGGTTTAAAATAAAAGATGAAAAGAAAAAGAAAATTAAAAGTCTTCATCTTCTTTCTTCTTCTTCTCCAAGCCGAATTCTCCATGGCCAAAGAGGGAGATTTTTAGCTTCTTCCATCATCAAATTCTTCAAGCTTTCAGGGGAATAAGAGTAGTTTTGGTGATTTTCCAACAAGCATTGAGGGAGGTTGATTTGCTTCATCCAAGTGGTGAAGGGCAAGTTGGAAGGATAGGATTGGAGGTTGTGTTAAGCTTGCTTTGAGTTGCTAGTGGAGGTATGTACAAACTTTGAATATATTGTTTATATTTGTTTGACATTTGGCCTTAACACATTTTGGTTGGAAAATGTGTTAAGTTACTTGGTTCATTGATTGAGTATGAATAATGTGCTATGACATTTGTAATGTCATATATGTGTTAAATGCATTGTGAAAAGCCATTGATAAAGGCTAAATTATGTAGAATGTGAAATATGTATATTATGTGAAAATACCCAAAGTAATTGGGTAATATGTTGTGAATGCAAAAATGGGATATGTATAATAATGAAATGAATTGATATTGATAAAAATGAGAAAAGTGAGAAAAGTGAGAAAAATGAGAAAGAAATGTGAAAATAAGGCAATATGTCTAGATTGAATATGTGACAATGAGAAAGAGATTAATAATGAAAAAATGAAAAAAAAAATGAGAAAAAGATGATATAATAAGGCAATGTGCCTAGTTTGATCATGAGAAAATGAGAAAAGTTTTTATAAAAGAATTATGAAAGAATTTGATAATGAGAAATATGAATAAATTGTGTGCCTAGTATATTATTCAATTTTTAGAGTTCTGGGTTTGGCGGCATGCCTATGATTGCCTATGGGCTAAACGCTGGAATGGTGAAAAGACTGGGTCGTAAGCTAGGCTAGCTGATAAATATGATATTTTTGGGGTGAAAAGACCGGGTCGTAAGCCTAAAAAACTACAGTCTAGGTTGGGTTGAGGACCAAGATACTGGGGCCTAAGGTTCTAGCCGGTTGAGGTCCAAGAGACTGGGGCTGTTACATTATCCATGGATATATTGCCTACGGGGCTTGATGCAAGAAAGGATCCCTTGAAGCTAGCAAGTGGACCAATCACTAGGAGCAAGGCAAAGAGATATCAAGCTAGTATGGCAATGCATATTCAAGAAGAGATTTCCAAAGAGCTTCAAGAATTATCATTCAAGAAGATGGAGATAAAGCTTGAAGAAGGCACACCAAAGCTGATTATGATGCTTAGTGTGGAAGCTAAAGGCTAGCTAAAGAAAGGTCCAACGTGCAAGAAAGGTCCATGGGGGTTCATATAAAG
The DNA here is from genome assembly GCA_947685225.1 of Garcia nutans. Lineage (NCBI taxonomy): Eukaryota > Viridiplantae > Streptophyta > Magnoliopsida > Malpighiales > Euphorbiaceae > Garcia > Garcia nutans. Next base: position 38,400,851 of record CANTUV010000035.1, read on the forward strand.
CCTTGGAAAGTAATTTAAGGCCCATGGACAGCCCAAATAGTGTGGGGCGTTTCTTATGTTGAAGGGATTAGTTTGGTTGTTTCCATACTTTATATTTTCCTTATTGGATTAGGATTTTGTTTCCATACTTTATATTTTCCTTAGTGGATTAGGATTTTGTTTCCATACTTTATATTTTCCTTAGTGGATTAGGAATGTTTTCCTTATGCAATTAGGAATGTTTTAGTTTTCCATATGCAATTAGGAATTTTGTAACCCTTATTTAAGGGCACTATTAGGCCGAATTTCAGACAACAACAATTAATAAAAATTTTCAAATTCTTCTACAAGTTCTTCTTGTGAATTTTTCGTGTGAGAGAGATTAGAGTGGATTCTTTAATTCTTTCTTTGCATCAAGAATTAGGTTTACTTATCAACAAGAGTTGTGGCGTTTTCCTTCTTCTTACCAACTAAATCCTTCAATCATAGTGAGTTCGCGTCTCTTAATAGGCATTGGGTTCCTTAGGAGGTGATTATCAAGTTTCAAGGAGTTCTCTACCATTGTTATACGTTGGGTTTACTGCCATCATTGCTAAGGGTCCGCGTCAGGGCTAGACACATGGTGTCATTATGGACCAAAGCAGTAACTCTAAAATTTGAATAGCATATTAGATCCTTTTTGGGCCCATGCTTGTCTTTATTTTAATGTGAAATTCTGAATTGTGATACAATTGAGCAATATGATGTTATGAGTTGTGATTATGAAATATTTAAAAAATATAAGAAAGTAGAATGGTGTGACATCTATATAAATTGTGCATTGGCATTGCATTGATTTTTATTGTTATTATCAAAGTTTGTACTACTAGGCTTCGGCTTAGCGCGATTATAATTCATCGCGCAGGTGTCATAGATGATTTGGTAGAGCCGGAGAGTTCTACTAGACCTGGTCGGGTCTAGGTTTGTATTTATTGAGCTTGAATAGTTGTTTTTGGGTACATCAAGATCAGAGCTAGTTGCCAGCATGTAGATATTTGATATTACAATGTATTTTGATATTATATATGTTATGATATATTTTTTTTGGAAGTATATAATGTAAAATGTAAAGAATATTTTGAATAATTTGTTCAAATGGGATTTTATGTGTTGTTAATTTATATATCTATATATAAATATTTTGAAAAAATATGGAGAAATTGAGAAGTATTGGTGAAATGGTGAATTGATTTTTATTGGGAGTGTATGCTTTATGTAGGTTGTGTTTTACTGAATTTTGGGAACGTCCAAATTACAAATAAAACTCTGGCGAATATTTTCCAGAGATTTTCATATAAAATATTTATTTTGAATTCCTATAACAAGCAAAGAATATTTATATACTATTTATTTTATATATTAGTATTTGAAATCTTTAAACAGAAATGTGAAAATTTTTATTAAATTGATCTGTGATATTTTTATAAAGTATATGCATATTTTACATATGCTGAAAATATATATTGTACATATATAGGGTATAAGGGTGTTACAAAATGTATGCCACATTGTGACAACACATTTGCATTATGCATTGGTAATATATTAAAGTTTTATTATTATCAAAGTTTGTACAGCTAGGCTTTTAGCTTAGCACGATTGTAATTCATTGTGCAGGTGACAGGGATGATCAGGTAGATCCAGAGGGTTCTTCTAGACCTGGTAAGATCTAGCTTGGAGGTTGCTTGAGTTAATTTTTCTACATCAAGATCAGTGTCATTTTCCATCATGTATATATTTTATGTTATAGTGCATTTTAATATTATATATATTAGATTTATTTTTTAAAGTATATATTGTAAATTATAAAGACTTTTTGGATAAATACTGTAATCTGGGATTTTATATGTGTGTTCATATATATATATATATATGTTTATATGTTTTGAGAAAATATGAAAAAATTTAAAAGTATTGGGGAATTGTGATTTATTATTTATTGGGAGTGTTATTATTCATGTTGTGTAATTGTTGAATTTTTAAGATGTCTAAATTAGAGACAAAATGATGGCAAATTTTTTTTAGAGATTTTTATATAAAATGCTTATTTTGGAACCTATAATTAATAAAGATTATTTATTTTACTATTTAAGTAAACATTTTAAGTGTTTGGATTTTTAATTGGGAATATGAAAATTTTTATTAAATCGGGTTATGGCATTCTTATACTTTATGTGTGTAATTTACATATACTGGGTGTATGTATTATACGTATATAGGGTGTAAGGGTGTTACATTCCTCTACAATTCTAGGTCTTTTTCCTAGTTGAGCTCTAGCCCCATGTACTCCTAGGAGATACACATAAGTCCCATTATCATCTCTAATGCACTTTGCATGTTTGAGATAGCCCATGTTTATGGATTTTGTTGTGGGATTAAGGGGGTTGAAAAGTGTGGCTTTGTTGGTTGGTGTTAGTGCACCAACATATTTGGCAATTTTAGTTATTTGTGAGGAAAGAAGGATTATTCTAGCTTTGGTTTTCCTAATGTGAAGAAAGGTGTCAATTAGGAATTTTTTGGTTTGGATGGGTTGACCTCTAAGAAGATAGAAAAGGAAGAGAAGATCTTTTTGTGTAAACTTTTCATTACTTTCTCCCCTTGCACCAATTGTGTAGGTGACTATCCTATGCAACATTCAATAGGTTAGGGTCCTAAGGTTTTTGTCATGAATTATTTGCGATATTCAGTTTCAATAGAAATTTTTGTCTAAAATTCTTTTTGAATGTTGGTGGTGAAAATTTTAGTAGAAATGCGTGAAATACATTTCAATTGGAAACCCCAATTGGATGAGAATTCTTTAAAGGTAAGACCATACTCTTAGTTAAACAATCTGTAGACCCTTAATTTTTGACCCAGTATGGCCCAATATATTTTAATTAGTCCAAAATATTTTTTGTTATTTTAAGTAAGTAATATTTGCTTTAAAAATAATAAACAAAAAAATAAAATAAAATAAAATAAATAATAAATAATAAACAAAAAAATAAAAAAAGTTGGATTGCTGCTAAATGGCCCGCAGGCCTGTTTCGCCCACGCCAGCGCAATTTTTCCTGAGGCAATTTTTTTTGCCAGCGAAATTTTCTGACTCAATTTTTTCTGAAACCTAATACAATTAGGTTTTTGTTTCCTTTTCCTAATTAGGATTAAATACCATGAATAACTAGAACTATATCATAAATTCTTATATAAATATGGACTAAACAACACAAAAAAAGGGAGGAGGAAATCAAACAAAAACTTGTAGGAACAAAGCTGGATCCGAAACTAAATAGGAAAGAGGTGAATCAATCTGATTTTTGAGAGAGCAGAAAAACAATTCAAGCAATTCAAAGGCAGCAAAGCTTGTCTTTGATTTGGTTCATCCAAGAAGCAATTTTAGTGTAACCTACGAAAGAAGGTATGAATTCTTAATTTCTTTTATTTTTTCACAGTAGCATAAACTATCCAATTGTGTCTTTTAATTCAAAAACCTTAGAACTTTAATTTAGTTTTTCTAAAGTTTAAAAACCTTATTTCGTTGCTTTGTTTTCCAAAAAACTTACAATTGTTATTTTTGCTTCATCAAAATCTTAAAATCCTAATTTAACATGTTTCTTTTCAAAAACCATATTTTAAATTTTGTTTCTTTCTAAAAACCTTAACAAATATCTTTTTTGCTTCTATAAACTTTAAATCATTTGTTTATTTTCATAAAACTTCATAAAATTATCAAATTAATTTTCAAACCCTAAAAGCTTCATGCATTCCCTGAAACCCTAATTCAAAATTTCTAAAACCATAATTCAACTTTAAAACTAAACAATAAACCTTAAAATAGCTAACCTAAACCCTAATTTTTCTAAACCCAAATCCTTTAAAACTTTAAAAACCATGTAAACATAAATATTATAATTTTACACAGTAAGCTCAAATTAACAATTTATTAACCGTAAATCACAAAACTTAATGTTTTAAAGTGTCCAAACCCTAGTTTCATGATTTCACCATTCAAATATTAATTTAGTTAATCAAAGAGCTTTATCAACCTTATAAAACATAAAACCTTAATCTATTTTAATTCCTTTAAAAACTCACAGTAGCCTAATTCCACAAATTCCAAAATCCTAAACCCATGAAATAAAGAACCCTAAATGGAAACAGTAGCTATAATTTAGATTTTTTATTTGCCTAATTCAATTCTATATTTGATTATGCTTTGATTTATATTTTATATGCTTTAATTTATTTAAGTTCAATGCTTGGTTGATTTAGTTTATCATGGATGGATGTTTACATTCTATTGAAGTTTGATATATTATGATGAATGGATATTTACTTTTATTGATTTATTTATATTTCCAAATGTTGTAAGAGGTATGTTTCCACTTGGTGGGTACCTCATTAGTTAAATATCATGTAATTTAAATTGCTTTTCTATTTTAGAACCAATGTAAAGGACATGTTTCTATCTCTAGGTAGGTGTCCTATTTAGGCACGCGATGTAAGGACATGTTTCCATCTTCGGGTGGGTGTCCATTTATTTGTTTGCTTGGACATTGTTTTGATTTTAATATAATGATGCTTTCTTTTAATTATTATGTGTAATATGGATAATATTGTTATATTTAAGAATTTTATAATATTAAGACCTGTAAAGGAGGCCGGTTCTAATGAACCAGGCGTTGTGGGGGTTCTGGGCCATTTCTCACGTTCCCCACACGTACCCAACTTTTTGAACCCATTAGGGGGTTGGGGATTCCTTAGAAATCGAGTCATCCACCCCTTTCTTTTTCTCAGCCCATCCGGGTGGCGACTCCATTTTCTCCGGAATTAGGTCCGTGTTCTCTAAGGCCCCGAGCCTAAACAGTGCCGAAGTCGCAAGAACTATTCTACCGGGAGTGGGGGCGAAAATCCCTACTCACGGTGGCAACTCCACTGGGGATAAGAGAAGTTGATTATGTTGGTCTTTATATTATTCTATTCTTTCTTATAATGATATTATCCATTGCATCATATTAGATTGCATTGTGTGCATGAGTTAGGACTCCCGTGTTGTGTTATGTAAGGGATAACATATTTTCACTCAAGGTATGGAGATCGAGCATGGCATAACCACTCATAGCCTCGTACCATTTGGTATATACTTGCTATGGGAACCTAAGCCTTTTTACCCAAAGACTAAAGCTCATGTAATTTGCCTAGTTACTTTCCTTAGGTTGTACCCCCAAATGCATGTTGTTTGACTATGGTTAATTTATCTTGGCTTAAATCATGGCTTATTTGGTTTGTTCTTTTTCTAATATGACCTAAATATCTTGTCAGCTCAAAATAAACATTTTCTTTAAAACCCAAAAGACCAAAGCTATTTTCAAAATTTTTCAAGATGGTCTTTTGACATAAAACTTTTCTAAAAGCAAATCAAAAATTCTTTGGCCCATGGCCCAAATACTAAGCCCAAAATATGTTTTCTAAAATCTTTTTACAATGGACTTAGAAACAAAATTATTTTCATCCATCCTTTTCTTACAGAGAGCTTACAAATTATTTAGGTCAATTAAGAAATACCAAAAATCAATTGTAAGCCTAGTTTATACTAAGAATAAACTAACCATGGACTTGTTTTTGGCAAAAACCATTAGTTACTCTTCTCAAGTGAGAAATCTATCTATAATAAACCTCTTAATTTAGTTTTAATCCATTATAGCATAAAAGTTACTTTAGTTGGTTGAATGGATTAAAACCTAATTAATGGGAATTATCATGGATTGATTTTCATTTTCAAAAATATAACTATTGGTTGAAACGTTCGAGAGAAATATTCAAAAACAAGATACCCCATGTTGGTATTTTGTTAACCATTACCTAGGAAAAGAGACTCGCCATTCATGTGTGGATGTTATAAGGTTGGAAGGAACGTCCTAATTATCTTTCTTTGTTGTTCATGCATACATGCATGCATGCATACATATGCATCTCATGTCATTGATCCTTTTTGGCTCACAGCCCTGGATTACGATATTTCAAAAGCTTACAACAATCTGACCTACACCGGAGATGAAGTATCTAGCAACGACTCAATCACTTGCTCACCAAAAACAATGGAGCCCGAGCAAATTCAAAAGATGGTGGATGAGGCCCTCAATGCCAAGATGGAAGAAATAAAAGAGGCCCTAGCTGAGACCATGAAGAAGGAATTGTTGCAATCTTAGAGAATCATGCCAAGACATCTACTAGCACTAAGAAGCCAAGGGACAAAGGGAAGACTAAAGTTGGTGAAGTGGTTTTTGATGATAAAAAGATGATCATTGATGATGATGATGATTAGGCTCAATACTACCAAGATGTTCAAGAGAAGAAGCAAGAACCGAAGGTTGTTGAGAAGGCAACTATTGAACAGACCGAGACATCCGATGTTGAAAAGATGATTGCTGATTTAGAAAAGAAATTTGAGAAGAAGCTGAAAACCGAAGAGATGTCCGAGATCAATAAACTATTTGAACAAGATGAAGAAGTCCCATACAAATTCAAGATGCCATCCTTTGCCAAGTACAATGGCACCGGAAATCCTCATCTCCATGTGAAGCAGTATATCACTACTATAAAGTCTGCCCGAGCTACTAAGGCTAAAACTCTAAGGTATTTTATGCTCTCATTGGACCCTGTTGTCCAAAATTGGTTCAATACCTTAGATGATGGAACACAAAAGAGTTGGGATCTACTTTACAAAGCCTTCATCCAACAATATGGATATAATGTTGAGTTGGAAGTTACCTTAATGGAAGTGGAGTCCATTAGGCAAAGGCCGAATGAGAATTTTGTAGATTATGTCAAGAGATGGAGAAACAAGGCCGCTTTACTCAAGAAGAGGCCTGACTAATCCCATCAAATAAGGATGATTGTGAGAGGGGTGTTGCCTATCTTCGTGAAAGGATGTCTCATACACTCATCCGTGATTTCAAAGACCTTCTCCAAGCTAGTCTGCAAATTGAAGAATAGGAAAAAGAGAAGAACCATTTTTCAACAAGAAGGAATGAGAAAGGGACCTATCAATCTGGTAGCCAAAGCATGCAAAAGGCATTCGGTGTCAATGCTACTAACCAAGGAATGAGGCGGCAATTTTCAGAATTGGGGAAATCGATGTCTTGGGTTCTCAATAAGCTTCAAAGAAAGGGATTGTTAAAACCCTTAAATCTTCATCCTTTGCCTAAACCTCTCCCACCTAATTTCAACACTAAGGCATTTTGTCAATTCCACCAAATGCAAGGACATGACATGGATAGATGTGTGAGGTTGAGACATGAGATCCAAAATCTAATCGATAATGGGAAGCTACCAGAGCCCAACAAGCCAAACACCAAAGACAACCCATTACCGAAGTTCAATAGAGTACCACCGCCGGCGACCTTCATGATTGGAGGAGGTTTGCATGAGGATTTTTTCATGTCTTCTTTTCAAGATGTGGGCGGAGAAGCAATCAAAAAAGAAGAGGCATTTGTCAAGACTAAACAAGCTATGGTGGGTAAAGACGTAACAATTTGTGTTGTCAATGGATTTTGGGATTCAAGCGATAGTGATGATGATCTTGTATCCAAGAAGGAGGAGTGGACTTGGTCCGAGCCTGGAGAAGATGAATTAATGAACACTAGATCTGGTAAGCCTTATGCAAGGCCACCACCTAAGGAGGTAGAAACTAATAAGGGCAAGGAAACTAAAGAAGGAAATAAAGTAGAGGAAGATGATGTTGTGCTCAAGCAATTGAAAAGAACCCAAGTAAGTGTTAGTATTTGGGATTTATTAGCTACTTCTAAAAAGCACCTAGAAACTATGGCCAAGGCCTTAGCTAGCATGCCAATTTCTACCTCCACAACACCGGAGCTGATCAACTTCATAAAAATTGGAGGGGTAATGATATGTGAAGAGGTTCAAGAAAAGAGTGAAGTTAATTTGGGAGCAGTTTCTTTTTCGGATGCGGACTTACCAGAGGAGGGGAGAGATCACATCCGCCCTCTCTTTATCAAAATAGAAGTTAAGGGGAAGAGGACACCATGTGTAATGGTCGATGATGGGTCCGCCATAAATGTCTGTCCACTTACGATATTACCAAAGCTAGCCATGTCAGCAAGAGATCTAAACCCGACCGAGGTAACAATTCAAGCTTATGACAACATTAAGAGACATGTCGAAGGGACTTTCAAAGCGGCTGTCAAGGTTGGTCCAATAGAATCTATTGTTGAGTTTGTTGTTTTAGACATACCGGTTACCTTCGTCTTACTCTTGGGGCTACCATGGTTTCATCCTCTTGGTGGAGTTCCTTCCACCCTTCATCAAAAGATCAAATTCCCCAACGGAGATGGGACAGTGGCCATTGAAGCTGAAGATAATGAGATTGTTAACGCTCTAATGATTGAGAGGCCTCTCAATGGTTTCCAAGTAGCTGCAATTTTTAATGATGAAGTAGTGGACTCCAAAGTCTTGAATATGATGAAGAACATGAACTACCTTCCCGAAGCTGGTCTTGGAAAGGGTAAAGCCGGTTTGACAAAGCTGCCAGACTTTATAACTCAAACTTCCAAGAAAGGGTTGGGATATGATGAAGACAATGATGTCCAGCCAAAGAAGAGTGAGAAGATGAGCTTCCCACCAATTGAAGAGATCTTTGTCAAAGCTCCAGATATGGGACCACTCCAAGGAATGCCCGAGCTGATCATGTTCATGGGAAAGTTGATCCCAGGTTTTGAAATTTTTGCAGATGTGGCCAAACTAGTGGACCAAGTGAAGAAAGAGCTCACCTTGTCAGCCAGTAAAGAATCCAATCCAAAAGAGAAGAATGAGGCTATCCTGAAAGCCGAGAAGACTCCGGAGGAGATTGCTGCCCTGGTTGAAGAAAAGTTTGAAGACATCCTGCCTTATAATTTTGAGAACAATAATTTTGATTTTGATTTTAATTTATCTGCTTTGTATGAGGATGATGATGTTTACTTTTCCAAAATGAATGCAATAAAGTTTGATTTTGCTTACTTGTGTGATGTTTCTCCTGATGGTTGCATACATTCAACTAGTAGTTACATGGGCATCTTTAATATTAATTCTGTTAACACACAATCATTAAATTTGGGAACAACTGAAAATTCTAAAAACATTAGCATAGCATCCGACCTTACCCCTGATGAGAGAGAGAGATTTGAAAAGATATTCAAAAAATATGAAGAAGTGTTTGCTTGGTCTTATGAGGATATGCCTGGGATAGATTGAGACATAGCTGAGCATCACATTCCTACTCACACTCACATGAAACCTATCTAGCAAAAGCTTAGGCGATTAAGACCTGAGTGGGCTGAATTGGTTAAAGAAGAGGTCACTAAGAAAATACAAGTGAAGTTCCTTGAAGTGATAGAATACCCAGATTGGCTAGCCAACATAGTACCCGTGCCAAAGAAAGATGAGAGAATAAGGGTCTGTGTGGACTATAGAGATTTGAACAAGGCTTCCCCTAAGGATGATTTTCCTTTACCTCATATAGACGTTCTCATTGATAGTGCAGCCTCTAGTGTGCTACACTCATTTGTAGATGGATTTTCTGGATACAATCAAGTGTTAATGGCCCAAGAGGATAAAACCAAAACTGCTTTCATTACTACATGGGGTATATTTTGTTATAGGGTGATGCTGTTCGGTTTAAAGAACGCTGGAGCAACTTACCAAAGGATTGCCACCACACTATTTCATTACATGATGCACAAAGAAGTTGAAGTATATGTTGATGATATGATGGTTAAATCAGATACAAGGGAACAACACTTCCAAAACTTAGAATTATTTTTTGATAGAGCTTTGAAATATAAGCTAAGATTAAACCCGAAGAAGTGTGTGTTTGGTGTTACTTCAGGCAAATTATTAGGACATGTGATTGGTCCAAATGGTATTGAGATTGATCCTAACAAAGTTAAAGCAATCAGGGATATGCTAGCCCCTAAGACGGAGAAAGAAGTTCGGGGATTTATTGGTAAATTACAATACATTAGTAGATTCATAGCAAAACTCACAACAATTTGTGAACCTATCTTCAAATTGCTTAAAAAGAATCAGCCGGTCATTTGGAATGAAGAGTATCAAAAGGCCTTTGAGCGAATAAAAGAGTATTTATTGAATCCACCTGTTTTAAAACCACCTAAGCCCGGTAAACCTCTATTACTATACTTGGCAGTAGAAGAAGAGTCGATAGGAGCCATGCTAGCCCAAGCAGATGAATCAGGGATTGAGCATGCAGTTTACTATTTAAGTAGAAAGCTCATACCTTATGAAATTAAGTATAGTATCATTTAAAAGACCTGTATAGTCGTGGTTTGGTCTTCTAAGAACTTGCGGCATTACTTTCAATCATATAGTGTGCAAGCAATTTCCAGGTTGGATCCAATAAAGTACTTTAAGGAAGACACCCTCTTTGATTGGGAAATATGGTCGATGGTTGATAATATTAGAAGAATTTGAGATTGAATATGTAACAAGGAAAAAAATCAAAGGTAGAGCGGTGGCAGAATTGCTGGCCCAACAACCATTACCAGAAAGCGAAGAGGTAATCTTGGAATTTCCGGATGAACATTTAGAAGCAATTGAAGTACAAGGGTGGAAAATGTATTTTGATGGAGCAGTAAACAAGAAAGGAGCAGGTTTGGGAGTTATACTAGAATCGCCCGAAGGGGAACTTATCCCTTTAACCAAAAAGTTGAAATTTAGGGCAACCAATAATATGGTGGAATGCGAAGCTTGTATTTTTGGTTTGGAAACCCTAATGATTATGAAGGTGGATAAGGTGGGAGTTTTTGGCGATTCATTGCTAGTAGTATCCCAAGTAAATGGAGAGTGGGAGTTGAAAGAGGAAAAATTAAAACTATACCACCATTACTTGACCATGATGAAGAAGAACTTTGAGGAGTGTAGGCTTATACACCTATCGAGAGAAGAAAATCAGATGGATGATGCCCTAGCCACATTGGCTTCGGTATGGGAAACCCTATCAGCTTATTCCTTAAGCCTCTGATCTTGACCAGTTCATCAACTCCTTGCTATGAATATGAGACAATCATGGAAATTGTTACGGACCATGATGCGTGGTATGAGACTATAAGGCGATTTTTGGAAGAAAGAGAATACCCGCCGGGGGCAACAAAGAAAGAGAGAAGAGCCATAAGGCGGTGGTCTTTGCAATACATCACCTTCCATGGGGAGTTATATTGAAGATGGCCTGATGGGGTGCATTTGAGATGTTTAAGAAAGCCTAAAGTGGAGCGTATCATGTTAGAGATACATGTGGAAATTGCGGTCCGTACATAAGTGGTTTGGCTCTAGTTAAGAAGATTATTCGACAAGGTTACTACTGGTTGACCATGGAGAGAGATTGTATTGAGTTTGTAAAGAAGTGCCAATAATGTCAGATGTATGGTAACTTGAATCACATGCCTCCTGAAGAATTGCATTCTATGTTTTCACCCTGGCCATTCGCCACCTAGGGTATCGACATTATAGGAGAGATACATTCGACAGCTTCAACGGTCACCGATTCATTGTGGTAGCAGTAGATTATTTTTCAAAATGGGTTGAAGCCAAATCCTTCAACAAACTGGGTGCAAGTCAAATGGCTAAGTTTATTGAAAATAACCTCATCTGTAGATACGGGGTCCTGCATAGTGTGATATCAGACAATGGGGTACAGTTTCAAGGAACAATTAAGGATTTATTCTCAAAGTACCGCATCCATAATCATCAATCCTCTCCTTATAGAACAAAGGCTAGTAGAAGCAACAAACAAGACAATTAAGCAAATTTTGTCCAAAATGACCAAGAATTACAGGGATTGGTCAGAGATGCTTCCCTTTGCTTTATGGGGATATAGGACGAGTGTACAAACACCTACTGGAATGACGCCGTTCTCTTTTGTTTATGGGATGGAAGCAGTGTTGCCAATTAAAATTGAGATCAAGTCACTGAGAGTAGTCTTGGAAGCTGAACTTCCTAAAACGGAGTGGGTAGTGAGCAGATACACACAGTTAGCTTTACTGGAAGAGAGAAGGTTAAAGGCACTGTATCATCACCAACTGTATCAAAAGAAGATAGCTCGGGCATACAATAGAATGGTTAAAATTAGAAAATTTAGAGTTGGGGATTTGGTGTTGAAGCAATATAAGCCGAATGTATCTAATCCAAGAGGGAAGTTCAGGCCTAGCTGGGAAGGACCATATGTCGTGAAACAAGTCATGAGCAAAGGTGCGGTGAAGTTATCGGACATGGACGGGAACAAATTTAGTGAGCCAGTAAACATTGACAGGTTGAAGAAGTTTTATGTATGAAAAAAAAGGAAGAGCTTGCTAGGTTGAAAACCCAAAAGGGCAAAATTAGAGCAGTCCACTAGTCCCGAAAACTCAAAAGGGCGGGCTAGGCAACAATTAGGGCTAAATGAGAGAAAATTGTCAATTAGAAAACCTGAAAGGGCTAGTTGGCAACAGGAGTGATCTTGTGTATGCTGGCTTTATGTTTGGTTGTTCCCCAATTTAATAAAATAGATCCCCAATTTAATAAAACAGAATTAATGTTAAAATTGTTCTATTTGCAATGTTATAAGTATTTGACCAGAAATGGATGAAATAAATAAACACAATGGCAAAAGGTGATGACAAATTTTAAATGGAAAAGAAGCATCTTTTATTACTTTGATTATTTTTCATCCTTACAATACACTTTCTAAATTGACAAATGTAAAATATATGGCAGTCGATAAGTGTAACGTGCAGGCCAGCTTTGCCTCAGCCGATCAAAGTAGGCTTCAGTCAAGCAAGGCATGTCTAAGTTGGGAGCAAAGTCAGAATCACGAGACTCAGCTCCATACTGAAGGCCAAGGCGGCGAGGATCATAGCATGTACCTTGACGAAGAGCAGCAAGGGGAACATACATCAAATATGTCCGCATGGTGATACAAGAAATCTTCCACCAAGGTACCAACCAACGGATATTGACTTTAGAGAGTGAGTGGATCCAGTCAACCCAATCAGCATATGAAGAAGCAGGATGGAGTAGTTTCCTAGCAGAATGATGGCGTGGCTGATATCTGGCAAAATCAATGAATGGAGTATCAAGCAAGCAAAGATGCTCCTGAAGCCAAATCTGTGAAAATAAAAAAGAAAGAAAAAGGTCCGCTAAGTTGAAAACCCGCAAGGGCAGCTTAGGCAAAAATTAGGACAGCTCGCTAGTTATGAAAACCCACTTGGGCGGACTAGGCAAAAATTAGAGCAAAGCAAAAAAAAAGGAAAAAAGAAAACCTAAATTGAAAACTTGAAAGGGCAGTTTAGGTAATTACCTGAAGCAACAATGGACTCCCAGTCAGTTTCTTTGACAATCCTGATTTAAGTTGGTCTAATCCAACTAAGGTTTCTGCTAAGATCACAGGTACCAGCGACAAGCCTCCTTCCATTTGATCCATAATATCCAATACTCGTGGATCAATATCGTCGTCAGAAGAAACAAGCAAGAATTGGCAGAGCAAGCAAAGACAAAGCATGCGTCCCCATGCCTTAGTAGGGGCCAAATGAGAGAAACAAAAGTCAATCAAAGGAGCAAGTAGAATTTTTTCACATCTCATTAACCGAAGAACTTCGGGTTTTGAAATTTGAAATAGCATCTGAATCTTCTGTTGAGTCTTGTAATTCAGTGTGGGTAATGCCATTTGTTGATTATTTGGATATCCAAGGATGGCCTCAAATTCTTCAATCAAGGGACATATTTCAAAGCCATTAATTTTAAATACCCTAGAATCCGTATTCCAAAAGGAAGCCACAGCATGTAAGAAAGAGTGGTCCAATTTAATATTTTAAAAACATTTTAAAACATCAAGTTTTGACTACAAAATTTGCTTCCAATGAGTGACGTCCATATTCTTAAATAGAATTTTTATTCTCTTTAAAGGATGCTCGGTCATGGTTGATGAATAAAGGAAAATCAAAATTGTTAAAGGGGTCTTCACGTTGAATTGGAAAGAATTTTGGCTTCTGTATTAAATTAGGCATGAAAGGTGATTTATATATAGGAAATAAGCCTTTCCTAAAGTGAAAAGGAAAAGGTGATGGAAAGGGTAAGACCATATGGCATAAGGAAAGGAATTGGCGACAATTTCGTTTACCGCGTTGGAATTGGCTTTAGCAAATGGTGCGGCTATGAAATTATGATTCACTGTTTATGATGTGAAAAAAAAAGAGGAAAAAAAGTTAAAAAAGTTGCGCTGAAAAAAAAATACTGTAAAGATGGGAATTGTATTTTTTTTCATTATTATACAATATTTTTCAATTGCTACAATATTTACATATCACTAAGAGGGTAGTGGTAGGTCATCAAATAAATCCTTGAAAATGTCATCGTCTGTTGGAGGAGGGGGCAAATTACTCCTCCCGAGTCCGCCCGAAGCGGAAGCATCAAAATCCGGCACATTACTCATCCCGGAATCACCCGAAGCAGGAGCACCAAAATCTTTATTACCTTGAAGTTCTGATCTATCATGGTCGTTATCAGAAGCAAACGAAAGGATCTCATGGTCATCAGTCTGGAGGCCTCTTGATGAAGAAGAGCCGGGATCCCTCATCCCCTAAAATCGAAAGTCTCAGAAATGTTGTTCGGATTGATGATATAAACTTTCAAAATGAGAAGCCTACTGACGACTTGCAGCCAACTCTTCTTGAAGTTTCCTATTTTATTCTTTGAGCATCCACTGTGAGCCAAAAAGGAAAAGGTAAGAGCATATATAATCATGCATACATATAGCATAAATTACCATGAAATAAGGAGCATACCAGGTAATTCAAATCAATGCCCTGCGGATGAGATGGCAAATCTGGCGGGCTAGAATGAGCAAACGAAAGGGCAGTAAAGGAAGGTCCAGCCTCGTGATCAAATGAGCCAACAGCCTACAACAAATCATTAAAGAATCAAGGAAAGAAAAAAGCAGTTGCAAGGGAAAAGTGGTAAAAATTTTACCTGAGAAGTACTAGTCCCGAGATGTGGAACAAACTCTCCTGCATCTCCGTGATGTTCTTCTTCATCTCTACCCTCATTTTCGTCAAAAATCTCCTGCACATCAACAGGAGATACATCAAATTTTAAGAGCCTTCTTTGAATAAAATGGGCATAGAATGGACCCGGTAGATGAAGAAATGACTCAGCACCATAACCATATCAGGCCGGCCACCATGCATCCTCTGGCATTGACATAATATTTAAAGTATATTCCGGGATTTACATCGGAACCCTCCGTTGCTCTGGATCGAGAAACCATTCATAAACTCTCTCCCTGAGAAACCAGCCACTAGACACTGGGCCAGTAATAACTTGACGAGAATGTTGGAAAGACAGTGCAGCCTTCATCAAAGGAGACCAGTTTGCTCTCTCTTCTGGGCTCCACCAGGCCAAATTCAAGTGCAAAATAACATAAGGTAAGTAAAGTTTCACATAAATTTAAAGCATACTAATGTTATTTTACCTGATCCCAGGTTAAGCGGCTCAACATAAAGCGATGAGTATGCACATGATGAGAGCCGGGAACGTCCACACGATCGGACAACCAGTAATTTAATCTCGGATACCCGATTCTCTCTTGGGAAATACTGGGTACCCTCACGAGGTTGTGCTCATATGCCCATACCTAAAATAACAATAAAGATCACATTCATGCAAGAAAAGAGTGGAATTGACATTGGTAGAAGAAGAATACCTCGACAACCGCCATCAAGTTGACAAAAGACTTCTTATTTCGGCAAAGCTTATCAAGACCATGGTAAAGACACGCGAGACCAATTTCACCCCAGCTAGAAGATGGTACCATTCTAAGATAAGAAAGGGCACTCAACACTAACAAGTGGATGGAGGATTCAGTGCTGCCTAAGATGGTCAACCCAAGCAGATATAACAAAAATCCTCGAGTATACTGTTCGGCCGTGTCTCTGCCAACCCGTCCTTCGTAGTTCATCCAATAACTACGAATTGGCTCGATTTTTATCTTAAAAGGCCCTTTATATGATGGTTCCATATCAATTAATTCCTGAATTTCTTCAAATGTTAAAATATCATTGGTCAGAGGAATCGGAACACCATCAAATCGAAGGCCGGTTATAGCAGTAAAATCGACCGGACCAATTGTCATCTCTCCAATGGGCAAGTGAAAAGTGTGAGTTGTGTCTAACCATCGCTCTGCAAGCGCCTGGACTACACTCCGGTCTATCTGATATTCCTCGGATGGCAATTGTAAGATGAACTGCTCAAAGCCGCAATCTCGGATAATCCACCTTACTCGAGAAGGCACTACATCTTACCATTATCGGGCTTTGTAAATACACCCTCCAGTCCGAACAACGCAACGATCATGCTAACACGGAGCCAGGTAAGTCAATGTAAGGTAAGTACATATTATTCTATCTGCTTAAATTAATATATTTTCCTTAAATTTTCTAAAAAATAATAATAATACAAAAAATAATAATAAAAAAATGGAAAAATCAAGAGAAAAGAAAAAGAAAAATAATTACCACGCTCTTTTCATTGGAACTGCAGTGAAGCGGCATCTCAGCTAGTATATCTAAATTTCCATCTTCATGATGCCGAATAAACTCCAATAACTCGACATTAGAATGAGTCCCTGACCTTGAAGCATGCATTGTTTTTAAAAAATGCGTTAAAATTAAAAGAAATTTGAGAGAATTATGAAGTTGAAATCTTGTTGTGAAATGAAATGAAGGAATGGTGGGTTTTTATAGAGAAACGGCAAGCAAAAAACAAAATTCAAAACTGTTCATAAATAGTAAATTTACTATTTATGAATAGTAAACTTTACAATTGATGAATAGTAAATTTTACTATTCTTAAATAGTATTACTATTGATAAATAGTAAAAGTACTATCTCCAATAATAAATACTATTTATTACTATTTTCGAATATTAAAGTTACTATTTATGAACAGTGAATAATGCATAAACAGTAACTACGTAATCAATAAATAGTAAATTCAATTATTCACTTTAATCATTCAACTAATTACA
This sequence comes from Garcia nutans, assembly GCA_947685225.1. Taxonomy (NCBI): domain Eukaryota; kingdom Viridiplantae; phylum Streptophyta; class Magnoliopsida; order Malpighiales; family Euphorbiaceae; genus Garcia; species Garcia nutans. The sequence goes on from CANTUV010000035.1 coordinate 38,417,919, forward strand.
TGTATATAAATATTTTTACACGCATGGGGCAATAAGAAGACATATGCATAAAAATTAGCCAAACTTTTTTGAAATAAAAAAAATAAAAAATAAAAAATTATTAGCTCGGGTTTAGAATCCAAATTTTTCTTAGGTCTAGAACCTAGAATTATCCTTGAGTCCAGAACTCGAATTGGGTCCAGAACCCAAATTTTACTTAGGTCCAGAACCTAGAATCTCTTTAAATCCAGAACTTAGCTCGGGTCCAGAACCCAAATTTTCCTTAGGTCCAGAACCTAGAATTATCCTTGAGTCCAAAACTCGAATCGGGTCCAGAACCCAAATTTTACTTAGGCCCAAAACCTAGAATCTATTTAAGTCCAGAACTTAGCTCGGGTCCAAAAACCAAATTTTCCTTATGTCCAGAACCTAGAATTATCCTTGAGTTTAGAACTCAAATCGGGTCCAGAACCCAAATTTTACTTAGGTCTAGAACCTAGAATCTCTTTTAAGTCCAAAACTTAGCTCGGGTCTAGAACCCAAATTTTTCTTAGGTCCAGAACCTTGAATAATCGTTGAGTCCAGAACTCGAATTGAGTCTAAAACCCAAATTTTACTTAGGTCCAAAACCTAAAATCTCTTTTAAGTACAGAACTTAGCTCGGGTCCAGAACCTAAATTTTCCTTAGGTCCAGAACCTAGAATTATCCTTGAGTCAAAAACTCGAATCGGGTCCAGAACCCAAATTTTTCTTAACCTAGAATTATCCTTGAGTCCAGAACTCGAACCAGGTCTAGAACCCAAAACCTCTACCATCTCAAAAATTAAGTCTTATTGCTTTTCACTCTCTTTCACTAAAGTTTCAGATCGTTCAAGTAGGGGGCAAACTGTAGACCCTTAATTTTTGACCTAGTCCGATCCAATATATTTTAATTAGTCCAAAATAATTTTTTTTATTTTATGTAAGTAATATTTGCTTTAAAAATAATAAATAAAATAAAAATAAATAAAAATAAAAAAACTTGGATTGCGGTGGAATGGCCGAAGGCCATTTCACCCGCAGGATTTTCCTGCGGGCGAAATGGCCTACAGACCCGTTTAGCCCACAGCTGCCGCAGTTTTTTTGCCAGTGCAATTTTTCTTGCAGCAGTTTTTTTGCTAGCGCAATTTTTTCGCAGCAGTTTTTTTTTGCCATCGAAATTTTCTGACGCAATTTTTTCCAAAATCTAATACAATTAAGTTTCGGTTTCCTTTTCCTAATCAGGATTAAATACCGTGAATAACTTGAATTATATCATAAATTCTTATATAAATATGGAGTAAACAACACAAAAAAAAAGGAGGAGGAAATCGGATAGAAACTTGTAGGAACAAAGCTGGATCCGAAACTAAATAGGAAAGAGGTGAATCAATCTGATTTTTGAGAGAGCAGAAAAACAATTCAAGCAATTCAAAGGCAGCAAAGCTTGTCTTTGAATTGGTTCATCTAAGAAGCAATTTTGGTGTAACCTACGAAAGAAGGTATGAATTCTTAATTTCTTTTATTTTTTCACAGTAACATAAACTATCCAATTGTTGGTTGGTGTTAGTGCACCAACATATTTGGCAATTTTAGTTATTTGTGAGGAAAGAAGGATTTTTCTAGCTTTGGTTTTCCTAATGTGAAGAAAGGTGTCAATTAGGAATTTTTTGGTTTGGATGGGTTGACCTCTAAGAAGATAGAAAAGGAAGAGAAGATCTTTTTGTGTAAACTTTTAATTACTTTCTCCCCTTGCACCAATTGTGTAGGTGACTATCCTATGCAACATTCAATAGGTTAGGGTCCTAAGGTTTTTGTCATGAATTATTTGCGATATTCAGTTTCAATAGAAATTTTTGTCTAAAATTCTTTTTGAATGTTGGTGGTGAAAATTTTAGTAGAAATGCGTGAAATACATTTCAATTGGAAACCCCAATTGGATGAGAATTCTTTAAAGGTAAGACCATACTCTTAGTTAAACAATCTGTAGACCCTTAATTTTTGACCCAGTATGGTCCAATATATTTTAATTAGTCCAAAATATTTTTTGTTATTTTAAGTAAGTAATATTTGCTTTAAAAATAATAAACAATAAAATAAAATAAATAATAAATAATAAATAATAAACAAAAAAATAAAAAAAAGTTGGATTGCTGCTAAATGGCCCGCAGGCCTGTTTCGCCCACGCCAGCGCAATTTTTCCTGAGGCAATTTTTTTTGCCAGCGCAATTTTTTCACAGCAGTTTTGTTTTGCCAGCGAAATTTTCTGACTCAATTTTTTCCGAAACCTAATACAATTAGGTTTTTGTTTCCTTTTCCTAATTAGGATTAAATACCATGAATAACTAGAACTATATTATAAATTCTTATATAAATATGGACTAAACAACACAAAAAAAGGGAGGAGGAAATCGGACAAAAACTTGTAGGAACAAAGCTGGATCCGAAACTAAATAGGAAAGAGGTTAATCAATCTGATTTTTGAGAGAGCAGAAAAACAATTCAAGCAATTCAAAGGCAGCAAAGCTTGTCTTTGATTTGGTTCATCCAAGAAGCAATTTTAGTGTAACCTACGAAAGAAGGTATGAATTCTTAATTTCTTTTATTTTTTCACAGTAGCATAAACTATCCAATTGTGTCTTTTAATTCAAAAACCTTAGAACTTTAATTTAGTTTTTCTAAAGTTTAAAAACCTTATTTCGTTGCTTTGTTTTCCAAAAAACTTACAATTGTTATTTTTGCTTCATCAAAATCTTAAAATACTAATTTAACATGTTTCTTTTCAAAAACCATATTTTAAATTTTGTTTCTTTCTAAAAACCTTAACAAATATCTTTTTTGCTTCTATAAACTTTAAATCATTTGTTTATTTTCATAAAACTTCATAAAATTATCAAATTAATTTTCAAACCCTAAAAGCTTCATGCATTCCCTGAAACCCTAATTCAAAATTTCTAAAACCATAATTCAACTTTAAAACTAAACAATAAACCTTAAAATAGCTAACCTAAACCCTAATTTTTCTAAACCCAAATCCTTTAAAACTTTAAAAACCATGTAAACATAAATATTATAATTTTACACAGTAAGCTCAAATTAACAATTTATTAACCGTAAATCACAAAACTTAATGTTTTAAAGTGTCCAAACCCTAGTTTCATGATTTCACCATTCAAATATTAATTTAGTTAATCAAAGAGCTTTATCAACCTTATAAAACATAAAACCTTAATCTATTTTAATTCCTTTAAAAACTCACAGTAGCCTAATTCCACAAATTCCAAAATCCTAAACCCATGAAATAAAGAACCCTAAATGGAAACAGTAGCTATAATTTAGATTTTTTATTTGCCTAATTCAATTCTATATTTGATTATGCTTTGATTTATATTTTATATGCTTTAATTTATTTAAGTTCAATGCTTGGTTGATTTAGTTTATCATGGATGGATGTTTACATTCTATTGAAGTTTGATATATTATGATGAATGGATATTTACTTTTATTGATTTATTTATATTTCCAAATGTTGTAAGAGGTATGTTTCCAATTGATGGGTACCTCATTAGTTAAATATCATGTAATTTAAATTGATTTTCTATTTTAGAACCAATGTAAAGGACATGTTTCTACCTCTCGGTGGGTGTCCTATTTAGGCACGCGATGTAAGGACACGTTTCCATCTTCGGGTGGGTGTCCATTTATTTGTTTGCTTGGACATTGTTTTGATTTTAATATAATGATGCTTTCTTTTAATTATTGTGTGTAATATGGATAATATTGTTATATTTAAGAATTTTATAATATTAAGACCTGTAAAGGAGGCCGGTTCCAATGAACCCGGCATTGTGGGGGTGTTGGGCTATTTCTCACCTTCCCCACATATACCCAACTTTCCGAACCCATTAGGGGGTTGAGGATTCCTTAGGAATCGAGTCATCCACCCCTTTCTTTTTTGCCGGCCCGTCCGGGTGGTGACTCTATTTTCTCTGGACTTAGGTCCGTGTTCTCTAAGGCCCCGAGCCTAAACAGTGCCGAAGTCGCAAGAACCATTCCACCTAGAGTGGGGGCAAAAATCCCCGCTCACACAATCTAAAGGATGTGCCAAAGTAGCCTAAAGGATTTGTGCTCTTTTTGCTAACAACCAAGGTTATGAGAAATTCCTTTGTCAAGGATTCCCAACCAAGATCATCAAGCTCAAGAAACACAAATTTTTCTCAACCTAAGGTTTGGAAACAACCACTAACATCATTTTCAATCTTTAAAGATTCAAAGGTCAAGGTAGAGAAAAGATGGTTTGGTTCTACAATTTTGTCTTTAATGATGGCATACCTTTGTCTTTCTTCTTCATCCTTGAATCTTATCTTATGACTTCTTTTTAGGACTTCTTTTTGTTCAAAAGAGACAGTAATTCCCTTACCTTTTTCAGCTTTTGATGCTTTTCTTTTGTGTTCTTTGGAAGCCATTTGAGTTTAATTGAGAAAGTAGATGAAGGAATGAAGAAGCTTTAAGAGAGTTTGTGTGTTTTGAGTGTTTGAGTGTTTAGAATTTGATAAAAAGTTGCAAACACTGATATTGGGGGTATTTATAGTGTTTTGGTTGAAAATGAGCCATTTATAGCCGTTGGAGAGGTGAGATGCACATTTTGAATGATTTCCAACGACTAGAAAATTTTGAATTCAGAGCAAAGGTCCGATTGGACTCATAAGAATCTGGTGGTGAATTTCAAAAAATATTAGAAATTCGGTCGTACTATGTTGGTTCCGAACAGTATAAGAATTAAGCACAACAGTTAAAAATATTATAATTTTACCGATCGGACCAATGAAAGTATGACCATATTTTCACGAAAAGATTAGGAGAAAGGATTTTTGCAAAAGTATGGTCGGACTATTTGTGGTCTGATCGGGAAATACCAAAAAATTAAGAAGTTTGAGGAATTTATGTAATTCAATTCGAAATATTATAGTAAGATTAACAATGGTTATAAGTGAACAAATTTATCAATCTAAGGTGGAACCATCTATCATACCTATATGTTGTTTGATGAAGTCTAATTGATCCTCGTTTAATGGTTTAGTGAAGATGTCCGCATGTTGATTTTGTATGTCAATAAATTCTAAAACTACATTTTGATTTTGAACATTGTCTCTTAAAAATTATGTCTAATGTCTATATGTTTTGACCTAGAGTGTTAAATTGAATTTTTGGATAGATTAATTACACTTGTATTATCACATTTTATAGGAATAGGATCAAACACTTTTTCATAATCAAGCAATTGTTGCTTTATCTAAAGAACTTGTGTGCAATACAAACATGCAGCAACATATTCGACTTCCGCAGTAGATAGAACAACCAACACTTATTTCTTGCTAAACTAAGAAACTCGGTACTCACCAAGAAAATGGCTTGCTCCGATCATGCTTTTTCTATCTAATATTCTACCGGCATAGTTCGCATCCAAAAAACCTAAATTGTCAAATGATGTATTGTTAGGATACTAAAGGCCTAAATGCAATGTTCCAATTAAGTATTTTAAAATTTTTTTAGTGGCATTTAAATGTGATTCTCTAGGAAAAGATTGAAATTTAGCACATAAACATGCACTATACATTATATCGGGTCTAAAAGTGGTAAAGTAAAGAAGTGGTCTGATAATATCTCGATATTTCTTCTCATCAACTTTCTTACCACTTTCATCTTTGTCTAACTTCAAGGATGTGCTCATTGGAGTTTTGCTAGCTTTGCAACCATCCATGCCAAATTTCTTAAGAAGTTCCTTTGTGTACTTGGATTGGTTAATGAAGATGCCATCCTTGCATTGTTTGACATGTAAACCAAGGAAGAATTTAAGTTCACCCATCATACTCATTTCAAATTCCCTTGTCATAAAAGAAGCAAAGTCTTTACATAAAGATTCATTAGTAGTACCAAATATAATGTCATCAACATAAATTTGTACAATCAAAATGTTATACAATTTTCTTTTGACGAATAATGTACTGTCAACTTTATCGTTTGTAAAACCATTTTCTAACAAATATGTACTAAGTATATCATACCAACCTCTTGAATCTTCTTTTGATGAATAATGTATTGTCAACTTTATCTTTAGTAAAACCATTTTCTAACAAATATGTACTAAGTATATCATACCAAGCTCTTGGAGCTTGTTTTAGACCATACAATGCCTTGGTTAACTTAAAGACATGATTTGGAAATTGGTAATCTTCAAAATTGGGAGGTTGTTCAACATAGACTTTTTCATTAATAAAACCATTTAAAAATTCACTTTTAACATCCATTTGAAAAAGTTTGAAATTCATGTCACACGCAAATGCAATTAAAATTCTAATAGCTTCTAATCTAGCCATGGAAGCAAAAGTCTCATCATAATCAATGCCTTCCTCTTGGTTATAGCCTTTGGCCACCAATCTAGCTTTGTTTCTAGTAATGAGACCATCCTCATCAAATTTGTTTCTATACACCCATTTACAACCATTAATTGGATGATCCTTGGGTCTAGGGACAAGCTCCCATACTTTGTTTCTCTCAAATTTATTGAGTTCATCTTGCATGAAAATCACCCAACATTTATCACTAAGAGCCTCCTCAATAGTCCTTGGCTCAATTTGAGAAACAAAAGCAACATTAGAATCTAAATATTTAAGTTTGGATCTAGTAGATATTCCCTTTAAATGTCACCAATGATGAGTTTTTTGGGATGATCCTTTTGATAATGCTACTCTTTGGGCAGTTCTTGAATCTCTTCATGTTCCATAATATGTTCTAGCTCATCATTGTTCTCCTTTTGATCTTCAAGTCTACCTACACCATCATCCAGAATAATACCTTTCCCATGACCAAGATTAAATGATTCATCAAAGATAACATGCATTGATTCTTCAACAACTAAAGTTCTCCTATTAAACACTCTATATGCTTTACTAAAAGATGAATACCTTAGGAATATTCCTTCATCCAATTTGGATGAGAATTTTCCAAGATTATCCTTGGTGTTTAATATGAAGCATTTGCATCCAAATACTCTAAGGTATGAAATTTTGGGTTTTCTTCCATTCCTTAGCTCATAAGAAGTTTTGTTTAACAAACGTCTTTTGAATACATGATTTGTATTATAACAAGCAGTATTGATGGTTTTCGCCCAAAAGTAAGAAGGTAAATTATACTCATTGAGCATTGTACTAGCCATCTCAACCAAAGTTCTATCTTTCTTTTCAACCACACCATTTTATTGTGGTGTTCTAGGAGTTGAAAAATTGTGTGATACTCCAATTTCATTGCACAAGTTTTCAAAATTTTCATTTTCAAATTCTTTGCCATGATCACTTCTAATAGATGTGATCATATAATCTTTTTTCATTTTGAACTCTTTTTCCAAAAATTTTGAAATGATTAAAGGCTTCATTCTTTTAAGCTAAGAAATTAACCCAAGTAAATCTTGAGTAATCATCAACAAGCACAAATGCATACAATTTACCTCCTAGACTAGGAACTCTATTAGGACCGAACAAATCTAAATGAATCAATTCCAAAGGTCTAAAAGTACTTACTACATTCTTGGATTTGAAAGAGCTCTTGTGTTGTTTTCCATGTTGAAATGGTTCACACGCCTTATCTTTGTGTAATCTTATTTTAGGAAGACCATTCATAAGTTCTTCTTTGCATAAGCATTAAAGTTGGTCCATATTTGTATGTCCTAATCTTCTATGCTAAAGCCAAGCATCATTGCTAATAGTGACTAAACATTCATAAGTATTATTAGAGTGTAGGTCAATTTTGTAAGTGTTGCCAATTCTAGTTCCATTGAATGCAATTTCACCATTATAAGAACTAATTTTGCATCCTTTAGAATAAAAATTGACATTATATCCTTTGTCACACAATTGACTAACACTTAGTAAGTTATGTTTCAAACCATCAACCAACCACACATCATCAATCGTATTCTTACCAAGCATACCAATAGAACCAATGCCTATGATTTTTCCTTTAGCATTATTTCCAAATGTCACATTACCTCATTACTTGTAAGTGAGAGTTCTAAAAAGTTTTTTCTTACTAGTCATGTGCCTTGACCATCCATTATCTATAAGCCAAACACTTTCATTGATAGTATACTTTAGGCATGCCTACAAAAAAAATACTTTCTTTTAGGTACCCAAATGTACTTGGATCCTTGGGGGTTAGTGGTAGAAGGATTCTCTAATTTGAGGTGAGCCTTTCTAATGTAGAAAAATGTACTTTTGTGACCACATTTCATGCGATATTAACATTGAATTTTTATGATCTCTAGTTTTTATGATTTTGCATCCTTTTTCTATTGAATTTTAAAGAATTAAATTAACAATCTCAAAAGTGTGTAGGATAGGATTGTTTATGTGCACACTTATGGTTGTGTTTATGCTTGGTGTATATATATGCATAATTTTCTTTTGAAATTTTATTTATTGTGCCTAGTGTGCCTTAAGTAGTCTTTTTAGGACTTTTAGGCTTAATGAGTGTATTTATATTCTTTACAACTTCAACACAAGATGTTTGGGTTGTAGATGCTTTAAGAAATGTTGGAGCATTGGATTAAGTAGTAGTAGTAGAGCCATTGATTCCTAAGCCACACTTGGATGAAGGTGACCTTTGAATGCTAATCAATATATCTAAGGCTTCCTTACTGTGAGCGGGGATTTTCGCCCTCACTCCCGGTGGAATGGTTCTTGTGACTTCGGCACTGTTTAGTCTCAGGGCCTTAGAGAACAAGGACCTAAGTCCGAAGAAAATGGAGTCGCCACCCGGACGGGCCGAGAAAAAGAAAGGGGTGGATGACTCAATTCCTATGGAATCTCCAACCCCCTAATGGGTTCAAAAAGTTGGGTAAGTGTGGGAAATGTGAGAAATAGCCCAACACCCCCACAACGCCCGTTTCATTGGAACCGGCCTCCTTTATGGGTCTTAATATTATAAAATTCTTAAATATAACAATATTATCCATATTACACACAATAATTGAAATAAAGCATCGTTATATTAAAATCAAAACAATGTCCAAGCAAAACAAATAAATGGACACCCATCCGAAGATGGAAACATGCCCTTACACATCCAAGCCTAAGCTAATAGGAAACCCACCGAAAGGTAGAAATATGTCCCTTACATTAGTCTAATAAATAAAAGAAATTTAAATTACATGATATTTAACTAATGAGGTACCCACAAAGTGGAAACATACCTCTTACAACTTTTGGAAATCAAGCAATAAATATATAATTTAGAGTTCGCATCTTAAAATAGAATTTTAGAATTTTAGTTACTAAATTAGGGCTTTGGAAAAAGGAAAGTTAAATACGTGGACTCATAATACACAAATGAATACTAACCTCTTCGACGAGCCCATACGGCTGGGGCAACGCCCTAGAAAATTTTGGAAATTGGCTTATAGGATTATAGGTTTTGGTGTTGAAAATTAAGATTTTAGGGTTTAGAATTTAGAAAATAGGGTTTTGGAATTTTGAGTAACTAATATTTTTTTTTAAGTGAATAATGCTACTGGACATTTTAAAGATTTAGGGTTTTGGATGTTTTATGAAAATAATGCTACTGTGATTTAAAATAAATAGGTTTGGTAACAGATTGTTATTTTGGTTTTACTATATTGGATTTGAATGTTTAGGTTTATAAGGTTTTAAGGATTAGGTTTAGGGTTTAGGAAAACTAGGGTTTATGGTTTTGGTTTTGAGGGAATTAGGGTTTTTAATGTTTCGAAAAATATGTTTGGTTTTACGACTGAAGAAAATAGTTTAGAGTTTTTGTAAAGTTTTAGGAAATAAGCAAAATGATTTAAGATTTTTAGAAGTAGAAAAATATTTTTTTTTTAGGGTTTTTAGAAATAAAAGGATCAATTTAGGGTTTTAAAGTTTTGAAGAAACAGGTTGAACGATTTAAGGTTTTTGGAAAACAAAGAAACGAATTAAGATTTTTAAGGTATTTAGAAATAGAGGAAATCACTTAAGGTTTCTGGAAACAAAGATCGAGTTATTACATCTTCAAAGATTGAAGTTTTGAGTGTATAATCTTATGAATCAAATAAAGAACGAAGCTACTGTAAGAAACAAAAAGAAATTAAGAATTCAAACCTTCGTTCATTGGTTCAACCAAAAATTGCTTCTTGGATAAACAAGGTCAAAGGCAAGGTTGCTGCCTTTGATAGCTTGATTGCTTGCTTGCCTCCTCTCTTCTAAAAAGTCCGATCAATTTGTAAAGTCCCAATTCTAAATTCCAAGTCTGTCTAAAGTCCGATTCCTTTTCAAGAATTCCTCCCCCTTTCTGTGTTGTTTTTTAGTCTTATTTATAGGAGATTTATATGATTAATTCAATTTGTTTACGGAAACTATCATTAATTAGGAAAAGGAAACCGAAACCAAATAGAATTTGGTTTCGAAAAAAATTACATCGGAAAAATTTCGCTGGCGAAAAAAAACTTCTTCGGAATGATTTCGCTGGCGAAAAAATTGCTGCAGCTGGCTACGAGGACTGGCGAGCGAAACTTACGAGAGTTGGCATGCTGTGCATTTCACCCGCAGGACTTTCCTACGGGCAAAATGGCCTAAGGCCATTTCGTCCAACTTTTCGGCGATGATTTTTTTTAGTCGCCGATTTTTCCGTCGTCGATTTTTATTTTTACTTATTTGTTTATTATTATTATTATTATTTATTATTAATTATAAAAACTAAATAATAAAACTAATATTACTTAATTAAGATAACACAAAAATTATTTTGGACTAATTAAAATATATTGGACCAGACTGGGTAAAAAATTAAGGGTCTACACTTACCCTTATGGAACTTAGAAATAGGGTTCTTTAATTCATTTATTTCTTCTTTCAAAAATTCATTTTCTTTAGAAATTTTCTCTAAGCTAAATGAATTTTTAGACATTTCAACAATAGATTTTGATAATTGTTCATTTGATGTCTTTAATCCTAATGTAGAATTTTTTTCAAAGAATTAAAATATTTTTCTAGCTTAGAGCATTTTTCTTTATAAAACATCATTTTAGAAAAGCACTTTTGGACTCTTAAGTTCATATGTTCAACTAAATCATTATCATCCAAAGAATCATCAACATTATCACTATATGCATTAAGATTTAGAGATTGAGTACTTACCTCATTTGTGTGCTCATCATCCTCAAAGGGCATGAGACATAAATTTGCAATTCCTTGCTCCTTCTCTTCTTCTTCTTCACTTGAGGAGCCATCATCTCATGTGGCTTTGAGAGATTTCTTATTTTCTTTGTCTCATTTCTTCTTATTTTTCGCCTTGAAGCTAATTTTTATTAAATTTCATTTAATTCTTTTGCCCTCATATACTAATTTTAAAATCTATATTCATATAATAGAGTCACTGATGGCAAGTAAATACCCAATGTAAAGAATATGGCCAATGGCCACTAATAGCACAAATGCCTACTGTCACTAATGACACAAAGTGTCTTCTCATGAATACCCACTATCACTGGTGACCCACAATGTCTACTAACACTATGGGCGTCCACCCTCTGGCTAGCCATTCAATCTAGAAGTTAGGTTTAATACCAGTATAATAGGACAATCTAGTTATTTTCTAATTTTCAGTCAATTTCACAGTCAATAATAATAATAATAATATTTTTAATAATTCTTTAAAATAACAACCACTTATCTAATTAACTAATTGACATAAAACTTTAACAATTCAATTTAATAAACTTTACTTCTTCCATTTGCTACATAAAATTTAATTTATTTCTCAACTTTTTAAAATCTGCCAGATTCTAACTTTCTTTGGCAGTCTCTCTTTCCCAATTCTTTCTCAATACTAAATTTTTATTAAAAATTATACAGATTTAAGCATAAGTCTTAGGCATATATAAAAACTTATATTTAAAATTTCATATTTTTCTAAGTTCCTTTACTAAGTTTAAAAATTATATTTTTTTCAAACTTACACATTCTATTTTTTTACAATAACTTTAAAGGTAGTACCCATTGTCCAATTTTATTTAAGCCCCAAACTTCATAACAATTCATGAAATTTTAACCATACAACAAAAACATATATAAGAACTTGTTTCCAAAATTTCATAATTTTATAAGCTCATTTACCTTGTTTTTAAATTATGTTTACTTAACCTTATAGATCATAATTTTACTATCACTATCCTTACAATTTCAATTTTTGATTTTATTTTTATAACTAAACCTTTATTAAAATTTATTTAATTTTAACCTTGTGTCTCAAACATATATATGATCTTATATATAAAATTTTAGATTTTTATGGGTTGTTTCACAAATCCTAAAATTCTGGCTCTACTGACACAATCAGGATAGCATGTGTTCTTCTATTTTTCTTTTACATTAAATCATCTTTAAGACTTAAGAAATTTTATACACCATCTACTAACATATAAATAAACTCCTATGTAAAATTTCATAATTTGTAAACCTTTATATGTTAATCTAAAAATTCAAAAAAAAAGAAACTTCATAATTAATTTAATCAATATGGTTCAATTAACTTCCATAAGCATTAAAAATAAAAAGAAAAATTAAATAATAGCAAAATATTAATACACAAGTGTAGACCCTTAAATTTGGGATGGATTAAATTTAATAAGCTTAACCTGATCTGTTATATTTTTTAAAAAGCCTAAACCAAATTTAAAGGCTTGAATTAAACTAGTCCAATTCATAAAAGCCCAAAATTAAATTTGTGAAAGAGGTTTGATTCAAAAATTAAGAAGTTTGGATTCGGTATGAGTGAAGTGGGACCAAGTCAACATGAGTTAGTGCTCATGTCAATTTGGAGTACCCAAATCGCCATGAGCCTATCTCTTGTCGATTTAGGCTTATTTTAATTTGGACACTCCAAATTGACATGAGTTAGATTCATGTCGATTTGGAAACTCCAAATTGACATGAATTTAAATTCTGAAAGAATTTAGCCAGTTTAGAAATTTGAATTGTCTTTAACTTCGGAATCATTAACCCTAATCGCCACATTATAAATAGATGGAGTCTAAACAATTAGGGGGATGTTTGTTTGGCAGCTGAATTATTATGGCCATAATAACAAAAAGCATAAACAAAGATCAGTCAAAGAATGTAGCAATACTAAAGGAGAATTTACAATCAACACACCATGCTCAGCCAAAACTTTGGATTGGTGTAGACAGTAGCTTGGATCAAAATTCTTTCAATTTGCTGGAGCCAATAAATGGAGGTTTAGTTTTCTTAACTCTTTAAAATCACAGCCAGCTTCCATTATTTATATTACTTCATAATTATTTCATACACTAACCTGCTCTTTCATTCAAATTGATAAAATAATTTTATCCACGTGAACATGCTAATAAGTTAGGTTTTCATCCAGTAGCTTAGCCAAGTGAATATAAATAACAAAGTTAACCCAACCAAATGGATAAACTCTTTAACATTAGCTTATTATTCTTTGTCCATGTAACGTCCAAAATTTTTTGAAAATTTCTAATTTTTGGAAAATTTGATAAAATAAATTATAATTTAAAAGGATAAATAAAATTAATGATTTTAAATGAAAAATGAAGGGATTATAAATGAAAAAGTGGAATATATGATATATATGCAAAATATACATAACATTTATAAAAGTCAATACTTTTTAAAAGAAAAGGGTATTTTGGTAATTAAATCTTATAAATTCAAAATTAATAAAATAATTCAAAAATAAATTATTTTTGAATGGAAGAGGGAAATTAGGACTTTTAATTTATTAAAAAAATAATTAAATATTAAATATAAAATTATTTTAATATATATGTGGTTTAAAAAAAAGATGAAAGGAAAAGAATATTAAAAGTCTTCATCTTCTTCTTCTTCTTCAAGGATGTGGCTTCCATGAGAGCTTGAAGACCAAGGATTTTGCTTCTTCCACACTCCATAAATTGAAGGAATTAACAAGTTTCAAGTGGATTTTTGGTGATTTCCACCAAAATTAGTAAGTTTCCATTCAAGTGTGTACCTGATGATGCTAATTTGAGAAAGATTATTTTAGAAGAAGCACACCAGTCAGTTTTTGCTATGCATCCGGGCAATACAAAGATGTACCATGATTTGAAGCAGCATTACTGGTGGTCAAGTATGAAGAGAGACATAGCTGAGTTTGTGTCAAAATGTCTCACGTGTCAGAGGGTAAAAGTTGAGCATCAAGTTCCAATAGGGTTGCTTCAACCTTTATCAGTGCTTGAATGGAAATGGGAAAGAGTAACAATGGACTTTGTATCTGGTTTGCCATTGACGCTGAGGAAACATGATGCTATTTGGGTGATTGTTGATAGGTTAACAAAGACAGCTCATTTTCTTCCGGTTCGGATGGATTATTCTCTTGAGAAGTTGGCTGAGCTGTATATCCATGAGATTGTGAAATTGCATGGAGTCCCAATTTCTTTAGTGTCGGATCGAGATCCCCGATTTTCTTCGAGGTTCTGGAAGAGTTTACATGGTGCTTTGGGTTCTCGATTGCACTTTAGCACTGCTTTTCATCCGCATATAGATGGGCAGTCTGAGAGGGTGATACAGATTATCGAGGATATGTTGAGAAGCTGTGTCATTGATTTTTCTAGAAGTTGGGACAGATTTTTATTACTTGTGGAATTTGCTTACAACAATAGTCATCAATCCAGTATTGGAATGGCACCATTTGAGGCATTGTATGGGAGAAGATGTAGAAAGCCTTTATGTTGGAATGAAATGGGAGAGGACAAGATAATTGGTCCTGATTTGATTAAAGAAACTGAAGAAAAAGTGAAGATGATTCGGGATCGATTAAAAGCAGCTTCAGATCGGCAGAAATCTTATTCGGATCTAAAGAGGAGAGACATAGAGTATGATATGGGAGATAAAGTATTTCTCAAAGTGTCTCCTTAGAAAAAGATATTGAGATTTGGTCGAAAAGGGAAGCTGAGTCCTCGTTTCATTGGACCATATGAAGTTTTAGAAAGAGAAGAACCAGTTGCTATTTTAGCATATGGGATGAAAGAGTTGAGACATAAGGAAGTGCCAATTGTGAAGGTTCTTTGGAAGAATCATGGTAGAGAAGAATCAACTTGGGAGAGTGAGCAAGCAATGCGAGATCAGTATCCTCAGTTGTTTCGGACTTGATACCAGGTAATTTCAAGGATGAAATTTCTTTTTAAAGGGGGAGAATTGTAATATCCCAAAGTGTGCCCTAGAAGTTTTGATATAATTGTTGTTCTATTTGGATTATGTGTATATGTTAATTTGTAAAGAAAAGAGAAAAGAAGTGAAGAGAGTGTATATGTTGTGTATATGAAAATATATACAACATATACACAAGTCAATGAGAAAGTCAAAGGAAGAAATTAATTATTATTAATTGTGTTTAAAGAATTAACTAATATTAAGTGGGATTAGAGTTAGTGGAAGTGGAAGATGATATTTTGATTATTTTATATTAAATGCTTGGATGAGAGGGTTTTAAGGAAAAAGAGTTGACTTTGCTTTCTTTGGTTTTCTTTCTTTTCTTCTTCCTTCGTGGCTTTCTTTCATTTCTTTTCCTTCTCTTTTCCTTTCCTTTTGTTGTCTGGCCATCAAAGAAACAAGAGAGCAAGAGAGAGATTTGATCTTCCAAGTTCAAGATTGAAGGAAGTTTTCAAGAGATCAAGTTAGAGATTTAAGAGTTTCTTCATCCTTGGTAAGTCCTTCCACTTGATTCTTTAATTTCTTTGGGTTTGTGAGTTGAAGTTGTGATGGATAGGTGTTTGGTTTGATTGTGTTGTGTTTAAGAGTATTTGGTTTAATTGATTTTGGATTTTGACGTTGGATTAAAGGAAAGAGTAAGTTTGTTGGTGAAGATAGTGTTGTGGTGGTGTTTAGGGTTTGTGATGATATTGATGATTTGTGGTTAATGTATATTTTGTCTTGTTTTGGTGTTTTTGCAAGTTTGAGATGGTTTTTGGATGTGTGTAGTTAAGTTTGTTTGAAGTGGATGTTGGTGGAAGAAGTGATTTGTTGGGTGTTCCGTTGTTTTGGCCGGAATCTGGGTTTTTGGCCTGACACGCCCACGAGCACGTCCAGGTCTTTAGGCGTGTCAATGGTTCTGTGTGGCAGTAGGATTGACACGGCCAGTAACACGCCCGTGTTATTGAACGTGTCATAGCCACAGTGTTATTGGGGAATTGACACGGCCATGAGCACGCTCATGTTGTTGGACGTGTCAATGTTTCAGAGAGGCAGAATGTATTACACGTCCAGTGACACGCCCGTGGTTCTGAGCGTGTAAGAGCTTCTGTGTTGTGGAGTTAGGGCACGGTCAGGGACACGCCCGTGTTGTTGAGCATGTCATGTTTAGAGGTTGCCTTCGTTGGTTTTAGCCTTATGATCTCATATGGGTTTCTTCATTCTTTTGGAATAGGTTGTGAAGAAGGTGAATTGTCCTAATTCAAGTGGTGAAAGATTCTTGGAAGAGGAAGTGTTTAGAGTTGTGTGGGTTGCTTTTGATGTAAGTACAAACCTTGCATTTTTGCATACATTCATGTGATTTTGGAACTTACACATTTGGATATGAATGTACTAAGAAATCTTATTGCATTGTTGATATATATATATATGAATAATGTTAACCTTGTGAAATGTAATGTGTTATATGTATATTGATGATGATATATGAAATGTGAGTTGAGATATAATGAAGCCATTGTTGTTGGCTATGGTTATGCAAAATGAAATTATTAAGGCATGTTTGCCTATGTGTTTATGAGATATGAATTGAGAAAGAGAATGGTAAAGAAGTGAATGAATTGATTGTATGTTTAATATGTTATTCAATTTCAGAGTTCTGGATTTGGCGGCATGCCTATAAAATGTAAAAAGGTAACAGTCTTGCCGGGTTGAGGATCTCTTCAATTTGAGTTGAATCGAGGTCCAAGAGACTGGGTCTGTTACACTATATGAATTATGAATATGAAATATATGATAAGTAACAGTCTTGCCGGGTTGAGGATCTCCTCGATTTCAGTCGGGTTGATGGTCCAAGAGACTGGGTCTGTTACAGGTAACAGTCTTGTCGGGTTGAGGATCTCCTCAAGTTTATTGGGTTGATGGTCCAAGAGACTGGGTCTGTTACACTATCCATGGATAGAGATGTATATATATATATTGCCTATGGGCTTGATCATTGTGATTATGGACCAAAGCAGTAACTATGAACTTTGAATATCATATGAAATACTTGTTAGGCCCATGTGTGTCTATGTTGAATGTGTGTGATGGATGATGATTCATTATTGAAATAATGAAATGTAACATTTATGAGTATGATCTCTATTGTTTGAATGTATGACATTGACAAGGCATCGAAGCATATCATTGTTATGGTTTGTACCACTAAGCCGTGGGCTTAGCGCGATTGTGTTTCATCGCGCAGGTGATAGGTTTGAGCCGGAGAATTCTGCTAGACCTAGTTGAGTTGAGGTTTTAAAGAGTTGGTTTAGAGCTTAAAGATCAGATAGTCAAGCTGCCAATCATGTATATATTTCATGTTTTGTAAATTTTGATCTTAATGTATATGTACTTGAAAATATTTGTTATATTTTTCGCTGTGTTTTGAATAAACATGTTTATTTATTGTGTTTTATAAATTCCCTTAAACGTTTTAAATTTATTCATAATTCATCTGAGGGATGATTTGTGTGTTTTGTTAACCGTGGCATTTCTATATTCAGTATACGTATATTACGATCGTATAAGCATGCTGTGTACGTATACGGGGTATAGGGGTGTTACAATTATTTTGGTATCAGAGCCTAGGTTTGAGATTCTCAACCTAGGTAAATTGTAAGAAAAAGGATATTTTGATTTTAAAAGTTGGTTTTTGAATAAAATACATGTTTGGTGTTGGCAGTCTCTGATCTTTAATGAGGTGTATTCTGCTGTGTTTGCAGATATAGGTTGTAATGGATTCTCTTTCACGTCAGTCTGTAGAGGGTAGTGCTGAGAGTGTAGCTCCTGAAGAGAGTAGAGATGGAGCTAGAGTTGATAGAGCTGGAGAGGTACCTGCTTCTGTGTCAGAGAGACCAGCTGGTGAGGAGGTTCCGCCAGTTTGGCTTAGGCATGTGGTTGAATTATTGAGGCAAGCACTAGTTCAACCACCGCCACCACCACCACAACCAATGATACCAGTGAGACATTATGATAAATTAAGAAAGTATGGAGCAGAAGATTTTCTGGGTACTATTGATCCAGCAGTAGCTGAGTAGTGGCTGGATAAGGTACAGAGGATATTCATTCAGTTGCAAGCCACTCCAGAAGAAAATTTTGACTATGCTAGATCACTGTTGCAGAAGGATGCATATGATTGGTGGAAGATAGTTCCTCATGCCATGGATGATCCACCTACATTGTCCTACAGTGATTTTCTACGGGAGTTTGAGCTGAAATATACTCCGAGGGAGTATAAAGATGTTAAGAAGATGGAATTTTTCAATTTGAAGCAGGACAGCAGGACTGTGACAGAATATGAGATCGAATTCATCCGGTTGATTCACTATGCTGGAGGTATTATTTCAGACGAGATAGACCGGTGCAGAAGATTTGAGGAGGGATTGAGGCCCTCTATTATGTGTCTTGTAGCTGGTTCTAGATACTAGGATTTTTCCCAGCTTGTTGCAGCAGCTAGGAGTGTGGAAAGAGCCCAGGGTATTGCAGCAGCTGCTACCGAGGAGGAGACCAGGGTTAGGCGACCCCAGTTTGAGGCAGGGTCTTCATCTGTGAAGAGAGGTAGAGGAAGTTTTGTTCCCAGGATCAGTAGGAGTCAGAGGCAGGCTAGTAGGTCAGTTCAGTTCCAGAGGCAGAGATCGAGACCTATAGTTTCCGTAGAGAGTGCTCCGACTCCAGTAGTTCAGAGGTTCACTCCACCTATATGTGCTCAGTGTGGGGGGTCACATAGAGGTGTTTGTTGGAAGAATAGTGGACCAGCTATGTGCTTCAGATGAGGATCACCTGATCATTTTATTAGAGAGTGTCCTGAGATGCAGGAACAGAGGTCGGCAGATTCTGCAGTTTCTCGACCTAGTGTGAGAGGTGGTCGAGGGGCAGCAACAGAGGGGGTAGACCTGGGATTAGTCAGAGAGGAGGATCTTCATCCAGAGATAGTAGACCAGATGAGGCTGGGCCTTCTCAAAGAGTATATGTGATGCAGAGGCAACCAGATGCTTTGCGGGTACTTTCTCTTTATTTGGCATTTCAGTTCTTGCTTTGATTGATCCAGGATCTACTCATTCATATATTAGTGCATCTATTTTTCCTGTGTCTGAATTGCATTCTGAGTCCTTAGGATTTGATGTGTTGGTGACAAATCCTTTAGGGCATAGTGTGATTGTTAGCAAGGTGCACCGAGATAGTGCAGTTGTGGTGCAAGGTGAGGAGTTTCGTGGAGATTTGATCGAAATGCCTTTTAAAGAGTATGATTTGATTTTGGGCATGGACTGGTTGTCTAAACATGGAGCTGTGGTGGACTGTCAAAAGAAATGTGTTACTTTGAGAACTAATGATGGTAGAATTGTGTTGGTATCTAGTGAGCAGAGACAGCTTGCATCCTTGTTTGTTTCAGCTGTTACAGCTAGGAAGCTGATTAGAAAAGGATGTGATGCTTATCTTGCTCATGTTTTGGATACTAGAGTAGTAGGTTCTCAACTTGATAGTATATCCACAGTTGCAGAATTTCCAGATGTGTTTCCAGAGGAATTGCCAGGGTTGCCTCCTGATAGAGAGGTGGAGTTTGGTATCGATTTGTTGCTTGGTACCACTCCTATCTCTATTACCCCTTATAGAATGGCACCTGCTGAGTTAAGAGAGTTAAAGGTACAGTTGCAGGAGTTGTTGGATAAAGGGTTTGTTCGCCCTAGTGTTTCACCGTGGGGAGCTCCTGTTTTGTTTGTGAAGAAGAAGGATGGTACTATGAGATTGTGCATTGATTATAGGCAATTGAATAAGGTGACTATTAAGAATAAATATCCTTTGCCTAGAATTGATGATCTTTTTGATCAATTAAAAGGAGCAGCAGTGTTTTCCAAGATTGATTTAAGATCAGGGTACCATCAGTTGAAGGTCAGAGCTGAAGATGTTCCTAAGACAGCCTTTCGCACAAGGTATGGGCATTATGAGTTTTTAGTGATGCTTTTTGGGTTGACAAATGCACCTGCAACTTTTATGGATTTGATGAATAGGGTGTTTAGGCCCTATCTGGATTAATTTGTAGTGGTCTTCATTGATGATATTTTGGTGTATTCACTTAATGAAGAGGAGCATGACAAACATCTACGAATTGTACTACAGATTTTGAGAGAGAAGTAATTGTATGCTAAGCTGTCGAAGTGTGAGTTTTGGCTTGATCATGTGACTTTTCTCGGTCATATAGTTTCAGCAGATGGTATTAGAGTTGATCCGAGTAAAGTTGAGGCTATTTTGGATTGGAGTCCACCGAAGTCAGTAACTGAAGTTAGAAGTTTTCTAGGTTTGGCAGGCTATTATCGACGGTTTGTGAAGGGATTTTCTTTGATAGCTACTCCACTTACCAGATTACTTCGAAAGGGAGTTAGATTTGTGTGGACAGATCAGTGTCAGGCTAGCTTTAAGCAGTTGAAAGAGATGTTGACTCAAGCGCCCGTTCTTACTTTACCTGTAGAAGATAAACCATATGTGATCTACAGTGATGCTTCACATAGTGGTTTGGGTTGTGTTTTGATACAAGAAGGTAAAGTTATAGCTTATGCTTCTCGACAGTTGAAGCCGCATGAGCTCAATTATCCAACCCATGATTTGGAGTTAGCAGCCATAGTGTTTGCTTTGAAGATTTGGCGACACTACTTGTATGGGGAGAAGTGTTTCATCTATACGGACCATAAGAGTTTAAAATATTTGGGGGTTCAGAGAGAGCTTAACCTGCGGCAGAGACGATGGTTGGAGTTGATCAAAGACTATGACTGTTTGATTGATTATCATCCTAGTAAGGCAAATGTTGTTGCTGATGCCTTGAGTCGGAAGTCTTTGGCAGGTTTGGCTGTTTACTCGCTCTCGTTGCTTGTTGAGTTGAGAGCATTACATGCTAGTTTTGAAGCATGTGATGATGGTGCATTGTTGGCTCAGTTGCAATTGAGACCAATATTGTTGGACCAGATTAAGGAGGCTCAGTTGACAGATGAGAAAATTCAAAAGATTGTTTCAGATTTCCAGAATGGAAAGAATCAAGATTTTATTGTGAGAAGTGATGGGAGTCTTTGGTTTAAGAATAGATTGTGTGTACCTGATGATGCTAATTTGAGAAAGATTATTTTAGAAGAAGCACACCAGTCAGTTTTTGCTATGCATCAAGGCAATACGAAGATGTACCATGATTTGAATCAGCATTACTGGTGGTCAGGTATGAAGAGAGACATAGCTGAGTTTGTGTCCAAATGTCTCACGTGTCAGAGGGTAAAAGTTGAGCATCAAGTTCCAACAGGGTTGCTTCAACCTTTATCAGTGCCTGAATGGAAATGGAAAAGAGTAACAATGGACTTTGTATATGGTTTGCCATTGACGCTGAGGAAACATGATGCTATTTGGGTGATTGTTGATAGGTTGACAAAGACAGCTCATTTTCTTCCGGTTCGGATGGATTATTCTCTTGAGAAGTTGGTTGAGCTGTATATCCATGAGATTGTGAAATTGCATGGAGTCCCAATTTCTTTAGTGTCGGATCGAGATCCCCGATTTACTTCGAGGTTCTGGAAGAGTTTACATGGTGCTTTGGGTTCTCGATTGCACTTTAGCACTGCTTTTCATCCACATACAGATGGGCAGTGTAATATCCTCATTTATGCCCTAGAAGTTTTGAGTATGTTGTTGTTATTGTGGTTGTTGATATATATATTGGGAAGTGAATGTTTGTGCATATATGTGTTAAATTGTAAGAGAAAAGAAATGGGAAGAGAATGTATATGTATATGTGTTTTGGAGAAGAAATTTAGGGTTTAGAGACAAATGTATATGTTGTTTATATGATGATATAATTAACATATACATTGGTCAAATGAAGAGTCAAGGTGATGGTTAAGTGGAAGAAGATATTTTTGGTTGTTAATGAAATTACTATAAAGGGCTTATATGAGACAAAGAGTTAGTTATATGGTTAAGGGTGTTTTGGTAATTTTCCTTGTAAGATGCATGGTGGAGATTAAAAGAAGAAAAGGTGTTTGACTTGTGCATTTTCTTCTTTCTTTCTTGAAGTGGCCGGATTCTCCATAGACAAAGAGAGAAAGAGAGGTGATCTTGAGGTTTGAAGCATTTTGAAGAAGGAAGCAAGGGTTTTGGTTAAAGATTTGTGGATTTCTTCATTTGAGGTAAGATCTTTTCTTTAATTTCTTCAATTCTTTTGAAGTGGTGTGAGAAAGGAATTAGGGTTTGTTGGTTTGATGATGAGAAGTTGAGTTGGTGAAGGTGTTGGAAGTGATTGTGTTGAGTAAGAGTTGTGTTTAGTGAAATTGTTTCTGTTTTACAATTAGTAAAGGCTGTGATTTGTATGATTTTTAATTAATTATAGAAAAATGTTCTTGAAGTGAATTTTTGATATGTTGTGCCTCTATGAGTGTAGAATGACTGAAAAATATGTTGATTCGATTTTGGAATGGTTATGAGTTTAGAAAGATTATTTTTATTAGACCTGTTCCAGCAGGTATCTTAACTGAGACAGCTATACTTCGGGATTTTTAATAAAATGTAGAAAAATCATATCCAATCGAATTTTGGATATGTTGTTGCTTAGTGAGTCTAGTATTTGAGAAAAATAATTTGGAACCACGTTGATTGAATTTGATTTATGGAATTCACAAAGTTCAGAACTGCTGCCAGGATGCAGGGCAATTGGGGCAGTCTGGTTAGGTGAACTATTTGACCAAGATTTTGTGTTCAGTTTGATCTGAAATTTTAAAGGAATGATTTTTAGATACAAAACTAAATTCTGTAAAAATTTTAGAATTTTTAGTCAAGTAGATTATTTTATACAATTTTTCAAAATAAGGATAAAATGGAGTTTAAAACCAGAATGTACTATTCATATGAATCATATCAATTGTTCTTTGCCCTAATTGCATTGTTGAGATTGAACAATGTTATGTTATGCATTGTGAATGGTTATGTGTTTCATGAATAATATACATTGAAATTGAAATGATAATTCAAATAAGACATGATATGAGGCAATGCCATTGTGATTGGCTATGATGATGATATTGAAAGAAAGAAGGCATGTTTGCCTAAATGTGATGAGAATTTGAGAATGGAAATGGTAACTATATAATAAATGAATTGTTTGTTTAATATGTTATTCAGTTTCAGAGTTCTGGATTTGGGTGGCATGCCTAAGAAATGATAAAAGGTAACAGTCTTGCCGGGTTGAGGATCTCCTCATATGTGTTGAGTTGATGATCCAAGAGACTGGGTCTGTTACACTATGAGATATATGATTTGTAACAGTCTTGCCGGGTTGAGGATCTCCTCATATGTGTTGAGTTGATGATCCAAGAGACTGGGTCTGTTACACTATGAGATATATGATTTGTAACAGTCTTGCCGGGTTGAGGATCTCCTCATATGTGTTGAGTTGATGATCCAAGAGACTGGGTCTGTTACACTATCCATGGATAGAGATACATGTATATACATTGCCTACGGGCGTGATTATTGTGACTATGAACCAAAGCAGTAACTCTGAACTCTGAATATCATATTAAATACTTGTTGGGCCCATAGGTGTCAGGGTTATATGAATGTCCTAAATAATGTTATGAGTTAATGAAATGAGATGTTGGTTATTGAGTATGATTGATTAATGTTGAATGTGGAAAGATGTTGAAATGTGGTATGCTCATATGACTATGATTTGTGAAATGCATAATTATGTGGTTAACTTTATATTTATGATATTGATCTTATCAATAACATATGTGGCATTGCATTACATTAAAGCATACCATTAGCATGTTTTATCTTACTAAGCCGTTGGCTTAGCGCGAATGTGATTCTTCGCGCAGGTGACAAGGAAGAACCAGAGAGTTCCTCTAGGCCGAGTCGAGCCTAGATTTTGAAGAGTGAATAGTGGGCTTTAAGATCGAAGACTGACTGCCAAACATGTATAAATTTTATGTGTTGTAAAACTTGAGTTTTGATGTATATGAATTTGTAAATATTGTTACTTTCCGTTGCATAGTGAACAAAGATTTTATCTGCTGTATTTCATAATAAACCTTTACTTTATTTTGTACTAGAAGTGTAAATCCTTTTTGCAGGTTGTAGTTGAGGTTATAAGGGGGATTTATTGGAAGTGTACTGAGAATGATTTTGTTTGCATTGGTTTGTGTAAAAATGTTTTCAAAAATTAGAAAAAAACCAGTTTTGTCGACACTTGGGATTGAATTTTTAGGCAAAACTATGGCAAAATTTCTATAAAAATCGGAACAAAAATTTGACTAAGTAAAAGTGGTAGCAACATTAGGATAGGGTGGCGCCTCTACTCAGCTTACACACGTAGGTCGGGAAGGGGTGTTACAATTTTTGGTATCAGAGCCTAGGTTTGAGATTCTCAACCTAGATCAATTGTAAGAAAAAGAATATTTTGATTTTTAAAGTGGGTTTTTGAGTAAAATACATGTTTTGGTATGGCAGTCTTTGATCTTTAATGAGGAATATTCTGCTGTGTTTGCAGATATAGGTAGAGATGGCATCTCATTCGCGACAATCTGTTGAGGGTAGTGCCGAGAGTATTGCTCCTGCTGAGGGAGCTAGGGTTGATAGTGTTGAGGAGGCACCTGCTTCGGTGTCGGGTAGACCAGCTGGGGAGGAGGTTCCGCCAGCCTGGTTTAGGCCTATGTTGGAAGCTATGAGACAAGCACCTGTGCAACCACAGCCACCGCCACCACCCCCTCAGCCTTCAGTACCAGTAAGGCACTATGATAAGCTAAGGAAATATGGAGCAGAGGATTTCTTTGGTACAGTTGATCCGGCTGTAGCAGAACAGTGGCTTGATAGAGTTCAGAGGGTATTTGTGCAGTTGCAAGCCACTTCAGAGGAGAAGTTTGACTATGCAAGATCTTTGCTACAGAAGGATGCCTACGACTGGTGGAAGACAGTGCCCCATTCTATGGATGATCCACCAACCTTGTCTTATGCGGATTTTCTGAGAGAATTTGAGTTGAAGTATACTCCTAGGGAGTATAAAGATGGGAAGAAAAGAGAGTTTCTAGATTTGAAGCAAGATCATCGGACCGTAACTGAGTATGAAGTTGAGTTTATTCGACTGAGTCAGTATGCTGGGGGTATCATTACTGATGAGATTGATAGATGTCGGCGATTTGAGGAGGGATTGAGGCCCTCGATCATGTGCTTAGTGGCTGGATCCAGATATCAGGATTTCTCACAGCTTGTGGCAGCAGCTCGAAGTGTAGAGCGAGCTCAAGTTATTGCAGCTGCTTCAGAGGAAGAGGTTAGGGTTAGAAGGCCCCAGTTCGAGGCAGGGTCTTCTTCTGCGAAGAGGGGTAGAGGAAGTTTTGTTCCTCGGAGTAGTAGGAGCCAGAGACCAGTGGGTAGGTCAGTGCAGTTCCAGAGGCAGAGATTTAGACCTGCAGCTTCAGTAGCGAGTGCTCCTACTCCTGGAGTTCAGAGATCCACCTTACCTGTGTGTAACCAGTGTGGTGGAAGACATGGGGGCGTTTGTTGGAGGCATAGTAGATCAGGGGTATGCTTCAGGTGTGGATCACCTGACCACTTTGTGAGAGACTGTCCTGAGAGGCAGGAGCAGATGCCAGTTGATTCTGCTGCTTCTCGAGCTAGTGTGAGGGGAGGCAGAGGAGGCAGAGGTGCCAGCCGGGGAGGTAGACCAGGATTCAGTTCTAGAGGAGGTGCTACATCCAGGGAGGGTAGACCAGAGGAGGTTGGATCTTCCCAGAGGATGTATGTTATGCAGAGACAGCCAGATACATCGGCAGTCATAGCTGGTACTTTTTCTTTATTTAATACTCCAGTACTTGCTTTGATTGATCCGGGTTCCACACATTCATATATTAGTGCATCTGTTTTGCCTGTATCTGATTTGCATGCTGAGTCCCTAGGATTTGATGTGTTGGTAACAAATCCGTTAGGGCATAGTGTGGTTGTGAGTAAGGTGCATAGAGATAGTGCAGTAGTGGTGCAGGGTGAGGAGTTCCTTGGGGATTTGATTGAGATGCCATTTAAGGAATATGACGTGATCTTAGGTATGGATTGGCTATCTCGACATGAAGCTGTGGTGGATTGTAAAAAGAAAATTGTTTCTTTGAGAACGGGTGATGGTAGAGAGGTGATAGTATCTAATGAGCAGGAACAGCTAGCCTCCTTATTTGTTTCAGCTGTTGCAGCCAGGAGGTTGATTAGAAAGGGGTGTGAAGCCTATCTTGCTCATGTGGTGGATACTAGAGTGAAGGGTTCCCCTATTGATAGCATTGCCACAGTTGCTGAGTTCCCGGATATGTTTCCAGAGGAGTTGCCAGGGTTGCCTCCTGAGAGAGAGGTGGAGTTCGGTATTGAATTGTTGCCTGGTACCACTCCTATCTCTATTACTCCTTATAGAATGGCACCAGCAGAATTGAGGGAGTTGAAAGTGCAATTACAGGAGTTGTTGGACAAAGGATTCATTCGCCCCAGTGTTTCTCCTTGGGGAGCTCCTGTGCTATTTGTGAAGAAGAAAGATGGTACTATGAGGTTGTGTATCGATTATAGGCAATTGAACAAGGTGACTATTAAAAATAAATATCCTTTGCCTAGAATCGATGATCTCTTTGATCAGTTGAAGGGAGCGTCACTGTTCTCCAAAATTGATTTGAGATCTGGGTACCATCAGCTGAGGGTAAGAAGTGAAGATGTTCCTAAGACTGCTTTTCGGACCAGGTATGGGCATTATGAGTTTTTAGTTATGCCTTTTGGTCTAACGAATGCACCTGCAGCTTTTATGGATTTGA